>JARQOD010000005.1:183980223-184272946 GCA_033576555.1 Oophaga sylvatica | reverse complement strand
CCAAAAAACTGCAAATTTCAAATTAGGGGGGGCTAACCTGTACCTAACCCCCCACATGACACCCCCAATATCTCGGGAACGAAAGGAGATCTAACGTTAATTTTTGCTGATCAAACTGGATCTAACGAATATCTATCAGAATCCATCCAAAAAACGGCAAATTTCAAATTAGGGGGGGCTAACCTGTACCTAACCCCCCACCTGACACCCCAATATCTCGGGAACGAAAGGAGATCTAACGTTAATTTTTGCTGATCAAACGAATATCTATCAGAATCCATCCAAAAAACGGCAAATTTCAAAGTTGGGGGGGCTAGCTACGGGTTAGCCCCCCCTGGAAAAGATCGTAAATATCTAATTTTGTAGGGTTGATCTAACGTTAGTTTTGGTTGATCAAACCGGATCTAACAAAGATCTAACGAATGTAATCATTTTTTACCCAAATTCTCACTAAGGGGGGGCTAACCCGGGGGTGGTAATATTAATCCTGAGTGCTGGATGAAGATAGCCAATGTTAACCCCTTCCCGACCTGTGACAAAGCGTATGTGTCATGAAAGGATCGCGTTCCTGCGGGTCGGGTGACCGGGGTCACTGAAAGGTCACCCGACCCGCAGGCACAAGACCCTTTGTGCTGCACCACAGAGGGGTTGGCTTAAACCCCACGTGGCTACAATCGCTCTGATTGGCTGTTAAAAGTGAAACAGCCAATCAGAGCAATCTGTAATATTTCACCAATGAAATTTGGTGAAATATTACAATCCAGCCATGGCCGATGCTCCAATAGCATCGGCCATGGCTGGAGACCGAGATCCGCCCCCCCTCACCCCACACCAAGTCACGGCGGCGATCGGCCGCCGCCGCCACCGATAGATGGCGGCGATCGGTCACCGTCGTCACTAAATGCTCCCCTCCTCCTTGCCCCCACCTTCCGATCCTCCCCTTACCTTCCGACCCCCCCTTCTCACCTCTCCAGGTCCTCCGATGTCCCTGGATCCGTCCCGGATGTTTCATGGGCGCTGCCATCTTGCAAAGTGGCGGGCGCATGCGAAGTGTGTCCAGCGCATGCGCAGTGTGCCCTCTAGAGTCCAGAAATTTATTTTGATCACTGTGATAAACTCTCACAGTGAGCAAAATAAAAAAAAAAAAAGTAAATAAACGCCCCATTTATCACTCCCATAGGTAGGGACAAATAAAATAAAAAAATATATATATATATATTTTTATCTTTTTATTACGATTATAAGGCTGTGTTCATATTGCGTTATGGCAGTCCGTTAACGCTGCTCATTCACCCCCATTTGCGGGCACATCGTGACATGCCGTCATTCAGTGAGCCTCGGACACAGCCTGCAGCGTCTGGGCTCCGTCACCGCTAGCGCAGATGAATCATCTGCTGATTCATCTGCGCTAGCGGGTATAGCGCGTAATGCTATACCGTTACCCGCCCGTCAACGCTATGTGTTGAACGGGCTGGTAAAACGCAATATGAACCCAGCCTTAGGGTTAGAACTAGGGTTAGCCTTAGGGTTAGGGTTGGGATTAGGTTTGTGGTTAGGGTTAGGATAAGTGTTAGGGGTGTTTTGTGGTTAGGGTTAGGCTTGTGGTTAGAGTTGGGATTAGGGTTAGGGATGTGTTGGGGTTAGGGTTATGGTTAGGATTTGGATTAGGGGTGTGTAGGGGTTAGAGGAGTGTTGGGGTTAGGGTTGGAGTTAGAATTGAGGGGTTTCCACTATTTAGGCACATAAGGGGGTGTCCATACACGACATGGCGCCACCATTGATTCCTGCAAATTTTGCTTTCAAAAAGTCAAACAGTGCTCCCTTTATTCCTAGCCCCGACGTGTGCCCAAACAGTGGTTTACCCCCACATATGGGGTATCAGAGTACTCAGGCAAAATTGCACAACAACTTTTGGGAAAAAAAATTGGGGACTAAAAAAATTATTTTTGTGGAAAAAAAATGATTTTTTATTTTCACAGCTCTGCGTTATAAACAACTGTGAAGAACTTAGAGATTCAAAGTGCTCACCACACATCTAGAGGAGTTCCTTGGGGGATCTAGTTTTCAAAACGGGGGCAACATGACGCCCGCAGAACATTCCATCAAGTCTGCATTCCAAAATGGCTCTCCTTCCCTTCTGAGCTCTCCCATGCGCCAAAACAGTGGTTCTCCCCACATATGGGGTATTGGTGTACTCATGACAAATTGCACAACTTTTGTGGTCCAATTTCTCCTGTTACCCTTGTGAAAATAAAAAATAGCGGGCTAAAAAATCATTTTTGAGAAAAAAAAATGATTTTTTTATTTTCACTGCTCTGTGTTATAAACTTCTGTGGAGCACTTGGGGGGTTCAGAGTGCTCACAACAAATCTAGATAAGTTCCATAAGAGGTCTAGTTTCTAAAATGGTGTCACTTGTGGTTTTTTTTCACTGTTTAGGCACACAGGGGCTCTCCAAACGCGTCATGGTGTCCGCTAACTATTAGAGCTAATTTTCCATTCAAAAAGTCAAATGGCGCTCCTTCCCTTCTGAGCCCTACCGTGCGCCCAAACAGTGGTTTATGATCACATATGAGGTATTTGTGTACTCAGGAGAAATTGCCCAACAAATTTTAGGATCCATTTTATCCTGTTGCCCATGCAAAAATGAAAAAATTGATGCTAAAATAAAATTTTTGTTGGAAAAAATTAAAATGTCCATTTTTTCCTTCCACGTTGCTTTAGTTCCTGTGAAGCACCTGAAGGGTTAATAATCTTCTTGAATGTAGTTTTGAGTAGCTTGAGGGGTGCAGTTTTTATAATGGTGTCACTTTTGGGTATTTTCTACCATATAGACCACTCAAAGCGACTTCAAATGTGAGGTGGTCCCTAAAAAAGAGGGATTTTTGGTACTTACCGTAAAATCTCTTTCTTGGAGTCTTCATTGGGGGACACAGGTTACTATGGGTGTATGCTGTTGTCACTAGGAGGCTGACACTATGCTAATAAGGCAAAAGGCTGACTCCTCCCCAGCAGTATACACCCACCGACAGGCACAAGGCAACTCAGTTGGTGCAAAAGCAGTAGTAGGAGCTGTTATAGTAATAAGATACATGACCTATGTGCCAACCCCAAGGAATGGCCTGAGGTCCAGTGTGGTGTGAATTTTTGGGGAGGGTACTGTGTCCCCCAATGAAGACTCCAAGAAAGAGAATTTACGGTAAGTACCAAAAATCCCTCTTTCTTTATCGCTTCATTGGGGGATACAGGTTACTATGGGACGTCCTAAAGCAGTCCCGAGGGTGGGTAAATAGGTAAAATATGGAGATAGCGGGGACTAGGTCAGACGGTGGGAAACCGCCGCCTGCAGTACTTTTCTACCGAGTCCCGCGTTCGCCGAAACGTGTGTATTAACCTTGTAGAATTTAACGAAGGTGTTGAGAGAAGGCCAGGTTGCGGCTTAGCAGATTTGCGTCGCCGAAGCCTGGTGACGAATGGCCCATGAGGCTCCCACAGCCGGGTGGAGTGTGCCCTCACCCTGGAGGATGTTGTTTGTCCTGGGATTGGTATGCTTCCAGGATAGCTGAACGAACCCAACGGGCGATGGTGGATTTTGAGGCTGAGAGCCCTTTGCGGCGGCCCTCATAGAGGACGAACAGGGAATTCAACTGACTAAGGGGTGCAGTCCTAGCAAGGTAGGACCGGATCGCACTGACCAGGTCCAGCTTGTGGAGAGACCTTTCTGAGGGTGGGCTGGTGAGGGGCACAGTGAAGGGAGGACGATATCCTCGTTGATGTGGAAGGCAGAGACTACCTTCGGAAGGAAGGGACAGGCCGGAGGACCACCTTATCCTGATGTGGGATCAGGAAGGGCGGGCGGCAGGACAGGGCCGCCAATTCGGATACCCTTCTGAGGGAGGTGATGGAGACCAGGAAGGCTACCTTCCACGAGAGTCGCGAGAAGGGGATATCCTGGATAGGGCGTACGTTGTAGAGCGCTTAGGACCAGATTGAGATCCCAGGGATCGATGGGAGGACGGTAAGAGGGGAGCTAGATGAGCGACCCCCTGCAGGAAGGTCTTCACCTGGGGCAAGGAGGCCATTTCGGTCTGGAATAGCACAGATAGGGCTGAGACCTGACCCTTTAGGGAACTGAGGGAAAGGCCGGAGTCAAGTCCCGACTGTAGAAGAACCGAGTACAGAGGGCAGAGAAAAGGTCATCGGGAAGAGATTGTTTTCCTCACACCAGCGGAAAAAGGCCTTCCAGCACCTATGATAAATGCGGGAAGACGCTGGTTTTCTGGCTCTTATCATTGTTTGGGTGACCCTTTCGGAAAAGCCTGCGTTCCTTAGAACCGCGGCCTCAACGGCCATGCCGTTAAAGTGAGTGACTGAGAATTCGGGTGGAAGAGGGGTCCCCATGAGAGAAGGTCCGGACGGGCTGGGAGTCTCCAGGGGGCGTCCGTGAGCATGTTTGCGAGTTCCGCATACCAGGCCCCACGGGGCCATTCTGGGGCTACGAGTAGGACGGGGACTCCTTCCGCCTTTATCTTTTTTATGACTCGTGGAGGCAGGGGGTGGGGAGGAAAGAGGTAAGGCATTTGGAACTGAGACCACGGGATGACGAGAGCGTCGCAACCGAGTGTCATCGGGTCCCGGGATCTGGCCACGTACTGGGGGACCTTGTGGTTTGATCTGGATGCCATTAGGTCGACGTCTGGGACGCCCCACCTCTGGCAAATTTGGCTAAAGACGGCCGGGTTGAGTGACCACTCGCCGGCTGCCAGCTCATGACGACTGCCAGCTCCTGAGTCGGCTTCCCAGTTGTCCACCCCTGGAATGTGTACAGCGGAGATGGCCGGGACGTGACTTTCTACCCAACGTAGGATCTTCGCTATCTCGGTCATGATCTGCTTGCTGCGAGTCCCGCCCTGATGGCTTATGTATGCCACGGCCGTGGCGCTGTCTGACTGAAGTCGGACCGGTTTGCTCTCGAGGAGGGGCTGCCAGTGGAGGAGGGCCAAGAAGATTGCCCTGATCTCCAGGTTTCTCAGCAGGAGGGCTTCGTGTGCGTCCCAGCGGCCCTGTGCTGTGAGGTGCCGGTAGACTGCGCCCCAGCCGTGCAGGCTGGCGTCGGTGGTGATGATCTGCCACCGGAGGGGTAGGAATGACCTTCCGCGTAGGATGGTGGAGGCCAGCGTCCACCAAGTGAGGGACTGTTTCACCTTGGGCGGAAGGAGCACTGGACGGTCTAGGGATGCTGGCTTCTTGTCCCAGGACGACAAGAGGGCAAGTTGGAGGGGGCGTGTGTGGAACTGCGCGTATGGTACTGCCTCCATGGAGGCGACCATCTTCCCCAGGACTCTGAATCCGAAACGTAGGGGAAGAGAGGCTGGTCACTTTAGGGCTTTGATCCCTTGTTTGAGAGTAGTATTTTTCCTCCAGGAGGAAGACTCGAGCACGAATGGTGTCGAGTTCCATGCCCAGAAAGAGAAGGCGTTGGGTTGGGATCAGCGTCGAATTCTCCCGGTTGACAAGCCACCCGAGGCGGGATAAGGTGCTCAGGGTGATCTGGAGGCTTTGGTTGCACTCCTGGCGGGACGGACCTTTGACTAGGAGGTCGTCGAGGTAGGGGATTACGAGGATCCCCTTGGATCGGAGGATGGCCATGACTGCCGCCATGACCTTCGTGAAGACCCTGGGGGCGGAGGCCAGGCCGAATGAGAGAGCTGTGAACTGGTAATGGTGTCCCTACACAGCAAAGCGGAGGTACTTTTGGTGTTGGACGCAGACAGGTATATGTAGGTACGCGTCCTGTATGTCCACGGAGCAAAGAAATTCCCCCGGCTCCATGGATGTGATTACCGAGTGTAAGGACTCCATTTTGAAGTGGCGGATCCGAAGATGACGGTTCAGCCGTTTGAGGTCTAGGATCGGGCGAAGGGAGCCGTCCTTTTTCGGGACTGCGAGGTTTGAGAACCCGGAGAACTGTTCGTGCAGGGGAACGGGGACGATCACTTCTGCTTCTAATAGGGAGGTAAAGAAGTGTCTCTTTGGGTGGGAAGAAAAGACGGATTTTGGTAAGAACTTACCTGTAAAATCCTTTTCAGCAAAGGAAGGAAAGGAGACACACTAGTAATGACTAGTGGGTAGGCGGAGCCCAGATAGGATTGACACCTCAGATTAAAAAGAGTGTTGACCGGCCCCTCCAGCTCGGGCTCCTCCTACTCCTGCTTCTTCAGTCGTACAAAAGCTTAGGGAAGAGCAAATATCACCAGCGGAGCAACATAACCCCTTCTGAAGGACTTCAGAGAAAAAGCAAGAATACAGGTTATGCATGCATGTAGGCAAAAAACCACACAGTTCCAGGTACTACTCACTGGACCTGACCACCGCGATGAGCTGGCAATGCTGGAAAGGAGCCGTAGCGCGTCAACCTCAGTCCAGATAATCGATATCAGAAGAGGGTCCGCATCTGAAAACACATCAACACACTTCTGCCATGGGCGGGTGCTGTGTCTCCTTTCCTTCCTTCGCTGAAAAGGATTTTACAGGTAAGTTCTTACCAAAATCCGTCTTTCAGCAGCAGAATGGAAGGAAAGGAGACACACTAGTAATGACTAGTGGGACGTCCCAAAGCAGTCCAAAAATTAAGGGTGGGAATATAACCAAGAAAAAACAGGCAGAATCCCAACAACCTTGATAAATGCGCAACAGGCGCCAAATACAAGTTAACTAGAACTTTACACTACAGCCGCCTGTAGGACCCTGCGTCCTAAGGCCGCATCAGCGGAAGCACTGACGTCCACCTTATAAAACTTTGTAAACGTGTGGACGGATCGCCAAGTCGCCGCTCGGCAGAGCTGAGCTGCCGAAGCCCCTTGATGAAAGGCCCACGATGAGGCCACAGCCCTTGTGGAATGAGCACGAATCTTAATCGGGCAAGGTTCGCCTTTAAGTCTGTAAGCCTCCAAAATGGCTGACCGAATCCAACGAGCTATAGAGTCCTTGGAAGCTCGTTGACCACGTCGACGACCTGCTGGAATCACAAACAAGGAGTCTGACTTTCTAAAACCTTGAGTAACAGACAAATAGAACTTCAAGGCCCGCACTAAATCCAATGTGTGCAAAACCCGTTCCTTTGCATTCCTCGGGCCCGGGCAAAGTGAAGGTAAAACAATATCTTGGTTAACATGGAAATGCGACACTACCTTAGGTAGAAAGTCGCCCCGTGTGCGAAGCACTACTCGATCTGGGTAAAATTCCAGGAAAGGAGGCGAGCAAGAAAGAGCCGCCAACTCAGAAACCCTTCTCAAAGAAGTGACTGCGACTAGGAAGGCAATCTTCCAAGAAAGCAAAGAAAGGTTAGCAGAATCCATTGGCTCAAAAGGCCCATGCTGAAGAGCCTCCAGGACAAGGTTGAGCCGCCAAGGAGACACAGGTGCCTTCCGCGGCGGAAACTGACGGGTTACCCCGCGAAAAAAGGAATGCACGTCCCTACGCGAGGCGATAACTTTCCGGAACAACAGGGACAGGGCAGAAACCTGACCCTCAGGCTGCTAACTGCCAAACCCTTGTCCAGCCCGTACTGTAGAAAAGCCAACAGATTGGGAATGGAAAAAATCCTCGGGTTCCTTGACGAACCCAAACACGAGAAGAAGGCTTCCCAGGTCTTGTGGTAAATTCTAGTAGTAGCCGGACCTCTGGCAGCTCGCAGAGTGGCAATGACTTCGGCTGAAAAACCTCTACGGGTCAGTATTTCGGTCTCAAGAGCCACGCCGTCAAACGCAGAGACTTCAAGTCCGGATGACGGACAGGACCCTGGGTTAACAGGTCCGGGCGAAGAGGAAGTGGAAATGGCGGTGCTGCCAAAAGCGACACCAGTGTCGAGAACCACGTCCTCCTTGGCCAATCTGGGGCTATCAACATAGCCGGGATTCTCTCCAGTTTGATCCGACGCAGCACCAGAGGAAGTAAGGATATCGGCGGAAACACATAGATTAGCTCGAATCGGTCCCACAGGGCCACCAGAGCATCCACCGCCACAGCCTTCGGGTCCTTGTACCTGGACATGAAGGTCGGCAACTTGGCATTGGACCTGGATGCCATCAAATCCACTTGGGGAACTCCCCAAAGGGAGCACAGCAGAGCAAAGATCTCCGGATGAAGACTCCATTCTCCGGAATCCATCTTCTCTCGACTGAGGAAGTCTGCCGTGGTATTCTGAACTCCTGGAATGTGAATCGCAGAGATGGCTGGTACTCTGTCCTCGGCCCAATTCAGGATCCGAGACACTTCCACCATGAGCCTGGAACTCCTCGTCCCGCCTTGGTGGTTGATATACGCGACCGCCGTTGCGTTGTCTGTCTGCACTCGGACTGGTAGACCGCTCAAAGGGACCGTCCAGTGTTGGAGGCAAAGGAAAATTGCCCTCAATTCCAAGATGTTGATCGGTAGAACAGACTCTTCCGATGACCATACTCCCTGAACCCAGAGATCGTTCCAGACACCCCCCAGCCCGTCAGGCTGGCATCGGTGGTTATGACCGACCACCTCGGAGGAAGGAAAGACTTCCCCAGTGATAACGTTCCTGGACGTGACCACCAACTTAGGGACTCTCGCACCCTGCGAGAGATGAGGATACTGCGATCCAGTGCAATCTGCGATCGATCCCAATGACTCAGAATGAGCCTTTGGAGGGCTCTGGAATGAAACTGGGCAAACGGAAGCGCTTCCATGGAAGCCACCATCAGACCTAAAAGACGCATACACTTCCGAAGGGACATTGCTGTCGAAGACTTCATAGTCTGTACATGTCGAAGGAGACATGCCCGCTTGTCTGGAGGTAGGGACACCACTGCCCGTACCGTGTCGAAATGCATCCCCAAAAACAGGATTGACTGCGACGGTTCCAGAGACGACTTCTCCCAATTGACCAGCCACCCGAAGTCCTCCAGGAGCTGAAGGGATAGATTGCGAGCCGTCACCGCCTCCTCCTTTGAGGACGCCACAATCAAAAGGTCGTCCAGATAGGGAATAATCGTAACTCCCTGTCTTTGAAGAATTGCCATGAGAGGCGCTAGAATTTTTGTAAAAACTCTGGGCGCTGAAGCCAAGCCGAATGGCAGGGCCACAAATTGGTAATGGTCCTGACCTATGGCAAAACGAAGGAAGCGCTGGTGAGCCCTTCCGACGGGAACATGCAAATAAGCATCGCGAATGTCGATTGACACCAGAAAGTCGTTCTTCGACAGGGTTGCCACAACGGAGCGAAGTGACTCCATGCGGAATTTTTGGGTGTGGACATGCTGATTCAATCTTTTGAGATCCAGAATAGGAAGAAATTTGTCCTCTTTTTTGGGGACCACAAAGATTTGAATAAAAACCTTTTCCCCGGTCCTCTGTCGGAACCGGTATTACTACACCCTTCTGCAGAAGGAATTCCACCTCTCGCAGCAGAGCGGCAAATAGCTCGGGCTCTGACGGAATGCGAGACTGGCAAAAACTGTCCGGGGGTCGAGAAGAAAACTCTATGAAATAGCCTGCCGACACAACTCGCGTTACCCAGGAATCCGGAACGCGGGAAATCCAATTCGCCTTGAATTGGAGCAGGCGACCCCCCACTCGAGAACCCTCGAGTGAGGACCTGGCGTCAGTCTGCCTTGGCGGGCTTCTTGTCAGTTTCCCGCTTGTCTTGACGGAAACTTTGTTTCCAAGGGGTGCGGGATTTCTGAGAAGACTTCTTTCCCGAAAAAGAGGGACGACCCGATCCCCAAGAAGACTGACCGGATCGTCCCCTAGACCGAAAATACCGCCGACCATTACCGGCACTAGGTCTGCCAGGCGTAGAAGCCATAGCCCTTCGCTGTGGTAAAGCCGCTTCTTTAGCCTTTGCCTTGGCAATCAGCTCTGTGAGATCAGATCCAAATAGCTGACCACCCTTGTAGGCTAAAGACAGTAAACCCTGCTTGGAAACCGCGTCCCCGGTCCACTGTCTAAGCCACAGTGCTCTCTGACTGTGACCGCTGAGGATTGCGTCCTGGATAATAATGACGCAGTATCCAGACCTGCATCACAGCTATATCGGGCTGCAGTCTCCAATAAATCGAGAAGTCCATCTATCTCGGATAATGGAGATCTATTTTCAACGTCTTCCGTAAACGGACCAACCAGCACAGGGAAGCCTTAGAAGCACACATGGATCCTAGTACTGCTCTGAATCCATGACCTGCAGCTTCATAGATGGATTTCGCCGCCATCTCCGTTTTTCTGTCCAGCGGCTCTTGCAGACTCGCTTTCCCTTTAACCGGAAGCAATGAGGATTTACTAAGCTGGGATAAAGGAACATCCACTTCAGGAGGAATCCAATTATCCGTCAATTCCGTTGAACACAGATATAATGCTTCAAAGAACCGTGTCCCTTGAAAACGTTTATCTGGACACAGACGTTCCTTCTCCACTACCGTATTAAGCTCTTCCAGAGCCGGTAATGTTGACCGCGACTTATGGTACTCCTGGTACATGCGGCCCGACTTACCAGGCCGTGTAGTTACCTCCTCCGGTAACTGTAACGCCTCTCTCATAGCTTCAATTAAAGCCTCTGTTCGGCTCACAAGAGAGAAAGAATGTCCCTGCCGATCCTCCTTATCCGAATCGGATAACTCCCCTTCTGAGTTTGAAGGAGAACCCTGTCCGCATTCCATATCAGATACCTCTGATTCGCTACGCGGAAAAGATGGCACCGGCCTGCGCCGCTTCCTGTCATGAGAGGATCTAGCTGACACCCACTGACCTAAAAGGTCAGACAAGCCATTAATTGACTGAGCGATGGCATCTAATTTGGTATCGCTGTAAATCGCAGCGCTTGATGCCGTCGAAGTCTGCGTATCAGATACTTGCGACTGATCCTGTAGCGGATCTGGCAGATGGTCCGCACCTTCCGGACCCTGAACCGACATGTCAGCAGTAAATGGCAGGTCAAAACCCTGTTAGTAACTGGAAACAGTGTGGTTACTAAGCAGACTGAGCAAGTATGCTGAAGGGTTAAAGCTCTTAAAGAAGAGAGTTACCCCAGCTATCTCTCAGTATATAAATAACCTCCTGCGTTCTGATCCCTACCGGGTAGAACCTGCGGCGGTTATTGCTGAAAGGGTTAACCCTTCATAGGGGTTAATGCCGCCAACTCCCTATATAAAATAAAAGGAGTGTGCGAGTCCCAGGTCTCTATAAGAGAACGCAGCTGCAGATAAACGCTATCTGTCACTTGGAACACAGATAGGTTCTGCGCTGTGGGGTGATGATATTCACTCACCCAGCTGGCCTCGGTGAAAGTATACCTTAAACAGGAGGAGCGGAGCATGAGGAGCCCGGAGCCTCTGTAATGGCCGCCGCGCTGAGAGAAGCCGGAAGAGAAGGACAGTGAAGCTGCAGTCTCCTCAGAGCGATTCCTGTCACAAAAAGAGCGGGAAGCGTGAAGCCACGCCCCCCTCCGGCTTCAAAAAAGAGCGCAAACTCCTCGCTCTCTGCTCTCCTCTGTCCTGCAGGTATCTGCCTGCGGACATAAAATACAGTCACCAAACATGTCATCTAATACATGTACCAGCGGCTGCTGAGAGCACACACACATTCACATAAAAATGCGGTACTCACCAGCCGAGCGCCACAGGGACCCCCAGGGGTTTTGTGGCGCTGTGCCCATCGCTTCCCCCCCGGGCGGGGAACGCAGTGACCCCCGATGTGCGGTTTGCGTCCCCGCCAGGGAAGCAATCCTCATCCCCCAGGGCCGGCGTGAAACTGCAGGGACCACCACACAGGGTATTACAGATCGCCAAGGGAGAGGTGGGGGTCCAGCAGCGCTGAGACCCCTGAGACCTCTAGACCACTTCTGGTGATCCAAGTCTCTTGTCCGATAAAAATAATAAAGTTTTCTGAGGAGCTGCTTCCAGCAGCGACCTATCCTCTGGACCTCAAATTTCAGACTGAAGAAGCAGGAGTAGGAGGAGCCCGAGCTGGAGGGGCCGGTCAACACTCTTTTTAATCTGAGGTGTCAATCCTATCTGGGCTCCGCCTACCCACTAGTCATTACTAGTGTGTCTCCTTTCCTTCCATTCTGCTGCTGAAACTATTTTGTATCCGGACGTGATGATCTCCCTTACCCAGGCGTCGTCGACGACTGACAGCCAGGTGTCCCTGAACAAAGGGAGTCTTCCCCCCACCCTGGGAGGGTTCCCGGGTTGGGGTGACCCATCCTTTAGGGGGGAAATCTATGATTCCTGCTACTGAATGGCTTAGGGGGGCGGCTCTTGTTTCTCCAGTGTGGGGTAGACTTGAAGGAAGGTTTCCTTCTGTCTCCATGGGCGGGAGGTCGGTCCTGTTGAGTGGAGCCGCCTGAGGCGGTGAACGGACGGAAGGGGCAAAAAGGCTGTGGTGCCTTCCTGTTGTAGTCTTGGTCTGGATTGGGGCAGAGAATTACCCTTGCCCCCCGTGGTGTCAGAGATGATCTGGTCCAGTTGGGACCCGAAGAGGCTGGAGCCCTGGAAGGGAGGCTAGTTAAGGACCTTTTTTGACGCTGGGTCCGCGTTCCACGCCTTCCGCCACAGGACCCAGCGAATTGCGAGGATGTTGCTGTTTGCCCTTGCGGAGCAGGCGGCGGCATCCAGGGAGGCGTTAAGGAGGTACTTGCGAGCGATTTGGTCCGCTACGTTGGAAAGGTCCTCTGTGGGGGCCTCCGACATGATGCCCCGTTTGAGAATTTTCGCCCAGGCAGATACGGCTTTTGCCACCCAGGTGGAGGCGAAGTTGGGGCAGTGTGAAGCGCCTGATGCCTCAGAGGCAGATTTTGTCAGGACTTCTATCTGTCTGTCCGTGGCGTCCTTGAGTGCCGCAGCGTCAGGGATGGATAGGACCGTATGGGCGGACAAGTGGGAGATAGGCGGGTCCCACCTTGGGGGACTCGGACCATTTGGTTACCAGATCGGAGCTGAAGGGGTAAATGGGAAAAAACTTGAGGGGCGTTTGACCCTTTTAAATATGACGGAGTTGTCCTGGGCGACGGAGTCGTCCTGGGCGACTGTCTCGTCCTCTTTGATTTCGAGGGTCTGTACAATAGCCGAGATGAGGCTATCGACCATGTCCCGTGTCCCTGAGGAGTGATCGTCCTCGGGGTCAGACCCTTACTGGGACGGTATATCTGACCCGATGTCCGCCTCCGGGGAGGGGGAACGGGTAGAGTGGGGCAGACTGGGGGTCGCTGATGGCCCCGGTGAGCTGGACGAGGAACTAGAACGAGTACGCTTTCTGGTTCTGTTCTTTGACCTGCCTCTGTGAGGGTCGTGGTCGGGTGCAGGCGAATCACCGTGGGTGGCGTTCGTAGCACTGGTGGCGGCAGTTATCTGTGGCATACGCTCCAGGAACTGCACAAGGGACTGCGATATTTTTGTCCAGTCCGAGAATGACTGAGACATAGCGATGGCCCACTCCGGAGGGGTGGGTACGCTCTCCTCCCGGGCGTTGGAGGATTCCTGATGGGCAGACATGGTGGCGGGGACGCAGGACGAACAGAGGGGAGACGATTGGCTTGAAGCCCACTTTTTCTTGCAGAGGTTGCGAGCGTAATAGGCCACCAGGGTATTCTGACCGGGGGCCGTTGGGTTGGGCATAGGTATCTTTTGAGTAAGGGTAAATGCTAAGCTCTGCAGAGACACTGCTGCTGAGTGGATACCACGGTGAGCTGGTGGGATACTGCTGAGGGGAGTGTGGGGTACCTAGAGGGCTGGTAGGGTCTGTGAGAAGCAGAGCCTACCGGGCCCCCTGCTTACCGGTACCCAGTGATGTAGCAGCCGCTGTCGATAGAGTGCCCGTGTCCCCCTGAGGCAGGCAGGGTCTTCCCCAGAGCTCTGTAAGCACTGCTTGAGCTTTGCGGGCCCAGATATGGAGGCGCTGCGAGGCACGTGGTGGGAGCTGTGACCACGCGCTGTTTCTGAAGCGGTGGGCGTAGCCAGCGTCCTGTGGGAAGGAACGCCGGAAGGAGGTGTGTCCGGCCGTTGTTGGGGACGGGGATGCCTCGTGCACTGGCTGTGCGGAATGTGATGGGAGGGGCCAGCATCGGCAGGGGGCACGGCCCGGCGCTGGTGACGCTACATGGGGGTGGAGTTAGAGCGGCCTGGGTGTCTGGCCCTGGCGCTGACGTCAGGGCGCCGGAGGAAAGAGCTCAGCGCGCCTACAGGAAGGGGGCGTGTCTGCGGTCAGAGCGGCGAGGAAGGGGGGCTTAAGATGGCGGCGCCGCGCGCTCCATTGTTTGAAAGGGGCGCGAAACTTGACCGGGGGAAATTCCCTGTCTCTCTAGCTGCGCTCTGTGGCCGAAGCGATCGGTGGCGCCTGGGGCTGGTTGGGCATGGGGGGAGGTAGGTGGCGTCCGTACCTGTGCTCCATTGTTAGGTGCTGCCCGAGTGGAGCAGAGGATGTTTCAGGATCCCTCGTTGATGAAGAGGGTCCTGGTGGTGATCCTCCTTCCCGCACCGTCTCCAGACGGTGCAGAAGACGGCGTCAACCCCTATGGTAAGGGGGAAGGCCACCTCCGGTGGCCACAGTCTTCCTCTCAGCCCTCTCCTGGGAGAGGGGTGAGGAGGGGAGAGGCAAGGACTTGCCGCCAAGGGTCCTCTGAAGCACCCCTGAGGGTGACAGAAGGACTGAGTCCTGCCAGCGGGTCCGAGAGTGGGCAGTGTGGATTATTCACACGCTGCTCTCTCGGTCGCTAAAGTGTGGGAAGACAGGGTGAGTAGTCTGCACCCTGTTACCCGAAGAGCTGTATCTGTAAAACAAAGGGAAAACGTTAATAAAACAACACAAAACCTGTAAGGAAGAAACTGCGGATCTGGTGTTAGATCCAGGTCCGCCTCCTACAGACACTAAGCAAAAACTGAGTTGCCTTGTGCCTGTCGGTGGGTGTATACTGCTGGGGAGGAGTCAGCCTTTTGCCTTATTAGCATAGTGTCAGCCTACTAGTGACAACAGCATACACCCATAGTAACCTGTGTCCCCCAATGAAGCGATAAAGAAAAATGGTTTTGTAAATTTTGCTGTAAAAATGAGAAATCGCTGGTCAACTTTTAACCCTTGTAACTTCCTAACAAAAAAAAAATTTGTTTCCAAAATTGTGCTGATGTAAAGTAGACATGTGGGAAATGTTATTTATTAACTGTTTTGTGTCACATAACTCTCTGGTTTAACAGAATATAAATAAAAAATTTGAAAATTGCAAAATTTGCACATTTTTCGCCAAATTTCCATTTTTTTTCACAAATAAACGCAAAAATTATCGACCTAAATTTACCACTAACATGAAGCCCAATATGTCACGAAAAAAACAATCTCAGAATCGCTAGGATCCGTTGAAGCATTCCTGAGTTATTACCTCATAAAGGGACACTGGTCAGAATTGCAAAAAATGGCAAGGTCATGAGGAGGTTAATATATGTATCCGTGGAATACATATCCCATTTTCATGGACTGGTTGATGGGAGAAACTTTTCATCTGAGACAAACTGATGAATCTCGGTCCGTTTATCACGTACATCAAAAAATATGGATGTCTGCATGAGCCCTAAGGTTATGCAAGCAATATCTGTGCACCCCAGCCTATTTTCCAACTTTGTCACTGGCTACATGTTAGATCTATTAATTTAGCAGATTCTGACAAACATATGGTTAGAGCACTTTACCACTAAGAATGGTATAAGGCGTACACACTCTACATATTCATGGTCAGAATCACAATTTACCATCCGCCAAAGACAGAAAATAAGAATATCCTGCTGGTGCCAGATTACGTCTATGCTGTTTATCGCACATGTCCTGCACAGAGTTACACAATGGCATGAAACTAAAGTTCCTGGACATAAGCGGATTCTTTTCTAGCTATAAAGTTCTTAAGTGCATTGTACAACTCTGTTCTTTATCCTAATCAGGAACGGCTTCAGCTTACACCCGTGCCTGTCATTTATTCACCCCTCCATGGGGAAGCCAGAAGACAAAATTGTGAACAATATAGGATTCAGCCCTGGAATGATGACCAGATTTATTGCACATGGCAGCTATTGTCCCAATAGATTTGCACATCTGCCACTGGACAATAGAATATTGGAATATTAAAAATTGAATTGTGGTAATTAAAATGTACAGCGCTGTTCTAAATTTCATCAGTCCAGGATTTCACATTCATGCATCCAAATGCTGTTAAGCCGGCGGACTTTCTCTTTCTTATTTCGGTTCCCATGCTTTTTCCAGGGCTTTCCTGTAATTGTCTCTGTGCTGGTTGTAGTTAATGGTATAGGACCACTGCCAGGCTTGTATCCCATTACAGACTGCACACCTTTGGTCAAAGCTCGAACATTTTCCTGTAAAAATGGAAAAATACTTGCGTCAATATAAAACTGAAGGGCGATGACATGCGCTTTTAAGCATAAATGGCAGGACGAATTTTGCTTTACTTCATTAACCCCATACATAAACGTCATAGGTCATGTGCCTGCATTCAAAGTGGACTCCGTCGATGAGCCGTATATATTTCCGGCACATGACAGTATCATCAGCTGACATGTGCCCCTAACAGCCACAGGTGGAAATGCGATCCACACGTGGCTGTTAACATGTTAAATGCTGCTGTCAATCTTCGACAGCAGCATTTAACATGGCTGCGCCGGAAGCGCATCACTAATCCAGCCCATCGGCGCCCCTGTCACATGATCGCGGGGCGCCAATGGCTTGGCATGACAACCTGGGGTCTGCAGGAGACCTCTGTGGTTGTCATTGCCACACTGCTATGAGCGCTGCCTTAAAGCTCAAATCACCCCCTTTTTGCCCCATTCAAAATAAAATTAAAAAAAAAAAAAAAAAATACACATTTGGTATTGCCGTGGTCAGAGACGCCTGACCTATCAAAATATAAAAATAATTTAATCCGATTGGTAAACGGGGTAACGAGAAAAAAAATCAAAACGCCAGAATTTTTTGGGTTGAAGCAACATTGCAATAAAATGCAATAACGGGCGATCAAAACGTCGTATCTACACCAAAAAAACGTCAGCGCGCAAAAAATAAGCCCTCACTTATCCCCAGATCCCGAAAAATGGAGACGCTAAGGGTTTCGGAAAATGGCACCATTTTTTTTGCAAACTTTGGATTTTCTTTTCACAATTTTCACGCTCGGGTCAGTAGAGCGGTAGCTAGTCCAAGCATTGTGTTGCAATCTCGGTCTGAGTTATACGACCATGTGACTCTTCCCTAAAGGGTTAATAGAACAAGATACCTTCTACTTGTAATTCTCTGTTGCAATTTACCAAAAGTAATGTAAAATGTGGATCCAAAATCTGTACCTGATGAAAAAACGTTTTGTCCACCACATTCTCAATATGTCTGACTTTCTTGCTGCCATGACCTTTTGCCTCTGCCATGGCGCCTAGCACAGCCTTCTCCCTGTACAGAGAATGACGAGGCTGGAACTCTGAAGCATCTACCCCGAGGGGTGGGTGGCAGTACAACAGCTTACCCTAAAATGGAAAAAACATTTCATTGACATGTTCCACTTTGTTGACGAGCACGATTTTCGATTTGGTACAACTATGTATGTATGCAAGAAAAAAAAAGTAGAAGACAAACCCCTATAACGTACACTGACATAGTCTTTCAATATGTACCGCGCCGACCTTGGCTGATCAGGTTGTCCATGAGCAGTCATAAAACCTCTCATGTCTGCGAAAGCAAGAAGCAAACTCTGTAAAGGCATAGTACGCTGAATTAATGATCTCATTTGTGTTCATTCCTGAATTCATAGACCCATGTACATCACTTACACCCGTACGCAGCTAGCAGTTCTTCTGAAGTGGGTGCACGGTCCTGATCCTCATCCTCCCGAGGCCTAATGATATTTATGCCATAGATGGCTTCTACCACACATCGTGGAATCCGCTGCGCGATGTTAGCGTGTTAAGGAATATATATAGGTATGTCAAGTACTAAATACCATCCGTTACATCTCTCCAGAGAGCGCCAGTAAAGGAAGGTTTTCACAGTTAGGTTTCTGATTCAAGCTTAGAAGCCAAAAACGAAAAACGGATTAAAAAAAGAAGAGGGGCAATTTTTTTTTGTTTTTGTGTGTGTCCAATCAGCGTTAGGGCAAGCCCCATTTGCAAGGGGAATGATAACATCCAGATGTCGATATATCCAGACATTCCAAAAATAAGTAAGAAAATAATAGCAAATTACAAAGCTGTAAGAAAAGATGCTCCAGAATTCTTTTTTGTAATTGGTAAAATAGAAATATTCACCAAAAAGACATCTCAGGAGAGCAGACAGGTCTACTTTGGTCATCCGAATAACGTGGTGGTATGAAATGACGAGAGTATTTAGTGTCAGGTCATCTCGGTAATGGTCCTTTGTAATATGTGTTTGACAATGTATGTCTTTTCTTAGAAGGATATGAGAGAGATTGGTGGTACATGGTCTCTCATTTGATCGATTGGTAGGATGCCACTGCATATCATCTCAGCTTTTGTGGAAACAAACGATGGCATCACAAGACCAGGGCAATCACAGAGGCACAGGCCGGGCTCCACATACAGCGTCTACAGGGGAGGAGAAAATAGGATTTAGAAATGAGAAGATGCAATATGAAGTGATCATTGTTCCCAATCTACACTAATAGCCATTAGCACCAAAACACCTGGAGAGTTACCGACAACTAGTCAGATAAATATTACAGTCCTCATGTGACAACCAACCATATCCAGAATGTACAAGACTAAAGGCAGGCAGTGTAATGTGTATGGGGACACGGGAAAGCTCAACCAAGCTGAGGGTTCCTGACTATGGGGGAGTCAGAACAGAAACATATCGGCAGAACTTTTTTATGTCTGACAGCCATCTCATTTATTGAGGCCTCAAGCCTTACAAATGTGTCCATCTTGTATATTCAGACAAGCGTTTAGTGAGCATGGTGTTATGTAGTAACCAGAGCAGTGCTTTGTAATACTGTCTAACTAGTGACTGACTAATGTAAGCACAATGCCAGGCTGCTGGCCGATGTCACTGCATACTTTGTAGCGAATACTTTAATAAACCCTAGTGAGCTTAGACAGTTGTGCCTGGCAATCATATGGAATAAATGGGGCAAAGGGTAAACTGCACTTTGTAGCAGACACAGGATAACAAATGTTTTTTTTTACAATTCTACAGTCAGAGGCATTCTCCTGCCTTAAGGCTAGGGCTAAATCGTGTCTTTAACCATTACCTCTCGTGCGCCCAAGCTGGCTGGGCAATACAAGTGAATGAGGTTTCACTGCGATCCCGAAGATACAAGTGCAACAAAGAAGTCGCAAAAAAATAACTGAAGCTGGACTTCTTGTGACTTGTCGCTCGTGCAGTGCCCTCAGGGTCACAATGTGATCCCACTCACTTCTAATGCTCTGTATTGTAGTTGTGACACCTAGTGAACTTTGGTCATGTGACAGGTATCACAGGGAAAGTCGACATGTAGCCAAACACTTAAGGGTTTCTTTACTTTATACCAATGATCAAAGAGAATATCCATTATGGAGGAATGGTGGTTTCAATACTTCAGAATATTTAGAAAATGAAACTTTAATGTATGACCTGATTTTCAATTCTGTTAATTTTATTTTTTTCTCCGTGACCCAACAGTGTAATGTTTTGTTGCTGGAGCATTTGCGACTGGTGCACAGCTCCTCGGTTATCTAGTGAATGTATTCTACAAACCATTTCCTGTAGAGTCAGGTTAAGTAGATGCCTCCATTAGGCTATGTGCACACGTTGCGGATTCTGCTGCGGATCTGCAGCGGATTTTCCGCTGCAGATCTGCAGCAGAATTGCAAGTGATGTACAGTAGCATTGGATTCAATGTTAAAAAAAAAAAAAAGCAGTGCACATGCTGCGGAATTTTCCGCGCAGAATTGGGTGCGGATTTAAATCCGCAGCATGTCACTTCTTTTGTGCAGCTCCGCAGTGTTGTCAGACCTGCTCTAAATAGAAATCCGCAGGTCTGAAACCGCTGGGGAAATCCGCACAAAAAACGCAGCAAATCCGCTTCAAATCCGCATTAAATCAGCAGTAAATCCGCAGGTAAAACCCAGGTCATTTTTACCTGCGGATTTACCAAAATCTGCGCGGAAAAATCCGCAGACCAATCCGCACCGTCTGCACTTAGCCTTAGACAACCCTGAACATGTTCTGTTACTATTTGCATATATCATTAAAAGGAACACCCACTGGGCTTCCATTATGTTTTTGTTTTTCAGTGCCTTAAAAGAAAAGAATCAAGACTTCAGCAAATACAATTGGCAAGAGTTAGAAGGGTTAAAAGGATCTTACACTACAAGTCTGAAGTCACTCTATGAAAGTGTAGACTTGTGAATCCTGCGCACTGTGAGGATTCTCCGGCGCTGGGAGAGGGCTATATGTGATATGCATACTCCTAGCTATATTCCAACTAGATCGGCACGCAAGTGTACTGCGCAAGGCCGGAGACAGTCTAGTCGGAATGTGGCCTGGAGTATGCATAACACATACTTACGGTCACATGACCGCCCGCTCCAGAGAATCCTCACACCACACAATGTCTGCACGGGGAGGATTCACGAGTCTGAAGTCACAGAAAGTGACTGCAGACTTGGAGCCTAAGACCAGACAACCTCATTAAACTGAACGTCCCTTTAGATTACCTGAAAGTGCTTTGTGTGACCTGGAGTTGCTGAAACAGAAACTTTCTTGTTTCCTAGAATAGTGTTGATTGTTGAACTCTTGCCAACGTTGGGATAACCGACCTGCCGGAAATGAGGGGACGAAAAAAAAATGTTTTCAGACGAAACTACTTTATTGTCCAAAAAACCTTTTCATGACATGTAACGTAATACACTCAGCTGTGATATGGTCCGAGTGTAAGCTGAACATGGACCCAGTCACGTATACATGAGGGAGGAGAGGTCCCCGGCAGAGTTCACATTGCACAACATTTTTGAGACTACACAAGGTTGTTTTTAGGTTTCCTTCACAAGGGCTTCTTGGCTTGTAAAAAATGCCATGATCATGCTTTTTTTTTTTTTGCATCTTTATTTCTACCCGATATAGGAGCCAGTATGCATTATTAAATTGGAGTTTATTTTTATTATCAAAAGGGAGAGCCACAGGAACACTCCTTTTGGGCCCTGGAAGCTTTGTCAATACACATCATGCTCTATCTACCAATGGCCTTTTCCACATGTTTTCCTATAAGGTAAGAATTAGTTGAGAAATAAAAAAGGAAACTTTGGTCTTGTTTTACACGCAGGGTTTTAATTAAAAACCAAAAACACATTTTTCAACTTAAAAAGGGTGGACCACTACTAGGACAACCACTTCTTATGCTCCACGCTTGGCTCTGATAAAATAAAAAAAAGCTTATACTCACCTCCCGTGCCTGCGGCGTTCCAGCGGTGTTGGCCCTCACTCTCCTTGAAACTCTAGTGCGGTTGTTGTGACACGTGACCCTGGCCCCCCATCAGGGCTGGCCTCACTGTCCCCACCTTCGTATGAAATGAACATGAAGCGGAAGCCTGGGAGGAAGCTGATCTGACTTCTTCATGTACAATTCGTCCGATGGCGGGGACAGTGACGACTGCACCAATTGGGCACCAGGCTAACATGTCACAACAGCACGAGAGCCCCAGGGAGCATGAGCACCAACAAAGCGGGAACGGCACCGACACGGGAGTATAAGCTTTTTTTTTATTTTATCGGAGCCAAGCGTGGGGTATGAGAAGGCGTTGTCCAAGTAGAGGATAACTTCTTTAATATACACAAAACATTTTACGTTGACTTTTAGTGTATTTTATATTGGGTCCATTTTATAACCCCTTCCTGACGCACACCATACAAGTGTGGTGCAAGGAGCTGAACCGTCACCAGACCCGGCAGCTGCTGGCTATGTTAGAGCTCTTTCAGACGTCCGTTTTTCAAGTATTGCATTCGTACCTATAATAGGCTATGGGGCTGTTAACGTGTCAACGTACTGTATGATCCTGGACCAAGTGGTCAGGCATGTCTGATTTTGACCGGAGTCATGGATCAAACTCACAAATGGCAATCTATGGGTTCGTGAAAAAATAATAAAAAAAAAAAAAAGAAAATTGGACATCTATGCGCTGCCAGTTTTTCACTATTTGATGTGAGAAGCTTCAGAAACTTCGTTTGTTTTTGCATACAAGAAAAAAAAAAAAAATGATGACTTCGATTGTAAAAATTGACACACTGATCAAACTCACTGACATCTGAATGGGGCCAGTAACAGGAGCTCCTATTAACCCCTTAAATGCTGATGTCAATTATATTTATGGCGCGTGGTCAGGGGGTGGAGGAGTCAGGCATCATTTCACATGCCCATTACCTCCTTCCCGCAGTACAATCATGAGGATCCAATGGGTTGCCATCTCAGCCAGCGGCGAGACCTCTGTGCCTGCCATAACAATTCTCCTGGGTGGCCCTGTCAGTGGATGTATTTCATAATAGATTATGATTTTCTGCATATACTGCAATACATTACTGCAGTATATAGAACAAGCGGTCATGAGATTGCAGGTTCAAGTCTCCTAAGTGAATAATAATAATAAAAAAAAGTAGATTTTTTTCAGTAAATTGCATGGTAAAATGAATGGTGTCATTGAAAACTAGAACTCGTCTTGCAAAAAAACAAAACAAAAAAATGCTGAAAAAGAAGGTGTGCGAAAGAGGCCTGGAATGGCTGAAGTCATGTGCATGACCACCTAAGTAAGTTATTCGATGTGCCAACCTCAACCCAGGTACGTTATCCGACGTGCCAACCTCAACCCAGGTACGTTATCCGACGTGCCAACCGCAACCCAGGTACGTTATCCGACGTGCCAACCGCAACCCAGGTACGTTATCCGATGTGCCAACCTCAACCCAGGTACGTTATCCCATGTGCCAACCGCAACCCAGGCACGTTATCCCATGTGCCAACCGCAACCCAGGTACGTTATCCGATGTGCCAACCTCAACCCAGGTACGTTATCCGATGTGCCAACCGCAACCCAGGCACGTTATCCGATGTGCCAACCGCAACCCAGGTACGTTATCCGATGTGCCAACCTCAACCCAGGTACGTTATCCGATGTGCCAACCGCAACCCAGGCACGTTATCCGATGTGCCAACCGCAACCCAGGTACGTTATCCGATGTGCCAACCGCAACCCAGGCACGTTATCCGATGTGCCAACCGCAACCCAGGCACGTTATCCGATGTAGCAACCTCAACCCAGGTACGTTATCCGATGTGGCAACCTCAACCCAGGTACGTTATCCGATGTGCCAACCTCAACCCAGGAACGTTATCCGATGTGGCAACCTCAACCCAGGTACGTTATCCGATGTGCCAACCTCAACCCAGGAACGTTATCCGATGTGCCACTATTTGAATTCAGACAGTTGGAGGGTAAGAGAGAATACAACCACACAGCTGCACATAGTTGGCACACAGTACCATGTTCTGTTTCTATCACCTGGAACCATTTGTGTTTGTCCGGTAGACACCTCTATATAGTAGGAACTAGGGTATATGCAAGGAAAATACAACAATAAAAACAAAAAGAAGAAGATACCAACGCACCAGCCCTACAGTGACTTGTTCCACTTTAACCCTCTTCCCTGTGTGTATTGATTTGAAGATTTCCAGGAGTTCATCACTCTGCACCAAGTGGCTTTCATTCCTAACAACTTTTTGTTCAGTCCTTTCAGAGTCAGGCTCTGGAATAACTCTTTCCTCCTCACCATCGGCATCTTCGGAGCATGTCTGCCAACCTTCATCATCCTCACAATCTTCATACTCCTCACTTGTGTCACTAGCCTCACATTCCCCGTCAGGAGCAGTTTCTGTTTCATCTTCATCATCCTCACTGTCTTCATCTGTAGTCGTACTGTCACTCTGTACATCAACCGCTCCATCTTTTATTTGCTATTTGAAAAAAAGATGTGAGACACAAATAAAGAGACCAAGTCAGCAAATCTCTTTTATGCAATAGCCAATGTATTGTGAGATGTAGAAAAAGAGGTGTACATTACAATGAAATGATAAACCAGTATAAAACAAGAGGATAAGGCGCTGCTATAGAACGAGTTTCATTGGTCATGTTGCGGTCATCACAGGATTTGGCAAGTTATGTCTAAGGACCTACAGACAACTTCCCTGTTTGTGTAAGCTTATCTCCCTCATTACAGCACGTCCTCTCATTAATTGAAAGTGTCCATTTTGCAGTACCTCAACTTATTCCCTGTATAAGAGACAACCGTAGATGCACAAATAAAAATGAAACTAGAAAAACTTTATATCATACATGTAAAACTGTGGCTTATGGGCCAAATCTGGCTTGCAGGCTACTTATATTTGGAACGCAAAGCCGACACAGCATCCCCTCGCCCAGCATTGAACTTTCAACTGTATCGGCATCCTTGTTGCCGATACTGTTGAAGCCAATGATGGAAGAAAGAAGCCGTCCGCTCCCTCACCCATCACTCTCTCTCTGCAACTGATGTTTCTCTTTTGCGCCTACTGTATATATATATATTTTTTTAACGTGGAATCCATTATTACTATGGGGCCCAATTCTGTATGGAGGACTATGTGAGGGGATTATACTGTATGGAGGACTAGGTGGGGGGATTATACTGTATGCGGCCTATGTGGAGCCATTATTCTCTATGGAGGACTATGTGAAGCCATTATTCTGTATGGAGGACTAGGTGGGGCCCATTAATCTGTATGAAGGACTCTGTGGTGCCTATTATACTATATGGAGCCATTATACTGTATGGAGGGCTGTGTGGTGATCACAGATGGTGCATTATACTGTGTTGGGGAGTCACCATACTTTGCCAGGGAGATTGAGTGGACGATACTGTGGAAGAATTCACTGGGGGTATCATACTGTGTTTGGGGGGCACATACAGTTAGGTCCATATATATTTGGACAGAGACAACATTTATCTAATTTTGGTTCTAGACATTACCACAATGAATTTGAAACAAAACAATTCAGATGCAGTTGAAGTCCAGACTTTCAGGTTTCATTTGAGGGTATCCACATTAAAATTGGATGAAGGGTTTAGGAGTTTCAGCTCCTTAACATGTGCCACCATGTTTTTAAAGGGACCAAAAGTAATTGGACAAATGACTCCAAGGCTATTTCATGGACAGGTGTGGGCAATCCCTTTGTTATGTCATTCTCAATTAAGCAGATGAAAGGGCCAGAGTTGATTTGAGGTGTGGTGTTTGCATTTGGAAGGTTTTGCTGTGAAGGAAACATGCGGTCACAGGAGCTCTCCATGCAGGTGAAACAAGCCATCCTTAAGCTGCAAGAACAGAAAAAAAACCATCCAAGAAATTGCTACAACATTAGAAGTGGCAAAATCTACAATTTGGTACATCCTGAGAAAGAAAGAAAGCACTGGTGAACTCATCAATCCAAAAAAACCTGGGAGCCCACGGAAGACAACAGTGGTGGATGATCGCCGCATACTTTCTTTGGTGAAGAAGAACCCGTTCACAACATCAACTGAAGTCCAGAACACTCTCAGTGAAGTAGGTGTATCTGTCTCTAAGTCAACAGTAAAGAGAAGACTCCATGAAAGTAAATACAAAGGGTTCACATCTAGATGCAAACCATTCATCAATTCCAAAAATAGACAGGCCAGAGTTAAATTTGCTGAAAAACACCTCCAGAAGCCAGCTCAGTTCTGGAAAAGTATTCTATGGACAGATGAGACAAAGATCAACCTGTACCAGAATGATGGGAAGCCAAAAGTTTGGAGAAGAAAGGGAAAGGCACATGATCCAAGGCACACCACATCCTCTGTAAAACATGGTGGAGGCAACGTGATGGCATGGGCATGCATGGCTTTCAATGGCACTGGGTCACTTGTGTTTATTGATGACATAGCAGCAGACAAGAGTAGCCGGATGAATTCTGAAGTGTACCGGGATATACTTTCAGCCCAGATTCAGCCAAATGCTGCAAACTTGATTGGACGGCGCTTCATAGTACAGATGGATAATGACCCCAAGCATACAGCCAAAGCTACACAGGAGTTCATGAGTGCAAAAAAGTGGAACATTCTTCAATGGCCAAGTCAATCACCAGATCTTAACCCAATTGAGCATGCATTTCACTTGCTGAAATCCAGACTTAAGAGGGAAAGACCCACAAACAAGCAAGACCTGAAGGCTGCGGCTGTAAAGGCCTGGCAAAGCATTAAGAAGGAGGAAACCCAGCGTTTGGTGATGTCCATGGGTTCCAGACTTAAGGCAGTGATTGCCTCTAAAGGATTCGCCACAAAATATTGAAAATAAAAATATTTTGTTTGGGTTATGTTTATTTGTCCAATTACTTTTGACCTCCTAAAATGTGGAGTGTTTGTAAAGAAATGTGTACAATTCCTACATTTTCTAACACATATTTTTGTTCAACCCTTCAAATTAAACGTTACAATCTGCACTTGAATTCTGTCGTAGAGGTTTCATTTCAAATCCAATGTGGTGGCATGCAGAGCCCAACTCGCGAAAATTGTGTCACTGTCCAAATATTTCTGGCCCTGACTGTATGTCAGCATCATACTTTATGGGGGAAATGAAAGAGCAACCTAGGGGCTTAAATAGGAGGAAAATTACTTTGTAAGGTCTGTAAAGTTGTTGGTTATACTCTTCTGTGAGCCCACCAAATATTAAGTAGTGTTTTTTTTGGGGGGGGGCCCAATTAGAAATTCTGCTATGGGCCCCATGATTTCTATGTAAGCCCCCTGCCTGTGAGGAAACACCCAATGCTCCACTCTTGTGACCTGACTCTTAAGATTTATTAATTAAAATGCACTTTGTTCGTAAATTTTTAATAAATATCAAGGTTGGCATGCGACTTCATCCAAGTTTTTATTTTGGTTGTCCATGTGTTTGAGTTTGACATCGCTACTCTATATGTACAACTTAATTCATTTAATTGCTTATTTTCATATGTAATAACAAAATATCAAGTCAGGTATAACATTCATTAACCTGATGCTCCAGTTTTAACCCCTTCATGACGCAGCCTATTTTGACCTTAATGGCCTTGCCATTTTTAACAATTCTGACCAGTGTCCCTTTATGAGGTAATAACTCAGGAACGCTTCAACGGATCCTAGCGATTATGAGATTGTTTTTTCGTGACATATTGGGCTTCATGTTGTGGCAAATTAAGGTCGATAATTTTTGCGTTTACTTGTGAAAAAAATGGAAATTTGGCGAAAACTTTGAAAATTTTGCAATTTTCAAATTTTGAATTTTTATTCTGTTAAACCAGAGAGTTATGTGACACAAAATAGTTCATAAATAACATTTCCCACATGTCTACTTTACATCAGCACAATTTTGGAAACAAATTTTTTTTTCTTAGGAAGTTATAAGGGTTAAAAGTTGACAAGCGATTTATCATTTTTACAACAAAATTTACAAAACCATTTTTTTTAGGGACCACCTCACATTTGAAGTCACTTTGAGGGGTCTATATGGCAGAAAATACCCAAAAGTGACACCATTCTAAAAACTGCACCCCTCAAGCTACTCAAACTACATTCAAGAAGATTATTAACCCTTCAGGTGCTTCACAGGAACTAAAGCAACGTGGAAGGAAAAAATGGACATTTGGTATGCTGGAATATTTAGAGTTTGCCATGTCGCATTTGGAGAGTCCCCTGTGTGCCTAAACATTGGAGCTCCCTCACAAGTGACCACATTTTGGAAACTAGACCCGCCCCAAGGAACTTATCTAGATGCACAGTGAGCACTTTGAACCCCCAGGTGCTTCACAAATTGATCCGTAAAAAGAAGTACTTTTTTTCACAAAAATTTTCTTTTAGCCTGTTTTCTCATTTTTACATGGGCAACAGGATAAAATGGATCCTAAAATTTGTTGTGCAATTTCTCCTGAGTACACTGATACCTCATATGTGGTCATAAACCACTGTTTGGGCGCACGGCAGGGCCCAGAAGGGAAGGAGCGCCATTTGACTTTTTGAATGGAAAATTAGCTCCAATCGTTAGCGGACACCGTGACGCGTTTGGAGAACCCGTTTGCCTAAACAGTGAAAAAAAACCACAAGTGACACCATTTTGGAAACTAGACCCCTTAAGGAATTTATCTAGATGTGTTGAGAGCACTCTGAACCCCAAGTGCTTCACAGAAGTTTATAACGCAGAGCAGTGAAAATAAAAAAAATAATTTTTTTCCTCAAAAATGATTTTTTTAGCCCGCTATTTTTTATTTTCACAAGGGTAACAGGAGAAATTGGATGCCAAAAGTTGTTGTCCAGTTTGTCCTGAGTACACTGGTACCCCATATGTGGGGGGGGGGGAACCACTGTATTGGCGCATTGGAGAGCTCAGAAGGGAAGGAGCGCCATTTTGGAATGCAGACTTGATGGAATGTTCTGCGGGCGTCATGTTGATTTGTAGAGCCCCTGATGTGCCTAAACAGTAGAAACCCCCCACAAGTGACCCAATTTTGGAAACTAGACCCCCCCAAGGAGCTTATCTAGATGTGTAGTGAGCACTTTGAACCCCCAAGTGCTTCACAGAAGTTTATAAACGCAGAGCAGTGAAAATAAAAATAAAAAAATCTTTTTTTTCCTCAAAAATGATTTTTTAGCCCACTATTTTTTTATTTTCCCAAGGGTAACAGGATAAATTGGACCCCAAAAGTCGTTGGTACCCCATATGTGGGGGTAAACCACTCTTTGGGTGCACGATAGGGCTCAGAATGGAAGGAGCGCCATTTGACTTTTTGAATGGAAAATTAGCTCCAATCGTTAGCGGACACCATGTCGTGTTTGGAGAGCTCCTATGAGCCTAAACTATGGAGCTTCCCACAAATGACCCCATATTGGAAACTAGACCCCCTAAGGAACTTATCTAGATGCATAGTGAGCACTTTGAACCCCCAGGTGCTTCACAGAAGTTTATAATGCAGAGCCGTGAAAATAAAAAATCATTTTTTTTCTCAAAAAATGATTTTTTAGCCCACAATTTTTTATTTTCACAAGGGTAACAGGAGAAATTGGACCCCAAAAGTTGTTGTACACTTTGTCCTGCGTATGCTGGTACCCCATATGTGGGGGGGAATCACTGTTCGGGCACCCGTCGGGGCTTGGAAGGGAAGTAGTGACGTTTTGAAATGCCAACTTTGATGGAATGGTCTGCGGGAGTCATGTTACGTTTGCAGAGCCCCTGATGTGCCTAAACAGTAGAAATTCCCCACAAGTGACCCCATTTTGGAAACTAGACACCCCAAGGAACTTCTCTAGATATGTGGTGAACACTTTGAACCCCCAAGGGCTTCACAGAAGTTTATAACACCTGGGCATGAACATAAACAAATCATATTTTTTTCACAAACATGATCTTTTAATCCCCAATTTTTTTATTTTCTCAAGGGTAACAGGAAAAATTAGACCCCAAAAGTTGTTGTCCAATTTGTCCTGAGTACGCTGATATCCCATATGTGAGAGAAAACTACTGTATGGGCACACGTCGGGGCTCGGAAGGGAAGTAGTGACGTTTTGAAATGCCGACTTTGATGGAATGGTCTGCGGGCATCATGTTACGTTTGCAGAGCCCTTGATGTGCCTAAACAGTAGAAACTCCCCACAAGTGATCCCATTTTGGAAACTAGACCCCCCAAGGAATTTATCTAGATGTGTAGTGAGCACTTTGAACCCCCAAGGTCTTCACAGAAGTTTATAACGCCTCAGCATGAAAATTAAAAAAATCATTTTTTCCACAAACATGATCTTTTAGCCCGCAATTTTTTATTTTCACAAGGGTAACAGGAGAAACTGGACCCCAAAAGTTGTTGTCCTGTTTGTCCTGAGTACGCTGATACCCCATATGTGGGGGGGAACCACTGTTTGGGCACACATCGGGGTTCAGAAGGGAAGTAATGACGTTTTGAAATGCCGACTTGATGGAATGGTCTCCGGGCGTCATGTTACGTTTGCCTTGAAACAAACGATCCAGCTCAAGAAGATGAAATCCAAAATTCTTTATTCAAAATCCAAATAACAATGAGAAAAATACCCGACCGGAACACCCAGAGGAGAGGTTGCTAGTGACAGACTGAACGCGTTTAAAACACCTGTTCGAAACGCGTTCAGTCTCTCACTAGCAACCTCTCCTCCGGGTGTTCCGGTCGGGTATTTTTCTCATTGTTATTTGGATTTTAAATAAAGAATTTTGGATTTCATCTTCTTAAGCTGGATCGTTTTGTTTTAAGGCATTCATCTATCACCGTCTTACAGGGACGTGATCCGTGTCTCGAAGATTTATTGGCATTCAAAGGGTGAGCTGGAATTTTCTCCTTGCATGTTGTCATGTTACGTTTGCAGAGCCAATGATGTGCCATTTTGGAAACTAGATCCCCCAAGGAACTCATCTAGATGTGTAGTGAGCAATTTGAACCCCCACATGCTTCACAGAAGTTCATAACGCAGAGCCGTGAAAATAAAAAATCATTTTTTTTCACCCAAAATAATTTTTTTAGTCCCCAATTTTTTTTGATTTTCCCAAGGGTAAAAGAAGAAATTGGACCCCCAAAGATGTTGTGCATTTTTTCCTGAGTATGCTGATACCCCATATGTGGAGGTAAACCACTGTTTGGGCACACGTCTGGGCTTGGAATGGAGGGAGCACTGTTTGACTTTTTGAACGCAAAATTGACTGGAATAAATGGTGGCGCCATGTCGCGTTTGGAGACTCCCTGATGTGCCTAAATTGTGGAAACCCCTCAATTCTGACTCCATCCCTAACCCCAACACACCCCTAACCACAACCCTAACCCCAACACCCCCCCAACCCTAATCCCAACCCTAACCTAATCCCAACACACCCCTAATCCTAATCCCAACCCTAACCATAACCCTAACCACAAGCCTAAACCTAATCCCAACCCTAACCCAACACCCCTAACCCTAATCTCAACTCTAACCCTAACCACAAGCCTAACCCTAATTCCAACCCTAACGCAAATTCCAACCCTAATTCTAATCCTAACCCTAATCCTAACCCTAGTTCCAACCCTATTTCCTACCCCAACCCTAGTTCTAACCCTAACGCTAACCCTAATGGAAAAATAAAAAATATTTTCTTCATTTTATTACTTGTCCCTACCTATGGGGGTGATAAAATGGGGGTTTATTTACTTTTTTTTTTACTTTGATCAGTGTGAGAGTTTATCACAGTGATCAAAATAAATGTATAGAATGTGCTGGCCGACGGGTGCACTGTGCATGCGCCCGCCATTTTCCAAGATGGTGGCGCCCATAGGGCCATCGCAGGTCCCGGGAGAGGTGAGGGGGGATTGGAAGGCAGGGGGTGGGGGGGGGGGGGGGGAACAATCAGTGGTGGCGGCCAATCGCCGCTGTCACTCGGTGTGGGGGGTCGGATCTCGGTCTCCAGCCATGGCAGATGCTATTGCAGCATCGGCCATGGCTGGATTGTAATATTTCACCAAATTTCATTGGTGAAATATTACAAATCGCTCTGATTGGCTGTTAAAAGTGAAACAGAGCGATCGTAGCCACGGTGGGGGTTAAGACACCCCCTCGGTGGTGAAGCACCTTGGGTCTTGTGCCTGCGGGTCGGGTAACCTTTCAGGCGTCATGGGTCGGGAAGAGGTTAATATTAATAATACAATCTAATAGACAGTGGGAAAATAAGCCGGATTACGTACCGGTAATGCTCTTTTAATGAGTCCACGACAGCACCCACTTGAGAGAGGGATCCGCCCATAGGAACAGGAAACCTACAGAGATAAAAGAGGGCGGTCCGCCTCTCCTCCTCAGTTGGATTTCAGAGTACCCGGAGGACCGCCAGTATTAGGCATTTATATTTTTCAATTTCTTCATTTCATTCAAGAAGGTATATACACAGTCTATTAACTTTCAGGGAGGGAACTGAGTGGGTGCTGTCGTGGACTCATTAAAAGAGCATTACAGGTACGTAATCCGGCTTTTTACCCTTTGCCACGACAGCACCCACTTGAGAGACTTTCAGAGACTTTCACCTGGGAGGGACCACCGTGCTGAGAACTGCTCTACCAAAGGATAGGTCAGAGGAGGATGATAAATCAAGCCTGTAGTGGTTGTAAAAAGTGGAAGGAGACAACCAAGTTGCGGCCTTACATATAGACTCGATTGGGACGTCTCCTCTTTCTGCCCAGGAGGATGCCATGGCCCTGGCGGAATGTGCTTTTATGCCTTCTGGGGGATCTTCATTTTTTGCAGTATACGCCAGACAGATTGCTTCTCTGATCCACCGAGATAGGGTGGCTTTCGTGACCCCGTATCCCTTCCTTTGGCCCTGGAAGGATATAAAAAGAGCCCTACTCTTCCTCCAGCTAGCCGATCTTTCAATAAATTTTAACACTATTCTTTTCACATCTAACATGTGATATTTCTCTTCTGATGGAGAAGAAGGGTTACTAAAAAAGGAGGGTAGGTGAATTTCCTGCGATCTATGGAACTTCCCTGCCACTTTTGGTAAATATGAGGGGTCAGGTTTTAAGATTAACTGATCCTGGAATGATAGCAGAAATGGAGGATCTATAGATAATGCCTGCATGTCACTGACTCTTCTGGCTGAGGTTAATGCTACCAAGAGTACCATTTTAAGAGATATAATCTTAAGGGGTATGCAATCTAACGGTTCAAAGGGTGGACCTGTTAGGGTGTCTAGAACCAAGTTTAGATCCCAAGGAGCAATTCTAGATATATGAACTGGTGTAATTCGTTCACAAGCCTGGATGAATCTAGCTATCCATTACCAGCTAGATTATAACTATAGAGTGCTCCTCGTGCAGATACTTGGACTCTAAGTGTGTTTACTGATAATCCTAGATCTTTCCCTTTTTGCAGAAATTCTAAGATAAATTTTATCGGAATCTCTTTAAAGTTGAGATTTGGATGGAATTCTAAAAATCTTCTCCATATCTTGGTGTAGATTTTAGTAGTGGTTGGCTTTCTGCTATGTAAGAAGGTGTTGATTAATTCCTCAGAGAACCCCCTTGTTCTCAGTATTTCCCCCTCAAGTTCCACGCCGTCAAGTGGAGACTGTCCACTTGAGGGTGGAAGAAAGGCCCTTGAGAGAGAAGCCTGGGAGTTGAAGGAAGTATCCAGGGATCTGTCAAGGACATCATTTGAAGGCATGAGAACCAAGGTCTCTTGGCCAGAATGGGGCTATCAATATTATCCGTGCCCTGATCTTCCTGATGACTTGCGGTAGCAATATGATCGGGGGAAAGGCATATGCTAGCCTGAACTGCCACGGACTTTGAAGGGCATCCAGAATTTCTGGCTGATCTGCCATACTCAGGGAGGCGAATCTTGGTAGTTGTCTGTTCTGTCGAGTGGCAAAAAGGTGTATCTGCGGAAGGCCCCATAGTGACACAATGTTTCTGAATATTTTTTTTGTTTAGGCACCACTCTCCTTGTCGCAGAGTGTGGCGACTTAGGAAGTCCGCTTCTGAATTGTCTATGCCTCTGATGTGAAGAGCTGACAGAGAATCAAATTTTTCCTCGGCTAAAGAAAATATTTCTTTTGTGGAAGACATTTGTCCGACCGTGTTCCGCCTTGTTTGTTGATATATGCCACTACTGTGGTGTTGTCCGAGAGGATTCTCACATGTTCTCCTTGAAGCTGCGGAAGGAAATGATATAGGGCATGACCCACCGCTTTTAATTCTTTTAAATTTGAGGAATCGTTTGTTTTCTTCCCCACCGGCCCTGGGAAAAAATTTCTCCCATGTGAGCTCCCCATCCTGTAGGGCTGGCGTCAGTGGTAATGATACGAGAAGGTGTTATTACCCAGTCTACTCCTTCTGATAATTTATTATCATCTAACCACCAGTATAATGAATGTATTACTACGTGGGATAAGGTGATTTTGTTTGTTAGATGACCTCTAGCATAGGCTTCTTCTGATATTATTTGGTGCTGTAGATCTCGGGTGTGAAATTGCGCCTACTTAACCGCCGGAATACATGAAGTGAGGGACCCCAATAGGGACATTGCTTCTCTCAGAGTCATGCGAGGTTTCCTTATTGCTGCACTGACTTTTGTTTTTATCGCTGATATTTTTACCTGTGGCAGTAGACATTTCTGCACTGTTGAATCTAATTGGAGGCCTAGAAAGGACTGGACGGACTGCGGCTCGAACCTGGATTTCTTGCTGTTTATGAGCCATCCTAGAGCCTGTAGGGATAAGATTGCGTCATTAACCCGTGTGGTACATTGTGCTACTGAATTTCCCACTATCAAAAAGTCATCCAGATACGGTATTATTAGGGTATTTTTTTGCCGTAGGAAGGCCATTACTTCCAGCATCACCTTTGTAAACACTCTTGGTGCGATCGAAAGTCCAAATGGCATCGCTGCAAACTGGAAATGATGTATGCTGCCGTCTAAGGAAACTGCCACTCTGAGATATTTTTGGTATCTGGAATGGATTGGAAGATGATAATAAGCATCTTTTAGATCTAAACCTGCAATCATGCAGTTGGGAAAAAGCAGTTTAATTGCCGATCTAATGGATTCCATTTTAAATTTTTCATTCCTGATGAACGAGTTTAATCTTTTCAGACTGATAATTGTTCTGAATGAGCCATCAGGTTTTGAAACTAGGAAGAGCGGGGAGTAAAATCCTTTCCTCTCTTGCTCTACAGGCACCGAGATCAATAAGTTTTTAATTATGAGATTTCTTATCTCATTTTCAAGGGCCTGTTGTTGTACCGGGCAGCTTAAGGATGTTAGTATAAATGTATTTTGGGGAATTTGATGAAATCTTATTTTTAACCCATGTTTAACTATGTCCAGGACCCATATATTGGTAGATATATTTCCCCATTCCTGGAAGAATGATTTCAGTCTTCCCCCTACTGGGGGACTGGTTGGTGCATTTTATCTTTCCCTACGGAAGGTATGTCCTCTGAACATAGCACCTTTATTTTTTCCTTCCTTTGATGACCAGCGGTTTTGGTTTTCAGTTGTTCTTCCTTTACCAAATGATCTCCTCTTAAACGCCCTCCTAAAGGATGGAAGAGGGGGGTTAGGGAAGGCCTTCTTTCTTTCTAAGGCTATGTGCACACGTTGCGGAATTGCCATGGAAATTTCCGCGGCAATTCCGCACCTCCCTGCCGCGGGAAATCCGCATATTATAGGTATGCGTATTCCCGCTAAACACTAGCGTTTTGCAAGCGGAATTAGCTTGCAGAATGCTAGCGTTTTTCAAGCGATCTGACAGGTTGGTCACACGAGTCAAACAAGTGTTTGACTCATGTGACCAACTTTTTACTATTGATGCCGCCTATGTCGCATCAATAGTAAAAAGATCTAATGTAAAAATAATAAAAAAAATAATAAATAATGATATTCTCACCTTCCGGCGGCCCCCGCAGCTTTCCCGCCTCTCAGCGACGCTCCCGGCAAGTTCCGTTCCCAAGAGTCCTTTGCGACAATCATCCCGATGACGTAGCATCTCGCGAGACCGCTACGTCATCTGGGTAATCTCGCAAAGCATCACTGGGAACGCGATTGCCGGGAGCGTCGCTGAAGGCGGGAAAGCAGCGTGGGACGCCGGAAGGTGAGAATATCATTATTTTTTATTTTAATTATTGTTTTTACATGGATATGGTACCCAGGGCTTGGAGGAGAGTCTCCTCTCCTCCAGACCCTGGGTACCATCCGCACATGAACCGCTTACTTTCCGCATGGTGGGCACAGCCACATGCGGAAAGTAATTGGTTCAATGCATTCCTATGGCGGCGGAATCGCCGCGGTTCCGCAAAAAAGAATGAGCATGCTGCGGATTCTCCAGCGATGCGATTCCGCAGCGGAAAAACCCGCAGCATGTGCACAGCATTGCGGAATCTCATAGGTCATAATGAGTTGTATTGAGCAAGCGGTTTTGCCGCGGTTTCGCGGCGTTTCCGCTGCGGCAAAACCGATAAGAAACCGCAACGTGTGCACATAGCCTAATGCCTTTTTGAAGATGTTATCCAATTCTTTCCCAAATAAAAACTCACCATCACACGGAATAGTACAGAGTTTTAATTTGGATTGTGTGTCTCCTCTCCAACTCTTAAGCCATAGACTACGTCTAGCATTATTTAATAGGCCTGTTGTTCTGGCCGCCAGGCGTAGTGTCAATCTTCCTCGGTCTGGGGCTCCATGCAAAATCTCACCTCGTGGGGTAAGGATAATTCTACCAAAGGTCAGAAATTAGCCCAGAACTACATGGGAAGACCTGGTCAATGACTTGTGAGACAGCTGGGACCAGTCTCAAACTTTACCGTAACACACTACGCTGTCATGGATTAATATCCTGCAGGGCAAGCATGTTCCCCCTGCTTTTGCCAGCACATATCCAGGCCTGTTTGAAGTTCGCCAATGACCATCTGGATGATCCAGAGGAGGCATAATGAAGGACGTGGTCAGATGAGATCAAAACAGAACTTTTTGGTATCCACTCCACCCAAGAACACCGTCCCAATCATGAAGCATGGTGGAGGAAACATCAAACTTTGGGGGTGCTTTTCAGCAAAGGGGACATGACGACTGCACCGTATTGAAGGGAGAATGGATAGGTTCATGTATTGCGAGATTTTGGCCAACAAATACTTCCCTCATTAGGGAGTTAAAGATGGGTCGCGGCTGGGTTAACATTAAATTGACCCGAAAACCCAGCCAGGGCAACTAATGAGTGACTCCGTAAGAAGCATTTCAAGGTCCTGGAGTGTAGCCAGTCTCCAGACCTGAATCAAATAGAAAATCTTTTGAGTAGCTGAAACTCAATGTTGCCCAGCGACAGCCCCGAAACCTGAAAGATCTGAAGAAGATCTGTATGGAGGTGTGGGCCAGAATCCCTGTTGCAGTGTGTGCAAAGTTCATCAAGAACTACAGGAAATTGCTGACCTCTGCAATTGCAAATAAAGATTTCTGTACCAGTTAAGTTCTGTTTTTCTATTGTATCAAATACTTATTTCATGCAATAAAATGCAAATTAATTATGTAAAAATCATACAATGTATATATATTCAGTTTATTGATCGACTTTTATCTTCTTACATACTTATCTAGACACCTATATTTCCCTCAGTCAGAAGAAAGTTATTGACTGCAGGGTTTCAGACCTACTGTGCCCTATGTGATTAATGGGAGTGTGCATCCCCCAAGTGAATGATGCTGTTATACAGAATTTATTCCTTCTCTCAAGTTTAGAAACATGACTTTTCACACAAAGCTGTATATCCTAAGAGGTTATACGTGGAGAATGGCTGTAACGCACAGCAAGTGATAAACTAGATTAAAGGGTTGTATAAAATCAGAGAAAGCGGTCAGCTTCTCCTCCAACCCTACAACAGTGTGTGATGTCTGCATCTGGTACTGCAACATAACTGGTACTGGTATCTAAAGACTTAAAGAAAGAATAAAAGAACACCTGTCTTCTATGCAAAACCTAATATGTCCCTTAAATATATTAAGAAACATGACATTTTAAAAAAAGGTGTAATGACTACAGGAAATACAAAAAAATAATGAAGAAAATAAACATACTTTGGCATCTTCAGAAAGTCTTTGCGCCTCAGCTAGTGCAGACCAGAACACGACTTTAACACCTTCTTTCTCAAAGTAGGCCGCCCAGGCCTGCCGCTGGCCTTCAGTTAACAAGTCTGCCTTGTTTATTAGGATTATATTTTCTTTATGTGGATTTACTTCTTTGACATATCGCTCCTTCGAAAAATAAAATGAAAACATTGCCATGCTGCTAATACAACTGTACTATTATATGTTATATCAAATTTAATTAGTTTGGAAGAAAGGAGCAGCTGTGAGGACTCCTTTTCCATGTTTTTAAACTTACCAAATCCTGGCATCTGAATAACAATGGATTTCTGCCATCCACAATCTGTACAACTATGTCACTGAAGAGAAAAAAAAAAACCTTACAAAACGGAATTATATGGATGGTAATGATCGTAAAATGAAAATCAATAAGTACTTGCGGAATACTCTCAAACAAGATGTGACATTAATCATCATTACCTTATTATGTTTCCTAAAAGTTTGTTTATTGCAGAATTTAGTGATCAAATGGCTACAGATAATGTGTATCAATCCGAAGCACACTCAGTGATAAAAAAGCCCTTTATTATTTACCTCCTTTCTATGACTCTCCAGAGCTGACGCCAGAAATCTAGATTACGTTCAAATGGTGTAAGTATCAGTTTCTTTTCTTCTTCAAGTCTAATAAAAAAGGAAAAACAAAATCTGACTAGCTATGTTATGCAAAAACCCAAATCACACACTGCATTAGCTAAGAATTTACTTAGCGAGCTGACGCCTCCACTCCAAAAAGTTCTCTCTCTCAGACTGCTTCAGGACCTCAGCGCTGGTACTTCTGTCCCAGTGTGGCCTGCAAGCAACAAGAAAAGTATCATGATGGTGCGTCTAAGAGCCCATGAGATACAAGAACATAAGATGAATTATGGACGTTACATAGCAATACAGAATGTGACTGTCACGACACGGCTGTCGGGTAACCCGGGACTCCTTCCCTGTCCCTAACACTAGGGGCGACCTAGCTCGCCCTACTGCCCGAGATACTTCTGAAGGTGAAGATGCCAGGGCCTCCACCCTTGCCTTATTTCCTGTGTTAGCCCTCCGTCTGTTCTCTTCCCCCACCCAGGGAAGAGGGGCGCTACTGTGCACTGTACTACACCAACATGACAAACATGGCAACACAAACAAGGGTTAACAGAAAACACCAGGCATACAAAATATTCATTCACCCTTTCCTAGTGTATCCCCACCCATCCCTGTAGACTGTGAGCCCTCGCGGGCAGGGTCCTCTCTCCTTCTGTACTTGTGTGTCCCTTGTCTAGAACACGTTTATTGTACCTGTCTATATTTTCCCTTTTAATATGTAAAGCACCATGGAATAAATGGCGCTATATAAATGTGTAATAATAATAATTCATATATAACAGAGGAATGCACCGGGGTGTGAAGGTAACGGAATAAACCAAAATAAAGAAGGATAAGGAATTACCACACATACAAACCAAGCAACAGTCACTAATAACTCCTCCAACTCTCCTTCTCAGATGAACACTTGCTCAGTCAGCCATGCAGCAAATTTTAGCTCTGACAAGGATTTGTAACAGAGCCCAGATTATAAAGGTGAAAGGAGTGGCTAAACAAGCTCAGCTGTGAGCACAGTGATTTCCAACATGGCTGATTAACCCCTGTTCTGCAGAAGGAATAAACACATTTAAAATGAAGGAGAAGTGCTTCTTCTCAGCGCCTGAGTAGGAGCAATTAGACGCTGAGTCTTCTGACTTAACGCTGTTGTGGTAACCCCGTGACAGTAACAAGACAACATATTCTTGCCTCCGGGGGATGCACAAAAATTGCTCATTTTCTTCATGAAGTTTATGGATTCTGTTAGATTCCTCTGATGTCAGCAATCCTGTCCTGGCTTCAGCTGGGACAAACTTTATATTGAGTTTCTCTACAATAAGAAATCAAGACAGAGCTTTTATAAGTAGTTGGAAATTAACTAAAAACACAAAACAATTATTTCTTTCAAGTTTTCAAATTTTTTTCTTTTAAGATAAACATTTAAAGGGAATCTGTCACGTCCAAACAATGCCAATTTAAGTGCATAAACATTTACATAGGAGATATACCCCCTACACAAATCATACTAGGCTTGTACAATTTACTAAATAATTGCTTAAGAATTAACTTATGTAATATGCAAATGAGGGGGCTTCAGTGCACCCTTGGTGTGGCCTATGCCTTGGTGCCCCGTTACACCCTTCTTTTTGTACATGAAAACCAGTTCCTTTCCGTATGTGGATTGACAGCACTCCATTGGTAAGAGTGAATGCTGCCTAAAATAAGGCTGATTGCCTGAGCACTGACATTGGAGGAGCGCAGTGCCACGCTCCAAGTGTCTATGTGGGCACACAACCTGTGGCAGTGGGCGCACTCCGACGCCTGGTACCTGCCTGTTTGCGGATTCCACTTGACTTGTAGATTGTGAGCCCTCGCGGGCAGGGTCCTCTCTCCTCCTGTATAAGTCATGACTTGCACTGTTTAAGATTACTGTACTTGTATTTATTATGTATACCCCACCTCACATGTAAAGCGCCATGGAATAAATGGCGCTATAATAAATAATAATAATTCAAAAAGTGTAATGAGTGAGAGGCTTCAGTGAGGGGAAAAGGGTAATGTGACATGCACATGCCATCTGCTCACTGCAATGTCCCACCTGATCACTAAAGCTGCTTAAGTAGTGGCCAGACAGGTAAGAACTAGGGGTCGCACTGACACTTGGAATGCACAGCTGCGCTCCCTCACAGACAGAGCTTGCTCTCATCAACGGAGCACTGTCGATTAAGAGACTGACTTATATGCAAATAGCAGGGAGTAATGGTGCAAAGAGAGATAAGCCACACTAAAGGTACTGCCACACTAAACGCTCCCGCTAACGATCACAATAACGACGCATACTAATGCGATCGTTTTTGTGATCGTTTTAATGTCGCTAGTAGCTGCCACATTTAGCGATCTCGTTAACGACGCATAAGCGGTTAGCGATCTCCTGAACGACTTTGCGATGTAAAAAACAGCGCAAATCGTTCACAAAACGTGCCAGACACAGCGATATAGGCTCACCAGCGGGACGCCAACGATTAAAATACGGTCCAGAACCCTAGTGAACGATCAGCGAGATCACAGCAGGGGCCACGTCGTTGCTACATGCCACACACAAACAGCGTCACTAACGAGATCGCTAAATAGTGACGTTTTTTAGCGATCTCGTTAGCGACACTGTTTAGTGTGGCATACCCTTAAGGATGCACTGAAGCCCCCTCAATTGCATAATAATAAAACTATATTTTTCAGCAAATATTAAGTTAAACTGTATAGGTCTAGTATGATTTTTAGAAGGTTTTTTTTTTGCATTTTGGGGGATGACCGACTTTCCTTAATAGCTCTATACACTTCATCCAAAAGCTAAAAACAGTATTTAGTGGCCTCCAGCACTAGCACCTTCTTACGTATTCAGCGGCGCTGACATGTGAGTCTTTCTCCCTCCAGGTTCTTTTTACTGCTCTGCTGACAACATGAAGTGATATAGAACAGTAAATTCACACCAGCCCTTTCCCTGCTGCTGACTGCCACCATAAGACAAGCTCTGCAGTAGGGATTAAGAAAGTTACCAGTGGTCGTCACTAATGATCTGTGGACACTTGCATTATTGAATTTTATACATCTGTTTTTTTTCTGTATTTTTAACACCAAGAATGGTGCAGACTGGAGTAACATTTATGCTGCCAAAATAGAGAAACTCCTGGCTACTCCCCGTGACCTAAGGGTACTCAATAAGCTTACATTTATTGTTATGAAAGGAAGACCATTTGCAGTTTATACATACAGTGCCCTGCATTTCCCCTTTTATTTATTTTTTTTATTAATTTTTCAAGGCAGGTTTAAAAATAATCTGTTATTTACTATCCCCAAGTTCAGCGCTGTGTCTGCCATGATCTTTCTCTACTGTGTACAGACTACAATGGTGACATCACATCTACGGCGCTGCAGCTAATCAATAAGCTCAGAATCAGAAGAGCCGCTGAGCCCATTGATTGGAAGCAGCGCTATTAACGTGACATCGTGCTGCAGCCTGTGCACAATCACTGGAGCAGCGGTGCAAACAGTGCTGAATTTGGGGAGAGGGAGTAACAAAATCATTTCAATATTTTTCACACACTCATGAAGAATTAAAAAAAGTTAAAAACGGAAAACCTCTTACAGCTATTATAGTGATCATGTGCACTCCATACATAACGAGAAATACATTCACAAAAAAGTGATAATTATCCTCCTTGCCTGCAGCAAACTCTGTTCCTGCCAACTCTGCCGTAGCAAGAAAGTCATCGATAGAGCTTTGTTCTGTCACGGATTGTAGGTTCAGCCGGCCCCAGTCATAGCCATCATTGAGTTCACTTGTGTGCAGCTGCAAGCAAGAATTAGAGAACAGAAGGGTTAATGAAGAACTAATGTTTCCTGAGAATTAGAAGATAAGCTTGGTTTTGACATTTAGCCTGGAGTCATGTGTAGAGGTAGTGCTACAGCTCAAAGTCCCCCCAACCAAAAAAAAAATATTAAAAGAAGATTGTAGGCAAAACAGATAGAACAAGCCCAGCGTATGGCAGAGAGGTTGGTAAGAAGAGAGAATCCCTGTGTCATACTCTGCGTCCTCATGACGGAGTCTAGCAGTAGCTTATTCCCTACCAGCCACCATGGCGAACGCTTTTGGTGGCAGACGCTTGCAGAGGCGGACGCCCGTGGTGGCAGACGCTTGCAGAGGCGGACGCCCGTGGTGGCAGACGCTTGCAGAGGTGGACGCCCGTGGTGGCAGACGCTTGCAGAGGCGGACGCCCGTGGTGGCAGACGCTTGCAGAGGCGGACGCCCGTGGTGGCAGACGCTTGCAGAGGCGGACGCCCGTGGTGGCAGACGCTTGCAGAGGCGGACGCCCGTGGTGGCAGACGCTTGCAGAGGCGGACGCACGTGTGGCAGACGCTTGCAGAGGCAGACGCCCGTGGTGGCAGACGCTTGCAGAGGCGGGAGGCGGACGCCCGTGGTGGCAGACGCTTGCAGAGGCGGACGCCCGTGGTGGCAGAGGCGGACGCCCGTGGTGGCAGACGCTTGCAGAGGCGGACACCCGTGGTGGCAGACGCTTGCAGAGCGGACCGTGGTGCAGACGTGCGAGGCGGACGCCCGTGGTGGCAGACGCTTGCAGAGGCGGACGCCCGTGGTGGCAGACGCTTGCAGAGGCGGACGCACGTGGTGGCAGACGCTTGCAGAGGCAGACGCCCGTGGTGGCAGACGCTTGCAGAGGCGGAGGCGACCCCGTGGTGGCAGACGCTTGCAGAGGCGGACGCCTGGTGGCAGAGGCGGACGCCCGTGGTGCAGACGCTTGCAGAGCGGACACCTGGTGGCAGACGCTTGCAGAGGCGGACGCCCGTGTGCAGACGCTTGCAGAGGCGGACGCCGTGGTGGCAGACGCTGCAGAGGCGGACGCCCGTGGTGGCAGACGCTTGCAGAGGCGGACGCCCGTGGTGGTAGCTCTTTTACATGAATACTGGAATGGTCGCCCCCTGATCACTGCCAGCGGCATGTGCCACCCCGTGCTGCCAGCTGGGCATGTGCACTGAGGAGGATGGCACCCTGACAAATCCAGTGCTCCCCAGACATAACCATGGGTGCAGCACCAGTGTAAGCTCGGGAGGGGACAGATGGCGGCAGAGTGCACTCACCCACGAGTCTTTAGCTCGCAGCCCCGCTGGCTCTGTGCTCGGTCCTTCATCAGAGCTCTCCCCAGCCGCTTGTTGCCTTCTTTTTCCCCATGACATCCACATGCGGTCTGCAGAGGAAACTACAAAAGGAAAGTGTATTCTTCACACAGGAACCAGCGGTGGTGCCACAAGGAAACACCTCCCCTCGTGCCGGCACGAAGGTTCTGCACCGCTCAGGAGCACAGTGCAGGGCGCTGACGAGCTGTGTGTATACTGCAGAGAGCACATGGCAGGACGAGGCAGAGGCGCGGTGTTCTGGTCTCCACCACACTGGATGCCGGATAACTGATCTGTGAGGTGTTGCTGCCGAATAAAAGTATTTATGTCATGGTACTCGTCCTCCCATGAGTGTGCCAGCCACATATACACCTGTAAGTGTGTGCTAGCCAAAAAATACCCCCAAGAATGTGGCAGCCACTATACCCCTGTAAGAGTGTGTGCTAGCCAGAAAATACCCCAAGGAGTGTGCCGCACATATACCCCTGTAGTGTGTGCAGCCATAAATACCCCTGTGGAGGTGCAGCGACTCTAGCCTGTAAGTGTGTGTGCCAGAATAATCACCATCGTGGTGGCCCAGCCACATATACCCCTGTAGTGTGTGCAGCCAAATTATACCCCAGTGGTGGCAGCCTTAGCGACCCCGTGGTGGAGACGCTTGCCAGAAGCCCGTGTGAGAGTGCAGCACATGACGCCCTGTAGGGTGGCAGCCACATATACCCCTGTAAGTGGTGCAGCCAAAAAATACCCCATAGGAGGTGCAGCACATAACCCCTGTGTGAGCTAGAGCGAAATACCCATGGGAGTGACCAGCCCATAGGACCCCTGTAGATGTTGCCAGACGACCCCTGTGTTGGCAACCGACTCCTGCAGATGGCGGAACCCGTGGTGAACTGCTGCAGAGGCGGACGCCCGGTGTGGCAGACCTTACCCCTGTAGAGGTGTAGCCCTTACCTGAAAGTGTGCAGCACAACCCTGTCAGTGGCGCGATACCCCAAGTGGTGCCAGCCACAGTACCTTGTAGAGGCAGACCACGTCCGATAGGCAGTGCGCCAATATACCGAAGGTGCAGCGACATACCCTGTAGTGTGCAGCATCTGTGGTTGCAAGGCAACATACCCCATGGAGTGTGCAGCCAACCCTGAGTGTGCTAGCCAAATCAGGAGGTGCCAGCCACAAGCCCGTAGTGTGTGCAGCCATTACCGGATGCAGCCACATCGGTAGAGTGCTAGCAAACCAGGACAGGCGCACATACCCTGTATGGTGCCAGCACGTTCCCGAAGGTGCGCCAACCCCTGGTGGTGCAGCACTTCACCGAAGTGGTGCAGCCAATGCCCTGTGAGTGTGCAGCCACATATACCTGTAGTGTGCAGCAAATACCCATGGAATGTGCAGCCACATATACCCTGTAGATGTGGCCAGCCACTTACCCCTGTAAGGTGTGCAGCAATACCCCTGAGGTGCCGCACATATCCCTGAAGTGTCAGCCAAATACCCCTAGGAGTGCCAGCACATAACCCTGTAGTGTGCAGCCACATATACCCTGTAAGTGTGCCAGCCAATACCCCTGTAAGGTGCAGCCAAGACCCTGTGAGTGTGCAGCCACATATACCCTGTGTGTGCAGCCAATTCCCATGAGGTGCCAGCCACATAACCCTGTAAGTGTGCAGCCACTATACCCTGTAAGTGTGCAGCCAAATACCCATGAGAGTGCCAGCCACAATACCTGTAAGAGTGTCAGCCACAAAACCCCGTAAGTGTGCCAGCACAATACCCTTAGAGTGGCAGCCAAATCCCCTGAGTGCAGCACAATACCCTGTAAGTGTGCAGCCACATATCCCTGTAGTGTGCCAGCACATAGTACCCTGTAAGGTGTGCTAGCCAATATACCCCTGAGAGTGCCAGCCACAATACCCTGTAAGTGTGCCAGCCACATATACCCTGTAAGTGTGCAGCCACATATACCACCTGTAAGTGTGTGCTAGCCAAAATACCCCTAGGTGTGGTGTCTAGCACAAAAATACCCCATAGGAGTGTGCCAGCCACATATACCCTGTAAGTGTGTGCCAGCCAAAATAATACCCCCATAGTGAGTGTGCCAGCCACATATACCCCTGTAAGAGTGTGCTAGCCACATATACCCCTGTAAGTGTCTGCGTCCCCAAGAGATCCCCATACGTAGAGTGTCTAGCCAAAAAATACCCCATAGAAGTGCAGCCACAATACCTGTAAGTGTGCAGCATATACCCCGTAAGTGTGCCAGCCAATATACCCTGTAAGTGTGTGCTAGCCAAATACCCCTAGGAGTGTGTGCTAGCCAAAAATACCCCCATAGGAGTGTGCCAGCCACATATACCCTGTAAGTGTGTGCAGCCAAAAATACCCATAGTGAGTGTGCCAGCCACATATACCCCTGTAAGTGTGTGCTAGCCAAAAATACCCCCATAGGAATGTGCAGCCACATATACCCCTGTAAGTGTGCCAGCCACATATACCCTGTAAGTGTGCCAGCCACATATACCCCTGTAAGATGTCTAGCCAAAAAATACCCCCATAGAGAGAGTGCCAGCCACAATACTGTAATGTGCCCCACATACCTGTAAGGTGTGCTAGCCAAATACCCTGAGTGTGCCAGCCAATAACCGGAGTGCCAGCACAATACCCCTGTAAGTGTGCCAGCCACATATACCCCTGTAAGTGTGCCAGCCACATATACCCCTGTAAGTGTGCTAGCCAAATATACCCCTGTAGAGTGTGCCAGCCACATATACCCTGTAAGTGTGCAGCCAATATACCCCTGTAGTGTGCCAGCCACATATACCCTGTAAGTTGTGCCAGCCACATATACCCCTGTAGAGTGTGCCAGCCACATATACCCTGTAAGTGTGCAGCCATAATACCCCTGTAAGTGTGCAGCCACATATACCCCTGTAAGTGTGCCAGCCACATATACCCCTGTAAGTGTGCCAGCCACATATACCCCTGTAAGAGTGCCAGCCACATATACCCCTGTAAGTGTGCTAGCCAAAATACCCCTAGAGGTGCCAGCCACATATACCCCTGTAAGTGTGCCAGCCAATATACCCCTGTAAGTGTGCCAGCCAAACAAATACACCCTGTAAGTGTGCCAGCCACATATACCCTGTAAGGTGTGCTAGCCACATATACCCTGTAGTGTGCTAGCCAAAAATACCCCATAGGAGAGTGCCAGCCACATATCCCCCTGTAAGGTGTACTAGCAAAAATCCCCATAGGGTGCCAGCCACATATACCCCTGTAAGTGTGCAGCCACAAATACCCCTGTAGTGTGCCAGCCACATATACCCCTGTAAGTGTGTGCTAGCCAATATACCCCTGTAGATGTGCAGCCACATATACCTGTAGGTGTGCTCCCAAAAAATACCCCAGAGGAGATGTGCCAGCCACATATACCCTGTAAGAGTGTACTAGCCAAAAAATACCCCATAGGAAGTGGCCAGCCACAAAATACCCCTGTAAGTGTGCAGCCACATATACCCCTGTAAGTGTGCCAGCACATATACCCCTGTAAGTGTGTGCTAGCCAAAAAATACCCCATAGGAGTGTGCCAGCCACATATACCCTGTAAGTGTGTGCTAGCCAAAAATACCCCCATAGGAGTGTGCCAGCCACATATAGCCCTGTAAGTGTGTGCTAGCCAAAAAATACCCCCATAGTGAGTGTGCCAGCCACATATACCCCTGTAAGTGTGTGCTAGCCAAAAAATACCCCCATAGGAATGTGGCAGCCACATATCCCCCTGTAAGTGTGCCAGCCACATATACCCCTGTAAGTGTGCTAGCCACAATATACCCCTAAGAGTGTGCAGCCAATATACCCCTAAGTGTGAGCTAGCCAAAAAATACCCCATAGTGAGTGTGCACCAATAACCTGAAGTGTGCTAGCCAAAATACCCCTGGAATGTAATTTGTAGTGTGCCAGCCACATATACCCTGTAGTGTGTGCTAGCAAAATACCCCCAAGGAGAGTGCCAGCCACATATACCCTGTAAGAGTGTACTAGCCAAAAATACCCCATAGGAGGTGCCAGCCACAAATACCCCTGTAAGTGTGCCAGCCACATATACCCCTGTAGTGTGCCAGCAATATACCTGTATGTGTGCTAGCCAAAAAATACCCCCATAGGAGAGTGCCAGCCACAAATACCCCTGTAAGTGTGTGCTAGCCAAAAAATACCCCCATAGGAGTGTGCCAGCCACATATACCCTTGTAAGTGTGCCAGCCATATATACCCCTGTAAGTGTGCCAGCCACATATACCCCTGTAAGTGTGTGCTAGCCAAAAAATACCCCCAGAGGAGTGTGCCAGCCACATATACCCCTGTAAGTGTGTGCTAGCCAAAAAATACCCCATAGGAGTGTGCCAGCCACATATAGCCCTGTAAGTGTGTGCTAGCCAAAAAATACCCCCATAGGAGTGTGCCAGCCACAAATACCCCTGTAAGAGTGTACTAGCCAAAAAATACCCCATAGGAGAGTGCCAGCCACAAATACCCCTGTAAGAGTGTACTAGCCAAAAAATACCCCCATAGGAGAGTGCCAGCCACAAATACCCCTGTAAGAGTGTACTAGCCAAAAAATACCCCCATAGGAGAGTGCCAGCCACAAATACCCCTGTAAGACTGTGCTAGCCAAAAAATACCCCCATAGGAGTGTGCTAGCCACAAATACCCCTGTAAGAGTGTGCTAGCGGAAAAAATACCCCCATAGGAGAGTGCCAGCCACAAATGCCCCTATAAGACTGTGCTAGCGGATAAATACCCCCATAGGAGAGTGCCAGCCACAAATGCCCCTGTAAGACTGTGCTAGCCAATAAATACCCCCATAGGAGTGTGCTAGCGGAAAAATACTTCCATAGGATTGTGCCAGCCACAAATACCACTGTAAGAGTGTGCTAGCGGAAAAATACCCCATAGGATTGTGCCAGCCACAAATGCCCCTTATAGGAGTGTGCCACCTACAGCTGACCTATATCAGTGTATCACTTTAGCAACATACTAGATGTCATGCCAGTAACTCGCAAACCTTCTCAGCGCTGTCCTACTCGCTGCTTTGTTCATCCCCTTGTCAGTCTGTCTGGCTGAGCTGCCTCTTGCAGTACTTTCGGCATTGCTTCCTCTGCTGTCTCCACCTGGCTATAGGGGTGATGGCCAGACTCTGCAGGAATTTAACCCTGCTGTGTCCTGCACAGTTTTTCTTCCCTGGCCTATCCCCTGCCAGCAGGAGATATATTAGGAAACTCCTCCATCTACACCTTGCTTGAACTTAGGTGCCTAGTGCCAGGCTGTTGCTAGTGCACTGAGGTACTTGTTATTGTCACGGCTTGTGTACTTGTTTTGTCTGTCCTCTCCGCTCATAAATTTGGCTTTATATTCTGAACCTGTCTGTGCTATCTGCTCCGATCTCAGACTTTCTGACCACATCTCTGTTTGCTCCCTCTGTGCTTTGCATCTGTGCCTTTGACCCTTCAGCCAGCTGCTGCAAGTCATGGACTGCCCTGGTGTGGTGGCTACAATAACTGCCAAGCCTATCCTCACCATCAGAGGCTCGAGTGAAGACCAGGTAGCTACTTAGTTATGCTTCTCCAGTGTAAGCTCAGCCAGTGGTGCAGTGGGTAGATAAAATATAATTTTAATAGTTCTATTAAAATCACTCTAATTAGGGATGCAAAAAACCCTCCAAAATAGCATACCGTATATACTCATGTATAAGCCGACCCCCCTAATTTTGCCACAAAAAACTGGGAAAACTTATTGACTCGCGTATAAACCTAGGGTGAAAAATTATTATGCCCCATATGTTCCACAGATTATGCTCTCATATGCTGCACAGATTATGCCCAATATGCTCCACAGATTAGGCCCCATATGCTTCACAGATTAGGCCCCCATATGTTCCTCAGATTATGCCCCCATATGTTCCACAGATTAGGCCCCCATATGTTCCACAGATTAGGCCCCCATATGCTCCTCAGATTATTCCCCCATATGTTCCACAGATTAGGCCCCCATATGCTCCACAGATTATGCCCCCATATGTTCCACAGATTATGACCCCATATGTTCCATATTATGCCCCCATATGCTCCAGATTATGCCCCATATGTTCCACAGATTATGCCCCCATATGTTCCACAGATTAGGCCCCCATATGTTCCACAGATTAGGCCCCCATATGCTCCACAGATTATGCCCCATAGTATGTCCCTTATGCTGCCGCGCTGCTGCAAAAAAATGACATACCTCTCTTCGCTGGGGGCCAGGTGCCGGCGTCCTGAGCAGGCGATGACACCGGCGCGCTATGGGGGACAGGTGCCGGTGTCACCGCTCGCTCAGGACCCCGGCACCTGAGATATTTACCTGTCCTCTCTCCACCGCTGCTCCCTCTTCCGGGTCCTCGGCAGTGAATGATCAGGCTGGGGGCGCGGCGCGCACTAGCGACGTCATCGCGCCCTCTGCCTGAACATTCAGAGTCGGACGAGGGAGCAGCGCGCAGCAGTGAAACGGGACAGGTGAATATCGCTATACTCACCCCTCCGCCGGCGCGTCTCTCTCTGCAGCGTCTCCTCTTCTCCCGGCGGTCTCCGCAGCTCTTCCTTCCTACAGCGGTCACACCGCTCATTAAAGTCATGAATATGTGCATATTCATGACTTTAATGAGCGGTGCCATGTGACCGCTGCAGGAAGGAGCCGGAGATCGTGGGAGAAGCAGGGGGGCTGCAGAGACCGCGCTGGCAGAGGGGTGAGTATGATCCGACACCCCCGCTCCCCCCCCCCGCCGAACCCCGTATATGACCCGCATATAAGCCGAGAGGGGACTTTCAGACCTAAAAAATGGGCTGAAAATCTTGGCTTATACACGAGTATATACGGTACACTTAAAGGAATTTTCCTGTGAACAAAAGTATATTTTAATTAAAAGATCTTGGAATAATAATAAGTTCCACAATTGGATGTGTTTAAATAAAATGCTCCTGTGCTGAGATAATCTTATAAATGTTCCCCTGCTGTGTACTGTGTAATGGCCGTGTCTGACCGTACAGGAACATGGTCCGATCATACCACAGCTCCTGGGCAGGGGAGGAAGCAAGAGAGTATACAGACAGGACATCAGGGGATCACAGCTGATTCTTTCTTTGAGATTACATAATGTTTAGAAACAGGCAGGGAAATGTTTTACTGCACAGAAAGAATCTGCACAGAATGAAGGAATTGAGGGTAAACTGATCAAATTTGCTGATGACACAAAGCTAGGAGGGGTAGCTAATACTAGAAAAGAGAGAGAGAGGATTCAAAAAGATATAAATAAACTGGAGCAGTGGGCAGCAACTAACAATGGATTTTAACAGGGAAAAATGCAAAGTACTACATCTGGGCAATAAAAATGAAAAAAGCATATACAAAATGGGAGGAATAGGGCTAAGTAACAGCACATGTGAAAAAGACTTGGGTATACTAATTGATCACAGACTGAACATGAGTCAACAGTGTGATGCAGCAGCAAAAAAGGCAAATGCAATTCTAGGATGTATCAACAGAAGCATACAGTCTAGATCACGTGAGGTCATTATTGCCCTCTACTCCTCTTTGGTCAGACCTCATCTGGAATACTGTGTCCAGTTTTGGGCACCACATTTTAAAAAAGACATCAACAAACTGGAGCAAGTTCAGAGAAGAGCGACCAGAATGGTGTTCAGTCTGCAAACCATGTCCTATGAGGAACGGTTGCAGGATTTGGGAATGTTTAGCTTGCAAAAAAGAAGACTGAGAGGAGACTTAATAGCTGTCTACAAATATCTCAAGGGCTGTCACATTGTAGAAGGATCATCTTTATTCTCATTTGCACAAGGAAAGACTAGAAGCAATGGGATGAAACTGAATGGGAGGAGACACAGATTAGATATTAGAAAAAACTTTTTGACAGTTAGGATGATCAATGAGTGGAACAGGCTGCCACGAGAGGTGGTGAGTTCTCCTTCAATGGAAGTCTTCAAACAGAGGCTGGACAGACATCTGTCTGGGATGTTTTAGAGAATCCTGCTTTGAGCAGGGGGTTGGACCAGATGGCCCAGGAGGTCCCTTCCAACTCTACTATTCTATGATTCTATGAATCATCTGTGATCCCCTCCTGTCCTGTCTGTATACTCTCTTGCTTCCTCACCTGCCCAGGAGCTGTGGTATGATCAGTTCCTGAACGGTTGGACACGGCCATTACACAGTACACAGAAGGGGAACACTTATAAGATTAAATAAAATGTTCCTGTGCTGAGAGAAACTCATCCAATTGTGGAAATTATTATTCCAATATCTATTGATTAAAATGTACATTTGTTTGTGGCAAAAAACGCCTTTAATAAACAGAAAAAAAAACAAGCGAAATGTGTTAAAAAACATTCTTATGTTACCAGTGGGCATAAAAACACATAAATGAATTGGAAAGTGTATAAAGGACTCCAAAAATATTTAGAATTGAGAGTCCTCAGTGGTTGATACCTTTTAATGGCTAACTGAAAAGATGGTAACAAATTGCAAGCTTTCGAGACTACTCAGGTCTCTTCATCAGGCAAAGACTAATATAAAATCTGAAGAATCACATATTTATGCACAACACAGCACAGAAACAATGCAATAGGTAAGAAGTGACGTGAAGCAGAACTCTCATTATGGGAGATAGAGATGAACATAAATATTGGAACAGTTCATAGATAATAGTTCAACAGAACAATGAAACAGAGACATCCCTGTATCAGAAGCCAATCGACCGTCCAACATACCTTAAATGGGACAGTTTCCATCCAAAACAGATAAAAACCGCTATTGTCTTCAAAATAAAGGACTCCAAACACTCAGAGATGGCAAGTGTAATGAAAATATGGAACAGTCTTACCATGGTCCAATGAGAGTAATGGGTTAATCACTTGGTGACAACTGGTGTGGATAGGGGCAAGTAAGTCCATAATCATCACCCAACTCACCACTGAGAGATCCTATCATTATTGCATTAGCTGGGAACTAGGCTGATGTATACATACTATCTCCCTGATGAATGAAATGAGGAAACGTGTGGAGAAAGGATGATGGATTGCTATTTTGGTCTGATGTTTCTTTTTGTTGGAAGACTCTGGATGCTCATTGAGATCTGGGTTTACTTCCCCCTGTCCACAACAGGAGTCACCAACTGATTACCACATTCTTCTCATTGGACAATAATATAATAATAATTAGTGGAAAGATTTCCATATTTTCTTTACACTTACCTTGTCCTTACCTTCCCATTGATTTATGCATTTTTATGCCCACTGGTAACAACACATCATAGGAAAACGTTTTTAACATATATTTCTTGATTTATTGTTTGATAAGTGTGTTATTTATTTATTTTTTACATGTCCCTAAGGTGATGTTAATAGACGTATATTTTATATCTACTATTTTGCTAAAGTGATAATTTATTATTGGTAATAAATAATTTGCTAATTTTGCTTGTACTACCCGATATCAGTGTATTAGCAACAAATAACCTTTTCTGCGTACTTCCTTACTAGTTGGATTTGCTGTGGAAATTCTTGATGTGGATTTACTGCAGATCTCACTCGTTATATGGCAAAGAAAATGTGAAATTTTCCATCCAGAAGGTCCAGATGGAAAATTCACAGCATATACGACATATGTACCAGCCACATGACACCTCCATAGCAGCTACAGGTAGAAATATCTTGCAACATTGTCTTTTGCAGCCCACAAGAGGGAGACAACAGTGTAAAAATACAAAATTTGGGGACTGTAAAAACGGTCTTTGAATCCAAGCCATACTGCCATACGTACCAAAATTTAGGCTATGTTCACGCATTGCGTTTTTGCAGCGTTTTTTTTTTTTTTGCTGTTTTTTTATGCAATTTTCAGCTGCGTTTCACAGTACCAGCAAAGTCTATGAGATATTAGAAATCTCATGCGCACAGCTTGTTGTTTTTTCCTGACTGTTTTGTCAAAGTGCTGTGTTTTTGGAAAATGCAGCATGTCACTTGTTCTTTTAGGTGCCAAAACCTGATGACGTTGAATCAGATTACTTTTTTTATGCACTAAACTTTATCAGCATGCACAAGACAAAAAATGCAGCAAAAACTAAGCAAAACCTGCTTTTTATGAGCAGCTTCAACACAGCTTAAACTTCGCATAAAAAAAACGCAATATGTGAACATAGCCTTACAGTGATGAATGCCAGGAAGACCCAAAAAGGGCCCACTTTTGTGCATTTCCAGCATAAACCTCACTTCTTTCTTGAGCCAGGTGACTGGATTGTCCTGCCAGTCAGGGCTATTAGCGAATATGTACTACCTTGCTATTGCTGCTGTTCATTTTCTATTTACCAGGGGTACAAGTTTTTTGGCTCAGCTGTTAGAATGGTACTACTATGCCATTTTGTGAGGCTCCATCCAAGTACAGAACTCTGTTGATGTCAGATGGACGCCGACATGTATTTTAATTTATTTTATATGCAAGAAAGAATTGGAGTGGGGAGCTATGATGGATAAGAACAAATCGTGCACTGTGTGTCCTTCTCTAGGATCCCAAAATATGAGCGGGATGGGAGCCTAGAGGCCCTTGTATGGCATTCCAGTAAGGCGTTGATGAGGTAAAGACGCATACCGCTAGTCTAAAGTTATCCAGACTTATGATACTGATGTCCTGTGCCTTTAGGATCAGTAAGGGTCCAACACCCAGCCCCACCTACGGATCAGCTGTTTCCACTTTCTCCTGTGGCCAGATGTAAGCCGTGTATGGTCACAGTGAACAATTCTGTGTTGTTTCAGGCCCTTTCACTGTTTATATCTGGTCACCACCGGAACTAAAAACATTTCAGCAGTGGATGTACTGGGTGTCTAACCCTCACCATTTTGATATAGGAAAGATGTGTATCTTCGTACCGTGTTAGCCAGTAGATAGAAAAATATTTAGACTTTAGCGTCCTCAGTGGTTGATACCTTTTAATGGCTAACTGAAAAGATGGTAACAAATTGCAAGCTTTCGAGACTACGCAGGTCTCTTCATCAGGCAAAGACTAATACAACATCTGAAGAATCACATATTTATACACAACACAGCACAGAAATAATGCAATAAGATAAGACAAGTGACGTGAAGCAGAACTGTCATTATGGCAGAGGGATGAACATAAATATTGATGTTTATCCCTCTGCCATAATGACAGTTCTGCTTCACGTCACTTATCTTACCTATTGCATTTTTTCTGTGCTGTGTTGTGTATAAATATGTGATTCTTCAGATTTTGTATTAGTCTTTGCCTGATGAAGAGACCTGAGTAGTCTCGAAAGCTTGCAATTTGTTACCATCTTTTCAGTTAGCCATTAAAAGGTATCAACCACTGAGGACTCTAAAGTCTAAATATTTTTCTAACCCTCACCAAACAGATATTAATGACCTAGCTAAGCATAGGTCAATAATATTCGAAAAAAAAGTTCCAATAATATTATAATCCTCAGTAACCCCTTTAATTATTGTTATATGGCAAATTGAAGCAATTGGCCTTTCTAGCAACTCCAAACAAACTAAACTAGATAGAGCTATATGCATAGTCTTTTTCTTTTTTTGTAATACAAACTGTCACGGGTTTACCACCACAGAGAGGAGCCAGAAGACGCTGCGTTTGATTTCTCCTACTCCTGCACTGATTAGAAGCACTTCACCTTTGTATTAAATGGTGTAAATCTCTTTTAGCAGTGTAGGGGTTAATTTGCTCTGTTTAAAGCTCCTGGAGCTAAGGGTCTCAGCTGAGCATGGTTAGCCACTCACATCTCTTATATAATCTGAGCCCTGGCTGGCACTCATTTTCAGAACTTGCTTATGCTGCATGGCTGGAGGTTGTTGCTTGTGGTTGTTATTGGAGAAGGCGGTTGGTGCATTTATCTGTGACTGTTCCTAGGTTTTGAGTGTTTGATAATTCCCTTTCTTCTCCTACTTTGGTTTAACCCCATCCTCCACTTCCCAGTGCATTCCTGTGTTATTTGTGTGTGTGTATTTGTATATTTGGTATTTTTCATTACCTCTGTTCGTATTACCTTGTTAGTCTGGTGTACTACGGTACACTTCTACTCCCCTCTTCCCTGGGATGGGAAAGGGCACAGACTAAGGGCAGATTCAGGAGCTAAGACAAGGTACATGGCCCCGGCATCTTCACCATCAGAAGTAATCTGGGGAACAGGGTGAGCTAGAGGCCCCTAGTATTAGGGTTAGGGAAGGAACCCCTGGTCCCGGGACAGAAGAGGACCTTTGTTTTCCCAATGGGATGGAAACAGAAGTGGCACCTGGAAGTGGAAACTATCACATTTATGGCATATATTTTAGATTTGCCATACATTCTCAGGTAATAACAATATAATGTTATTTTCAGTGAAAATCTATCTGCACTTGGAAACAGGAGGACAAGACTCTGGAAACAACGAAGCAGGCTGCTCTATGCCTGATTCTTTAACTCCCACTAAAATTATCTCCAAAGGGATCCAGAGAAAGCGCAGCCTGATCAGCTGTTTCCAGAGTCCTAGCCTCCTGCATTCAGCTTAGAGAGATAGATACTCCCGTCTCAGCTATGAGCGCATGAGACTAGAATAACCTTTTATGTTTAATTGTGGCCCATGGAACCGTTTCAGTCAGACAATGCAGCCTTTGGCATACAGAAGGCTGTGCATCCCTGTTCTATACTCAGGAGCGTCCATAAGTCAGCTGGTTAGGTGAAGCCCAATAAGTACGTCAGGGAGGTAGGGCAGGAAGGTGGAGGAGCAGGTCAGGAAATGGATGCAGGTGGGCAGAGTAAAGTGAAGTTGCAATAAAAAAAATTAATTCTGTTCTTCACTTCCCTTCCCAATATATTGGCCATTGATCTCCATTTCTAAGGTAAGGATGATAGCACAAGGGAATGTCCTGAAAGGTTGCAACAAATTAGTAACACTAACATCCAATGTTTCAACTTTTTTTTAAAAAATAAGGAAGATTGCTGTGTTATTTCTTATTGGGAAAAAAGAAGACATTTTAGGCTGGACTAAAAGAATTACCGGTATCTAAATATTCAGCCTGGCAGCTGCAGACCTGTCAGTCCAATTATTTAGTGGTATCATGAATTGGATTAAGAGCGGGAGTACCAGCAGAAGCGCACGGATCAAGCAGCGCCGATTAGTCTCCCTGCGTGATGTCCTGAAATCTCACAGGTTTGCGGAGCTGGATTCTGCGTTTGGAAACTGGATTATGAGGGCAGACACACCAGTCATGCAGCAGCAGCAGAGCGGAGTGCTGAGTCAACAGAGCCAGTGCTTTTTCCATCTCCTTGTGTATATCGGACATCAGAAAGCAGCTCCATTTTTTTTAATTCTGATGTCTCATGTTGCGTGACAGTAACCTTTCTCTTATTTAAGTGACACTTGCCTTGTACATTTAAGCTAATGTTTTTTTAGGTCAATATGTTTTCATTTTTTTAACCCTTTAACCCCCAAGGATGGTTTGCACGTTAATGACCGGGCAAATTTTTACAATTCTGACCACTGTCCCTTTAGGAGGTTATAACTCTAGAACACTTGAACGGATTTTGGAAATTCTGAGATTGCTTTTTGGTGACATATTGTACTTCACGTTAGTGGTAAAATTTCTTCAATATAACTTGCGTTTATTTGGGAAAAAAATGGACATTTGGCGAAAATTTAGAAAATTTCGCAATTTTCAAACTTTTAATTTTTATGCCCTTAAATCAGAGTCATATCGCACAAAATAGTTAATAAGTAACATTTCCCACATGTCTACTTTACATCAGCATAATTTTGGAACCAAAATTTTTTTTTGTTAGAAAGTTATAAAGGTTAAAAGTTGACCAGCGATTTCTCATTTTTACAACTCCATTTTTTTTAGGGACCACATCACATTTGAAGTCACTTTGAAGGGTCTATTTGATAGAAAATACCCAAAAGTGACACCATTCTAAAAACTGCACCACTGAAGGTGCTCAAAACCACATTCAAGAAGTTTATTAACCCTTCAGGTGCTTCACAGGAATTTTTTGAATGTTTAACCCCTTTCTGACAATGGACGTACTATCCCGTCCATGTGCCCTGGGCCCGTATGACCATGGGCGGGATAGTGTGTCATCACCGATCAGCTGCGCTCACGGGCGGAGCACGGCTGATCGGTGCATGGTGTCAGCTGATTCTCACTAAGTGCCAGGAGTGGTCACGGACAGCTTCCAGCACTTTAACCCCCGAAACGATCAAAGATAATGACAGCTGACAGCTCCTCTGCTTTTGGATCGGAGACCCCTAGGCATGCGGTGGGGTCCCAATCTATCCCATGGAGACCCGAATGTCGTCACGTCGACATCTGGGTCTTCCCGTCAAAAAGACTTCCTGACAAGCGCAGTGCATGTCAGGAAGTCTCAGGTGCACAGAGAAGCTGCAGCACTTCTATAAAGCGATCAACCTGCAGAAAATGAGTGTCCCATAGTGGGACAATGTGTAAAAATAAGAATTAACTGAAAAAATAAAATAATTGTAAAAATATTTAAAAAGTAATAATAAAAAAATCAATATTTATTATATCAATAAATAAATATTTTAGTGAAAAAAAATCTAAACAATAAAAGTACACATATTTGGTATCCCCATGTCTGTAATGATTCGCCCTATAAAACTGTCCCACTAGTTAACCCCTTTAGTGAACACCATAAAAAAAGGCAAAAAAACCCCAATGCTTTATCATCATACCGCCGAACAAAAAGTGGAATAACACGCGATCAAAAAGACGGATATAAATGAACGTGGTACCACTGAAAATGTCATCTTGTCCCACATAAAACGAGCCACCATACCGCATCATCAGCGGAAAAATAAAAAAGTTATATTTTTATATAAAATAGTTTTTATTGTATAGAAGCGCCAAAACATAAAATAATATAAATGAGGTATCGCTGTAATCGTACTGACCTGAAGAATAAAACTGCCTTATCAATTTTACCACATGCAGAACAGTATAAACGCCCCCACCAAAAGAAATTCATGAATTGCTGGTTTTTGTTCATTCTGCCTCCCAAAAACCGGAATAAAAAGCGATCAAAACATGTCATGTGCCCGAAAATGGTACCAATAAAAACGTCAACTCGTCCCACAAAAAACAAGACCTCACATGACTCTGTGGGCCAAAATATGGAAAAATTATAGCTCTCAAATTATGGTGATGTAAAAACGTTTTTGAAATAAAAAGCGTCTACCATGCGCCCAAAAAGACAGATATAAATAAACATGGTACGGCTGAAAATATCATCTTGTCCCGCAAAAAACGAGCTGCCATACAGCATCATCAGCGAAAAAATAAAAAAGTTATAGCTCTCAGTATAAAGTGATTCAAAAACAATTTTTTCTATAAAATAGTTTTTATTATATAATAGCGCCAAAGCATAAAAAAAGATATAAATGAGGTATCGCTGTAATCATACTGACCCAAAGAATAAAACAGAATGGTGTAAACGCCCCCCCAAAAGAAATTTATGAATTGCTGGTTTTGGCTCATTCTGTCTCCCAAAAATCGGAATAGAAAGTGATCAAAAAATGTCAAGTGCCCGAAAATGGTACTAATAAGAACATCAACTTGTCCCAAAAAAATAAGACCTCACATCACTCTGTGGGCCAAAATATGGAAAAACTATAGCTCTCAAAATGTGGTGATGCAAAAACTAAAAAAACTATTTTTTGCAATAAAAAGCATCTTTTAGTGTGTGACAGCTGCCAAACATAAAAACCTGTTATAAAAACCTGCTATAAATAGTAAATAAAACCCCCCTTTATCACCCCCTTAGTTATGGAAAAATAATAAAATAAAAAAAAGTATTTATTTCCATTTTCCCATTAGGGTTAGGGTTAAGGTTAGGGTTACGGCTAAAGTTAGGGTTAGGGTTGGGGCTAAAGTTAGGGATAAGGTTGGGACTAAAGTTAAGGTTAGGGTTGGGGCTAAAGTTAGGGTTAGGACTAAAGTTAGGGTTGGGGCTAGAGTTGGGGTTACGGTTGGGGTTGGGATTAGGGTTAGGGTTACGGTAAGGGTTTGTTAGGGTTAGGTTTGTCGTTAGGGTTATGGTTAGGGTTGGAGTTATAATTGGGGGGTTTCCACTGTTTAGGCACATCTGGGGCTCTCCAAATGCAACATGGCGTCTGATCTCAATTCCAGCCAATTCTGTGTTGAAAAAGTCAAACGGTGCTCCTCATGTTTGATCGCAGTGTTCCGAGGGTTAAAGTGCCGAGAGCGGTCTGTGACCGCTTCTGGCACTTAGTGCAAGGTGTCAGCTGTGAGCGCGGCTGATCGCATATGACATACTATTCTGTCCATGGGAATTAAGTCCCAGGTCACATGGGCAAAATAATACGTCTGATGGCAGAAAGGGGTTAAAAATCTAAATTTACAAAACAAATGAAAAAATAGCAATCTAGAATAGTTCATAAGTAACATTTTCCACATGTCTAACTTATAGTGGCATAATTTTATCATATTAAAAGGGTTGTCCACTACTTGGAGAACCCCTTCTTAAACTAAATGTTCGGCCCCCCCAAACAAAAATAAAACCTAAACTCACCTCCCAGGCCGTTCCAGCAGTGTCGGCACTCACAGTTCTGGGGTTGTGATGCGCCGTTGTGACACGTGATGCCGGCGCTGAATCAGCACTGTCGTCACTGACTCCGCCTTCGGACAAACTAAACATGAAGGGGAAGTCTGGGTTGAGCATCACAGCCCTGGGAGAGCGAGCGCCAACACCGTGGGAACGGCGCCAGCACGGGTGGTGAGTATAAGGTTTATTATTTTATCTGGGCCAAACTTTTAGTTTAAGAAGGGGTTGTCCTAGCAGTGGACAACCCCTTTAACGTTTTGGGATATTGGGAATCTTAAGTTTAAGCATTGTTTTTTTAAATTTTTAAGAACTTTTTAAAAAACTTTTGTTTAGACAAAAACTAAGTTCTCAAGTGTCTTTAAAGGGAACTTGTCACCCCCAGGGCCTTTTTAAGTAAAAGAGCCACCTTCAGCAGCACTAAGGCTGCATTCTGTGAAGGTGTCCCTTAGGTTCTGATTACTAGGAACGCTGAAATAGACTGTTTTATAATTTGTCCGACATATCGCTATTGTGTCAGGGAGGTATGTCTTCTCCCCTGTGTCAACGGTCTCAGAGGTGTAAATCATCCCCCTCTTGTTTCTGGACCCTGCCTCCTCTCCTTCTTGCGACGTCACCGGCGCTGCTGTAGCGGCGGCCCCAGATCCCACCCCACAGTGTGTTATGATGTATTCACACTGCGGGGCTGGGAATCTGGCACCTGCACAGTGAGGATCTCTGCGCCTGTCCCCCATCTCCGCTGCTTTCCTCCACCTCTTTCCTCACTGCGCAGGCACCAGATTTCCAGCCCTGCAGTGTGAATACATCACAGCACACTGCGGGGCAGGATCTGGGGCCGCCTCTACAGCAGCACCGGTGATGTCGCAAGAAGGAGAGGAGGTGGGGGCCGGAAACAAGAGGGGGATGATTGATAACTCTGCAGCCGTTGACACGGGGAGACACAATAGCAGTATGTTGGACAAATTATAAAAGTGTATATTTGAGCATTCCTAGCGATCAGGAACATAAGAGCCACCTTCACAGAATGCAGCCTTAGTGCTGCTGAAGGTGGCTCTTTTACTTAAAAAGACCCTGGGGGATGACAGGTTCCCTTTAAGTGCCTTGTATAGTAGAACTTTTTATAATATACAAATCTCATTGGCAATCAGATTGTTTTCTAACCCCTTATGTTTCAAGAGAATTAAGGCAAACTGGACATAAAATTTTCAGATATTCAATTTCGTTCCACTTTTATCTGTAAGGCCATAGTGACATGATTGTAGATTCGCTCATGCGAGAGAATCGAGTAAATTATGCTAATGACACTCTGATCACTCTGATTAAATTTGATCAGACTTTGATCCGACTGTCAGCATAGTGTGATCTGAATCTCTCGAATGAGAATCAAATCACACTGTGTGGAGAAGATGGAGAACAAGATTTCTCCATCTTTTCCAAGTCCACAGAAATCGGAATGTACTCAGCCAAGTTTTACACGCATCCATAGACTTGAATGGGTGAGTGGCATCTGATTTCAGAGTGAAATCACAGCATTATGTGACTTTTCTCCCTGACAGATTCTGTCATTAAAAAAAAAATCAGTCATCAGCACTGCCTCATTGAGTAATATTGACCCAATAGCTATCCAATAAAACGTTGTCTGGTGTATATGGTGGTGTGACCAAGTCCTAAGGATAAGTCCCAAGCAGCGCCTGCCTGTGATGTATTGGCTTTGTAAAAGACTTTTTCGACTTTCTGTTGTATAATTAGAAATTAATCTCTTCCTGACATGTGACATATACGGTATGTATGTCCTACTTTGAGTGCAGGATATTGAAGCAGGCTCTGAAACTGAAGTCCCCTGATAAACAGCGGGTGTATTCAATTTATGTATTTTTTATGTGTTACTATTGTACAATAACTGTTATATCGAGTTCACCACCTGATAGCACCATGGAGGACGTCCTTCTTATCCTCAGTGGGACAGGAAAAAACGAGAGTTTAAAAGGACCCTTTCCCTACCACCCTTCAGTGTTTTTCCTGTCCCACTGGGGATAGGAACGACGAGAGAACCTATCCCTGACCACTCCGGGCAGACGGTGAGGATCCGGGGGCCCAGCCTTTCCCGTCCCACCTCAAGAAGTCTGCGGCTGACACCCCACCCTCAGCCTACCTCAGTGCAGCGCTGCTCCTGAGGAATGGGTCGCTTCCCTCTGTCGGGGGCTCTCGAATCAGACGCAGTGTCAAGGCTTGCCCAGGTGTCCCCGGGCCGCCTCTGTGAACAACGGCTTTCCAAGGTCCATCACGCGGTTCCCGGTGAGTATTGGCGCCGCAACAGAGCTGACGGGCATCCCAGCGAGGCCGAGGCTGTAGCACTTACGGCCGCGTCACTATCCACTTCTGGGTCGCAGCCGACAGCCGGCCCAGAGGCAGCGTCACCTCCACCAGGGGGGAGGACTTCAGGGGCACGGTCAGCAGCGCGTCGCTCAGAAGGAACAGAGAACCTTCACTATATTAACCCCCAAGGGTGGTTTGCACATTAATGACCGGGCCAATTTTTACTATTCTGACCACTGTCCTTTTATGAGGCTATAACTCTGGAACGCTTCAACGGATCTTCGCGATTCTGAGACCGTTTTCTCGTGACATATTGTACCTGATTTGCCTCAGGTTACTCTCTATCTGAATCGTATTTTCCTGATGGCCCAGGCTTGCTTTTTCCATTGTTTTCTACAATATTGTACTTCATGATAGTGGTAAAAATTTCTTTGATATTACTTGCGTTCATTTATGAAAAAAATGGAAATATATTTTGCAATTTTCAAACTGAATTTTTATTCCCTTAAAACAGAGAAATATGTCACACAAAATAGTTACTAAATAACATTTCCCACATGTCTACTTTACATCAGCACAATTTTGGAACCAACATTTTTTTTTTTATTATGAAGCTATAAGGGTTAAAAGTTGACCAGCGATTTCTCATTTTTAGAACAAAATGTACAAAACCATTTTTTTTAGGGACCACCTCACATTTGAAGTCACTTTGAGGGGTCTATATGGCAGAAAATACCCAAAAGTGACACCATTCTAAAGACACATGTCTATATATATAATCTGCGCTCAAAGACCATGGGTGGTATGCTGAACAAGATATCGGTGGCAATAAATATAATATATATTATATAATATGAAGCAGTAGTGATGCAAAAAGGGTACACTTGAAATGTTCGGTTACCTGAGTAGATGAATGTAAGGAAAAATGGTTCCCCATATGCTTAGAGAATCGAAGGCGCTCAAGGTATGCAGTAGATGACTTCTTTGTTATATATAATGAGAAAGTTCCACAGCTATCTTTCTATAGCTCCAAGTAGTCCAATAAGAATAGCAAATGTGCCAAAAAATCCAAAATAAGAAAGGCAGCAATGATAGAGGCGCCGTCCCGGCAGGTGACAGGTGCCTCTGATGTATTCTGCCGTGTTGTAGCAAGACGCGCTGGTAGCGTTGCTGGAGTAGGAGTCGACAAGGTGCAGGAGGACCTGCTAGACCTTGCTTGACGTCACGGTCACGTGAGAAACCACGTGACTAGGCTAACGAGCGCACACAGGACCACAAGTCCTACGCGTTTTGGAATCCCTGATTCCTTCCTCAGGGATGGTCCCATGTGTGCACTGTGCGCTTTTAGGTCTTATCAAGAAATGGCTGTTTCATCGTTTGCTGCAGGCAGATCGTTCCACTCAACCCTTTCAGTGCTTATACACTCTTAGTATCTTGCAAAAAGTTGTTACTTTCTCATTTATTGAAGGCAAATAATTCAATCTCGCTATTTAAGCCATTAGGCATCAGAGTATTCATTTCAAAAATTGTTTTGCTCTCTTCGCGGAACATTTGGTGAATAAAGTTACCTCTCCTCCAACTCTTATTAACTATTTTAATTCCGGTGACTTTGATGTCTTTGATTGAAACACTGTGATATTTTAAGAAATGTTGGGATAAAGGGTGTCCTGTGAACTTGTTCCTAATGTTACGTAGATGTTCCCTGATTCTGAAGCACATAGGGCGTATAGTGCGTCCTATATATAGTTTGCCACAAGGGCACATGATTCCATAGATGACCCCTTGAGAAGAACATGTAATGAAATCCTTAATTTGGATTTCTGTTTGTTGATGGGTTATCATAAATTGTTTTTTAGTGCCCAATTTTTTGCACGGTAGGCATTTGTGGCATGGGAAAAAAACAGAAGGGAGGTGCAAGTTCGTAGAGACAAGAGGTGGCGGAGCAAAAATCGTGGGGGCTACCATGTTGCCTAGATTATTGGCCTTTCTATAAATAAATCTGGGTCGTTCTGGCAAAGTATTGCCAATGATTTTATCTTCCCTTAAAATGCTCCAATGTTTATAAACGATCTTTTTCAGAATCTGACTTTTACCGTTATATTGGGTGATGATGGGAACCTCGTCATTTAATGAAAAATTGTTCTTCACATATATCATCTTCGGTTGGAGAAACAAATCCCTTGTAGATTTTCCTACTGATTCCTTAGTTTGTATTAGCAGATCTCTGTCATATCCTTTTTGTTGAAATCGTTCAATCAGGTCATTGGCTTCTGATTCAAAGTCCTCCCTTTTAGAGCAATTCCTATAGGCTCTTATAAACTGGCTTTTTGGGACATTCAAAAGCCAGCTTGGAGAGATGACAGCTTGCCAAGGAGATATAGTTATTGGAATCCGTGGGCTTGTGGTACATCTGAGCATGAATTTTAATTTCTTCAATTATAATTTTTAAATCTAAAAAATTTACCTCTGTGGTGCTGGTGGTGACAGTAAAATTTAAAAAATAAAAATTTTTATTCAATTCATTAATAAAATCTAATAATAAAATGGGACCACCAGACCAGATAAAAATTAAGTCATCGATAAAACGCTGCCATAGGACCAGGTTCGCACGCAGACCGACATCAATATAGATAGTTTCTTCTTCCCATTTGCCAACATATAAGTTTGCATAGCTGGGTGCGAACCTGGTCACCATGGCAGTGCCCCACTGCTGGGAGTACAGTCATGGACAAAAGTTTTGAGAATGACACAAATATTAATTTTTACAAAGTCTACTGCTTCACTTTTTCTAATGGCAATTTGCATATACTCCAGAATGTTATAAAGAGTGATCAGCTTAACAGCAATTACTTGCAAAGTCAATATTTGGCTAGAAAATGAACTTTATCCCCCAAAACACATTTCAACATCATTGCAGCCCTGCCTTAAAAGGACCAGCTAACCTCTTTTCAGTGATTGCTCCATTAACACAGGTGTGGGTGTTGATGAGGACATGGCTGGAGATCAATCTGTCATGATTAAGTAAGAATGACACCACTGGACACTTTAAAAGGAGGCTGGTGCTTGGCATCATTGTTTCTCTTCTGTTAACCATGCTTATCTCTAAAGAAACACGTGCAGTCATCATTGCAATGCACAAAAATGGCCTAACAGGGAAGAGTATCGCAGCTAGAAAGATTGCACCTCAGTCAACAATCTATCGCATCATCAAGAACTTCAAGGAGAGAGGTTCCATTGTTGCCAAAAAGGCTCCAGGGCGCCCAAGAAAGAACAGCAAGCGCCAGGACCATCTCTTAAAAGTTTCAGCTGCGGGATCGGGCTACCAGCAGTGCAGAGCTTGCTCAGGAATGGCAGCAGGCAGGTGTGAGTGCATCTGCACTCACTGTGAGGCGGAGACTCTTGGAGCAAGGCCTGGTCTCAAGTAGGGCAGCAAAGAAGCCACTTCTCTCCAGAAAAAACATCATGGACAGACTGATATTCTGCAAAAGGTACAGGCAGTGGACTGCTGAGGACTGGGGTAAAGTTATTTTCTCTGATGAATCCCCTTTTTGATTGTTTGGGACATCAGGAAAACGCCTCATTCGGAGAAGACAAGGTGAGCGCTACCACCAGTCTTGTCTCATGCCAACTGTTAAGCATCCTGAAACCATTCATGTGTGGGGTTGCTTCTCAGCCAAGAGAATCGGCTCTCTCACAGTCTTGCCTAAAAACACAGCCATGAATAAAGAATGGTACCAGAATGTCCTCCAAGAGCAACTTCTCCCAACCCTACAAGAGCAGTTTGGCGATCAACAATGCCTTTTCCAGCATGATGGAGCACCTTGCCATAAAGCAAAGGTGATAACTAAATGGCCCAGGGAACAAAACATAGAGAATTTGGGTCCATGGCATGGAAACTCCCCAGATCTTAATCCCATTGAGAACTTGTGGTCAATCATCAAGAGACGGGTGGACAAACAAAAACCTAAAAATTCTGACAAAATGAAAGCATTGATTGTGCAAGAATGGACTGCTATCAGTCAGGATTTGGTCCAGAAGTTGATTGAGAGCATGTCAGGGAGAATTGTAGAGGTCCTGAAGAAGAAGGGTCAACACTGCAAATATTGACTTGCTGCATTAACTCATTCTAGCTGTCAATATAAGCTTTTGTTACTCATATGTTTGCAATTATATTTCTGTCTGTGATAAAAACATCTGTCAAACACACATAAAAACCAGAGGGCAGCAGATCATGTGAAAATATAATATTTGTGTCATTCTCAAAACTTTTGGCCATGACTGTAGTACCTAAAAGTGACACCATTCTAAAAACTGCACCCCTCAAGGTACTCAAAACCACATTCAAGAAGTTTATTAACCCTTCAGGTGCTTCACAGGAGCTGAAGCAACATGGAAGGAAAAAATGTACATTTAACTTTTTAGTCACAAAAATGATCTTTTACAAAGGAGAAAATGGACAAATAAAGTTGTTGTGCAATTTCTCCTGAGTACGCCGATACCCCATATGTGGTGGAAAACCACTGTCTGGGCGCACGGCAGGACTCGGAAGGGAAGGAGCGCCGTTTGACTTTTTCAAACCAAAATTGGCTGGAATTGAGATTGGATGCCATGTCGCATTTGGAGAGCCCTTGATTTGCCTAAACAGTGGAAACCCCCCACAAGTGACACCATTTTGGAAACTAGACCCCCTAAGGAACTTATCTAGATCTGTTGTGAGCACTTTGAACCCCCAAGTGTTTCACTAAAGTTTATAACGCCTGGGTGTGAAAAAAAAATTCCCACAAAAATTATTTTTTAGTTCCCAATTTTTGATTTTTCCCAAGGAAATTGGACCCCAAAAAGTTGTTGTCCAATTTGTCCTGAGTACGCTGATACCCCATATGTGGGGGGGGAAACTGTTTGGGCGCACACAAGGGCTCGGAAAGGAAGTAATGACGGTTTGAAATGCAGACATTGATGGGTGTCATGTTCAGTTTGCAGAGCCCCTGATGTGCCTAAACAATGGAAACCCCCCACAAGTGACCCCATTTTGGAAACTAGACCCCTAAGGAACTTATTTATATCTGTTGTGAGCACTTTGAACCCCCAAGTGCTTCACACAAGTTTATAATGCCTGGGCATGAAAATAAAAAATCCTATTTTTTTCCCACAAAAAAAATCTTTTAGTCACCAATTTTTTATATTCCCAAGGGTAACAAGGACCGCAAAAGTTGTTGTCCAATTTGCCCTAAGTACGCTGATACTCCATATGTGGGGGGAACCACTGTTTGGGCACACGGCAGAGCTCTGAAGGGAAGGAGCACCATTTGACTTTTTCAAACCAAAATTGGCTGGAATCGAGATTAGACGCCATGTCGCGTTTGGCTAGCCCCTGATGTGCCTAACCAGTGGAAACCCCCACAAGTGACCCCATTTTAGAAACTAGACCCCATAAGGAACTTATCTAGATCTGTCGTGAGCCCTTTGATCCCCAAAGTGCTTCATACAAGTTTATAACGTAGAGCTGTAAAATTAAAAAATCATGTTTTCCACAAAAATGATCTTTTCACACCAATTTTTATTTTCCCAAGGGTAACAAGACCTCAAAAGTTATTGTGCAATTTGTCCTGAGTACGCCGTTACCCAATATGTGTGGATAAACACACTTATCACGAACACCGCACTGCACTTGCTCACTGAGCCAGTGCGCGTGTCCTGAATAAGACAGACTGCACCCAAAGATACCTGTGGAGCGAGGCAGCAGCGGTGAAGATGTGTGCTTCAGACTAACAGGACCCAAAGCACGTGACTGCCAAGGGGCGGCGCCGGCTACAGGTCTCTCAGAGAAAGCAGTAACAGACAGAGAATGCTTCAGGCCAGAGGACCTGAAGCACGTGACTGCTGGTGGGCGTGGCCTAAGCTCCAGAGAGCTATGAGCAGAAGGAAAACTCCTAGAAGGGTAACTACGGGACAGAGTTACCAAGGGGCATAGACAAAACGGATAGTCAGGATAGCTAGGTCATACACAGAGGGAGCAACGCAGTACAAGAGGAGCAGGCAGAGAATAACCAGAATGTAGCCAAGGGATCAGAAAACCAGAATGGGCAAATACAGTACCAAGACAGTAGGCAAACTCACAACGAAGAGACGGACCGGGTCAAAACCAAACAAGCAACAAGATCAGGCACAAGGCACAGGCACACAGGAGGTCAACTAACTCAGCCGAGGGCAGGAGTATAACTGACACCAGACCTAGGTCAATTGGCAACTAAATAGCCGCCTTCTGCCAGAGAGAGGCTGAAACCATTAACCCCAGTCTGGCCAGGACGGGACAAAGACCAAACCCCGTCCTGGGTCATGACAGTACCCCCCTCTCAACGGGGGGCCACCGGACCCCCGGGTTTCTCAGGACACCTGGCATGAAAGGCCCGGACCAACTGATCCGCATGAACAGATCGGGCAGGAACCCACGACCGGTCCTCTGGACCGTAGCCTTTCCAATGTATCAGATACTGAAGAGCACGACGGACAAACCTAGAGTCAAGAATTCGTTCCACCTCGTACTCAGACTGCCCGTCTACCAAAACTGGTGGTGGGGAAGACAACGGTCCTTCCCTACAGGACCCCACAGGTTTCAAAAGGGCCTTATGGAAAACGTTGGGAATCCGTAGAGACGGAGGGAGACGCAACCGAAATGCCACCGGGTTAACTGCTTCCGTAATTTCATAAGGACCAATAAATTTAGGTCCAAGTTTCGCAGAGGGGACCTTGAGCCTTATATTCCTAGTAGATAACCATACCTTATCCCCAACCTGGAACACCGGCCCTACAGACCTTTTTTTGTCAGCAAAAAACTTATATTTAGACTGAGCCTTCGTAATGTTCCTTTGGACCTCCCGCCATAACTCCCCCAACCGCTGGATTGTCCCATCCGCCCCAGGACACCCAGAGTCCAAACAGGAGAACTCCCCAAAATGTGGATGAAACCCATAATTGCAGAAAAAGGGAGATGTGCCCGTAGACTGGTTAATGCGGTTGTTAAACGCAAACTCAGCCAAAGGTAACGCAGTACACCAATCATCCTGTCGGGCTGAGGTCAGGCAACGCAGGATTTGCTCTAGAGACTGATTGGTCCGCTCAGTCTGCCCATTAGTCTCTGGATGATAAGCGGATGAAAAAGACAGACCAATACCCAACCTCTTACAAAATGCCCTCCAAAATCTGGAAACAAATTGTACCCCCTATCAGACACCACATTCAAGGGTACCCCATGCAACCGCACCACATGCTCAACAAACAATCTGGACAACGTTTCCGCATTAGGTAAAGCCGCCAAGGGTACAAAATGTGCCTGTTTACTAAACCTGTCCACCACTACCCAAATGACAGTGTTACCCTTGGAAGGAGGAAGGTTGGTGATAAAATCCATGGATAAATGGGTCCATGGTCTATCAGGAATTGGCAGTGGCACCAATTCCCCGGCCGGCCGGTTATGGGGGGGTTTCGCACGGGCACATACCCCACAAGCAGACACAAATTCCCCAACATCAGAGGCTAAAGAAGACCACCAGAATATCCTACCGATGGCCCTCCGTGTAGCCGAGATCCCAGGATGTCCACCCAGAACTGAGTCGTGGAACTCCTGAAGGATCCTGAGACGAAATTGAACTGGTACAAAAAGTTTATCCACTGGCTTAGCCGGAGGGGCAAGAGACTGAGCTTCCCGAATCTCCTGCTCCAACCCAGCAGAAACAACTGCCACCACCACCCCAGGCTGAAGAATGGAGGATGGAGGTTCGGGGGGAGACACCGGATCCAGACTGCGTGACAAGGCATCAGCCTTGACATTTTTGGATCCTGGCCGAAAAGTGATGGAGAACTGGAATCGGGAAAAAAAAAGCGACCATCTTGCCTGTCTAGGAGTCAACCTTTTAGCAGACTCAATGTAAGCTAGGTTCTTGTGGTCCGTAACCACGGTAATAGGATGGACAGCACCCTCCAAAAAATGCCTCCATTCTTCAAAGGCCAACTTCACGGCCAGAAGTTCTCGATTCTCAACATCATAGTTTCTCTCCGCAGGAGAGAATTTCTTAGAGAAAAAGGCACAGGGTCTCAAATTAGTCAAAGTGGCGGGTCCCTGGGACAACACCGCCCCCACCCCCACCTCCGAGGCGTCCACCTCAACAATAAATGGTTCAGACGGGTCCGGTTGAATAAGAACCGGAGCAGACATGAAACATTTTTTTAAAAACTGAAACGCCGCCACCGCTGCGGCTGACCAATTCTTGACATCAGCCCCCTTTTGAGTCAGATCTGTGAGAGGTTTAACTACCTGCGAGAACCCCCTTATAAACTTGCGATAGTAATTTGCGAATCCTAAGAAACGCTGCAGAGCCTTCAAATCACGAGGTTGTACCCAATCAACAATGGCCTGCACCTTATTAGGATCCATGCGATACCCCTCAGCAGACACAATGAACCCCAGAAAAGACAGTTCCTGAACGAAGAATGAACATTTCTCTAGCTTAGCAAAGAGACAGTTCTCCCGGAGCCTTTGGAGAACTGCCCGAAGATGATCATTGTGAGTTTGTTTATCAGGCGAGTAGATAAGAATGTCATCCAAATACACAACCATAAAACGCCCAATAAAGTCAGAGAATACATGATTAATAAAATTTTGGAAGACTGCTGGTGCGTTGGTCAGACCGAAAGGCATGACCAAGTTTTCAAACAACCCTTCAGTAGTGAGAAAAGCAGTCTTCCACTCATCTCCCTCCCGGACCCGGATAAGGTTATATGCCCCCCGCAGATCCAATTTCGAAAACCACTTAGCCCCAGACAACTGGTTGTACAAATCAGGAAAAAGTGGGAGGGGGTAAGTATTTCTCACAGTTATCTTATTTAACTCTCGAAAATCGAGGCATGGGCGCAAACCACCGTCTTTTTTCTTAACGAAAAAGAACCCCGCCGCCATGGGGGAAACAGAAGGACGAATGTGTCCCTTACGAAGGCTCTCGGAAATGTATTCTTTCATAGCAGCCCGCTCGGGACCCGAGAGGTTATACAAGCGGGCCTTGGGCAATTTAGTACCTGGAACCAGGTCAATGGCACAATCAAATGGGCGGTGTGGTGGTAAAACTTCAGCCTCTTTTTCAGAGAAAACGTCCGCATAGTCCTTCAGGTACTCCGGAATACCTTCCAGACCAACGGACGACACAGACACAGTAGCAAGACATCTTTCAGAACAATTAGATCCCCATTTAACAATATCACGGGAATCCCAGTCATTAATCGGGTTATGCCGTTGCAACCCGGCGAAACCCTAACACCAGGCCAGCAGAGAGGTTATCCAAAACAAAACATGACATATGCTCCTGGTGAAGGGCCCCCACCCTGAGGGTGAATTCTTCAGAGACAAAATGGACACTGTCCTTGGTGAGAGGTGTAGAATCAATGGCCATTATTTTTATAGGAGTCTCCAACCTAACTGTTAGGGAATCTACAGCTGGCCACCAGCTTAGAGTCAATCAGGTTCAAGGATGACCCACAGTCCACAAAAGCTGAAGTAAGGAAAAAGTTCTTCACACCAAGTTCCACCTTTAACAGTATCTTAGAAAATGAAGGAAAGGGTACCTGAGAGTCTGAGTGACCTCCACGATGATCACCCAGACTCAGTCGCTTGTTAGTCGGTGGGCAGGAGGGACAGTTACTTTTCCAATGTCCAGGATCACCGCAGTAAAAACACAGCTTTTCTAAGCGCCTCCGTCTCCTTTCTTTCTCTTTGAGGTCGATGGCTCCCATTTCCATGGACTCCAATACAGGACTGGCTCCCTTTCCACTGAAGAAAAATGGTGTCTCAGCCTGCATAACACCTCTCGCCCGCAGCCTGCGATCCATTCGGACGGCCTGTGTCATGGCGTCCTCCAGAGAATCAGGCGGAGGGTGGAGTGCCAAGGCATCTTTCAGACGTTCAGACAGACCTCTACGGAACAAGCCCCGGAGGGCGGCATCATCCCAACAGACCTCAGCAGCCCAGCGTCTGAACTCTGAGCAAAACCACTCGGCTGAGTGCTTCCCCTGACATACACTCATCACCATGTCCTCAGCCATCAGCACTCGATCAGGCTCATCATAAGTATGCCCCAGGGCCTCAAAAAATGCATCCACAGTCATTCTCTCAGGGGCAGTGGTAGGAAGGGAAAAAGCCCAGGCCTGGGGGGCTCCCCTTAACAGAGACATAATGACCCCCACCCTCTGACTTTCATCCCCAGAAGAGTGCGGTCTTAAAGAAAAAAAAAGCTTACAACCCTCTTTGAAAACTTTAAATTCCTTTCTATCTCCGGAAAAGGTATCTGGTAATTTAACCGGGGGCCCTGGGGAAACTAATGTAACATCTTGAACCCTGTCCCATGAGCACCAGATGATAAAGCCCCCTGCACAGTGTCAGCCATCAGCTGCTGAGACTGAGCCAGAAATCGCTGTTCCTCATTCAGTTTCTGAGACATCTGAGTCAGGTGCTTTACCTGCTCAGAAAGGGCATGCATAGGATCCATAACACACACAGGAGAAGAAAAAAAAAAAAAGTAGCGGTCAGTTATAATATCACGAACACCGCACTGCACTTGCTCACTGAGCCAGTGCGCGTGTCCTGAATAAGACAGACTGCACCCAAAGATACCTGTGGAGCGAGGCAGCAGCGGTGAAGATGCGTGCTTCAGACTAACAGGACCCAAAGCACGTGACTGCCAAGGGGTGGCGCCGGCCACAGGTCTCTCAGAGAAAGCAGTAACAGACAGAGAATGCTTCAGGCCAGAGGACCTGAAGCACGTGACTGCTGGTGGGCGTGGCCTAAGCTCCAGAGAGCTATGAGCAGAAGGAAAACTCCTAGAAGGGTAACTACGGGACAGAGTTACCAAGGGGCATAGACAAAACGGATAGTCAGGATAGCTAGGTCATACACAGAGGGAGCAACGCAGTACAAGAGGAGCAGGCAGAGAATAACCAGAATGTAGCCAAGGGATCAGAAAACCAGAACGGGCAAATACAGTACCAAGACAGTAGGCAAACTCACAACGAAGAGACGGACCGGGTCAAAACCAAACAAGCAACAAGATCAGGCACAAGGCACAGGCACACAGGAGGTCAACTAACTCAGCCGAGGGCAGGAGTATAACTGACACCAGAACTAGGTCAATTGGCAACTAAATAGCCGCCTTCTGCCAGAGAGAGGCTGAAACCATTAACCCCAGTCTGGCCAGGACGGGACAAAGACCAAACCCCGTCCTGGGTCATGACACCACTGTTTGGGTGCATGGCAGAGCTCGGAAGGGAAGGAGCGCCGTTTGACTTTTTCAATGCAGAATTGGCTGGACGCCATGTCACGTTTGGAGAGCCTCTGATGTGCCTAAACAGTGGAAACCCCCCACAAGTGACACCATTTTGGAAACTAGACCCCCTAAGGAACTTATCTAGATTTGTTGTGAGCACTTTGAACCCCCAAGTGTTTAACTAAAGTTTATAATGCCTGGGTGTGAAAAAAAAAAAAATCCACAAAAATGGTTTTTTAGTCCCCAATTTTTGATTTTTCCCAAGGAAATTGGACCCCAATAGTTGTTGTCCAATTTGTCCTGAGTACGCTGATACCCTGTGGGTGGGGAAATACTGTTTGGGCGCACGGCAGGGCTCGGAAAGGAAGTAATGACGTTTTGGAATGCAGACTCTGATGGGTGTCATGTTCAGTTTGGAGAGCCCCTGATGTGCCTAAACAGTGGAAACTCCCCACAAGTGACCCGTTTTTGAAACTAGACCCCCTAAGGAACTTATCTAGACCTGTGGTGAACACTTTGAACCCCCAAGTGCTTCACACAAGTTTATAACGCCCGGGTGTGAAAATACAAAAATCATATTTTTTCCACAAACATGATCTTTTAGTCCCCAGTTTTTTTTTTCCCAAGGGTAACAGGAGAAATTGAACCCCAAAAGTTGTTCAACTTGATCTGAGTACGCTGATACCTCATAAGTGGGAGAAAACTACTGTATGGGCACACGTCGGAGCTCTAAAGGGAAGTAGTGATGTTTTGCATTGCAGACTTTGATGGAATAGTCTGCGGGCGTCATGTCCGTTTGGAGAGCCCCTGATGTGCCTAAACAGTGGAAACCCCCACAAGTGACCCCATTTTGGAAACTAGACCCCCCCAAGGAACTTATCTATATGTGTGGTGAGAACTTTGAACCCCCAAGTGCTTCACACAAGTTTATAATGTAAAGCCATAAATATAAAAAAATCATATTTTTTTCCAAAAAAATGATATTTTCACCCCCAATTTTTTATTTTCCCAAGGGTAACAGAAGAAATTGGACCCCAAGAGTTATTGTGCAATTTGTCCTGAGTACGCTGATACCCCATATGTGGGGGTAAACTACTGTTTGGGCGCACGGCAGAGCTCAGAAGGGAAGGAGCACTGTTTGACTTTTTCAATGCAGAATTGGCTGGAATTGAGATCAGACGCCATATCACGTTTGGAGAGCCCCTGATGTGCCTAAACAGTGGAAACGCCCCAATTCTAACTCCAACCCTAACCCAAACACACCCTTAACCCTAGTCCCAACCATAACCCTAACCACAAACCTAACCCTAACACACCCCTAATCCTAATCCCAACCCTAATCCTAACTTTAGCCCCAACTCCAACCCTAACTTTAGCCCCAACCCTAACCCTAACCCTTATGGGAAAATGGAAATAAATACATTTTTTTTAATTTTATTATTTTTCCCTAACTACGGGGGTGGTAAAGGGGGGTTTGATTTACTATTTATAGTGGGTTTTCATGTTTGGCAGCTGTCACGCTAAAAGACGCTTTTTATTGCAAAAAAATAGTTTTTGCATCATCACATTTTGAGAGCTATAATTTTTCCATATTTTGGTCCACAGTCATGTGAGGTCTTATTTTTTGCGGGACAAGTTGACGTTTTTATTGGTACCATTTTTGGGCACATGACATTTTTTGATCGCTTTTTATGACGATTTTTGGGAGGCAGAATGAACAAAAACTAGCAATTCATGAATTTCTTCTGGGGGGGCGCTTATACTGTTCCGCGTGTGATAAAATCGATAAAGCAGTTTTATTCTTTGGGTTAGTACGATTACGGCGATACCTCATTTATATCATTTTTTTATGTTTTGGCGCTTTTATACAATAAAAAATTATATATAAAAAATAATTGTTTTTGCATCGCTTTATTCTGCGAGCTATAACTTTTTTATTTTTTCACTGATGATGCTGTATGGCGGCTTGTTTTTTACGGGACAAGATGACGTTTTCAGCGGTGTCATGTTTATTGATAGCCGTCTTTTGATCGCGTGTTATTCCACTTTTTGTTCGCGTGTTATTCCACTTTTTGTTCGTCGGTATGATGATAAAGCATTTTTTTTTCACTTGTTTTTTTTTTAAGTGCTTCACTAAAGGGGTTAACTAGTGGGACAGTTTTATAGGGCGGTTTGTTATGGACGCGGCGATACTAAATATGTGTACTTTTATTGTTGGGGTTTTTTTTACATTAAAGAAATGAATTTATTGGGGAATATATATATTTTTTTCATTATTTAGGAATTTTTTTACACGTTTATTTTTATTTTTTTCACATTTTTACTTTGTCCCAGGGTGGGGCATCACTGTATAACATCAGATCGCTGGTCTGACAGTATGCACAGCACTCTGTCAGACCAGCGATCTCACTGGCACTGCTGCAGGCTTTCTCAGTGCCTGCTCTCAGCAGGCGCTGAGGAAGCCGCCTCCCTGCAGGACCCGGAAGGACCCCGTGGCCATCTTGGATCCGGGGTCCTGCAGGGAGGAGGGTCCCTCGGAACAACGCGATACAAGTTTATCCGAGTCACCAGCCTCAGAAATCGCAGGTTAACAGCAGCTCAAATTAGAGACCAGGTCAATGCCACACAGAGTTCTAGCAGCAGACACATCTCTACAACAACTGTTAAGAGGAGACTTTGTGCAGCAGGCCTTCATGGTAAAATGGCTGCTAGGCAAACAATGCTAAGGACAGGCAACAAGCAGAAGAGACTTGTTTGGGCTAAAGAACACAAGGAATGGACATTAGACCAGTGGAAATCTGTGCTTTGGTCTGATGAGTCCAAATTTGAGATCTTTGGTTCCAACCCCATTTATAAGGCAAGAAATCCCACTTATTAAACCTGACAGGGCACACCTGTGAAGTGAAAACCATTTCCGGTGACTACCTCTTGAAGCTCATCAAGAGAATGCCAAGAGTGTGCAAACCAGTAATCAAAGCAAAAGGTGGCTACTTTGAAGAACCTAGAATATAAGACATATTTTCAGTTGTTACACACTTTTTTGTTAAGTATATAATTCCACATGTGTTAATTCATAGTTTTGATGCCTTCAGTGTGAATGTACAATTTTCATAATCATGAAAATACAGAAAAATCTTTGAATGAGAAGGTGTGTCCAAACTTTTGGTCTGTACTGTATATGTGGGCATAAAAATAGCCACAAAATGAAATAAGGTCATGTAACAATTTTGCAACAAAGAATCCCAAAAATAGGGATATTCATTTCCCCTTAGTATAATAGTACTAACAATCACAATCCTGCTCAATGATAAAGTTAATGCAATAGTACAAATTAATTCGCTTTATACTAGGGAAAATGAATCCTCATTCACAAAGAATTATAACAGTCTCATGGAATAGGAAAAATAGATGAATACATTATCCTAGCACCAAATTGCACATGATTCCTATAACTAATGATCTTTGATCACAGTGTGCCAGGGTTTAATGTGCCGGGAGCGGTCCGTGACCTGTGAGCGGTCCGTGAGCTGTGATAATCAGCTGACACCCGGCCGTGATCAGCTGCGCTCCCCCCGGGAGCGCAGCTGATCGCCTATGACGTACTATCCCGTCCTTGGGAATTAAGTCCCAGGGCACATGGACGAAATAGTACGTCCGATGACAGAAAGGGGTTAAGGTAACGGGCAGATAAAGGACAGTCTTGCAAAGCTGAGGCAATAATGGAGGAGCCACAAAAGCGGAAATCGGCTCTGAAAGCCAGGGGCACGTGAGTAACCTAGCAGGTGTGTCACCACGCTGGCCCATTATACAACTACAACCCACACGGCACATACTTTGTGTATTCTAGGCGGGAGCATCCACCTCAACAGCAGCTAAGAAAGATAGCAAGAAGCCGGGGAAGAACAAAAATGCCCTATATGCACTTCGAAATTACGGGACACCTGGCAAAACCCCCTCTGTGAAACATGCACTATGAGCACGTTCCATGCATTTATGGGTGGACGATTTAGAGGAACATTTAACAAGCAAGACTTCTAGAGAGTCGATTCTAAAATCCCTTCCCCTGCTGAAACTGGCAACCGGCTTCCTGGCTGATGTGTCCGCTGAGACAGTGCGATTCACAGCCAGGAACAAATCATTGTCTAACGCAGCTCGAAGAGCTATCTGGCTAAAGAGCTGGTCGGGGGACACTCAATCGAAAAATAAACTCTGTTCCATTCCTTTCTCGGGGGAAGGTATTCGGGCCTGTCCTAGATGACATACCAGCCCTTTCGTAGGCCCCGGTCTAGTAAAAAAAACAGACTATAGGTGGAAGGGAAAGTCAGGGAGATGGAGCTATCCCAAAGGGGGAAGAAATAGAGATTCCATCTTCTCAGGCTTAGGATCAGGCTCACGAAGAAAATTACGCTATCAGAGTAAGGGGGCGTCTAATCTCGTTCCTGGGGAATTAGCAAAAGATTTCTCAAAGTCCGTGGATTTTGCGGATTATCTCCCAGGGGTACAAGATAGAATTCGAAAGTCTACCCCCAGAAAGATTTCTTATAACCAATTCTCGTCTTGTCTCAAGCTCCCCTATGTGGTCAGACATTCAGGACCTGTTAAAGAAAGGAGCAGTCATCCCAGTACCTGCTCCGTAAGAAGGCAAAGGTCACTACTCAAGCCTCTTCTCGATAAAAATAGCCATCTAGGGAATCCAGAACGATAATAAACCTCAAACCCTTACACAGATGGATAAGGTACAAGAGGTTCAAAATGGAGTCCATAAGATCCACATTACCCCTCATAGGCAAGAATATGGTAATGTGCACTTTAGATTTAAAAAGTGTGTATTACCATGTTCCAATTTACGCAACCCACCAAAGATACCGGAGGTTTGCCGTGGAAAAGGAAGGCAGGGTCCACCACTATCAGTTCCGTTGTCTTCCCTTTGGTCTAGCGTCAGCCCCCAGAGTATTTACAAAACTAATGGTGGAGGTAGTTGCCTATGTGAGAAATCAGAACATCACCATAATCCCTTACTTAGATGATTTCCTGGTAATGGCAGATTCCGAAGAGCAGCTCAGAATCGATTGTCAGACCTTGATCTCCACGACGCAGAATCTGGGATGGATTATAAACTGGGATAAATCGGATCTAGTTCCCAAACCAAGAATAAAATAAAAGATCCATCAGTTTACGGGAAGCCACGTCTCCATCAGGGATGCAATGAAGGTCCTGGGGTTGATGACCTCCTGCATACCCTGCGTAGACTGGAGCCTGTTTCATACTCGAGAGCTGCAACAGGCGGTCCTAGCGACCTGGGACAGAAAGCAGCGCTCACTGGACAGAAAAATGTGGTTGTCCCCACGAGTAAAGAGATCCCTATATTAGTGGACCATTTCCAGGAATCTCCAAACAGGCATGTCATGGGTTCAGTCCCGTGTGTCATCGTCACCACAGACGTGAGTCAGCTGGGATGGGGTGTAGACGTGCAAGGAAGATACTTCCAGGGGCAATGAAGCCCAGAATAGAACATGAAGTCCTCAAACTTAAGAGAATTACACGCAGTATGGAAGGTCCTGACTCATGCTCGGTCTCTGGTGAAGAACAAGCACGTGAAGATTCTGTCCGACAACACGACGGCAGTAGCCTTTCTCCGTCATCAGGGAGGCCGAAGCATCCGACATTGCAACAACTAGCAAAACGGATTTTCAGATGGGCAGAAGTATGGGTCCGATCGGTCTCGGTGGTGCATCTGGAAGAAACCAGGTCGCAGATTTCCTGAGCAGGAAAAAGGTAGCCTCCACAGAGTGGGAATTGAACAACCAGGTGTTCAACATGCTGTGCCAGCGCTGGGGAAGGCCAGACTTGGATTTTTTCGCGGTCAGGGAAAATGCAAAGGTCAGAACCTTCTATTCCCTGAACCATCAGGGGTTGACGCTCTGTCCCAGTCTTGGGGCAAGGGTCTCTTGTATGCATTCCCGCCTCTTCCCTGATTCCAAGAACACTCAGGAAGATATACGACGAAAAGGCAACAGTCATCATAGTGGTACCATTCTGGCCGAAGAGGAGCTGGTTTCCTCTACTGAAGAAGATGTCAAGAGAAGAACCCTTCCTACTGCCAAAGAGGAAAGATCTTCTCCACCAGGGCCCGGTTTTTCATCACAATCCAGATGCCCTCCAACTATCAGCCTGGATCCTGAACGTCAAGTCCTAAGATCTAGAGGCCTGTCGGAGGAGGTTATCTCTATGCTCCAAGCAAGTAGGAAACCGGTAATTTCCACAATTTATGGCAAAATTTGGAAAAAATTCTGCAGCTATTGTGGAGGGGTGACAGTGGGTACTGACCACCCAGACATTCCCAAGATTCTTGACTTCCTGCGGTCAGGGTTTCAAAAAGGTCTCAGACCCAGTACACTGAGAGAGCAGATTGCAGCCCTCAGCGTATACTATGATTCCTCTTTGTCATCACATCCCTGGATAGCTAGATTCTCCAGAGCCGTTCAGAGACTAAGGCTCTTAATACGGAAGACGGTCCCGCCATGAGACCTTAACTTAGTCCTTAACATTTTGTGAAGACACTCATATGACCTAGCACGAGATCTTGAGATTAGCAGACTTTCGCTCAATACAGAGTTTCTAGTGGCCATTACATCAGCGAAAAGACTGGGAGAACTACAGTCATGGCCAAAAGTTTTGAGAATGACACAAATATTAATTTTTACAAAGTCTACTGCTTCACTTTTTCTAATGGCAATTTGCATATACTCCAGAATGTTATAAAGAGTGATCAGCTTAACAGCAATTACTTGCAAAGTCAATATTTGGCTAGAAAATGAACTTTATTCCCCAAAACACATTTCAACATCATTGCAGCCCTGCCTTAAAAGGACCAGCTAACCTCTTTTCAGTGATTGCTCCATTAACACAGGTGTGGGTGTTGATGAGGAGATGGCTGGAGATCAATCTGTCATGATTAAGTAAGAATGACACCACTGGACACTTTAAAAGGAGGCTGGTGCTTGGCATCATTGTTTCTCTTCTGTTAACCATGGTTATCTCTAAAGAAACACGTGCAGTCATCATTGCAATGCACAAAAATGGCCTAACAGGGAAAAGTATCGCAGCTAGAAAGATTGCACCTCAGTCAACAATCTATCGCATCATCAAGAACTTCAAGGAGAGAGGTTCCATTGTTGCCAAAAAGGCTTCAGGGCGCCCAAGAAAGACCAGCAAGCGCCAGGACCGTCTCTTAAAAGTGTTTCAGCTGCGGGATCGGGCTACCAGCAGTGCAGAGCTTGCTCAGGAATGGCAGCAGGCAGGTGTGAGTGCATCTGCACGCACTGTGAGGCGGAGACTCTTGGAGCAAGGCCGGGTCTCAAGGAGGGCAGCAAAGAAGCCACTTCTCTCCAGAAAAAACATCATGGACAGACTGATATTCTGCAAAAGGTACAGACGGTGGACTGCTGAGGACTGGGGTAAAGTTATTTTCTCTGATAAATCCCCTTTTCGATTGTTTGGGACATCAGGAAAACGCCTCATTCGGAGAAGACAAGGTGAGCGCTACCACCAGTCTTGTCTCATGCCAACTGTTAAGCATCCTGAAACCATTCATGTGTGGGGTTGCTTCTCAGCCAAGGGAATCGGCTCTCTCACAGTCTGGCCTAAAAACACAGCCATGAATAAAGAATGGTACCAGAATGTCCTCCAAGAGCAACTTCTCCCAACCCTCCAAGAGCAGTTTGGCGATCAACAATGCCTTTTCCAGCATGATGGAGCACCTTGCCATAAAGCAAAGGTGATAACTAGATGGCTCAGGGAACAAAACATAGAGATTTTGGGTCCATGGCCTGGAAACTCCCCAGATCTTAATCCCATTGAGAACTTGTGGTCAATCATCAAGAGACGGGTGGACAAACAAAAACCTAAAAATTCTGACAAAATGAAAGCATTGATTGTGCAAGAATGGACTGCTATCAGTCAGGATTTGGTCCAGAAGTTGATTGAGAGCATGCCAGGGAGAATTGCAGAGGTCCTGAAGAAGAAGGGTCAACACTGCAAATATTGACTTGCTGCATTAACTCATTTTAACTGTCAATATAAGCTTTTGTTACTCATATGTTTGCAATTATTATATTTCTGTCTGTGATAAAAACATCTGTCAAACACACATAAAAACCAGAGGGCAGTAGATCATGTGAAAATATAATATTTGTGTCATTCTCAAAACTTTTGGCCATGACTGTACAGGCCCTATCTATTCAGGACCTATACCTACAAGTGTTCGATGATCGATTAGTTTTGAGGCTTGACCCAGCCTTCCTCCCGAAGGTCATTTCAGACTCAAACATGAATCAGGAAGTTGTTTTTCCTTCATTTTGCCAACTCTCTAAAAACCAGAAACCATGTGATATTTCAGTTTTTCTTTTTTAATAAATTTGCAAAAATTTCTACAGTTCTGGTTTTTATCAGTCAAGATGGGGTGCAGAGTGTACATTAATGAGAAAAAAATGAACTTTTTTGCATTTTCCAAATGGCTGCAATGAAACAAAGTGAAAAATTTAAAGGGGTCTGAATACTTTCCGAACCCACTGTATGTGTGCACCTACCCTCTACGTATGCCTGCCCAGGATGGCTCAACTACCTTCTACAACTGTCTATTAGACTGACCAATTTAAAGGGAACCTGTCTTGAGCAGAAATAGTATTTACCTGCAGCTATATCATTAATATGTAGGTAAATAGCATTAAAAATATGTAAGTTCCCACAACAACGTCTGAAGGAAGTGAGAGTGAAGCCGCCACAGCAGAAGCGCACTAAGAACACATGTAATCGACACAAGTTTTATTTAAGTAAAGTTTTGACAAAGTTAAGTGTGGGGAGTAACCAAAACAAGGTATTTTACATGATATACCAAGAAAAGACAAAAACCGAAGCTGAGAAAATGTGATAAAAACGTTACTAAATAAGTGCAGAAAATCTGCAATATCAACAACTCACCAAAATCTAATGGTGGGAAAGTAACCTGAGGGCTCTTTCATGCATCATTGTCCGGGCCGAATGGGAGACATGTCCTACTGTGATTCGTATTGCTGATCAATCTCACCATTACAAGTCAATGGCCCAGAGAAAAAAAACAGCACACAGATTTTATCCATGTGCTCTCCATATATTATATTGTTTAGTGGGCAGGAGAACCCTGCAGAAATTTCTGTTTCATCTAAGAAAAATGACAAAAACCCTATAAGGTGGGGTGAAACCGGGTTTAGGGTATGTGCACATGTTGAGTATTTGTAGCAGATTTCTGTTGGCAGGAAAATCGCTGCATAAAATATGGGCGCTTTTGACACTTTTATGTATGCGTTTTGATGTTATTCATTTGGGTGGGTGAAAAATGTTGCAAAAATGCAGAAATAATTGACACGATGCAGATTTGAAAAACGCTTTGGTGGTTCAAATCTGTAAGGAAAAACTGAATAATCAATATGTGCATTTGAGATTTCATCAACATGTGCATGAGAGACACGGCATTCACTTTACTGATATTGTAAAATGCTGTGTTTTTTTCCACGCCAAAAACGTCTGTGAACAAGCCTTTAGAAGGTAATTGTACAAGGACTGACGTGATGCAGTTTCTTGAACCAAACATAGGAGTGGATACAAAAATAAGGAACAAATTGATCCCTTAAAAAATGTACCTGGATCACATTATATTGTCAGTATTAAATCAATGCATCAAAGAATAATTGCCACTACAGTCCAAAGGAAATTAGGGCAGAAATTGTGAAATAGTGAAAATATGCATCCTTTTAGCTGTAATCTTGAATCGTACCAGTAGGTGGCAGCATACTCTAACCAGCGCCACAATTTTCCATTAAAATAGAACAAGACAGATGATGCATGCGATGTATCCATGGGCAGCATATATCAGGCATTGGCTACATGATTTCAGGAAGTTATGTTTGACCCTGAAACGTTGCAGCATTTCAGAGAAAACATTACCTTAACCCCTTCACCCAAGCGATCTTTCCGTCACTATAACCGTACAAGGGCTTGTTTTTTGCGGGACGAGTTGTACTTTTGAATGACACCCTTCATTCTGCCATATAGTGTACTAAACTATACTATGTGCAATTCCACAATTGTTTTTTAGGTTTTTTATTTACCATGTTCATTATATGAAACATGAGTTTCGACTAACCAAAATGAATTAAATTGTTAAAATCCCCATAAGGCACAAGCGAACATATATAACCAAGAAAGAAAAAAAAATGGGTCCGGAATAAAATAGAACAATCTCTTGGTAAAATGTAACTTTTATTCAATAAATTAAAAGTAATATATATACACTGCTCAAAAAAAATAAAGGGAACACTTAAACAACAGAATATAACTCCAAGTAAATCAAACTTCTGTGAAATCAAACTGTCCACTTAGGAAGCAACACTGATTCATAATCAATTTCACATGCTGTTGTGCAAATGGAATAGACAACAGATGGAAATTATTGGCAATTATCAAGACACACTCAATAAAGGAGTGGTTCTGCAGGTGGGACCACAGACCACATCTCAGTACCAATGCTTTCTGGCTGATATTTTGGTCACTTTTGAATGTTGGTTGTGCTTTCACACTCGTGGTAGCATCAGATGGACTCTACAATCCACACAAGTGGCTCAGGTAGTGCAGCTCATCCAGGATGGCACATCAATGCAAGCTGTGGCAAGAAGGTTGCTGTGTCTGTCAGCGTAGTGTCCAGAGGCGCTACCAGGAGACAGGCTAGTACACCAGGAGACGTGGAGGGGGCCGTAGGAGGGCAACAACCCAGCAGCAGGACCACTACTTTCGCCTTTGTGCAAGGAGGAACAGGAGGACCACTGCCAGAGCCCTGCAAAATGACCTCCAGCAGGCCACAAATGTGCATGTGTCTGCACAAATGGTTAGAAACCGACTCCATGAGGCTGGTCTGAGCGCCCAACGTCCACAGATGGGTGTTGTGCTCACAGCCCAACACCGTGCAGGACGCTTGGCATTTGCCAAAGAACACCAGGATTGGCAAATTCGCCACTGGCGCCCTGTGCTCTCCCGAGATCTCAGGACAAGATCTCATTGCCGTGATTTGAATGAGAGTATGCGGCGGCCATCTTGCCGGAGGCCCTGGCGGCCATTCTTCAGCCCGGCACCGCGTCGCAGCTGCGGGGGGCTTTCCGGCTAGGATGAAATGCCGGCAGAGCCCCCAACGCAGCCAAGAGCCCCGCTGCTGCCCGGACACCACCACCGCACCACAGGCTGCATCGGGACCACCACCGGAGTCCCCTGGCGGCCTTCCTTCAGCCCGGCACTGCGTCGCAGCTGCGGGGGGCTTTCTGGCTAGGACGAAATGCCGCCGGAGCCCCCGACGCAGCACAGAGCCCCGCTGCTGCCCCGACACCACCACCGCACCGCAGGGAAGCTGCATTGGGACCACCACCGGATTTGTGAGTATATGGCCATCCCACAGTGCCCAACCACCCCACAGAGCACAGACACCCCACAGAGCACAGCCACCCCACAGAATACAGCCACCCCACAGAGCACCACTACCGCACCAGCCTGGACCACCGAACGACCCCAGTGACCACTCCTCTACCTTTGCTGATCCGTTCGCTGGTAAGCTGAATTCGGACTGTAAGACGGACCCCCATTTGACACATTTTTTTTTTTCCCAATTTTCCTTCTGAAAATTTGGGGTGCGTCTTATGGTCCGGTGCGTCTTATAGTACGAAAAATACGGTAATTGTTGGTTGTTCATGTTCACTATATGGTAACATTGCCATTATGATCCTCCAGGTCAGTACAAGTACACAGATACCAAACATGTATAGATTCTTTTTTATGTAAGTGTTGAAAAAAATTCTGAAATTTGTATGGGAAAATTTTTTGCCTTTGTCACCCTTTTCCAAGACCCGTAGAGTTTCCATTTTTCGGGATCTGCAGCTAGGTGAGGGCTTATTTTTTGCGCCTTGATCTGACGTTTTTATTGTTGTTATTTTGGGGTAGATACAATATTTTGATTGCCTTTTATTGCATTTTATTGCAATATTGAGAAAATGAAGGCAAAAAGCTACAGTCCATGTACACAGGGATCACCTAGATTAATTCAATATTTTATTAGGTACAAAAAGGAAACTGAAAAAAACACATAAAAACATTTAAAAAGTCATAAAATGAAATAGTGTACAAAAATGCTCACAATAGAGCCACAGCCCTCAATCATGTGACAAAACATATGTCTGGTGTCCCTCTGCTGGTTAATAAAATTTTGGGTGATCCCATGCCATTTTTTTCCGAAATGTATTTATTAACTAAATACATGTACATTAAGCTACACAGGCACTGTACTAATTATATACAACTCTGGCAAAAATTAAGAGACCACCGCACAGTTTTATAAAAATCAGCTTCTCTACATGTCTGACAGCCATTCCATTCCAGTGTCGGTTGAATTCCAACCAGAGTACACCTCATTCTACTTAATGTGCTTCTGATTAGGTGATCACCTGAACCAAATCAAATTTAACGAAGGAAAGTATAAAAAGCACTGCTGTGGTGTTCACAATCCTTTTGCAATAGGACAAGCTGGATGGCAAAACAAGCGCTAGTAATATCCCAAAAGTAATAGGAATGAAAAAATAACTTTTAACCATGCCAAAGGAGTTGAAAAGAAAAGTCTTGAGTGAGGAAAAGAAGGGCTCAATTCTGGCTTTACTAGCAGAGGGATACAGTGAGCTTCATGTTGCCTCCATCCTTAAAATTTCTAAGATGGCAGTCCATTACAACAAGGTCAATCAGCAGACATTGGGAACAACAAAGCTACAGACCGGCAGAGGGTGAAAACAAATCTCCACTGACCGGAATGACTGTCATCTTCATAGAATGTCACACAGCAACCGCAGGATGACATCAGGTGACCTACAAAAGGAATGGCAAATGGCAGCTGGGGTGAAGTGCACGGCAAGAACATTTTGTAACAGGCTCCTAGAGGCAGGGCTCAAGTCATGTAAAGCTAGAAAAAAGCCTTCCATCAATGTTAAGCAAAGGAGATGCAGGCTGAAGTTTGCCAAAGACCATAAGGATTGAACCATAGAGGACTGGAGTAAGGTAATTTTCTCTGAGTCTAATTTTCAGCTTTGCCCAACAGCTGGTCGTCTAATGGTTAGACGGAGACCTGGAGAGGCGTACAAGCCACACTGCCTTGCACCCACTGTAAAATTTGGTGGAGGATCGGTGATGATCTGGGGATGCTTCAACAAGGCTGGAATTGGGCAGGTTAATCTTTGCGAAGGACGTATGAATCAAGCCGCTTACAAGGTTATCCAGGAAAAACAGTTGATTCCTTCTCCTCAGGCAATGTTCCCCAACTCTGAGGTCTGGTTTTTCCAGCAGGACAATGCGCCATGCCACACAGCTAGGTCAATCAATGTGTGGATGAAGGACCACCACATCAAATCCCTGTCATGGCCAGCCAATCTCCAGACCTGAACCCCATTGAAAACATCTGGAATGTAATCAAGAGGAAGATGGATTGTCACAAGCCATCAAGCAAAGAAGAACTGCTTAAATTTTTGTACCAGGAGTGGCATAAGGTCACCCAAAAGCAGTGTGAAAGACTGGTGGAAAGCATGCCAAGACGCATGAAATCTGTGATTAAAAATCATGGTTATTCCACAAAATATTGATTTCTGAACTCTTCCTGAATTAAAACATTAGTATTGTTGTTTCTAAATGATTATGAACTTGCTTTCTCAGAATTATTTGAGGTCTGCAAGCACTGCATTTTTTTGATATTTTGACCATTTCTCATTTTCTGAAAATAAATACAAAATGTATTACTTGGAAAAAGAGCAATTTACATTTTACTCAAAAATATACCTAGAAAGAGAAAAATCAGACAAACTGAAAATTTTGCAGTGGTCTCTTAATTTTTGCCAGAGCATCTCACTCAAGCACCCGCGCTACTCAGTGTATACTCGAGCACCCTTGGCAACCTTGAGTTATGAGCACTTGCGCTCATCACTAGTTTTAAACAATGCTCTTTCTACTAATCACACTTTATCCCCCTAGTGCACTTTTTGCCTTGGTTTTGCATTGTGTTTTTTGGAACTGGGCAGAGGTCGCCTATAGCAACTTCATTGGGGCAGATGCAGTCAGCCAGGCCACCATGCAGCCATGCCACCCATGACCCATCATCATCACCAAGCACACAGCGGTCTCACTTATACGCACGGCACTGACATGGAGACTTGAATGAAACTGTTGCTGCCTATGGCTTGATTGAGACATACAGTGGTGCAAGCCCCCCACCCCTCTGGGCCTGGTCTAGCCCTTGTGACTATATGATTGATATGTCCCTTATTGGAGGTCTCAATGGCCTGTCCCTCACATATTCTATTTTATCCTGCCTAATTTACAGTTGTGGGCTAATCAATGTCCTAATATCAGTGTTGTACGGTTGTTTACCTGCGGTCTAGGGAACAACAATATCTAAATTTTATTTTGTGACAATAATTATGACATGGCTGGAGTTGTTCATTACATGTAGTTTGTCTTGTTTGTTCCAAAAAAAACCATGCAGGTCTAGTCTTGTTGTAGTCCAACATAGCACCAGCAGGTGGCAGTGTCTCATAATATATTGTTAACATTTTACATTGCTGTCAATGTGTGGAAAATGTAAAGTAAAAAACTTTAGAGAAAAAAAAGCCTTTATTTAGACAGCTCCAACATGTTACATGTTCCTCAGCACATTACAACATGGAGGATATGTGTGCAAATAAAATTAAATGTTAACAAACGACAAGTAACATCACCTCAGACTCTAAGGCGGCCATTACAGTATCCTGCTTAGTATAGGCCAAGCTCATCTACAGCAACTCCATGGGGCACATGGTATGCAGTCAGCCAGGCCATCATTTGCAGGATAAAAACAGACATGTAACATTCACAGAGAAACCGTATAAGGCCACATTCACACGTTCAGTATATGGTCAGTATTTTACCTCAGTATTTGTAAGCCAAAACCAGGAGTGGGTGATAAATACAGAAGAGGTGACATGTTTCTATTACACTTTTCCTCTGATTGTTTCACTCCTGGTTTTGGCTTACAAATACTGATGTAAAAAACTCACCAAATACTGAATGTGTGAATGTGACCTAATGGAAAGATTTGTAGCTCCTCCACACTTTGGGCCCACTTTTGGTTTCAGCTCCTAAATAATGATACAAAATACAGACCAAAACGCTGCCACGTCAATGGGCCTAAGGCTGCGTAAGCGAGCCACCTGGCCACTACCTATGCTGACACACAAGGTACATTATTGCCGTGCACTAAACTAAGACTTTTTGTAGCCCTACTGTAATCTTTAATTATCGTGCTACAGCTGCAGTACAAAGGAATACATTCAGGGGCACATGGTCGCGTGACTGCAGCTGTCAGTGGGTCAGAAGCAATACAAGAAGCCTCCATGCAGCCGCAGCCTGCTGTGTGAGGGATCCAAGTCTGAGACTGAGATGGAGTTGGAAGTAAACCTTTAAGGCACAACATTTGGGGGCTACAATTGGACAAGGGCATAAGTATAAGGTGCGGTAGTTCCAATCTAAGCCAGGCCATGGGAATTAGGGAGGCCCAACCGTCTTTGCCCCATATGAAAAGATTATTACTATTAATGATCTGTGGGGGCCCTGTTGGAAATTTTGCATTGATGCCCATAAACTTCAAGTTACACCACTGCAGTTGGCAGCTGCAAGCATAATGCTTAGCTAGTTACATAGGTTGAAAAAAGACCTAGGTCCCTCAGGATCAACCTTTCTCCACCATTTGTAAATGTTGCCACTAAATTCTCTGTAACCCACAGTGTTAGGTGTACGGAGGGATTCCTCCAGCCCTTGTATAAAGCTGTTATACTGCTATAGTCACTTGGAGATAAATGCAATCCCAGACTTGTATGAAGTCCAAGGTGCCTCCTGCCTCCCCCAGCAGTGACACAGCCATGTCTCCCCAGGCTTCTCTCTCCCAGCAGTGACACAGCCATGTCTCCCCAGGCTTCTCTCTCCCAGCAGTGACACAGCCATGTCTCCCCAGGCTTCTCTCTCCCAGCAGTGACACAGCCATGTCTCCCAGGCTTCTCTCTCCCAGCAGTGACACAGCCATGTCTCCCCAGGCTTCTCTCTCCCAGCAGTGACACAGCCATGTCTCCCCAGGCTTCTCTCTCCCAGCAGTGACACAGCCATGTCTCCCCAGGCTTCTCTCTCCCAGCAGTGACACAGCCATGTCTTCCCAGGCTTCTCTCTCCCAGCAGTGACACAGCCATGTCTCCCAGGCTTCTCTCTCCCAGCAGTGACACAGCCATGTCTCCCCAGGCTTCTCTCTCCCAGCAGTGACACAGCCATGTCTCCCCAGGCTTCTCTCTCCCAGCAGTGACACAGCCATGTCTCCCCAGGCTTCTCTCTCCCAGCAGTGACACAGCCATGTCTTCCCAGGCTTCTCTCTCCCAGCAGTGACACAGCCATGTCTCCCCAGGCTTCTCTCTCCCAGCAGTGACACAGCCATGTCTCCCCAGGCTTCTCTCTCCCAGCAGTGACACAGCCATGTCTCCCCAGGCTTCTCTCTCCCAGCAGTGACACAGCCATGTCTCCCCAGGCTTCTCTCTCCCAGCAGTGACACAGCCATGTCTCCCCAGGCTTCTCTCTCCCAGCAGTGACACAGCCATGTCTCCCCAGGCTTCTCTCTCCCAGCAGTGACACAGCCATGTCTCCCAGGCTTCTCTCTCCCAGCAGTGACACAGCCATGTCTCCCCAGGCTTCTCTCTCTCCCAGCAGTGACACAGCCATGTCTCCCCAGGCTTCTCTCTCCCAGCAGTGACACAGCCATGTCTCCCCAGGCTTCTCTCTCCCAGCAGTGACACAGCCATGTCTCCCCAGGCTTCTCTCTCCCAGCAGTGACACAGCCATGTCTCCCCAGGCTTCTCTCTCCCAGCAGTGACACAGCCATGTCTCCCCAGGCTTCTCTCTCCCGCAGTGACACAGCCATGTCTCCCCAGGCTTCTCTCTCCCAGCAGTGACACAGCCATGTCTCCCCAGGCTTCTCTCTCCCAGCAGTGACACAGCCATGTCTCCCCAGGCTTCTCTCTCCCAGCAGTGACACAGCCATGTCTCCCCAGGCTTCTCTCTCCCAGCAGTGACACAGCCATGTCTCCCCAGGCTTCTCTCTCCCAGCAGTGACACAGCCATGTCTCCCCAGGCTTCTCTCTCCCAGCAGTGACACAGCCATGTCTCCCCAGGCTTCTCTCTCCCAGCAGGACTGCTCCTGCCCCCAGCCTGGCTGGCTCTCTCTTTCTCAGTAGCTGACCCACATCTCCATTTGTCTTTCTTAGCCCATGCGCTCTCTCTATGGCTCTGTCCTGTCCCTACTGGCAGCACTTTCTGCAGATGTCCAGGGCCTACAACCCAAGGGTAATGTGCCGTTGCTTCCATTGGCATGCCATGTGGCTTATGCCACACGCTGACTCTATTTCCACTTTCCTAGTGTCAAGAGTGATCGCTACATTAATAAGTTATTCTCAAGATCAACTGGTAAAATTATAAAGCGCTTGGAAAAATAGTTTACTTCAGGGGAATCTTTAATCCTACTGTGCACTGCTCGTTGCCTAGGTTACCGGCCACTGCTGCAGTGTATCAGGGATTCTTTCCAATAGAGCGCTGCTCTGAGGCTCGCCCCACTGTTGGATCCGCCCAGTTTAGTGTCCCTGCGCTCCTTTGATGCTGCAGGCGCACAGCTGCCTGACATGGGTGCTGTCTGATGATACCGCAGCCAGGCCCGCTTCCATTGCCTGTAGCTATCCTAACACCTATCTCGTTTCTAACTTTGTCCCATGTAGAGACAGTAATGTGCCTCACATGTGACAGAACTGCTGACAGACGTTCTGGGTAACAGTGTGAACATGGCCTAATTCCTGATTTGTGTTGGGGGACACTTCAAACTTTCCAGTTGTTCCAGGAAATGGATGTAGGTGTTACTTCCCTGACCATGAAAGAGCTTCACAAACCTCCCAGACAGACGGGCACTAGGGAAGTGATGGACTCCATGCTCCGCCACTTGCTCTGGCAGGCGACAGGCTTTTTTGGACTGTGCGCTCTAGACGTCAGGCAGTGAAATGCGTCACTGCTAGTGCTGCCTTCTGCGGGAGCAGGAAGAGACATGCTGCAGGCTGCCCCAGAGCAGGTGGTGCACGGAGTGATGTCACAATGCTGCCTGCCCTGATATAACGGGGGAGCAGGAAGAGATGCTGCAGGCTGCCCCAGAGCAGGTGGTGCACGGAGTGATGTCACAATGCTGCCTGCCCTGATATAACGGGGGAGCAGGAAGACATGCTGCAGGCTGCCCCAGAGCAGGTGGTGCACGGAGTGACGTCACAATGCTGCCTGCCCTGATATAACGGGGGAGCAGGAAGACATGCTGCAGGCTGCCCCAGAGCAGGTGGTGCACGGAGTGAGTCACAATGCTGCCTGCCCTGATATAACGGGGGAGCAGGAAGACATGCTGCAGGCTGCCCCAGGGCAGGTGGTGCACAGAGTGAGTCACAATGCTGCCTGCCCTGATATAACGGGGGAGCAGGAAGACATGCTGCAGGCTGCCCCAGGGCAGGTGGTGCACAGAGTGACGTCACAATGCTGCCTGCCCTGATATAATGGGGGAGCAGGAAGAGACATGCTGCAGGCTGCCCCAGAGCAGGTGGTGCACGAGAGTGACGTCACAATGCTGCCTGCCCTGATATAATCGGGGGAGCAGGAAGACATGCTGCAGGCTGCCCCAGGGCAGGTGGTGCACAGAGGTGACGTCACAATGCTGCCTGCCCTGATCTAATGGGGGAGCAGGAAGAGACATGCTGCAGGCTGCCCCAGAGCAGGTGGTGCACGGAGTGACGTCACAATGCTGCCTGCCCTGATATAATGGGGGAGCAGGAAGAACATGCTGCAGGCTGCCCCAGAGCAGGTGGTGCACGGAGTGACGTCACAATGCTGCCTGCCCTGATATAACGGGGGAGCAGGAAGACATGCTGCAGGCTGCCCCAGAGCAGGTGGTGCACGGAGTGATGTCACAATGCTGCCTGCCCTGATATAACGGGGGAGCAGGAAGACATGCTGCAGGCTGCCCCAGAGCAGGTGGTGCACGGAGTGATGTCACAATGCTGCCTGCCCTGATATAACGGGGGAGCAGGAAGACATGCTGCAGGCTGCCCCAGAGCAGGTGGTGCACGGAGTGATGTCACAATGCTGCCTGCCCTGATATAACGGGGGAGCAGGAAGACATGCTGCAGGCTGCCCCAGAGCAGGTGGTGCACGGAGTGAGTCACAATGCTGCCTGCCCTGATATAACGGGGGAGCAGGAAGACATGCTGCAGGCTGCCCCAGAGCAGGTGGTGCACGGAGTGATGAGTCACAATGCTGCCTGCCCTGATATAACGGGGGAGCAGGAAGACATGCTGCAGGCTGCCCCAGGGCAGGTGGTGCACAGGAGTGAGTCACAATGCTGCCTGCCCTGATATAACGGGGGAGCAGGAAGACATGCTGCAGGCTGCCCCAGGGCAGGTGGTGCACAGAGTGACGTCACAATGCTGCCTGCCCTGATTAATGGGGGAGCAGGAAGAGACATGCTGCAGGCTGCCCCAGGCAGGTGGTGCACGAGTGACGTCACAATGCTGCCTGCCCTGATTAAGGGGGAGCAGGAAGACATGCTGCAGGCTGCCCCAGGGCAGGTGGTGCACAGAGTGACGTCACAATGCTGCCTGCCCTGATCTAATGGGGGAGCAGGAAGAGACATGCTGCAGGCTGCCCCAGAGCAGGTGGTGCACGGAGTGACGTCACAATGCTGCCTGCCCTGATATAACGGGGGAGCAGGAAGACATGCTGCAGGCTGCCCCAGGGCAGGTGGTGCACAGAGTGACGTCACAATGCTGCCTGCCCTGATCTAATGGGGGAGCAGGAAGAGACATGCTGCAGGCTGCCCCAGAGCAGGTGGTGCACGGAGTGATGTCACAATGCTGCCTGCCCTGATATAACGGGGGAGCAGGAAGAGACATGCTGCAGGCTGCCCCAGAGCAGGTGGTGCACGGAGTGACGTCACAATGCTGCCTGCCCTGATATAACGGGGGAGCAGGAAGACATGCTGCAGGCTGCCCAGGGCAGGTGGTGCACAGAGTGACGTCACAATGCTGCCTGCCCTGATCTATTGGGGGAGCAGGAAGACCACCGCTTATTCAGGGAAAATGCTGAGGCTTGTGTTGGTATTGGCATAAATGGGGCATAGGAAGACTGTTGAGTCTGTTATCTGTGGAGTTACATAGAGCAGGTTACATTATCCGCAGAGAGTTATTACTTTTGGTGTTACATAGGACTGCAGGTGACCTATACTATATTATCTGAATGCAGAGCATTATCATTGTTATCTGTGATGTTACATAGGACTGCAGGTGACATATACTACATTATCTGTACTCGGTGTTATCACTGTTATCTGTAGTGTTACATAGGACTGCAGGATACATCTACTACACATACCTCCCAACTTTTGAAGATGGGAAAGAGGGACAAAGGTTGCGGCGCGCGCAGCGCGCCGCGCCAAATTGTAGGCCATGCCCCGACCACACCCATTTCACAACTAGTCACACCCATGTCCACGCCCCGACCACACCCATTTAGCACTGGTGATCACACTGACTGGTACTGAGGGCACACTGGTACTGAGTAAAAGAAAGAGCAGAGGGAGAAAAAAACAGAAAGAAAGGAGATAGAGAAAGAAAGAGGGGAAAGCAACAAAGAACAGAGAGAAAGTAGAGAGAGAAAGAAATAAAGAAAGGGAAGAGAAAGAACGGAGAGAAAACAAACAAAGAGGGGAAAAGAAAGAAAGAAAGAAAGAAAAGAAAGAAAGAAAGAAGAAAGAAGAAAGAAAGAAAGAAAGAGGGGAAAGAAAGAACAGAGAGAAAGAATGAAAGAGGGGAAAGAAAGAACAGAGAGAGAAAGAAAGAAAGAAAGAAAGAAAGAAAGAGGGGAAAGAAAGAACAGAGAGAAAGAAAGAAAGACAGAGAAAGAAAGAGGGACAAAAAAAAGAAACAGAGAAAAAAAAGAAAGAGGAGAAAGAAAGAACAGAGAGGGAAGAGAAAGAAAGAGGGGAAAGAAAGAACAGAGGGGGGAGAGAAAGAAAGAAAGGTAAGAAAGAATAGAGAGAGAAAGACAGACGAGGGAGAAAGAAAGGAAGAAAGAAAGAGAGGAAAGAAAGAACAGAGAAGAAAGAAAGAACAGAGAGAGAAGAAAGAAAGAACAGAGAGGGAGAGAGAAAGAGGGGAAAGAAAGAACAGACAGAAAAAGAAAGAAAGAATAGAGAGAGAAAGAAAGAGGGGACAGAGAACAGAGAGAGAAAGAAAGAAAGGGGAAAGGAAGAACAGAGAGAGAAAAGAAAGAAAGAGGGGAAAGAAAGAAAGAACAGAGAGAGAAAGAAAGAAAGAAAGAGGGGAAAGAACAGAGAGAGAAAAAGAAAGAGGGGAAAGAAAGAACAGAGAGAGAAAGAAAGAACAGAGAGGGAGAGAGGAAGAAATAGGGGAAATAAAGAACAGAGAAAGACAGAGGGGGAAAGAAAGAACAGAGAGAAAAAGAAAGAAAGAATAGAGAGAGAAAGAAAAAAGAGGGGAAAGCAAGAACAGAGAGAAAGAAAGAAAGAGAAAGACGAGAAAGAAAGAACAGAGAGAGAGAAAGAAAAAAGAACAGAGAGAAAGAAAGAAAGAAGGGGAAAGAACAGAGAGAGAAAGAAAGAAACAAACAGAGAGCGAAAGAAAGAGGGGACAGAAAAAAAGAACAGAGAGAAAAAAAGAAAGAGGGGAAAGAAAGAACAAGAGGGAGAGAGAAAGAAAGAGGGGAAAGAAAGAACAGAGGGAGAGAGAAAGAAAGAGGGGTAAGAAAGACCAGAGAGAGAAAGACAGAGGGGAAAGAAAGAACAAAGAAAGAAAGAGAGGAAAGAAAGAACAGGAGAGAGAAAGAAAGAAAAGAGAGGGAGAGAGAAAGAAAGAACAGAGAGGGAGAGAGAACGAGGGGAAAGAAAGAACAGAGAAAGAAAGACAGAGGGGGGAAAGAAAGAACAGACAGAAAAAGAAAGAATAGAGAGAGAGAGAAAGAAAGAGGGGACAGAGAACAGAGAGAGAAAGAAAGAAGAAAGGGGAAAGGAAGAACAGAGAGAGAGAAAGAAAGAAATAAAGAAAGAAAGAGGGGAAAGAAAGAAGAACAGAAAGAGAGAAAGAAGAAAGAAAGAAAGAAAGAGGGGAAAGAACAGAGAGAGAAAATAAAGAGGGGAAAGAAAGAACAGAGAGAGAAAGAAAGAACAGAGAAGGAGAGAGAAAGAAAGAGGGGAAATAAAGAACAGAGAAAGACAGAGGGAGGAAAGAAAGAACAGAGAGAAAAAGAAAGAATAGAGAGAGAAAGAAAGAGGGGAAAGCAAGAACAGAGAGAAAGAAAGAAAGAGGGAGAAAGAAAGAACAGAGAGAGAGAAAGAAAAAAGAACAGAGAGAAAGAAAGAAAGAAAGAAAGAAAGAAGGAAAGAGGGGAAAGAACAGAGAGAGAGAGAAAGAAAGAAACAGAGAGCAAAAGAAAGAGGGGACAGAAAAAATGAACAGAGAGAAAAAAAGAAAGAGGGGAAAGAAAGAACAGAGAGGGAGAGAGAAAGAAAGAGGGGAAAGAAAGAACAGAGGGAGAGAGAAAGAAAGAGGGGTAAGAAAGACCAGAGAGAGAAAGACAGAGGGGAAAGAAAGAACAAAGAAAGAAAGAAAGAAAGAAAGAGAGGAAAGAAAGAACAGAGAGAGAAAGAAAGAACAGAGAGGGAGAGAGAAAGAAAGAACAGAGAGGGAGAGAGAACGAGGGGAAAGAAAGAACAAAGAAAGAAAGACAGAGGGGGAAAGAAAGAACAGACAGAAAAAGAAAGAAAGAATAGAGAGAGAAAGAAAGAGGGGACAGAGATCAGAGAGAGAAAAAAGAAAGGGGAAAGGAAGAACAGAGAGAGAAAGAAAGAACAGAGAGAAAGAAAAAAAGAAAGAAAAGAAAGAAAGAGAAAGAAAGAAGAAGAAAGAAAGAAAGAGGGGAAAGAACAGAGAGAAAAATAAAGAGGGGAAAGAAAGAACAGAGAGGGAGAAAAAGAAAGAAGAAGAAAGAAAGAAAGAAGAAAGAAAGAAAGAAAGAAAGAAAGAAGAGAGGGGAAATAAAGAACAGAGAAAGACAGAGGGGGAAAGAAAGAACAGAGAGAAAAAGAAAGAAAGAATAGAGAGAGAAAGAAAGAGGGGAAAGCAAGAACAGAGAGAAAGAAAGAAAGAGAAAGAGGGGAAAGAAAGAACAGAGAGAGAAAGAAAAAAGAACAGAGAGAAAGAAAAAAGAAAGAGGGGAAAGAACAGAGAGAGAGAAAGAAAGAAACAGAGAGCGAAAGAAAGAGGGGACAGAAAAAAAGAACAGAGAGAAAAAAAGAAAGAGGGAGAGAGAGAAAGAAGGGAAAGAACAAAGAGAGAAAGAAAGAACAGAGAGATAGAGTGAAAGAAAGATGGGAAAGAAAGAACAGAGAGAGAAAGAAAGAAAGAAAGAATAGAGAGAGAAAGAAAGAGAAAGAAAGAAAGAACAGAGAGAGAGAAAGAAATAAAGATTCTATAAAGATACTATAGCAGCCCAGCTCCCATTGTAGTGCCCACAAAAGCCTCCCGGTGCAGGACATATCATGATCCGCTCACACGGCCGACATCCCCGATTCCAAGGCGAGGACACGGTGATGGATCTGAAGCATTCCCTGAAGTGCCTCCATGGTTCCGTCACAATCTCCTCCCGAAATTACCTAATTTCCGGTCATCTTCCAGCATGTCACTTCTGGTGGAACATCACGTGCGAGTTTTAAAGTGCTCTTCGGGGCTCCGGCATGTACTCCTGTGTCCACGGGAAAAGCTCCCGGCCGGGACAGCGGGGCAGACTCTCAAAATCGGGAGTGTCCCGCTGAATTCAGGACGGTTGGGAGGTATGAATGCTCCCCACCACACTCCTTGTACATGCACGGCTCTGCACACCTCACACACACACGGTTCCGCTTTGTATGCCTCGTACACACACGGCTCCGCTCCGTACACCTCGTACACACACGGCTCCGCTCCGTACACCTCGTACACACACGTCTCCGCTCCGTACACCTCGTACACACACGGCTCCGCTCCGTACACCTCGTACACACACGTCTCCGCTCCGTACATCTGGTACACACACGGCTCCGCTCCGTACACCTCGTACACACACGGCTCTGCTCCGTACACCTCGTACACACACGGCTCCGCTCCGTACACACACGGCTCCGCTCCGTACACCTCATACACACACGTCTCCGCTCCGTACACCTCATACACACACGACTCCAACTTGTACACACTACAGCACTGCTACATCCACAGTCCCAACCCCACACAAACTTACCCTCATCCAGCACCATGACAACTACACAGCGCAGATTCCTGCACACAAGAGGACACTGATCATGTGACCCCTGACTCCTCCCCTCCTGTAACCTCATCACAGGTCCTGTGGGCACAGAAGAGAACATCATAGCAGCGTCACTGCTAGCTGTGAGCCGCTGAACTGTAGAGACGAGGGCAGCAAGGGGTGCATGGGGGCGTGGCGGCTCATCTCACTGCGGGACACATAGTGTCCTCAGCGGGACAGCGGACGGGGCGTCAAAATCGGGACGGTCCCGCTCAAACCGGGACGGTTGGGAGGTATGACTACATTACTGTTATCATGTGTTAGTTATGGTGTCACATAGGACAGGTGACATATACATTATCTGTATGCAAAGCATTATCATTATCTATGATGTTACATAGGACTGCTGGTGACATATACTACATTATCTGTACTCGGTGTTATCACTCTGTTACCTGTACAGTCATGGCCAAAAGTTTTGAGAATGACACAAATATTATATTTTCACATGATCTGCTGCCCTCTGGTTTTTATGTGTGTTTGACAGATGTTTTTATCACAGACAGAAATATAATTGCAAACATATGAGTACCGTGTTTCCCGAAAGTAAGACAGTGTCTTACTTTCTTTTTATCCCCAAAAGCGCCACTATGTCTTACTTTCGGGGTATGTCTTATATTGAAAAAAAATTACCTGTATCTAACCCAGTGTGATACAGTACCACCTGCTGTATTTAATCCAGTGTGACACCTGCTGATACCCACTGGGTTACATACAGCAGATGATACCCCAGTATGCCAGTGTATATGTTTTACTGATGTATGATTAATACTGTGTATACGTCGCCGCGTCTGCCATCTACCGCCAGAAAAACTCACCTGAGTTTTTCTGCAGCCGCCTTCCGCCACGGGCTCCGGCTCCCTGCAGCCGCTGGTCCCGCCGTCCTCCGTCGCTCCGTTCGCCGCAATCCCGGGCTGAAGTTCTCGCGGCTCTATTTAAATTTCTTCTTCGGTCCCGAAACGTCATCACGTTGGTCACTCACGTGACCGGAGGCCGCAGTGATAGACAGTTCTCTCCGGCCTCCGGTCACGTGCGTGACCAACGTGATGACGTTTCGGGACCGAAGAAGAAATTTAAATAGAGCGCGTGAGAACTTCAGCCCGGGACTGCGGGCGAACGGAGCGACGGAGGAGGCGGGACCAGCGGCTGCAGGGAGCCGGAGCCCGTGGCGGAAGGCGGCTGCAGAAAAACTCAGGTGAGTTTTTCTGGTGGTAGATGACAGACGCGGCGACGTATGGAGAGGGGGACGGTGCTGACGTGGGCAGGAAGCGGCGCGCAGCTAGATGAGAGGGAGGCGGCAATACCCGTGTTTCCCCGAAAGTAAGACATATGTCTTACTTTCGGGGTACGGCTTATATTAGCCGACCCCTCTGAAACTCCCGATACGTCTTACAATCGGGGGTGTCTTACTATCGGGGAAACACGGTAACAAAAGCTTATATTGACAGTTAGAATGAGTTAATGCAGCAAGTCAATATTTGCAGTGTTGACCCTTCTTCTTCAGGACCTTTGCAGTTCTCCCTGGCATGCTCTCAATCAACTTCTGGACCAAATCCTGACTGATAGCAGTCCATTCTTGCACAATCAATGCTTTCATTTTGTCAGAATTTTTAGGTTTTTGTTTGTCCACCCGTCTTTTGATGATTGACCACAAGTTCTCAATGGGATTAAGATCTGGGGAGTTTCCAGGCCATGGACCCAAAATCTCTATGTATTGTTCCCTGAGCCATTTAGTTATCACCTTTGCTTTATGGCAAGGTGCTCCATCATGCTGGAAAAGGCATTGTTGATCGCCAAACTGCTCTTGGAGGGTTGGGAGAAGTTGCTCTTGGAGGACATTCTGGTACCATTCTTTATTCATGGCTGTGTTTTTAGGCAAGACTGTGAGAGCCGATTCCCTTGGCTGAGAAGCAACCCCACACATGAATGGTTTCAGGATGCTTAACAGTTGGCATGAGACAAGACTGGTGGTAGCGCTCACCTTGTCTTCTCTGAATGAGGTGTTTTCCTGATGTCCCAAACAATCGAAAATGGGATTCATCATAGAAAATAACTTTACCCCAGTCCTCAGCAGTCCACTGCCTGTACCTTTTGCAGAATATCAGTCAGTCCATGATGTTTTTTCTGGAGAGATGTGGCTTCTTTGCTGCCCTCCTTGAGACCAGGCCTTTCTCCAAGAGTCTCCGCCTCACAGTGCGTGCAGATGCACTCACACCTGCCTGCTGCCATTCCTGAGCAAGCTCTACACTGCTGTAGCCCGATCCCGCAGCTGAAACACTTTTAAGAGACGCTCCTGGCGCTTGCTGGTCTTTCTTGGGCGCCCTGGAGCCTTTTTGGCAACAATGGAACCTCTCTCCTTGAAGTTCTTGATGATGCGATAGATTGTTGACTGAGGTGCAATCTTTCTAGCTGCGATACTCTTCCCTGTTAGGCCATTTTTGTGCATTGCAATGATGACTGCACTGTTTCTTTAGAGATAACCATGGTTAACAGAAGAGAAACAATGATGACAAGCACCAGCCTCCTTTTAAAGTGTCCAGTGGTGTCATTCTTACTTAATCATGACAGATTGATCTCCAGCCATGTCCTCATCAACACCCACACCTGTGTTAATGGAGCAATCACTGAAAAGAGGTTAGCTGGTCCTTTTAAGGCAGGGCTGCAATGATGTTGAAATGTGTTTTGGGGGTATAAAGTTCATTTTCTAGCCAAATATTGACTTTGCAAGTAATTGCTGTTAAGCTGATCACTCTTTATAACATTCTGGAGTATATGCAAATTGCCATTAGAAAAGGGGAAGCAGTAGACTTTGTAAAAATGTACTTTGTAAACATGTACTATATTATCTGTATGCAGAGCATTATCTGTAACATTGGGTACGCAGGCCATGCGGATGTGTCCGCATGCATCGTTTTGACGTGTCCGCCGACAGCAGCAAAATGCAACATGTTGCGTTTGATGCAGTTTGGCGCAGTGTCAAAACGACGCATGCGGACGCATCTGCACGGCCTGCGTACCCAATGTTACAGATAGCTACACTGGACGCATGCAGACGTAGGCGGAGCTGAACGGAAGAGGTGCGGCAGTGGGCGGGGCTTAACAGAGGAAGTACGCAGCCCTGCCCAACACAAGTGTGAAACCAGCCTTATCTGTGACGTTACATAGGACTGCAGATGTGAGAAGGGGCATGTAAATGGGAGTGGTCTGTAGAAGGGGTGTGGTCTTATGTTACCACTAAATCTCCATATAGGTAGATGAGGCGCGGGCACATTATATGGGCTGCTGTAGGGAAGTTCTGCTGAGCCAGTTTTCTAGGGACATAGTTGTGGTGACCCCACAGCGCAGAAATACAGGCCAGAATCTTTAATACTGCCATATACAATCGACAGTCCACTGCTGCCCCTGGAATTGTCACTAATGTGCTAGCCCAGTCTGACATGACAGTGAGCAGCCAGCAGAGCTCTCGTCCTCTCATCCTGCCATACAGGAGCCTCCCGGCCGGCTTTGGTGTGGAAGGAGTTAATGGGGCGGCCCTTTCTCTGCGCGTCTCCCCTGCTCTAAGAGCGGATGGTTCATTCCAGGCTATATGTATCGCTGCTCTGCCCGGAGGGCTGCAATAGGGACGGCTGAGCGCTGGCAGCCGGAGAGCGGAGGAGGCGGTCCGCGCTATGACAGGCAGCAGCCGCCCCAGTGCCCCGCACCATGAGCTGAGGGCGAGTGCCGGTCTCCTCTGCAGCCTCCATCCACTGTGCGAGATGCTGCCCTGGAAAAAGAACAAGTTCGACCTGATCGAGGAGGACAGCAAGCAGACCAAGCAGAAGGGCTATGCGGTGAGCCTGAACTACAGCGCCCTCACCTCCTTCGCCAAGTCCTGCCGGAGGGGGCACTCACCAGGGTGGGCAGCATGTTCAAGTCCAAGAGGAAGAAGATCAAGATCACCGGGGAGGACCCCACCTACACCGTGCTGTACCTGGGCAATGCCACCACCCTGCAGTCCAAGGGAGACGGCTGCACCGACCTGGCGGTGTGCAAGATCTGGAGCAAGAGCGAGATGGGCAAGCACGGCACCAAGATGAAGCTGACGGTCAGCTCCCAGGGCATCCGCATGGTGCACGTGGAGGACAAAGCCAAGCGGCCCGGGCACCTGTACCTGCTGCACCGGGTCACCTACTGCGTGGCGGACCCGCGGCTGCCCAAGATCTTCGCCTGGATCTACCGGCACGAGATGAAGCACAAGGCGGTGATGCTGCGCTGCCACGCGGTGCTGGTGTCCAAGCCGGAGAAAGCCAAAGCCATGGCCCTGCTGCTGTACCAGACGTCCGCCAACGCCCTGGCGGAGTTCAAGCGGCTGAAGAGGAGGGAGGACGCCCGGCACCAGCAGCAGCAGCTGATCGGGGAGCACAACATCCCGCTGGTGCCGCTCCGGAAGCTGCTGAACGGCCAGTGCTGCTACAAGCCCCCGGTGGAGCGGAGCCGCAGCGCCCCAAACTGGGCTCCATCACCGAGGACCAGCAGGGCGAGGAGGAGGAGGAGCGGGCCATGAGCTTCGAGTGCGAGGACGTGCTGGACACCGGCGGCGGGGGGCGACGTGCAGGCGGGGAAGCAGGAGCTGTCCCAGCTCATCAGTGACCTGGGGGAGATGAGCCTGGGCAACGACCTGCAGACCCTGCGCGCCGACCTGCGGGTCACCCGGCTGCTGTCCGGGGAGAGCACGGGCAGCGAGTCCTCCATCGAGAGCAACCAGGACAATGGCCCCAGCAGCAACGGCTCCGAGGAGAGCAGGGAGCCGGTGTGAGGGGGTCCCCGCCATCATGACCCTACTACTACCATGGCTCGCTACATGGCCTCTGTCACCGATTCTTAGGTTTTGGCATTAGGGTTACCTGCTCTGTATTCCGCTGTCTCCGAACACTTCTGGACTATTGGGGTTATGGGGATGCCACTGATTGGCGGTCTGTCATATGCCTGTGGGTGCATTATGTACAGTGTACACCGCCTGATCCGCGCTCTGTGACGTCATGCTGTTATAGGCCTTTGTGTCCAATCCGGAGGTGTGTGGCGGTGCCGGGGTTAATGTATATTGCCCGATATGCGGTGTGTGACGTCATGTTCCTTGGTGGCCCTATGTATCCACCCGCGACCAGTGCGCAGAGTCTGCTGATCCGGGGTCACTTACTTTCAGAGTCATGGATGTGGATGAGCCCCATTTACTTTGAAATGACAGTTGCCTTAGCGTTGGATAGAAACCGATCTGAGAAATTGACTGGCTGCTGTAAAGGGTTAACTGCCAAATCTTATTAGACGACACTTATTGGCATTTTCCGTATTCGGGGGAGGTGGCGTGTGGCTGGTGTGTGCACGCCTGGTAGGGCCTGGGGGGCGCGCTCACTCTGGGGTGGCGTTGGGTGGTGTGTGCACCGCTTGGGGGGCACGCTCACTCTGGGAGGTGGCGTGTGGCTGGTGTGTTGCACCGCCTGGCCGTGGGGCGCGCGTCACTTGGGGAGGTGGCGTGTGGCTGGTGTGTGCACCGCTTAGGGTGGGGGCGCTCACTTGGGGAAGGTGGCGTGTGGCTGGTGTGTGCACCGCTTGGTGGGGCGCGTCACTCTGGGGAGGTTGAGCTGGTGGCTGGTGTGTGCACCGCCTGGTAGGGCTGGGGGGGCGCGCTCACTCTGGGGAGGTGGCGTGTGGCTGGTGTGTGCACCGCTTGGTGGGGCGCGCTCACTCTGGGGAGGTGGCGTGTGGCTGGTGTGTGCACCGCCTGGTAGGGCCTGGGGGGGCGCGCTCACTCTGGGGAGGTGGCGTGTGGCTGGTGTGTGCACCGCTTGGGGGGGCGCGCTCACTCTGGGGAGGTGGCGTGTGGCTGGTGTGTGCACCGCTCTGGATGGGTGGACCTGGGGGTGGGGGCGCGCTCACTCTGGGGAGGTGGCGTGTGGCTGGTGTGTGCACCGCCTGGGGGGGCGCGCTCACTCTGGGGAGGTGGCGTGTGGCTGGTGTGTGCACCGCTTGGTGGGGCGCGCTCACTCTGGGGAGGTGGCGTGTGGCTGGTGTGTGCACCGCCTGGTAGGGCCTGGGGGGGCGCGCTCACTCTGGGGAGGTGGCGTTGTGGCTGGTGTGTGCACCGCTTGGTGGGGCGCGCTCACTCTGGGGAGGTGGCGTGTGGCTGGTGTGTGCACGCTGGTAGGGCCATGGGGGGCGCGCTCACTCTGGGGAGGTGGCGTGTGGCTGGTGTGTGCACCGCTTGGGGGGGCGCGCTCACTCTGGGGGGTGGCGTGTGGTGGTGTGTGCACCGCTTGGTGGGGCCTGGGGGGGGCGCGCTCACTCTGGGGAGGTGGCGTGTGGCTGGTGTGTGCACCGCCTGGGGGGCGCGCTCACTCTGGGGAGGTGGCGTGTGGCTGGTGTGTGCACCGCCTGGTGGGCTTGGGGGGCGCTCTCACACTCTGGGGAGGTGGCGTGTGGCTGGTGTGTGCACCGCCTGGTAGAGCTGGGGGGGCGCTCTCTCACTGTAGTCTCAGCATCTCTGCTCTGTGGCTCGGGCTCTGTTCACATGTGCGGTCAGGCGCTCTGCTTTTCTGCTCTTTTAGGGACAGGCAAAAGGAATACGGGATCCATCTGATCGTTTACACAAAAGGGAGCAGAAATGGTTATTTTGGGGTCTTACTTTAGAATGGGGTGAGGGAGCAGTCCTGCATAGTGACCGCAGACGTACCCCATAATAATCACTGGGACCCCGGTTGTGGGTAACTGATGGGACGACTCGCTTGCTCTGGTGTCTGACCGCACATGTGAACACAGCCTTAGGTTACTTTTCCGTCATCCAGATCTCGTTTCTGTGGGGTCCCACCCCTCTGCCCCGGTAATATTGTGCAGTGGTCACATAGATGGCTCCTTTGGACAATGTGGGGAATGAATGTCTTATTGAACCCATATTTATAAACCTAGTAAAGACTTGGAATATGGGAAATGGAAAAATTACTTAAAAAAATTCCTCCAGAAACCGCATCACACCAGTCCATAGGTTACGTCTTCAGTGAATGTGACCTAGGTGCAATCCCACCGCCAACCTGTGGCCAGATGTGTTGTGTGTTTTCTTAAAAAAATCCATGTAGTGTTTGAGATAGATAGAGATATATATTTTTTTAAATCCTAGACATCCCCTTTAAGAATAATTGCCCCAGGCTAATCTAAGCCGTACTGGTGGTCCTGTTCTTGTCCTCGGCCTGTAACATCTGGCAGGGACTGGTTCAGGACGTTGTGCTGCTAATCAAACACTAAGGGCAGGTTTATCAAACTAAAAGGAAAAACTGCTGTGTCCCATAGCGACCAATCACAGCACAGCTTTAATGTTACTAGTGCAGTTTCAGAAATGAAAGCTGAGTTCTGATTGGTTGGCATGGGCAGCAAATTCAGATGATAAGTGAGGCCTCATGTCTGTAGTATTTATTATAAAGGCGTCACTATTTGTCTGTTCAGACTGAGCTGTACCTAAAACAGGGACCCTAAACTATGAAGTGTCAGTCTCTTTAATCTCTCGTCCTGGTGTTACAGAACCCAGCACTTTCCCGTCTCGGCAGCTGCTGTTCCCTCCGGATGGGGCCTCTTGGCTCCTGAATGTGCAGTGCTGGGCCGTCTAGTGCGTTATACGTATTACAAGGCTGTACTATTTAATATTTTTTTCAGTGTCTCTTTTTACTTCCTGATTTCTCCTGTCCTTGGCTCAGGCAGTGTTTGCACATGAAATTACATTGGGGTGAGGCTCAGTCAGGTGAAATATTGCCAATTAGCTGTAGATCCACCAATTCCTTACTTTGTGCAGTCCGGTGCTGGCATTGCCCGTGTCCGCAGCTGCCTGCCATCTTCAGGCCCACCATGTATACGTTACTCTGAGCCCTGCCCTTATGTGGTTGTTGCCTTACTGCTTTCAAATGGATTTTACACTTTTTATATTTTTTACCCTCCCTCTCCCTGCGTTAACCATATTTCTAGATGGGTTCATGGCTTTTGAAGGGCACAGAATGAGGTCCAATAGACCACTTTTGTAGAATGCCTACTGCTGTTTTTCTGAGAGCGTGCCTCCTGATTGACTATGGGTTAGTTAAAGAATATAAGCCATTTCTAATGCTGTTTAGGAATGTATTGGCAATGTTCTCATAGATGTAGCAGAGCTGGATTTGTCATGATTGCAGTGTTCAATACTGTCAGTGCTTTCGTGTTTAGCACAGTCTTGGCTCTGCTACATCTGTGTGACTTCTGCTTTATTTCTCCACATGTGCAGTTTACATCACAACTCATAGGTGACATCTAGTAATGAGCGAGCGTGCTTGGATTAGGTGTTATATGAGCATGCTCCGGTGCTAACCGAGTGTCTGGCGTGCTCGAATAATATATTCAAGTCCTTGCGGCTGCATGTCTCACGGCCGTTCTACAGCCACAACACATGCAGGAATTGCCTGTTTGTTAGACATTCCCTCTATGTGTTGTGTCCGTCTAACAGCCACAAAACATGCAGCTACGAGGACTCAAACATATTTTTCGAGCACGCCAGACACTCTGTTAGCACCCGAGCATGCTCATATAACACCTAGTCTGAGCACGTTCGCTCATCACTAGTGACATCTATTGAATTGATCCATAGAAGAGCAGATAAATGCGGCATAGCGAGGCTCAATATGAATGTTTATTGCGGGCACCTTCCAGGCTACTCCATATGGCACCACAAGTTGCTTGCCACAGGCTTTGACCTCCTTTTCATTTTTTCGCTCTCCCTGGGTCCTGTACTTCACACGCCTCTGCCAAATAGGGTATTTTGTTTTCCTCATACCTCAGACAGCCGCCTGCCAAAACTCCACAATGCAGCGGATTGGAGAATTGGTACACTTGTATGTTTACATGCTTGTTTTGTTTTTTTAAGCCGCCCACTGGGAAACTTCCTTTTATGTCATTACATTCCATGATGGTTTTTGTAATACTTGCACTGTTGTGAAGTCCATTTCCAGTGTTTCATCGATGTAAATACGTATATATTTTGTACATAAAGGTCACAGAATTCTAAGTGTTATCTTTGCTGTGCAAAAGAAAAATCTGATGTTCACTTGTACATAATTTGTGTATATAGTTATTTTTCTTTATTTTTTAAAGGACATCACTGTTATGATGTTTGTTTGCACACCTGAAAAAAGTAATAAAAGAAAATAATTTAAGACACTTGGAGAAAATTTTTTTTTTTTTTTTTATTTTATTGCATATCTGAAATTCTTATGTAGGAGCACTCAGCTGATAGGAAATCTGACATCTGTATGGTGTCCATACCCCATACATGTTCAAATCTGCGGAAGAGATTTAATTAAAAAAACATTATTCCAAAATGGATGGATGAAGTGCTGCGCTACTTTGTCTTGTAAAATTAGTTAATGGTGACCTTTGGGCACCTCCTGGTTTTCTTCATGTATGGGGTTGAAGGATTGCTAATATTTTTACATTTCTGTTCCTATATAGTGGAACAGAAATGTGGAAGTAACTAGCAAGGATGTGAATGAAAGCTCATTTATCTGTTGGCTAATAGTTATTGTATTCTCCCCATACACATGCACACTCAGCCAAAGGAAACAAACAACAAGTTTGACAAACATTAATGTGTATTCGAGCTTCAAAACACCAGTCCAGTGTTTTGCTTTTTTTTTTTTTTTTTTTTTTTTTATATTTTATTTTACCGCTGGAGTGGGTTCATAATTTAAGTTCCCTGCCACTAGTCTTATACTTACCAGGTGCCATCTTCATCTGTTGTTGGTGGCACTTCACTCATCTGCAATTTGTGACCTCTTGGATCGCTGAAGGTGTAAAAACTGCTGGAGTGGTGCTTTTAACTGTGAGTAACAAGCTTGGTATGTGAGGGCCTTAAAAGTTCCAATAGGAATAGAAAAAAATACACACTAAGCATTAGTGTATTCCTATTCACCAATATGCTGTAGGAAAATGCACACCATAGAAAATACATGGCCCTGGGCTACAGTGTGTAATGTGACAGAAGGTACATGCAAAGGGTTTTGATTACATGTTAATGGGTTTGTCTGGTCAGCGGACATAGATGATCAATCATACAACAGGTCAGCAACATCCTACCTTTTGGGAGTCAGACAAGTGGCACCCCCACCGATCAGATGTTAATAGCCCCGGCGGCTAGATGTAAACCTTGAGCAGAGCTGTACTCTTCAATGTGTAGCAGCCTCTGCTGGGTGCTGGAGATCAGTGAGTGAGGCCTAAAGGCAGAAATGCATTTTGTATGTTCAGTGTCTCTTTAAAATGACAATTTCAGAAATGCTACTTCATTTTTCCCACTTGATCACTATAACTGCAGAAGTATCCCAGAAATAACCCGCCACACTGTGACATTTTGGAGGTTTTCCTGTGGACCTGTGTGTAGGCACAGGCTGTAGGCCGCTTTCAGAGCAGTGTAATATGGGTGCTTTTTATTGCCTTTTTATGCCCCTCCTGTGGTTCTTTATCTTGAGATATATCACTATAGAAGTCCATGGTGCTCTGTAGTGTTCACACATAGAGGTCTGGAAGACTAGGCAAATTGTCCATACTAATAGTTGCCAGTCGCACAAAAAAGGCATCCATATTACACTTGTCTAAAGCAGTCCTGTAAAAGTCTAGGGAAGATTTATGGAAATCCGTCTAAGGCTGGAGTCACACTTGCGAGAAACTCGCATGAGTCTCGCACCTCAATACCCAGCACTGCCGCCGGTACTCGGGACCGAAGTGTGCGGCTGCATGTATTTCTATGCAGTTGAACGCTCCGGTCAGAGTGCCTGCGGCAGTGCCGGGTATTGAGGTGCGAGACTCCTGCAAGTTTCTCGCAAGTGTGACCCCGGCCTAAGGCCGGTTTCACACGTCCTGATATTTCCGGTAGGCCGGGATCACACATGCGACGAAGTCGTCCGACACTCGCATGTGAAATCCCAGCTCTGGCGCCGGCACTTGGGAGTGAAGCGAGCGGCTGCATAGAACTACATGCAGCCGCGCACTCCTCTCCCGAGTGCCGGCGCCAGAGCTGGGATTTCACATGCGAGTGTCGGACGACTTCGTCGCATGTGTGATCACGGCCGTACTGGAAAAATCAGTACCGGAGATATCTGTGTCCGTGTGGCACACGTGTGCCGCATCAGTACCAAACTGACGGCCGCAGGGGAAGTAGCGCTACAGTAAGCGCTGTTCCCCTGCCTGTGGTGCTGAACGGGGCCTGTCATTCTCTTCTGCTCTGCCGGCAACAGCATGAGCAGGGAGAATGAATGAAAAACAAACTGACGTGGGATCCCCCTTATTTTTTGAACCAACCCGGCTAAACGAATAGGTGCGGGCTGTTATTCTCAGCCTAAAAACAGCAGCCCGCAGCTGCTCAGAAAAGGCGATCTATTAAATGCGCCTATTCTGGAGCTTTGTCGGGTTCTTCCCACTTGCCCTGTAGTGGTGGCTAGTGGGGTTAATGTCACCTTTCTATTGTAAGGTGACATTAAGCCCGGCTTAGCAATGAAGAGATGTCAATAAGACACCTATTCATTACTAATCCTATAGTAAGTAAAGGGTTAAATAAGCACACATGCAGTAAGAGTAAAGGCACTGCCACACTTAGCGATCGCACTAGCGATCACGACAACGACTTAACCTGGCGAGATCGCTAGTGCGATCGCTATGTGATCGCTAGTTAGATTCCAAACACAAACTCATCAGCGATCTGTGATTCCAAACAACTCATCAGCGATCTGTATAAGGGTGAGTTTCCACGGTCAGGAAACGCTGCGTGTTTGGCGCTGTGCGCTGGCGCAGCGCCAAACACGCAGCGTCCAGATGTTACAGCATAGTGGAGGGGATTTCAAGAAATCCCGTCTCCACTATGCGTAACAATACGCAGGTGGCAAACCTGCGTAAACGGACATGCGGCGCGTCTTTTCAGACCGCAGCATGTCCTCGCGTATTGCGGCGACGGTGCGTCGCCGCAACATAATTAACACAGGGCTATGTAGCCCTGCGCTCTTTCCGGAGGTGTTCCGGAGGTGTCCTGAACACCTCCGGAAAGAGCGCGCGTCAGAAAGGGGGCGGGGCTTAGACGGAGCGGAATTTCCGCTCCGTCAAAAGCGCTATGGTTCCGGACCGTGGAACCATAGCCTAACGACCTCTGCGGTCGTTGGGAAAATCTAGTTCCACCTGCGACGCTGGTGAAGTCGTTCATAAAGGGTGTCACACTCAGCGATTCAGGCTCACCAGCGGGACACCAACAACCAAAAAAACGGCTCAGAACGTTCATAAGCGATCAGCGACATCTCAGCAGGGGCCATATCGCTGCTACATGTCACACACAGCTAAGTCGCTAACGAGATCGCTGCTGCGTCATAAATGGTGACGCGTTAGCGATCTCGCTTAGTGTGGGATTCCCTTAAAGTCTTGTGATCCTGGCCTTCAACTCCATAGCATGTCAAGTTCTCTTGCGAGTATGCTGAGTTTTTTGCACAGATTTTCCCCATAGGCTGTGGGCACATTAATGAATAGCATCTGATGCAAGAGCCTATGAGAATCGGATCGTAGGTGATGAGAAGGAGAGATTAATTTCTCCATCTTCTCTACTGCCTGTCTTGGCATATATTGGACTGCACTTGGATGTCATCCAAGTGCACTCCGATATTTTGCACGCTCCCATTGACTTTAATGGGTGCGTGCCGTGTGAGATATGGCATGAGAAAAAAAAAATCGCCACTCTGCTCTGCTTCATTGAATAACACTGGTCAGAGTGCAATGTGAGATTTTTTTCGCATTGCACTCCTCCATAATATACTCCAGTGTATGCGTGCCCATAGACTTGCATTAGATGCAGAAAATCTGTAGGTAAAAAACTCACTTTTTTTTAGTGCGTTCCCACAGCAGAAAACCATCAAAAACATATGTAATCCATCTGCACATGACTAATATCAATGAACATTTGTGAAACCCAAATACAGACAGTATCAAAAACAAAGCAGCTTTATTTAAAAAATGGCATTCCAACTAGAGACAAAAAGGGTCAAAAATGTGATAAAGATGCAATGAAAAAATGCAAATAACTTACTTTACATAATAGCTGCAGAAATTCTGCAACATCAAAAATCTCATTGTGGGAACATAGCCTTAAAGAGAAGCTTTGTTACCCAAAGCAACCAGCTTTCATTTTTGTAAAAGCAGAATGTGAAATGAAAGGTGAGCAGTTATTGGTTGGTATGGGCCACAAAGACAGTCTTTCTTTTGGACAGTTTCATTAATTTCCCTCAAGTGAAATGGAAACTGAAAGTCAGTGCACCATTTGTTTTGCATGATGCCAGTGGAAAACTGATCTACATAGCTGGCATACATTCAGGCAGTCCTGGCAAGTACACAGAATATACATGGTATATACCAGAACTTCAGCCCTGCCAGCAGTTTCGCCTGCCATTTTGTTCATCACACCTATAGCAAAGAAGCTCCCGAGTTATTATTCATAGAAATGAAATTCCTGTCTATTTCACTCACATCATTGTAAGTGGGAACATACTCACATGAAAGCAAGAATGAAGAGAACAACTCCTTTACATGGATGAAACAAAAATAAATGTTAAAATGCCCCCCAAAGGTCTTATATGCTCTTGAGGGGGCACAGTATGTGCAATAAATGCAAAGCAGGAAAAGAAATTCCAAGAAAAGAAACCACTACCAGTCTGAATGGCTGTTTCTAGCTCTGCCCGCAACAGGGTACCTAAAAATAATTGTTACCGATAAAGGAACACAATTTAAAATCTATTTTTATGGTCTTTAGTGGCTTTAAATAAATGTGAAAAACACATTTTGTATTTTACATATTTCTCCCCACATTACGGGGAAAAAGAATATAAAAATTAATCCTCACCTATCAAAAAAGAGGAAAACGTATCTGAATATGCAAACGAGAAACAAAAATTAGGGCTCTTAAATCCATATGGAAGAAAATAAATGAAAACGTGCCTGCTCATGAACCTGGGGAAAACGTGGTTCACATAGACTATATTTGTATTTAAATAATTTTATCCTAAATCTTAAAAACAACAATGGTTTCAACATTTTTGAATGTTTGCAAATTTACCTATCGAACAATTGCCAGTAGTGTATGACACAGATACAGCCTAAATTATACAGCAAGTATCAATTCTGTCCTGCAGATAATATGATAACTTACTCTGAGGTTTTGTAGGTAAAAAGTACTATAGGGTACGTTCCCACGATCCGGAACTAGCAGTACGTTGGATGCAGTGTATGTTCACTTGGTCCAAAGTGCTGCCTTCTATTGAACGCAGGTGAATCCGCATGTGATCACTGAACCGTTCGGATTTACCGCGTCCAATACTTTCCATTGATTAAATTTCTGTTGCGAAGACTAGTTTCTTTATAAGAGAAATTGACATGCTGCGGTCTTGAAAGACGCGCCGCATGTCCGTCTCCGCGGGTGATCGACGGGCGTCTGTGGACGTATAGTAGGCATGGGATTTCTAGCAATCCCATCCACTATGCTGTAGCAGCTGGACGCTGCGTGTTTGATGTTGCATAAATACGCAGCAATTTCTGATCGTGGGCACATATCCTTACGAGCAAAATCACATGGCCATTAAAGGGGCTGTCCCCTTTCTGAAACTACCATATGTTCAGTAAATTACAAAAAAAAAAAAAAAAAACCATGTCTTACTTATCCCAGTGCTGTGTCTCCACATGTTAGAAAAATATTTAGACTTGAGAGTCCTCAGTGGTTGATACCTTTTGAGGACTCTCAAGTCTAAATATTTTTCTATCTACTGGCTAACACGGTACAAAGATATACATCTTTACTGTATCCACATGGTAAACATTTTTTGAAAGGGATCAGTCCCTTTTATGATCTCTTTAATAAAAATGCTCCACTTTGCAGTAAGGCCACGTTCACACGTTCAGTATTTGGTCAGTATTTTACATCAGTATGTGTAAGCCAAAACCAGGAGTGGAACAATCAGAGGAAAAGTATAATAGAAGCCCGTCACCACTTCTGTATTTATCACCCACTCCTGGTTTTGGCTTACACATATTGATGACTAGCAGGGGCATATTGCTAGAAAGATTCAGGGTATGTTTCCACGATAAGGAAACACTCCGGATTTGCTGCGTGTTTGACGCTGTGCGCTGGCGCAGCGCCAAACACGCAGCGTCCAGATGTTACAGCATAGTGGAGGGGATTTCAAGAAATCCCGTCTCCACTATGCGTAAAAATACGCAGGCGGAAGACCTGCGTTTCCGGACATGCGGTGCGTCTTTTCAGACCGCAGCATGTCCTAGCGTATTGCGGCGACGGTGCGTTGCCGCAACAGAAATAACACAAGGCTATGCAGCCCTGCGTTCTTTCCAGATGTGTTCCGGAGGTGTCCGGAACACATCCGGAATGAGCGCGCGTCAGAAAGGGGGCGGGGCTTTGGGCGGTGCGGAATTTCCGCTCCGTCCAAATCGCTGTGGTTCCGGACCGTGGAACCACAGCCTCAGTGGTTGCAGTCGCACCCAAGGCCCTGGAGAAAGACAAATGCTAGATTCCACATCCCATAGCAGAACTTTGCAGTGTTTGGGGGTTAAGGTCCAGAAGCTGGTGGGTTCATATTAACATTACATTTATTTTTGCACCACTGTGCATTTATTTTGTTATATGTACTCTGGTTCTGGCACGTGAGTTATTTGCTATTCTATTCAGTTTGATTGAAGTGTTTCATATTTCCAGGAGTTTCCTTCCTGGGGCTGGAGAAATTGCTCATTCACAATAGCTCTGTACTAGATGTGCTTTTGGAATCTACTATTTTTAGACCCTTGTTCCTTTATGGAACTCATGGCTATAGTTCACTGTAGAGAAATCACAGCCAACGTTTGACTTATACAGACCAGTAGTCATATTTTTAATATTCTAGTAGGTTTAACATACAGTGCAATTTTCTATTGCTGTTCTAAACAGTACAGCTGCAAGGAGAAAAATATTCTGAATGCTCACCTAATAGCTGCAAAAAATCCGCACAATCATGACATGTTCGGAAATGTTTTAATGGATGGAATCAGTTGATATGCCATTGTAATATGTTTCTTAACCCTTAACCGCTTCACAACCGACCTTAGACTTATAGGTATGTCACGGGTCGTGTCCCAGCAGCCAATATGTGTAGCACAAGCTTCCGATCGCAGCTTTAAGTCTCCTAAGGGGACCAGTGAAGCAAGTAAAACGTAGAAACAAAATGTTTTGACAAATATTAACAAAAATAAAAGTTCAAATCACTCCCCCTTTTGCCTCCTTCAAAATAAAACATTAAAAAATCTAAAATGCGCATATTTGGTATCGCAGTGTTCAGAAACACCCGACCTATCAATATATAAAAGCAGTTAATCTGATCTGTAAACAACATAATGAGAAAAAAAATCAAAACTTCAGAAACACATTTTTTTTTGTCACCGCAACATTGCAACAAAATGCAATAATAGGCGATCAAAAGATCGTATCTACCCCAAAATGGTATCACTAAAAACATCAGCGCATAAAAAATAACCAGCCCCAGATCCCAAAATATGGGGATGCTATGTGCCTTGAAACATGGTGCCATTTTTTTTTTTTTTTTTTTTTACAAACTTTGGAATGTTTTTTCGCCACTTAAATAAAAAATAACCTATACATGTTTGGTATTTGCGAACTCATAATGACCTGTGAAATCACATTGCCAGGTCAGTTTTAGCATTTAGAGAACATGGTACAAAAAAAAAATTGCTAGGACAGCCCCTTCCCATGCTGGGAAGGGAGAGCTGAATCTGCTCTCTAACTTCTTTATTACTTATTTGTATGAAGGCGGGGACAGTGATTCCAGCTTTGACACAGGGCTCTAGTGACATCATAAGCGCACATGAGCCCCGAGAACAAAAGTGCAGACACTGCTGGAATGGTGTTGGCATGGGAAGTTAGTATAAGCTATTTTATTTTAACGGGGCAAACATTCAGATTAAGAAGGGGTTGTCTTAGTAGTGGACAATCCGTATAAATACACAACTCTTGTGGCCCTTAAAGGGAACCTATTAGGAGGCTTATGCTATTCTCTCAGATGGATGCATTTAATTAGTGACAAACATGTCGATTTCAGTTGTGTCATAAAGGACATAAATGTTCTGACAATTTTGTATCTAGTTTTTCTCATCTGCAGCACCACTTCAGCATTTTTTTATTGCAGCGCTGGAGTGGTGCTACCTATGTGAGGTCTGGAGATTTGTGGCGCCTCCGGAGCCTACGTTATTGTCACCTCCATCGGGCTGTGTTCGCCGTAAACCTGAGGGTCAGGTGACCGCAGAGGTGAACTCTGGTGGATCGAGGCGTCCTCACCGTATGTCGTTTTTGGGTGAGTTCCGGTGTTGAGGGTCCAGAGGCTCCTTATTGAAGGGAGGGTACTGTAACAATCAATTTTTGGATCTGTGGCAGATCTGGTTCTATTGAGTTAAACCTTTTTTCCTTTCAGGCCACAAGGGATTAAATGTCAGTTTTTCCCCACTGGCAAGCAGGTGTAATTGCATTGCTGCTGGGTCAGCTGATGTGGGCGGTGATCACTCCCACCATCCTTTAAAAGGTCACCTGATGCATCAGCTGACTGTTGGTGTTAGAGCAATCTGCAGTGACCAAGCTGGAGTAAGGAGCTCTCTGGGTGCAGTGGTGCTTCTGCTGAGTTCGCTTATCTGGTGCCTTCATTCTGCTGTGCGTTGCTTTGCAGCTGAGAAAGCTAAGTGTGGTGTTTTTGTTACCATGTCCATTTGGTGTCTGTCACTTCCCCCTGTGTTTATTAGGCTAGTGCTCCTTGCCGGCCAGTGCACTAGCCAGGGCAGTTATAAGTGACAATTAGGGACGAGGTATCCTGACGCCGGTGGGGGAAAGGACACGCATAGGGCATTAGGGGAGTGCAGGGACAGGCTCAGGATGAGCTCAGGTGGTGACCATGCCTTATTCCCTATTGGTAGTGCCTTCTTCCCCCCCAATTGCATCCCCATTGTGTGTTGTGCCATTAGCTGACCGACCATCCGTTGGGTCGTGCCACACCGTGACAGTCACTCCATGACACATGTACTGGTGGTAAGTGCCCCAATGGAGTTTAAGACACCGAAGATTCCGTGTAATGGGTGAGATTTAGGGTTGGGGTATTTTGTGTAGGGGGAGAGATTTAGTGCGTGTGGTAAGATATTTAGTGTTGGGGGAGATTTAGTGTGGAAGGGAGGGGGAGATATAGTGTGGGGGGATCAGAAGAAACAAGTTTGGGGAGAAAGGAACGGATAGGTGCAGACACAATATGGGGAGGCGGAGAAATTTGAAGACACTGTATGAGGAGCAACAGGAGAGATGGGGGCATTCAGTATGTGGGAATGGATGCAGACACAATATGGTGAGTGGGGAGATGGGTGCAGGCACAATATGGTGAGTGGGGGGATGAGTGCGGGTGGGTGCGGACACAGTATGGAGAGCGAGGGGGAATGTTTGAGGAAGGATGGGTACAGATACAGTTTGGTGAGTGGGTTGATGGGTGCGGACACAGTGTGAGTAGCGAAGGGAAAAAATATGCATACACAGTATGTGGAGCTAGGGTGATGGGTTGTGTGCAGACACAGCATGAAGAGCAAAGGTGATGGGATTTGTGCAGACACAGTATGTGGAGTGAGGGTGATGGGATGTGTGCAGACACAGTATGGGAAGTCGGGGGGGATGTGTGAGGAGGCAGTATGGAGAATGAGGGGGTAAATATATGAGGAGACTGGTTAGAAGGGGATGGAGGGAGCAGGAATCATGTGAGGAGACTATTGAGGGAAATAATGTGATAAGACAGTATGGGGGAGGATGTTGTGAGTGGGCAAAGAATAGAGATTGAGTAGTGTGGGGGTAGTATGGGGGGACAGTGCAAGGGCACAGCCAATAGGGTACAGTAAGCCAAGGAGGGGGGAGTGTGATGAGGGGGCACAGTATAGAGACTAGGCTCTATAGGAGGGACATAGTGTGAGAGGATAGAGTGAATAAGGGGCCCAGTATGGAAAGGAGAGGGTAGTGTGGGGGTCATATTTTGCTCAGGGAATATAGTGAGGGGCAACTATTTATTCAGGGGCTCAGCGTAGGACATATATTTTTATTCAAGAGCATTGTAATAACATCCATATTTTTAATGCCATTGTGTGGGGATGTGCTGCAGAAGACCTGAGAAGATGGCACTCTGCAGAGACGAGCTGTGGATGAGAAAACTCATTATGAAGTCTGAACAAGGTGAAGAAAAAAAGGAGAACGACTCAAATCAGAGACAACGTCATCTATCAGGTACCTGGATGTAAAATATTTTTCTGATACTGATTAATTCTCAGTTTTTTATTTGTTAGGAGTACTAAAAGGGTTGTCCAAGTTTGTGATGAATCTGCAGTCATTCTATGTGACTGTAGACTTCTGAATTCTCACACTGGGCACTGTACGCTGTCAGCGATACTCACTGAGGCTGCGCATACTCCCGCCTGACCCGTGGTGAACTAACAGCGTGGGAAAATGTTCAGAAACTTTCCCACGCTAATCAGTTCATCTCCGCTCAGGCGGAGAGGCTGCGCAGGCAGCTTTTCCTTCATTCCTCAGTGGTTTACAGCCGGGCCAGTCGCATTAGCACCGCTCCCAGTTGTTAACTATTTAACCCCTTCAGATGGATTGCGGCGTGGACTTGACTGTACGGCGGACAGGTATGGGTATAGTGTTGCTTTTTTATTTTGGATTTTTCCTAGGAGAACGATGGCTTCAGTATGGAATGGGAGTGTAATAAAGATGGAAAAAATGTGTGATTATTTATTTCTTTAAAAATCTTCATTCTTAATGTGTTTTTTTTTAACCCTTTCAGACTAGTGGATTAATAATGGTTAGTTGTCAGCTCTCCATTATTAACCAGGCTTAATGTCACCTTGCAATAGCAAGGTGTCATTAACCCCTTATTACCCCATATGCCACCACTACAGGGCAATGGCAATGGGAAGAGAGAGAATAATTGCCGGAATAGGCGTATCTTTAAGATGTGCCTTTTCTGGGGTGGCTGGGGGCAGATTTTTTTAGCCAGGGGGCCCAAAAACAAAGGTCCCTCTCTAGGCTATTGATTTCTGCCCTCAGTCACTGGCTTGCCCTCTCTGGCGGAGAAAATTGCAAGTTTTTTCCGTGAATTAATACTTTAATTTAACACCTACAGCTCTAAAATTTTACACACATGCACTACTAACATTATTAGTGAGGGACATATAAAAAAATAACGGATATGCAATGGTTTACTGTATGTAAACCATGTCTCATATCCTGTCGGGTTCTGTAATGATTTTACAGATGCCGACAATTGAATTATCGGCTATTCTGCTATCTATATCTCTATGAAATCTACTATATAATTGTCTAATTCTGTCTGTAGCAGAAACCTCGCGTCGCTGATTGGTCGCGCCCGGCAGGGTGTGACCAATCAGCGACAGGCGCAGTCTGGCCGCGAATTGGCGCAGGATTTGAACCACGCACGCCACCTCTATCGTCTGGAGATCAGTGACGCTAGCCGCTGATCTCCTGACGGTAGCCGTGGATCATCTCCTGCCGCATGGAGGTCAGCCTGCTCGCAGCGGAAGTACCACTGCCTGCATTTGGTATTCAGTCATGGAGGCGGAGGTGCCGCTGGTTCAGTCACCGCTTTGAGTATACAAAGCAGCCACAGTAACCATACCACCGACCCTAATTGACAGCCAGCCTCAATGTACAGGGAGTGTCTGTCAGGGCCGGGGATGCAGTTATAGCTGCCGCTCTATATATTCAGAGCAGTGACTGAACCTGCGGTGCCCCCGCCTCCATGACAGAATACCGAATGCTGGCAGGGAGAATAACGTTCATTTTCTCCCCGCTGCATTCGGCTGCGTGCAGCATAATAACGCTGTTAACCTGCAGATTAACCACATATCTGCAGGTTAACACATTACTTCTGGTAACAGGTTCCCTTTAAGTCACCTAGTATGTCATTTTGTAAGAAAAATAGGATTAACTGTTCTCAGCTAATGATCAGAGGAAAAAGTAGCAAGATTTGCAGAGGTTAGCTTATCGATGGCTTGCTTTACATTGACAAATTAGAGGACTCCTTGAATGATTTCTTCTAAAGTAATAAAAAACTGTTACACAAAGGGTATGTGCACATATTGAGCATATGCAGCATATTCTTCTGCAACAAAAAACAGTGTTGGGAGGAAAAACTCCATAAAATATTTGTGCTTTTGCCATTCATTTGAATGGATGAAAAACACTGCAAAAATGCAGAAAGTATTAACATGCTATAGATTTGATAAAAAGCTTTTATGGTTCAAATCCATTATTATAGAAATAATCTGTACATAAAACTCAGCGTGCCTGCAAGACAAATTGACATGCTGTGGATCTGAAACTTGCACCGCAGGTCAGTTTATCTGTGCTAAAAAGAAGCACAGCGTGCAGGAGATCTCTATAAATCCCATCCACTTTGCTGGAACTGTAAGAAGCTCCGTTTTTCATGCAGCAAAAATATGCAGCGTCAAAAAAGCACAAAAAACTCATTGTGGGAACTTAGCCATAAAGGTAACGTCTCAATTTGCAAATTTGCTGCTAACATTTTCCACCGAAAATCCACAATTATCCGCAGGGAAGTCTACAGTGGTAGATTGCCACAAAATCGTGTGGATCTCGCTGCAGACCTTCCTGTGGATGAGCAACACATTTAGGGGGAAAAAAGATTTTCACCTTTCCTGGCGATTCTCTGGTCCCAGTGCATCATGGCTTCCTGTCTGGAAAATCAGATAAAAATAGTCTGTAAACACACTCTAAGGGCTCATACTTACTGGCTGGAAAAAAAATCGGTCCGTTTTCTGCAGGGAAAAAACGGTACAATTGTTGTAAAAAGACATGCGATTTGCATGCGATTTTAAATCGCACCATGCGTTTTCCATCAGTTTTCCATCTGTATGCAATGCGATTTTAACATGAAGTTTTACATAGAGCAGTTATCTCTATGTAAAAAGTCATGTAAAAATCATATTGTAAAAAAAAATGTACACAAAAAGCAAATAATTATATATATATATATATATATATATAATGTAGGTCATACACTTCTACATAGTATAATAGCCGCTAATTCATCCCCGGCTATACTGTAAAATCACACTGACAGCTTTAATAAAGAATAGAAACAATACATATACACACATAGATACATATATATATATATATAGATATATAATTGTCATTGTGACATATATATATCTATATATATATACATATATTTATAGTTCATACACTTCTACATACTGTAAAAGCCGCTAATTCAATTGCCGGCTTTTGTGAAATCACAGAAGCCAACATGAAATGATACATTGTTTACACGCAGTTAACCATGTCATTTCATGTATTTTGATATGTGGTTTTAACTTCCAATTACATAAGTGTATGTGTGCAAAATTTCAGACATGTAGTGGTTAATTAAAGGTGTAAATTCGTTGAAAAAAAATGCGTGGGCTCCCGCTGTATTTTCTCTACCAGACAGACAAAGCAAGTGAGTGGGGGCAGATAATAATAGCCTAGGGAGGGTACATTTTTTTTGTGCCCCCCCTGGCTACTAACATCTGCCCCCAGACACCCCAGAAAGGGCAAATTTCTAATTAGATTCGCCCTTTCTGGCACTTTGCCCGTCTATTCCCATTGCCCTGTAGCGGTGGCGAATGGGTTAATAAAGGGTTAAAGCCACCTTGCAATTGAAAGGTCACTTTAAGCCAGGTTAATAATTGAGAGCTGTCAATTAGACAACTATCAATTATTAATCCTATTGAAGTAAATAAAAAAAACACACACACATTAAGAATAAATAATTTTAATGAAATAAAAACGCATTTTTTTGACCATCTTTTATTTAACTCTTAATCCCTCGAAGCCCTTGATCTCCTATAATAAAGAAAAAATAATAAAACAACATTATTCTTACCTATCCGGCGATCTGTCACGTCCCACGCTGTAATCCTTCACAAAGGGTTAACTAGCTTTGAGCCAAGCAGAGCAAGTAATGCTTGCTGCTCAGCTGAAAGCTCCTGAATGAATGAGCTTATCTCCTGCCGACAGGAGAGGATGTGATTAATGAATGAAGCTTAATTGATTGCGTCCCACTTTCACTTTAGGTCAGGTCAGGGTGACCTGACCTGAAGTGAAAGTGGCGATAAATCAATTAAGCTCCACTAATTAATCACTTCCTCTCCTTTCACTGGTAGAGGAACTTATTCATTCGGGGGGTAACAGCTCAGCAGGCAGCGTTAGCTCCCTGCTAGCTGTAACCTGTTAACCCTTTCTGATGGATTACAGCGTGGGACCTGACTGTGCATGGGATTGGTAAGAATAATTTTGTTTTTTTATTTTATTTTTATTACAGGAAATGGTTTTAGCAGGAAAATAAAATATGGTCAAAAACTGTGAATATTTCATTAAACTTCTTTTTTATTAAAGTGTGTGTGTTTGATTTTTCTTTCATACAATAGGATTAATAATTGATAGTTGTCTAATTGACAGCTCTCAATTATTAACCTGGCTTAAAGTGACCTTTCAATAGCAAGGTGGCTTTAACCCCTTATTAACCCATTACCACCGCTACAGGGCAATGGGAATAGACGGGCAAAGTGCCAGAAAGGGCGAATCTAATTAGAGATTTGCCCTTTCTGGGGTGTCTGGGGGCAGATGTTAGTAGCCAGGGGGGGCACAAAAAAAATGTAGCCTCCCTAGGCTATTATTATCTGCCCCCACTCGCTTGCTTTGTCTGTCTGGTGGAGAAAATACAGCGGGAGCCCACGCATTTTTTTTCAACGAATTTACACCTTTAATTAACCCCTACATGTCTGAAATTTTGCACACATACACTTATGTAATTGTAAGTTAAAACCATATATCAAAATACATGAAATGACATGGTTAACTGTGTCTAAACAATGTATCATTTCATGTCGGCTTCTGTGATTTCACAAAAGCCGGCAATTGAATTAGCGGCTATTACAGTATGTAGAAGTGTATGAACTATAAATTTATATATATATATATGTATGTGTCACAATGACATGTGTATATATATATATATATGTATTCTATGTGTATGTATCTAGTGTTTTGTGAGCTGTCAGTGTGATTTTACAGTAGCCGGGGATGAATTGCCGGCTTTTCAAAGGAGACTGCTGCGTATAAATCGGACAGCACTTGCATGTTGCGAGTGCTATGCGATGATTTCTCGCACCCATTGACTTGCATTGGCGATTATCATGCCAAAATCGCATCAAATCGCAGCATGCTGCGATTTTTTTCTCACACCAATTTCTGATGAGAAAAAAATCGCAATGTAGAACTCACCTATTGACTAACATTGGTCAGATTTGAATCCGATTTTTTTTCGTCTGATTATCATCTGTTTTCGGCGCCAGTGAGTATGAGCCCTAAAGGCCCCAATATACTGTTATATTGTGAGACAGACTGGTCGACCATCTATTGTGTTGGTGGCGGCCTGCGGGACCTTCTTTCCTTCCTCACATGTCGAGGGTGAAAGAAAAGAAGGATGGTTGAATTTCAAAAGATGACCTGCAGCGGTGTGTCTTCCCATTGAAAGCACATGCAGCCATATTGCAGGCACAACCTTGGTGCTTTTTGTCATCATCACATATCAAATATTATGTGAAAGAGACCAATCAGCCACGGTTTTGTCCATTCTTAAGATCACTTTTGGTAAACTAGCACGGTCACCCTCGGAGTCATTAATATGAAGTAGATCTGTTAAACAGTGGATTAGCTTTCCTCTTTATTAACAGATTAATGCGATGTAATTCCAAAGTGAGTACAAATGATTTCTGACAACTAACATCTGCCCAGCATGACGTAACCATTACCCAATGGGGGCACTTACCTTCTTGTCCTACATGCTATAACTATTTGTAAGAGGTAGTAATGGCTATCAGTACATCAGGTGTTGGTAGCTAGAACAGTTTAGTGCATTTAGTCCTGAACACATGAAAACACTGTCCATAGCGGCATTCTGGATATTTAAGCTTTAAAGGCTTATCTGCACCCGCTGGCAGCCTACATGGGATTTCCTTCAATTATATAACAATCTGTGACACCAACTGTAAATCGCCATAATCCCTTAACTCAAGAGCTGCCAGACAGATTACTAGAATATCGCATAGATCAGCAGTGCTAAGCACACGGCTACTGTACATGAGTTGTAGTTTTAGGGCTCAGTCACACTGCTGTATTATTTGGCTGAGTGTTATCTGATGTTTTATCGGATAGCACTCGGACCAGTGATATTCTATGGGGCAGTGCAGATCGGCGATTATTTTCTCATGCCGATTCAGCAAGCCAAAACAATTGCAGCACATTGCAAGTGCATCTGAGAATCTGATTGGATGCACCCATACAAGACTATGGGTGTGTGTGAAACATCGGACTGCACTCGGATGTCACCTGAGTGCAGTCTGATTACCACGGATGCCAGCAATGGAGAAGATGGAGAAATTACTTTCTCCATCTCCTCCGCACCTGTGATATGATTCTTTCATGTTAGAGGATCGGTGAGCAGTGAACTGATACTCGGAGCAGACTTTGATAAAGTTTGAGCCGAGTGTAATTTGCATAATCAGCCCAATTCTCTCACATGAGAGAATCGACGGTCATATGAACGAGCCTTTATAAGGATACTAGTATGTCACATAGACTGACTGCAGACTTGTACTACAAAGGCCGGACATCCCCATTAAGTAGAAATAGAGACTTTAAACCCTGTAAAATAGCCTGTTATTGTATAGGAGAGAAAATTGTGGGCACCACATGACATGACATATTTGGGCACAAACTGCAATGAAATTCACATTGCTATGATGTGCAATTAAAGCTGTGGATTTCACCCATTACATTGCTAGGAAAAACAATTTTTACTCACCACACGTGTCAGAAATCAAAGAACCAATCATCTCACCATGCAAATTTTATCAAAAAATATCAGTGCTGATAACAAATGTTTCAAAAAGTGGAGACGTATTGCTACATATTGGTGTCAGTTGTTCTTGTATAATGGCACCATCATATGGATTGGAAGATGAGTCCCAAAATAGTTCTGTTCTGTACTTTACGGTGAGCACATCTCCTGCTGTCATTCACACTTGTCTTCCCTGAACATTTAGTTCTCACAAAAACTCAGTTCTTGAACATAATTTAATAACAAAATTCATTTATTGCTGATCGCCATTTATTCACACTGCAGGGCTTCTTTTTTCCTATCCCGTAGAACGTTTATGTCCACGTTTTTACTTAAAAAAGCAAACGTGAAAAGCTTATAATCATGGACAATAGTTGCAATCTGCCTGTGGATGTACCTACAGATTGAAAATGTGTTTACTCGCTACTAAATAATGTTTCAAGTTTGATCCTGTAGTATTTCTCACACATTCAGACATTGTGGGGCAGAATATGCCCATTTTTTTCATTCACATTAATGCTAATCTAGATGTTAGTTTAAGTGGAAGTTGCACATAATACATAATAAATCCATCTACCCATAATTACAGAAAACTGGTTAAATCTTCATAAGGCCGCCTTCACGTGGGGATTTTTCAAAGCTGTATTTAATACATTTTTTTCATACCATAATGCTGTTCAAATGTAAATCTATTGGTATTTTTATGTGGCTTTTTATGTTACTTTTTTAAAAACTCAAATATGCTACTTTCATCGGTTAAAGTCTATGGAGAATGCCTAAAACATAAGTGTTTCATCAATATTGCATTAGTATTTAAATTGTATATATTTTGTGTTTGACAAAAAAAGGATCTGTTTTTCCCATGAAGAAGTTGCTGGTGCAATTATGACAGTCATTCTGGCTGGACGCTACAAACATCCCAACTTTTGTTTATGGAACTATAGTATTTCATTATGTTGAGACTTTACAACTTTTTTTTGAGAACTTTCTTTAAAGGAATGGTGTTCAAACTAAATACTATATGTACTATCCTCCTCTTGATAGTGCTTCTAACACAACACCCTATCTACCTTTACATGGATACCATATGAGAGAAGTCAATACTGTCAACATTATATGGCATAGCACATAAAAGTCACCAACACTGTGGAATTGCAGAATCCAAACCTCCTCTGACATTAGAAATTGTGCATTTGGTTTCCATGGCCAAGCAGCTACATGCCAGCCTTTTATCACAATGCTAAACATCGGATGGAACGGTGTTAGGTACTCCATTATTAGCCACACACTCCAAAATCTTCTACAAAGCCTTCAAAGAAGAGCAGAAGCTGTTTATCTGTAAAGTGTGGAGCATCTTCATATTAACGTCTATGGATTTAGAATGAGATGTCAGAAAATCTCTTGTTGGTCTTAGGCCTCTTTCACACATCCGTTTTGTGCCGTCAGGCACAATCCGTCCAAAAACGGAAAGGACGGATCCGGCGCAGATTTTCAAAAAACTGATGCAACGGATCTGGTTTTTTGCCGGATCCGTCCTGAACTTTTCAACCTGGAAATGCTTGGTACGGATGTCCGGACCGAGGAGAGAGAGAGACCTTGGTTTCCAGAATCCGGATCAGTCTTTTGCCAGACTGCACAAAACACTGATCCGGCACCATAGACTTGTATTGTTTGCGCCCGGCGGATGCGCCGCTTCAGGCGCTATCCGGCGGGTGCGGCAGAAAAAAAACGTTGCAGTGACCATTTTGTCTGGGTGCAGTCAAACAGCTAAAAATGTCTCAAAATTTTTGCGCGACTTGCAGTTGCAACTTTTACAGTTTTTATGCCAGTTCCACCAGCTTTGCCAACTTTTTGAAAAGTTGGTGGAGCTTAGACAGAAAGGGGCATGGCCAAAGCCTGCCAACAAATGTGTCACAATTCTGTGACTGGAGTATATTTCTTGCAGTGGCACATGACAGCTGAAAGATGCACCAAGTTCATAAAGAAGGGTATCTCACATCATTGCATTATTCATCAAGACTGTACGCCATAGTGTCTTTCTAGAACACTCACTTTTTTGCCCTAATTTCGATTGAAACCATAAAATGGAAGTGAGAGAACTTGTTGACCTACAATTCTAGGCTAGAACTTCCAGACTCCCTCACATGCAGTATTTATGTAACATGGGCCTAAGGCACATGCACTGACGTGATGGATTGCATGATGAAAGTCTGTTAAATATGAAAAGGTATGTGGAATGTGTGACGAACGCCCAGTACTTCTGGGCACATAACCACCCACATAATGTACTGTGGATCAGCAGATTTTCCAATTAGTAAGTTTTCCTCTGAGACCTGCTTGCAATTGGGTCAAGCTGGGTAAATAAACCTTGTTCTATGAAGTGACATCAAGACACTAATTTATGTAGCACATATGCTATTTTTTGAGGCGATGACAGGTATATTTGGGAACCATATGAAGTTAATCTTAAATTGCCCATAGAACCAGGAAATTCTATTATGTGACATTTTACACTATTTTTCTCATTTCTAGGGAACATTCGGAGATCTGAATGTGGTGATATTATTGTTGAGTACTAGGAATTTGAATGTTTCTGACATCAGGATTTGGAGGATAAGATGATCTCAATTCTGATTGTATTTCTGCATAAATATATATCATATTTTTCGGAACATAAAACGCACTTTTTTCCCCAAAATTTTGGGGGAAATTGGGGGTGCGTCTTATAATGCGGATATACCTTAGTAGCTGCGGTGAAGTGGGGTCCCAGGGTTGCAGATGGAGGAGGAAAGAGTGGAGCGTTGCTGCAGGCCGCATGCTGGAATGACAGGGTGTTCCGAAGTGCGGCGCGCCGCTGCGGGTGTCCGGTGGTCCAGTGCTGTGGGCGGTGCTCCCGGGGCTCTGTAAACATTTTTTTGAAAGAGCCCCCGCAGTTCCATGGTTTTCTATGCGGTGGACTCCGGGAAAATGGCTGCCGGGGGCGGCACACACGCAGATGGAAATCTCAGCACCAAGATCTCAGAAGATGAGATCACCGCCCGCAGCACCACTCTTGCCTCCTCCAGCAGCGACCCTGGGACCCAGCTTCACCGCAGCCACCACCACCGGTAAGCAATAAGACGCATGGATTATAAGAAGCACCACAATTTTATTAAAAAAGTTTTTTTCCTATTTTTCTCCTCAAAACTTGAGGTGCATCTTATAATTCAGAGCATTTTATAATCCGGAGCATTTTATAATCTGAAAAATATGGTACTTTATTTTACTATCGCAGACTTATGAGGAAATTGACTGTCAAAGTCACATCCAAATAAGACCCACACAAGAACAGTTAGTGTGTAAAATGTTATACTGGAGTACAATACTCTTGTGGTTTCCAAACAGTGTCACATATTGGAAAACCACAACTGTACAAAATCTCTAGGGGGCTAATTCATTAAAGAGGATTTTCCACAAAGTACATTTTAAGTAACAGATATTGGAATAATAATAATTTTCACAATTGGATGTGTTTAAATAAAATGTTCCTGTGCTGAGACAATCTTATAAATGTGCCCCTGCTGTGTACTGTGTAATGGCCGTGTCTGACCGTACAGGAACATGGTCGATCATACCACAGATCCTGGACAGAGGAGGAAGCAAAAGAGTATACAGACAGGGCAGGAAGAGATTGCAGTTGATTCTTCTTGTGAGGCAAAACATTTTCTTGCTGGTTTTTCAGCAATGTTTTCAGACGATCGCAGCTTTAAGTCTCCTACGGAAACTATTGAAGCGAGTAAAAAGTAGAAAAAAAAGTTTTTAAAAATATTTCACCCCTTTCTGTCATCAGACGTACTATCCCGTCCATGTGACCTGAGACTTAATTCCCAGGGACGGGATAGTACGTCATAGATCGCGGCCGGGTGTCAGCTAATTATCACAGCTGACACCCGGCACTATGTGCCAGGAGCGGTCACGGACCGCTCCCGGCACATTAACCCCTGGCACACCGTGATCAGACATAATCGCGGTGTACCGGGGGCACAGGGAAGCATCGTGCAGGGAGGGGGCTCCCTGCGCGCTCCCCTGAGGCCCTCAGAACAGCGCAATGTGATTGCGCTGTTCTGAGGCCTTCCTCCCTGCAAGGCCCCGGATGCAAGATGGCCGCCGGGTCCTGCAGGGAGGCGGCTTTCTCAGTGCCTGCTGATAGCAGGCACTGAGAAGCCTGCAGCAGTGCCAGAGCGATCGCTGGTGTGACAGAGTGCTGTGCACACTGTCACACCAGCGATCTGACCCCATACTGTGATGTCGCACCCTGGGACAAAGTAAAAAAGTAAAAAAATTGAAAATCACAAATGTAAAAAAAAAAAATCCAAAATAAAGGGAAAAAAAAATATTCCCCAATAAATTCATTTCTTCCAGTAAATAAAAGAAACAAAACAATAAAAGTACACATATTTGGTATTGCCGCGTCCGTAACAACCCCCCTATAAAACTGTCCCACTAGTTAACCCATTTAGTGAACCCCTTAAAAAAAAATCAATGCTTTATCATCATACCGCCGAACAAAAAGTGGAATAACACGCGATCAAAAAGACCGATATAAATAAACATGGTACTGCGGAAAACTTCATCTTGTCACACAAAAAACGAGCCGCCATACAGCATCATCAGCGAAAAAATAAAAAAGTTATAGCTCGCAGAATAAAGCGATGCAAAAATAATTATTTTTTATATAAAATAATTTTTATTGTATAAAAGCGCCAAAACATAAAATAATTATATAAATGAGGTATCGCCGTAATCGTACTGACCTGAAGAATAAAACCGCTTTATCAATTTTATCACATGCGGAACTGTATAAACGTCCCCCCAAAAGAAATTCATGAATTGCTGATTTTTGTTCATTCTAACCTCCCAAAAATCGAAATAAAAAGCGATAAAAAAATGTCACGTGCTCAAATATTGTACCAATAAAAACGTCAACTCGTACCGCAAAAAATAAGACCTCACATGACTCTGTGGGCCAAAATATGCAAAAATTATAGCTCTCAAAATGTGGTGATGCAAAAAACTATTTTTTTGCAATAAAAAGCGTCTTTTAGCGTGACAGCTGCCAATAATAAAAACCCGCTATAAATAGTAAATCAAACCCCCCTTTATCACCCCCTTAGTTAGGGAAAAATGATAAAATTAAAAAAATGTATTTATTTCCATTTTTCCATTAGGGTTAGGGTTGCGGCTAGAGTTAGGGTTAGGGCAGAGGCTAAAGTTAGGGTTAGGGTTGGGATTAGGGTTAGGGGTGTGTTAGGGTTAGGTTTGTGGTTAGGGTTATGGTTGGGACTAGGGTTAGGGGTGTGTTGGGGTTAGGGTTGGAGTTAGGATTGGGGGGTTTCCACTGTTTAGGCACATCAGGGGCTCTCCAAATGTGACATGGCGTCGGATCTCAATTCCAGCGAATTCTGCGTTGAAAAAGTCAAACGGTGCTCCTTCACTTCTGAGCTCTGCCATGTGTCCAAACAGTAGTTTACCACCACATATGGGGTATCAGCGTACTCCGGACAAATTGCACAATAACTCTTGGGGTACAATTTCTTCTGTTACCCTTGGGAAAATAAAAAATTGGGGGCGAAAATATCATTTTTGTAAAAAAAATGATCTTTTTGTTTTTACGGCTGTACGTTATAAACTTCTGTGAAGCACTTGGGGGTTCAAAATGCTCACCACACATCTAGATAAGTTCCTTGTGGGTCTATTTACCAAAATGGGGTCACTTGTGGGGGTTTCCACTTTTAGGCCCATCTGGGGCACTGCAAACGGAACATGATCCCCATCAACGTCTGTATTCCAAAACGTTATTACTTCCTTTCCAAGCCCTGCCCTCAGGACAAATTGGACAACAACTTTGGGTCCATTTCCTTGGGAAAAATCAAAAATTTGGGACTGAAAAATCATTTTGTGGAAAATTGTTTTTTGTTTTTTTTTCACACCCAGGCATCATAAACTTTTTTAAGTAAGTTTGATAGGGGGTCTAGTTTCCAAAATGGGGTCACATGTGGGGGTTTCCACTGTTTAGGCGCATCAGGGGCTCTTCAAACGCGACATGGCGTCCAATCTCAATTCCAGCCAATTTTGGATTGAAAAAGTCAATCGGCGCTCCTTCCCTTATGAGCTCTGCCGTACACCCAAACAGTGGTTTTCCCCCACATATGGGGTATTGGCGTACTCAGGAGAAATTGCACAACAACTTTTTCTGTCCATTTTCTCCTTTTACCCTTGTGAAAATAAAAAAAAGTTTGTAAAAGATCATTTTTGTGACTAAAAAGTTAAATATTAATTTTTTCCTTCCACATTGCTTCAGCTCCTGTGAAGCACCTGAAGGGTTAATAAACTTCTTGAATGTGGTTTTGAGTACCTTGAGGGGTGCAGTTTTTAGAATGGTGTCACTTTTGGGTATTTTCTGCCATATAGACCCCTCAAAGTGACTTCAAATGTGAGGTTGTCCCTAAAAAAATGGCTTTGTAAATTTTGTTGTAAAAATGAGAAATTGCTGGTAAACTTTTAACCCTTATAATTTCCTAACAAAAAAAAAATTTTGGTTCCAAAATTGTGCTGATGTAAAGTAGACATGTGGGAAATGTTATTTCTTAACTATTTTATGTGACATATTTCTCTGTTTTAAGGGAATAAAATTTCAAAGTTTGAAAATTGCAAAATTTTCAAAATTTTTGCCATATTTACGTTTTTTCAAAAATAACTGCAAGTTATATTGAAGAAATTTTACCACTAACGTGAAGTATAATATGTCACGAGAAAACAGTCTCAGAATCGCGAAGATCCGTTGAAGAGTTCCAGAGTTATAACCTCATAAAGGACAGTGGTCAGAATTGTAAAAATTGGCCCAGTCATTAACGTGCAAACCACCCTTGGGGGTTAAGGGTTAAAAAAAATATATATAAAAGTTAAAATCACCCCCATTTTGCCCCATTCAAAATAAAACAAAAAATACACATATTTGGTATAGCTGTGTTCATAAATGCCCAATTGATCAAGATATAAAAATAATTAATCCTATCAATAAACGGCATAATGAGAAAAGAAATCAAAACCCCAGAATTTCCATGTTTTGGTCACTGCAACATTGCAATAAAATGCAATAACAGGCGATCAAAACATCCTATCAGCCCCAAAATTGTATGAAGAAAAACTTCTGCTCAGCACACAAAAAATAATCGCTCACCCTGTCCCAGATCACGAAAAATGAAAGCACTACGGGTCTCGGAAAATGGCGCAATTTTTTTTACAAACTTTGGATTTTTTTTTTACCAGTTAAAAAATAAAGAACCTAGACATGTTTGGTGTCTATGAACTCATAATGACCTAGAGAATAATAATTGCAGGTCAGTTTTAGCATTCGGTGAACATGGTAAATAAAAAACTAAAAACAGTTGTGGAATTGCACTTTTTGTTTGCAATTTCACCGCACTTGGAATTTTTGTCCCGTTTTTTAGTACACTATGTGGTAAAATAAATGGTTTCAATCAAAAGTATGACTCGTCACACACAAAAACAAGTCCTCACATGTCCATATTGATGGAAAAATAAAAAAGTTATGGCCCTAGGAAAAGAGGAGCAAAAAACAAAAATGGAAAATCCCAAGCCCATGAAGGGGTTAAATTAGGCAAACTGACTGATTGCAAGTTTTTTAAATAAATTTGTGATGCTAATTATAGGTACACCTTAGTTTAACATGTTCTTATGGTCAAATTATTTTCAATATTTTCTAGGGGCACCACCATTTTTGTCCAGGCCATTTTATTAGTTTGGTTTTTCTTCATTTTTCTGTTTAAAGCCCAGTTCAAAAAAATGAAAATCAATGTCTGAGTTTCATTAGTTGATATTAAGTATCGGTAAATTTAAATTAAAAAAATTACATTTGTCAGTTGCGAGTTTTTTCAGTGACCATTGTGGGTTTTTCTTTAAAAGAACGGTACCAATAATTTTTTTCACATCTGTATGTTATGGCCATATGCATGACTAATTACATTTACAAACAAATCAAATAATGTTTTTTTGTATAGATGTTATATATTTCTATGAAATTAAATGCATATATTAGGCTATATCACATCTTAGATGAAACTGTAAACGATGTTGAGCTGATGTTGAATGGTAGATACTGTTTTGCATTCTTCATGTGCAAGTGCAATAACAAACCTGCAAAACTAGTTGCAAAAGCCTCTTAATAATCCATAGATGTTCCTTGTGACAAGAATGAAAGTTACTGTCATAGCAGTTGAACAACCCCCCCAGCTGTTCTACCTGTTTTGCCTTCATAAAAACATTTCTGATGATAAAGATGCAGTTATGTATTTAATGGAAAATTAAATGCAGGTAATACATACAAAATATTTTTTGAAAATCAACTATTTCAATTTCTTTATCCTCCTTTTTCCTTATTGTTGTATCAATACTGTATTATGGCTGCACAGACTGGCTTTACACTAAGAGATCAGGAGGAAACGCTCTGCAATATTTCTTCAAAACTAGTTACCGGTATTTCTGATTCTACAAAAAAATTCTGCAGGTTGACAAACAAGTTTCTTATGTTCCCTTTCATATTTTATAGTGTTTCTATAATTCAAAGTTTATTTATTTTAGAAATAATAATTGAAATCTGTGAACAGATAAGTAAATGGAAGCTAGTTGGAGACGTCACAGGTAGCTTGGGTTGCAATCACTGACTCGCTGAATAATGAAATCTGGCGTGAGACAGTTACCATTCAATGTAAGTGGAAACCAAAATCTAAAGGTCCCCATACGTATTAGGAGAAAGTTGGTTCAATCTGCCGATTTCATGCGGACTAGCTGGTCGTCTGGCATGCATGGATGTCTCACAGCTCTCCCCCAGAGGTTATGTCATGGGAGCGAAGAATTGGAATGTCCTTGATCCTTTTGTTTTCAGGGGAGATAAGCTGCTGCCAAAAGTGTCTGGCAGCTGCTCTCTCCTCTCTCATAAATAGAAATGAAGGTACTGTCCAAATGAGTACTCATGAGAATATAGGGGAGTTGGAGAGATAGCTGTCTGCCAAAATAATTTTTGGTCAGCTTCTATTTCATGTGTATGGAAAAAATAAAGGGAACCTGTCATTAGATTTGTGCTGCCTGAACCACGACCAGCATGAATAAGTGCCTGGCTGCATGATTGCAACCAGTTATGTATTACTCTAAAACCTCCATGTGTACATAGAGAGGGGCTGTCAATCAATTTGAGCAGGGCGGAGAAAAGCCTCTTTAGTTCAGTGCCCATTTTTCAAACTATATTTTCTCTGAAAGTTGCAGCTCTTCAACACAAATCTAGTGGCAGGTTCCCTTTAACACTTAAAGAGCCCTTTACAAAGGGCTTTGATTGCCTGAACATTCAAGTGCACACTCCATCCCAGTCATTGCCCAGTAAAAACCTCTATCAAAACAATAAAATGCTCAATTCACATTTCTTACTCAAGTATAATAAATTATCATTGGTCGGAAACAGATAAACTCTAATAAACAGGTAATGTGCAGCCGACAATAACGTAAAGAGTTTGACTAGATCAATTTTACACGTAGATTAAAGTAAACAGTGTCAGACAATGAGCAGCCTGTATAAAAGGAGTCATTGGCTGCTAAATTGTAGAAATACAGTACAGACCAAAAGTTTGGACACACCTTCTCATTCAAAGATTTTTCTGTATTTTCATGACTATGAAAATTGTAGAATCACACTGAAGGCATCAAAACTATGAATTAACACATGTGGAATTATACATTACACTTTACAAAAAAGTGTGAAACAACTGAAAATATGTCTTATATTCTAGGTTCTTCAAAGTAGCCACCTTTTGCTTTGATTACTGCTTTGCACGCAGAAAAGGTGAACGGATGGACTCTACATGCCTGGTTCCCACCGTGAAGCATGGAGGAGGTGGTGTGATGATGTGGGGGTGCTTTGCTGGTGACACTGTTGGGGATTTATTCAAAATTGAAGGCATAGTGAACCAGCATGGCTACTACAGCATCTTGCAGCAGCATGCTATTCCATCCGGTTTGCATTTAGTTGGACCATCATTTATTTTTCAACAGGACAATGACCCCAAACACACCTCCAGACTGTGTAAGGGCTATTTGACCAAGAAGGAGAGTGATGGGGTGCTACGCCAGATGACCTGTCCTCCACAGTCACCAGACCTGAACCCAATCGAGATGGTTTGGGGTGAGCTGGACCGCTCACCGCTTCAATTTTGAATAAATCCCCAACAGTGTCACCAGCAAAGCACCCCCACACCATCACACCTCCTCCTCCATGCTTCACGGTGGGAACCAGGCATGTAGAGTCCATCTGTTCACCTTTTCTGCGTGCAAAGCAGTAATCAAAGCAAAAGGTGGCTACTTTGAAGAACCTAGAATATAAGACATATTTTCAGTTGTTTCACACTTTTTTGTAAAGTGTAATGTATAATTCCACATGTGTTAATTCATAGTTTTGATGCCTTCAGTGTGATTCTACAATTTTCATAGTCATGAAAATACAGAAAAATCTTTGAATGAGAAGGTGTGCCCAAACTTTTGGTCTGTACTGTATATATATATGGACACACATGTCCAACTTTCTATATAGGTTTCATGCTTGCAAGGCCTTCACTGATTAAATGAACGGAGGTGTGTGGAATTCACATGAAATTCATCTTCAAAAGCCGAGGTCCTTTTATGATGGGCATGTCTTGGAAGTGATAAACTATTTCAGGGAACCTATAAATATGAAAAACATGTAAACCTCTGCTTTTCTGGGATATTCAGTCCTATCAGTGACTGACAGCTATCTTTGTATAAGAGTAAAAACCCAAGTGAAAAGAAAAGGAAGGGGGGAAGAAGAACCACCAGGCAGGTTTTAGACAAAATACATATATTTATTAGAAAAATGTAAACAAATGCACAAACATATAATAAAATGGCAATGATGTTTAACAGAAAGCAAAAAATGCCACCCTATGATGCCCAATAATAAGGATATATATCCACATAAAAAAAGTCAGTATGTGATATACAAGTGCAACAATAAAAAATGCAAAAATAATAATGGCACCAAGCCTTAATATTCACCAAAATACCAAAAAATTGCTGATAACAAAAGTACTAAAGTGAGTGGGCCAAGTAATGGAAAAAAGACTGTATACACAAAACGTGCCCAAATATCAACAAGTGCTACCATGCAACAAAAAACACAATACCTGACACAATGTAGAGGGGCAATAAGGGTGGATATGTCGCTTCCTGACACAATGTAGAGGGGCAATAAGGGTGGATATGTCGCTTCCTGGAACGCGCCCCGACGCGCGTTTCGGAAAAACTTCCTTCGTTCCCCTGATGAAGGAAGTTTTTCCGAAACGCGCGTCGGGGCGCGTTCCAGGAAGCGACATATCCACCCTTATTGCCCCTCTACATTGTGTCAGGTATTGCGTTTTGTGTATACAGTCTTTTTTCCATTACTTTCCATTACTTGGCCCACTCACTTTAGTACTTTTGTTATCAGCAATTTTTCTGGTATTTTGTGTACACTATTAGGCTTGGTGCCATTTTTTAATATCACATACACATGATTGCTTTGCACGTTTTATCATTATTATTATTTTTGCATTTTTTATTGTTGCACTTGTATATCACATACTGACTTTTTTTATGTGGATATATATCCTTATTATTGGGCATCATAGGGTGGCATTTTTTGCTTTCTGTTAAACATCATTGCCATTTTATTATATGTTTGTGCATTTGTTTACATTTTTCTAATAAATATATGTATTTTGTCTAAAACCTGCCTGGTGGTTCTTCTTCCCCCCTTCCTTTTCTTTTCACTTGGGTTTTTATTTTATCCATTGGATGGTTACCCATCCACACTTGGGGGTACAGATTCAATTGGTGGTGTATACATGTTGATCTATTGTACACATGGGTGCATATTGATTTATTTATTGTCACACCATATTGTACTGTACTTCTGTTGTTCTTTGTATAAGAGTGCATACAGTGATAGCTGTCAGTCACTGATAGGACTGAATATCCCAGAAGAGCAGAGGATTAAATGATAAAACACCGGTTATACTGAATCTTTTCTCATAAAACTATATATCAATCTGCTCCGCTCCTCCTGCTCTATAACATGGTGCCTGCAGACTGGACGGCATTTTCATGGTGACAGGAGCTCTTTAAACCTAATATATATTGTGCCATTTTTGGACATATTATCTTCATCTTCATATAGAGGCTTTCCCACATTTAAGACAGAGGAGAGTTTCAGGAAAAAGCAGCATTGCTCTGATTAATCAAATGCCTTTATGTATTGCGTGGCCACCGAGCACCTGGACCAGTTGGACAGAATAACTGATGTGCCGGACAGGTGGGAATTTTCCCATCGCAAATAATGGGAAAAGTTCCTTAATTAGTTTCCATCTGGTGCCAGATGAAGACCACATTGCACTGTTGGATATTTGGGAAGGGGGCCCTAAACAGAACATTAACATATATCCAGCTATTTTAAACAACATTGACGTTGAATTTGGCTTTAGAAGCTCCGATTCCTAGAAGTATCAGTCCCATGAGTATTGGTATATGGTAATGGAATCTAAAAGATGACTCCTCAGAGAACTAAGAGCAGCAAGCCTCTCTTTTTAGAACTAACCCCAGAGTTAATTAATCCTACGAGGGATTTCATCTGCGGTGGTTTCGCATTTACAAAAGATTAGCTTTAAGGCATACACAGTGTGAAAATGTCCTGTAATACATATCGGATGTTGATTTATTTGTGCAGAATCCCCTTTTTTTTTTTTTTTGGAGAGATACTCTATTGCTTTTCCACTCTGCAAGATTGGAGACAAATATTTAAGGCTGAGCATTAATTTGTGCTAATTATAGGAAAGAATAGCATACCAAATGGATTGTAAGCTGTACGACATATTACATTTAATCATCAATATTTACTTTATATTACTTTATATTACTCTGAACATGTACTTTGTTAATGTATTTAATAAGCACTCTACAAAGCACAGGGTCACTTTCACACATGTACTTGAGATTACTATTATGAAATGCTACTATATGTTCATCTTTGCTTTCTCAAATATTAAAATAAATGGAAATAGAGATATTTAAAAAATGGCCTTATGTGAGTCATAAGCACTCTAGGGATATTTATTCTGTATCATGTTCAAAGTAGACAGCGATAATGCGCCAAGGTCATTTGCTACCAATTAAAGGGAATCTGTCAGCCCAAACTATATGAGTATGTAGCTCTCTCAAAGACAAGTCCAGCAATAGATTTACATGGACGGTCCATGCCTCTGTTACTGAGAAATCAGCGTTTTAATTGATATTCAATTGGCTATGATAGCTCTGAAGTCTGTGCCGCTCCAGCTCTATTCCCCATCTTCCTGCTTGACTGACAACTCAATTGCCTGAAGTCACACAGCATAAAGGCTGTCAGTCAAGCAAGAGGAGGTGGCTCTGGGCAGGGAATAGAGCTGGAGATCTACTAATAGATTTTCATCTTCATTTGCATATTAATTCAAATGCTGATTTTTCAGTAATGGAGGAACAGACCGTCCATGTAAATCTATTGCTGGACTTGTCTTTGAAAGAGCCACATGCTCATATATATATATATATAGTTAGTGGTGTGAAATCCTGCTGGCAGATTCCTTTCAGAGCATATAGTCTCTCATCTGGTCACTGTTTGATCAGAGTGCCATCTGTTTCTCTCCGATGAGGAGATGGAGAAAAAATGTTTCCATGTTCTCCATTGTGTCTCATCAGTCCAATGTTTTACACTCACTCATTGTCTTGCATGGCCGAGTGCGATCTGAATATCGAGTCACACTCGGGCATGCTGCAATTTTGATCCCGGACCTGCACCATCCGAGGAAATATCTAACATGTGCACAGCCCCATAGCATAACATTGGTCTGTTTGCGATCTAATGTTTTGTCGGATCGAACTTGGAACGAAAATACGCTTGTCAGCACCTGCCCTAAAGCTGTAGAAGTAACAATATGATGGATTCACGTATCACTTCTTCATGTATACGTTCAGATACAAAATTTGTAACAAAATAAAGTATATTGTTAATAAAAAAAATTTTAACAAGTCACTTAAACGTTGGATTGAAGGTATACTAAGGATTATCAGATCTGCTGTATGCCCTATCTGGAAATGCTATCTACCTCTGATTTTCTCCAGTGGAATGCAATGAGTTAAATCCACAGTTAAATTCCGCATTGAATTCAGTATGGGTTTTTAGGTGAGTTCTGTGGCTTAATTTTTATGCTATATGTGTAGTGATAACTAAAGTAATCATATGAGTGACACCGTATACTTCTACTTATGCCATAGTTTACAAGGTTCCCACATTTTTAAGGCTATTTCCATCTTTGCAACCATTTTGTAGTGCTTGAAGTGTACCATAAACCACACAAATAGCAACTTTACATAAAAACAATACAGTATTTTGCTATGCCGACATATAAGTGTCCATGGTTACAAATTACAAATTAAATCTGTGTATAGTCTGATCCTGAACATGGACCATCTGCCTTCTCTTCAAGGCCACTAAATAAAAACCTGTGATATGAAAAACTGCTCTGTAAATAGCAACTTGTTGACCATGTCCAGGTAGCAATGTTATTTTTACAGTAAAAAGAAATTTTAAACACATAAGATAATGAATTGATATTAAAATATACTGGATTATAAATCCTCTGAGTATATGGATAATGTTCATAAAAAAATACTAGCTTTACCTGATATACACAAGGCCAAAAGCAACTAAAGGACAGAATCTGAGTCTAGGATTGACACACAAGGCAGTCGCATAGAGCACCATTTAAGTGGGGGTGCAAACTAATCATTAAAGTAAAAAAAAAATGCCTTTAATTTCTGCATACAAGCAGCTAAACTGCTGATACCATGGGCAGTCAAGTTAATAAAAATTATTAACTTGTAGCAATATCATAAGTCATGGGGTAGGCTCTCAAAACATCTTACAAACAGCAATGTAACGTTTCACAGTATGCAGTGGTTAGTAGCTGCCTTTTTTTCGATCACTTTTGGTAATCAGTGAACTGGCAACAGGGTCATTGGAGCCTAAAGCTCATTGAGGCATTTGAGCAATGAAGACTAGTTCATCTGGTCTGATTCCACAGAAAAGCTACTATAGCACAAATTGCTTAAAAGGTGTCAGAGTGCAAAGCAGCTTGCTGTATATGCAGCTATATGTCCGCACGGTCACAGTGCCCTTGCTGACCCAAGTACACCACCAAAAGAGCATGCACTGAGCATCAGAACTGGAACATGGGCAGTATAAGACAGTGTCTTAATCTGCTTAATTATGTTTTATTTTACATTATCTGGAAAGCCGGGTGAATGTACTTACCTGGGGAAAAGATAGGCCAAGATGTACTAGGTTCACCGCTTCTTAGTTATCACTTTTGTCTTGTGACATGGTGCTTCATCATGCTGGAAAAATGTTGGCTGCGGATTATTCAGGATACTCTCCAAGCGTGTGACAACAGAGCTTCTTTATTCAGGAACAAACAGGAACTATATATGATAAGCTTACTAGATCAGAAATAAATCATTTGTGTGTATCTGTGCACATCTACAGCAGGCTGCTTCTCTCATACACAGACACAGGAAAACAGGAAATACAGTCACATGCTCTCCCTGTGTGAGCCTCTGGGAGTTTTTTAACTTTATAAACAGCATACAAATCTAGCAACTAAACACACATAGACAGGAATGGAGTTGTTTCACCAAACATATTCCAACACCCCCACTCAACTACTTATCCTGTTAGTCCCATTGCGGTTCTGAAGTCCACAAACTTGGCTCTTGATAATGGCTTTGTCATACCATCAGCTATCATCTTGTCAGACTCGCAATAATCAAACTCGAGTACACCACCTCCACTAAGTCAAGCAAGTGGTGATGTTTTACATCAATGTCTTAGTCCTTGCACTAATCTTCTCACTACTGGCAAGTTTAATGCATCCTTGGTTGTCCTCATAGATAACTGATAGTTGAGCTAATGTCTTGCCGAAATCTTACAAAAGTTGTTTCAACCAAATTACTTCTTGACTTCATAAGCAGTAAGCAGCAGACATATATTCTGCTTCTGTAGAAGACAATGCGACTGACACTTGTTTTCTACTGGACCAAGAAATTGAATTTTCTCCTAACTTGAACAAGTAACCACTTGTTGATTTCTATCACTTGAATCTCCAGCCCAATCTGTATCCACATAACCTGTGAGAGTGAGATCTCCTGATGCAGATATCTTAAGATTTAGCCTTTGAGTTTCTTTAATATATTGAAGAATTCTCTTAATTGCATTCCAGTCTCTTTGGCGTGGCTTGCTTACACGTCGGCAACTACAACTTGTCTGGATATCACAACCACAGTCGGAATTGACTGTTGTAGTTTGCTGTGTACGGAAGTGCCCACACTGCTTGTCTGTAGCTCTCTTTGTTGGGTAGCAGATCTTCTTTCAACTTTAAGTAGGAAGGATCCATTGGTGTTGATGCCCCTTTGGCTTCTGACATTCGAAACTGGTTTAGGATTGCAGAAATTTTAGAACTTTGGTTGGAAGAAAACTCCCATCTCGCTCTCTCTGGATTTGGATTCCCAAATAATATGTCACATTTCCAAGGTCCTTAGTCTCAAAGTGCTGGTTGAGAATTTCACCTACCTTTGCAATTTCCTTTTCATCTTGATGAGACATGATTACATTGTCTACATATAGGAGAACATACATCCACTCCTTTGCTACATTTTTCATATACAAACATAGATCAGCTTGAGATCTTTTAAATCCTTCATCCATCAAAACTTTGTTCATTTTCGAGTTAAATGCTCTTGCCGACTGCTTAAGTCCATAGAGAGATTTTTGCATTTTACAAACAAGGTGCTCTTCGCCCTTTTTAATATATCCCTCAGTTGGCTCATGTACAACTCTTCTTCAATGTCACCATTTAGGAAGGCTGTTTTGATGTCAAAATGTCTCACTGTCATCTGTTGAACTGCAGCTACGGACATTAAAGTTCTGGATGTGGTTTGCTTCGCAACTGGAGAAAATGTATCCTCATAATCTTCACCATACTTTTGCGAGTACCCTTTTGTGACCAATCTTGCCTTAAACCAGTGAACTTTACCTTCTGAGTCATATTTGTTTCTGAAGACGATAGCTCTTTTTCCTTGTGGTAGCTCAGTAAGCTCCCATGTCTGGAGTTGGTGAAGGGACTCCATTTCTTCATTAGCCGCATTTATCCACTTCTGCTTCTCTTGGACAGGCAGTTTTTTCATCTCTTGCCATGACTGTGGCTCTGGTTCAGGAAGTGTTCTGTTCACCCAACTTTCGCCCCATTCAAAATAAAACAAGAAAAATAAAATCAAACATACACATATAGGTATCGCCACGTTCAGAATCGCCTGATCTCAACAAAAAAAAAGAACCTGATCGCTGAACAGCGTAGTGAGAAAAAAATTAAAATGCCAGAATTAAGTTTTTTTGATCGCCGCGACATTGCAGTAAAATGCAATAACGAGCGATCAAAAGATCGTATCTGCATTAAAATGGGATCATTAAAAACATCAGCTCAGCACGCAAAAAATAATCCCCCACCCGACCTGAGTTCTTGAAAAATAGCGATGCTACGGGTATTAGAAAATGGCGCAATTTTTTTTTTAAGCAAAGTTTGAAATTTTTTTTCACCACTTAGATAAAAAAGAACCTAGGCATGATTGGTGGCTATGAACTCGTAATGACCTGGAGAATCATAATGGCAGGTCAGTTATAGCATTTAGTGAACCTATCGAAAAAAGCAAACAAAAAACAAGTGTGTGATTGCACTTTTTTTTGCAATTTCACCGCACTTGGAATTTTTTTCCCATTTTCCAGTAGACAACATGGTAAAACCAATGGTGTCATTCAAAAGTACAAATTGTCCCACAAAAAATAAGCCCTCATGTGGCCATATTGACGAAACAATAAAAAAGTTATGGCTCTGGGAAGGAGGAAAGTGAAAAACGAAAACGAAAAACCGAAAATAGCTTTGAGGGTTAAGGGTTAATATTAATACAAACTCCGCTAACCAGTTAGACATACCTCCAAAGATATTGCTTGAGTGTTTTGCACATTCAGTCTGACTATTTGTCTCTCGGTGATAAGCTGATAAAAAGGATAATTTTATATTAATCAATGATGTCCGTTGCAGGGGCTGGGATAGTCCTTGCTCTATTAAGCGTGTGTGTGCTGTCAATTTCTATGTATGCACAGCAAGATATGGTCACTGTTCAGTATTCTTTTTAATGCAGAGTGACAGTGCCATATCTCGACAGCTCTGTGAGCAGTGATGAGCCGGCAAGAGAGCGCACTGTCAGTGCTTATTGTAAGGAGAAAACGCCGTGAGCAGAGACCAGCACTGCCCTCACAAGTGACACCTCTACTACAAAAGAATGTTCTAGGTCAGAATGAACCAATACAGGGTCAGATAAGAAAAGATATTTTAACTCGGTTTGCTCCAGACTTCCATTTAACTACATCTGTGCCCTTGCTAGTTAAAGGTCAATCAGTGGTTTGACAATCTTAGAACATTTTTAATACATTTATGATAGTTATTTGCAAGCCAAGAATACGCTGTTTAGCAAATACAGAATTGTCTATGAGTCTTTGTGCCGGATGTACATGTTGATGTGTGACTCAATATCAGGTGAATAAACCAAAATGTCATCCAAATAGACATCCATATTTTGACCACTTATATCTCAGAATAGTGAGTGACAGCTCAATCGCCCCAGGCTGGGCGTGCTAGGCTGTCGGTATCTTGATTGACAGCCTTGCTGCATAATCTGGCCTAGCCTGGGTGCTTTCCTACAGATGTCTCCAGTTCTTGATAATTCGCTAACTATTGACTAGCTGTAAGCAGACCATTGTCAATTGCGGATTTGCTGAGTGGGGTGTGTGTTCCGTGCTTTGTGTCTGATTTCCTAGTCTTTGTTGTCGGTCCTTGGATTTCTCTTGACTATCATGTGTATTATCCCTTTGGCTCTTGATGCTCTCTGACCTTAGGTACCTGACCCTGGACTTAGCATCCAACTATCCGTTTCTCGTATCCCTTTATCTTGATGTCCCCTCCTAGCATTTGACCCTGGACTGTGACTTGACCACACTTTTGTCTTGCCCCAAAGTACTACGAGCCCTCCTGGTATCAGAAGAAGAAAAATATTTAAAGCACCTGCAAGCAGTCTGGTGTTATAATTCAATCAGAATGACAGTGATATCAGCTGCTTTATCCTCATTAATACTTTCACCTGAAGTTATTAGAAGATCAGTAAAATGATGTAAGCAGGTCATTTTGTGGGAGGGCTGAAATTCAGCAGAAATATGTATTTTGTCAATAAGTTAATTTTCAAGGAAAGAAATTACGTTACTATTTTGTGCGATTCATCTGATTACTTTTCAGACTGATCTAGAATTAAGCTAAATTGACAATATTAGAATTGAAGGACAAACTTTGTGAAAATCAAAATTTGTGTTAGCCCCAAAACTGTCGGCAACAACTGCATGCTGCAAAGCTGGAACCATATTAACCCCATTCACTCTCACTTTTTGGTTTCCCCACTCTCACTGCAGCGCACTAGTTTGTTTGCAAGTGGAACTTCCATCTCCTGTAACTTCTGAAATCCACGGACTACACGGAAACTGCAGCTGCTAGTAGTGCCACTTCATTGAGTGCCGATGTTGACATTGTACACAGAAAGCTGCTAATCAGTGATATGGGTCGCGTTACACAGGGCTCAGCATTCTAAGCTCTGTTGAATCAATGAAGCATCATTGTCAGAAGCTCCCTGTCCTCCCCAACAGCTGCAGGAACCTTTCTTGCAACAGAAAAAATGTAAAACCTGTGCATCTATAATGACCACTGACAAGATAAAGATCCCAACTCCCATCAGGACTACAAGATTCTAGGTACTTTCAGCTGCATCACATCTAATGTGGTGTACCTAATTATTTGTACGAAATGTCCAACTGGGGGTCTGTATGTGGGGGAGACAGGGCAAAAACTAAGAACAAGGATGAATTCCCATCGCCACACAATAAGAGAAAAAAGAATGGATCTACCTGTGGACAAACACTTTTGTATCCCCGGTCATAGCATGATGGACATGAAATTACTTGTATTAAAATCTAACTTTAAATCTGAGAGAGATAGAAAGGTTTGGGAATATAAGCTCATGATGACCTTTGACACTCTCAGTGCTGGAATGAATGTTTCCCATGGATTTATGTCCTTGTACATCAATTAAGGAATCTGCTTCTCTGACCTGGGGGCATCAAAACACAATACCAGACCCCAATCAGAGGGCAATAAAACTTTCACACTCGTTATCTATGAACTGTTCCAATATTTATGTTCATCCCTCTCCCATAATGACAGTTCTGCTTCACGTCACTTGTCTTACCTATTGCATTATTTCTGTGCTGTGTTGTGTATAAATATGTGATTCTTCAGTTTTTGTTTTAGTCTTTGCCTGATGAAGAGACCTGAGTAGTCTCGAAAGCTTGCAATTTGTTATCATCTTTTCAGTTACCCATTAAAAGGTATCAACCATGTGAGAAAGGTCATTTTCTCTAGTGACAATGAGCAATTGAAGAAAATATATTCTGTGCACAAAGGTGAAAAATATGTCAGTTATATAAAAATCTCAAGTCAAATAAATGATACATACTTTGTCTTTGAAATTATTTTTATGTTATTTACTGACAACTTTTTTTCAGTTGGAAAATACAATTTACAGGAGGAGCTATGCAAAAGCTCATATACATGTGAAATAATGACAAAAAGACATGTATTTTTTTAGCAGTGACAGAAATCACTTTACATTTTTAAATTCTGACTTACGCAATCTAATTTGCTATCGGGAAATAATAAAGAAAATCATAAGGGAGCATTTAAGTGATCGCTATGAGATTGAAGTTTCCTTCTTTTGGATAGTTGCTATGACAACCGGATCTGTACAGTGCATTAATGTATCCCAGAAAGTGATTGTAGATGGGAACAAATAAAGGACAACTGGAAATGTAAAGCTGCACCAGATGATGAAAGGACAAACACAGATACATGAACAGACAACTGCATTGAAAAGAATGAGATTTTATGATGAGAGATTGTATGAAGCTCGGTTTATAAAAGTCACAATGATTGTTGTAAATATGACTATAACCATGACTATGCTCTGTCACTGTAAGATGCTCTAGTTAAGGGAGCAGGCAAAGGGTGAGGGGTCTTATGGTAACCTTCCCAAAGCAAGAGGATGGAGAAGACTCGTGGTGAACTGTAAAACTGTAAGGGTAAGTTCCCACGGTCAGTAAACGATGCGGGTTGGACGCTGCGTACATCCACAGTGTCCAACCCGCAGCAGCCAGATGTTACAGTGGTAATTCCGCACGGTTCAATTGTCTCGACCACGCACCACAATTGTGGGTTTCCAGGGATATGGGGTACTCGGAGCCGAGCCTGTAGATTTCTATAGGGAATGTCACTGGTAGCGTGGCTCGGTCCGTGTCCCTGGCGGTCAGGCGTTAAAGGGAATTATTTACAGGGGATTTGTATATAACAGTTCGTGACGCCACCTGTAGTTGTCTAGTCACTAAGACCAGCGCTGCAGTAGATCTCTGAGGGGATGTTGTGGCAGCTAGATGACGGGTCCCCCACAGGTGGGACTGGTCCCTCAAAGTCTATGGTATTAATGATGTAGGGTGCAGATAAATGAATCAGTCTCACACCATCCAGTGTCTTTCCATACCTTTTACTTGTCAGATGATAAGGCAGGTCCCAGGGAGGCTGTTGGGGTGGAGGATGTGCTTCGAGATAACAGCTGAACAGGTTAGGGGCCTCCTTTACTTCCAATATTATGAGTCCAACTAGCATAGAGCTAAGTTCACTCTGAATACTCCAGCTAACTCCTTTAGCTGTACTGCCCGGTCAGTTTTGTGGTCGGAGCCTTCCTTTGAGAGAGCTGGGTTCCTACTGTTGTCCTGCATCGACTCAAGGTTCCCACTCTCCCTGACCCCTGTTACGTACCGACACTCCAAGGGCTGCTTTCTGCGACCTAAGGTCCAGTAAGACTCTGGTTTTTCTATCACTACGCCTGAAGCTGTAATGACACTTCGGTCCCCAGTGACCGGTGAAATTGTGCAGGCAATTCTATACCTAAAGCACGTCTCTGTTTCTTCCACTGCGCCCTTCGCCCTGTTCGCGCTTTTAGCATAAGCACTCCACACTTCCTAGAGTAATACAAGGTAATCTTTTCTTGCTTCTTCCTTGGAGCTTGCTGACAGAATCTCAGTATTCTTCTAGTTCAGGAGCACGTCGACTGAACTTCACTGTCCTTGGGACAGGCGACTGAAGTTTCCGCTGCTAACTCTTCTTTCTTCCTTAATTGTCTCTATCTCCTGATTAGGCACAGCGCTGACTAGGCTCTGGCTGAACTTCTCCTCCCTCCAAGTTCAGGCTAGACACGCTGACTCACTTCTCTGTCCGAAGACAGGAAACAGAACTCACTCCCAGCTGCATGTCACTAGCTTATATACACTATGGGTGTGTCTAAAGTGTGTGATGGAGTGAATGGATATCGAGCATTAAATTGTTACCTCTCCGCACATCCTCCAGGGTACTGTGTGTGCCTTAGACACCAGGGCTACACACAATGAACACATGCGGAATCACCTGCATTAAAAAGCCGGCAGCGGACGTGCTGCGTCCAAAGCGCTGACTATTACTGACCGTGTGGACGTAGCATAAAGAGTGTGGACTGAACTGTAGCATTCCTAACCCTGAAGTCACCAATCGCACTATGTTAATATACAGGTGCATCTGATAAAATTGGAATATCATCAAAAAGATAATTTTTTTCAGTTCTTCAATACAAAAGTAAAAGTAAATGCACTCAATACTTAGTCTGGGCTCCTTTTGCATCAATTACTGCATCAATGCGGCGTGGCATGGAGGCGATCAGCCTGTGGCACTGCTGAGGTGTTATGGAAGCCCAGGTTGCTTTGATAGCAGCCTTCAGCTCGTCTGCATTGTTGGGTCTGGTGTGTCTCATCTTCCTCTTGACAATACCCCATTGATTCTCTATGGGGTTAAGGTCAGACGAGTTTACTGGCCAATCAAGCACAGTGATACTGTTGTTTTTAAACCAGGAATTAGTACTTTTGGCAGTGTGGACAGGTGCCAAGTCCTGCTGGACCTAGAACTGAGTGCATTTACATAACATACATTTCAGTAGGCCAACATTTTGGATTTTAAAATCATTTTTTCAAGCTTCTGTTATAAAGTATAGTAATTTACTGAGATAATTACTTTTGGGTTTTCATTGGCTGTAAGCCGTAATCACCAACATTAACAGAAATAAACATTTTAAACACATGCAAAGAGAAGAAAAACACAAGAACGGTGCACACACAGCAAATTTAATCAATAAAAATGGCTTTATTAACACAACAAATTGCCAAGGAGAAAAGACATTTAAAAACAATTAAAAACAGCAGTATGAAGACATACAAAAGAATGGTAGGCAGGCAAAAAAGAATATATTCTCTATCCACAATACTGTATAAAATTAAATAATGATGTGAATAAAGAAACCACCACCAAAGGGATCACATTTAAAAATGGCAAATAATGTGAACCAAATTAAAAAATGAAAGGACCCATAAGGCAGAAATCTACCCAGCACAAAGATGTGAATGACAAATAAATACAAATAGTGCTTTCATTACCAACAGTATCACAAGGTTGTAGTCACATAATGTGCATAAGCCATATTCGTCCAAATGGAATTACCCAGCAATGAGATGTAAATAGCACATGAAAAAAGTGCTCTCATAAATGTCAGTGTAACGTGATTATAATCAAAAATTTAGCTGAGCATATTTACCCAACGGGATGTGGTGGTGCCCGCAAGACCAAACGCGTGTTGCTGCCCGTAGCAGCTACATCAGGGCAAGTAATGGTCAGAGTCAGGTCAGTCTTTATACCTTAGGCCAGGGTCACACACAACATCTAAAAAATCGGACCGTTTTAGTCGGTCGATTATCGCACAAAAGTTTCATGAACATTGCTCCGTCTGTCATCCGATTCTACTGCGATGATGCGATTTAGTCGCATCTGAGCGTACGTTTCACATCCGATTGACATCCGACTTGCGCGTTTTTCTCGCCGGCTTGCAAAACCGACATATAATGGATCCAAATGAATACTTTTTAAATCACAAAAGAAAGAATAGATATATACACATAGAGTACATATATATATATATATATATATATACATGTCATTGAGACATATACAGTACAGACCAAAAGTTTGGACACACCTTCTCATTCAAAGATTTTTCTGTATTTTCATGACTATGAAAATTGTAGAATCACACTGAAGGCATCAAAACTATGAATTAACACATGTGGAATTATACATTACACTTTACAAAAAAGTGTGAAACAACTGAAAATATGTCTTATATTGTAGGTTCTTCAAAGTAGCCACCTTTTGCTTTGATTACTGCTTTGTACGCAGAAAAGGTGAACGGATGGATTCTACTCCACCGTGAAGCATGGAGGAGGTGGTGTGATGGTGTGGGGGTGCTTTGATGGTGACACTGTTGGGGATTATTCAAAATTGAAGCAGTGAGCGGTCCAGCTCACCCTAAACCATCTCGATTGGATTCAGGTCTGGTGACTGTGGAGGCCAGGTCATCTGGCGTAGTACCCCATCACTCTAGTTCTTGGTCAAATAGCCCTTACACAGCCTGGAGGTGTGTTTGGGGTCATTGCCCTGTTGAAAAATAAATGATGGTCCAACTAAACGCAAACCGGATGGAATAGCATGCCGCTGCAAGATGCTGTGGTAGCCATGCTGCTTCAGTATGCCTTCAATTTTGAATAAATCCCCAACAGTGTCACCAGCAAAGCACCCCCACACCATCACACCTCCTCCTCCATGCTTCACGGTGGGAACCAGGCATGTAGAATCCATCCATTCACCTTTTCTGAGTCGCACAAAGACACGGTGGTTGGAACCAAAGATCTCAAATTTGGACTCATCAGACCAAAGCACAGATTTCCTCTGGTCTAATGTCCATTCCTTGTGTTCTTTAGCCCAAACAAGTCTCTTCTGCTTGTTGCCTGTCCTTAGCAGTGGTTTCCTAGCAGCTATTTTACCATGAAGGCCTGCTGCACAAAGTCTCCTCTTAACAGTTGTAGAGATGTGTCTGCTGCTAGAACTCTGTGTGGCATTGACCTGGTCTCTAATCTGAGCTGCTGTAAACCTGCGATTTCTGAGGCTGGTGACTCGGATAAACATCCTCAGAAGCAGAGGTGATTCTTGGTCTTCCTTTCCTGGGACGGTCCTCATGTGAGCCAGTTTCTTTGTAGCGCTTGATGGTTTTTGCAACTGCACTTGGGGACACTTTCAAAGTTTTCCCAATTTTTCGGACTGACTGACCTTCATTTCTTAAGGTAATGATGGCCACTCATTTTTCTTTACTTAGCTGCTTTTTTCTTACCATAATACAAATTCTAACAGTCTATTCAGTAGGACTATCAGCTGTGTATCCACCAGACTTCTGCACAATACAACTGATGGTCCCAACCCCATTTATAAGGCCAGAAATCCCACTTATTAAACCTGACAGGGCACACCTGTGAAGTGAAAACCATTTACGGTGACTACCTCTTGAAGCTCATCAAGAGAATGCCCTGAGTGTGCAAAGCAGTCATCAAAGCAAAAGGTGGCTACTTTGAAGAACCTAGAATATAAGACATAATTTCAGTTGTTACACACTTTTTTGTTAAGTATATAATTCCACATTCATAGTTTTGATGCCTTCAGTGTGAATTTACAATTTTCATAGTCATGAAAATACAGAAAAATCTTTAAATGAGAAGGTGTGTCCAAACTTTTGGTCTGTACTGTATATATATATATATATATATATACATATATAGTGTCATAAGTTATGTTCTGGTGTGCTGTATTATGACAGAGTGTGATAATTGTTGAAATGAAATATGCATAATGTATAGTAATGCAGATTGTGATAGAGAAAGGTACAATGTAAGTATTGTTTAGTATAGTTTGTAGTGTAAGGAAGTTCTGCCCAGCAACAGACAGCAGGATCAGTAGTAGTTAGATGTTGGGACTAGCCCACAGCGGGAGGGCTTAGTGTTAGGGACAGGACCGTGCTCCCTGAATAGGATTGACATTTAAGCAAGACTTTTTTTCTTGCTAAAAGGTGTGTCTTATAGCCCGATAACTACAACATACTGATTTTTTTTTATATTACAGGTGGATGCCATCCCATAGAAACAGACTGTGTCCATGGGACATACAACAAAACCTGCAGCACTCCAGACATACTAAGAAAAGTAAATCCTTTTTTCACCTGTATGCTCACAAGCATTTCAGCCCCATCACACTTGGCTTTTTTTCAAACTTATGTTACATGTGAACATATAGGCTGGAGATGAATGTTATCTATACCATGGATGACAAGAAGGACAAACAAATCAATTTTGGAACAAATCAAGCCAGACATGTCATTTGAAACAAGTATCACCAAGCTACAATTTGCCTTTTTTCACACATGATATGAAAAAACAATTACTGGAGAAGGACATCATGGTCCGAAGAACAGATGGAACAAGGTGAAGAGGAAGACCAGCAACCCGATGGTTTGATACAATTAAAATAACGTCGGAGAAGACCCAGATGGACCTATCTAGGCTTGCACAAGATTGATCTTCCTATAGATTGGTTATCCATCAAGTCGCCATGGCTAGAGATTGAGCTGAAGGCTTTTAACAAAAAAAAGCACACATGATATATATACATACACATGCATATTTCAAACATACTGTATATACATACTGCAAAAAAAACGCACTATATATAGATATATTTGCAAATCATTATGAACTTAACCCACTGCAGATTAAAATTGTATATGTTGGAATGTGACAAGGATAGCAGTGGAACTTATTTCTTCTCTCTATGAGCCTCAGCACTCTGAAACTTAACATGATCTGCCACTTCGAGACTGAGTTCCTGTGGTTCGTAAATGCTTCCACTTTTCAATAACAGTACTCAGCAGATTGTGGAATGCTTAAAAGGGAGAAATTTCACATACTGACTTTTAGCAATGATGGCTACCATTGCAGGACCTTCAAATTTACTAAGGTCTTTGGAAGGACTTATTCTTTCACAAATATTTACAAAGACACTGCCATGCTCCCGCCCTAATTGGTGGGCGTGAACCTGGGGGTTGTGGCCCCACTGTGCCACAAACCAGACTACCCTGGAAGCGGTGTGACTAGGACAGCTGCCTTGGTTTTCACTGGAGCCTCTGATGGTGAGGTCAGGCTTGTGCAGCAGGCAGCTGTCAGGTGCCACTCCAGGGTGGTGTCTGGCTGTGGCTGCTGATCAAACTTGGGGAGACGGTGGCATGGCTGAGACACTGGCAGGCGGGCACGGCAGAGACACTGGCAGGCGGGCACGGCTGAGACACTGGCAGGCGGGCACGGCTGAGACACTGGCAGGCGGGCACGGCTGAGACACTGGCAGGCGGACACGGCTGAGACACAGGGCAGGCAGGCATGGCTGAGACACAGGGTAGGTAGGCACAGCTGAGACATGGGTAGGGTCCTGTTCACACAGCATGTGCAGGTATTGGTACAGACTGGAAGGAATGGTGTATGGAGAAACAGGTAGAGACCTGTTCACACCGCAGGTGCAGGTACTGGTACAGATTAGAAGGAATGGTGTATGGAGAAACAGTTAGAGACCTTTTCACACAGCAGGAGAACCGCAAGGCTGCAGAGAAGGGCTGTAGAGCAGCAAGAGGTTCTGCAGCAGGAGCGAAGCAAAGCGGAACTGCATGGTATGTGGAGAGTAGCTGCAGCAAGAGGTTCTGCAGCTGCAGGAGCAAAGCAGAGCGGAACCGCAAGATATGCGGAGAAGAACTGCAGCAAGAGGTTATGCAGCTGCAGGAGCGAAGCAGAGCGGAACCGCAAGATATGCGGAGAGGAGCTGTAGTAGGAGATTTCTGCAGAAAGAGCAAAGCAGAGTGGAACAGAGCAGAACCGCAGGAGTGCGAAGAGGCAGAAAGTGGTTCAGAGAGAACACAAGGCAAGACACAGCAGGGAAAGAAACCACAGACAAGGAGACTGAGAGACAGAGGTAGGACAGAGTTCAGACAAGGTAATGACACGAGACAAGGTACAGGTACAAAGACACAGGGACCAGGATATTTTGCCTCCTGGAGGGTGGCAAGGACAAGTACAAGACAAGGTCAGGAGCAATAGCACAGAGACCAGGATATTCTGCCTCCTGGAGGGCGGACAGGACGAGTACAAGGCAAAGCTAGGAGTGAAGCCTCCAAAGAAAGAGGAACACAGAGCAAGACCTGGCAGCTCAGTAGCTAGAAACCAACTGAGTTGACACATTGCACAGGCAAGATCCACAGGGTGGAGCTGCCCTAAATACTAGAGGCCTCCTGGTAATTGGTCAGGGACACATTAGACAGGTGCACCCTGATTCTTTAAAGGGAATCTGTCACCCCATTATTCGACTATGAGATGCGGCCACCGCCATCAAGGGCTTATCTACAGCATTCTGTAATGCTGTAGATAAGCCCCCGATGTTACCTGAAAGAGAAGAAAAAACGAGTTAGATTATACTCACCCAGGGGCGGTCCGGCGTCCGATTCGGTCCGAAGGGGGTCGCGGTCCGGGTCCGTCACCTCCCATCTTTTAGCGATGACGTCCTCTTCTTTGCTTCCAGTCGTGGCTCTGGCGCAGGCGCACTGCTCTGCCCTGTTGAGGGCAGAGCAGAGTACTGCAGTGCGCAGGCGCCGGGAATGGTCAGAGAGGTCAGCAGGGCAGAGCAGTGCGCCTGTGCCGGAGCTGTGACTGGAAGCAAAGAAGAGGACGTCATCGCTAAAAGATGGGAGGTGCCGGACTGTACTGCGACTCCCTCCGGACTGAATCGGACGCCGTTCCGCCCCTGGGTGAGTATAATCTAACTCGTTTTTCTTCTCTTTCAGGTAACATCGGGGGCTTATCTACAGCATTAGAGAATGCTGTAGATAAGCCCATGATGGCGGTGGCCGCATCTCATAGTCGAAAAATGGGGTGATAGATTCCCTTTAAGAACCAGAGAGTTCTGGTGCCGCCCCCCCTATGCACACAGCCAGGAAACATGCACAGAGCAGATAGGAGACAAGAGGCACAAAGCATGGAGCTGGCAGCAGACAGAAATCACAGCAAGACCTGGAGCAGTGAGTATATTGGTGTGCAGGAGATGGGAGGCCATGCAGTGATGCCAGCAGGGTTGTTACAGACAGACTGCATGGCGAAGAGCTAGATTTTATACACTTGCTTGTAATGGGACTGAATGAAAAACTTGAATTCAATAATTAAAATGTGTCCCAATACTTCTGTCTTCTAGAGTCGATGTACAGCTAGAGTGTTGTGTTGGCAGCACTAGCAGAGTAAGTTAGTAAATTTAGCACCATGTGGCTCGGCAGGTGGTGACCCTGCTCTATAACTTTACGTGGTCTGCCACTTTATTGATGTTGTACAGTATTATGATTCCTAAATGCTTCTATTTTTCAATAATACCACTCACAGTGGATCGTATACTATTTATGAGGGAAATATTTTCACAAGCTAACTTGTCACAATGTTTACATCCTAATATAGCTCTATGTTACAATTCAGTGAACTTATTAAAACAAGCTATTCTTTCAGAAATGTTTGTAAAGGCAGACTGCATGGTTAGGGGCTGGATTTTCTACAACTGTTTTAAATGCACTGAATGAGAAACCTGAATTCAATAATTAAGACCCCTGTCCCAAAACTTTTGTCTGTGTAGTGTATATACAAGTACATAGACCATAGTACATGCTAAGAATTAGCCCAATGTGCAATGTCCAGGTTTTCGATTAACTAGCACATGGGAAATGTAAAAATGTAAAAGAAAATGAGATGTGCACAAGAAAACAATGTTTTAGTGAAATATATTAAGAGGTGTGTTTATATTTTCACTGATTGGACACAAATCACTTTAACCTTGCACCGACATGCGCCGTACATATACGGCGCCACCGGAGCTGTGTTCTCACAAAACACCATATAGGTATGGAGCCGCGATGGCATGGGCTCACTCTGAGCGCCGCCGCAATCGGATGTTGGTGTCAGCTATGAGAGCTGACACCCTACAGCACCACCCATTATGGATGTATCAATGCTAGCACCGATTGTGGACATTTAACCCCTCTGATGCCGCTGTCAATAGTGACAGCGACATCAAGCATCTCTGCTTCCATTGGCACAACGTGATACGATCACGTTGTATCCATGGTCTCCATGGTGACCCCGGGCCGCAAGATAGCCTCGGGGTCCTGCAGGGAAGGTGGCGTGTCAGTGCCTGCTCAGAGCAGGAGTTGACACATCTCTTTCCCTGCCTTTCAGACGCTGATCTGATGCCCTACAATGCTGAAACATTGCAGAGAATCAGATTAGCGATCTGTCACTATGCAGTGATGTCCCATTCTGGACAATGTAAAAAAGTGAAAAAAAAGTCATTAAAAAGTGTAAAAATATTTTTCAAAAAGTATCCAAATAAAGAACACAAATGAAAAAATATTAATCCAATAAATGCATTTATTGAAGTAAAAAAAAAAAGTACACATATTTGGTATCGCTGTATCTGGAACAACCAGACCTATAAAACTGTCCCAGCAGTTAACCCCTTCAATGAACACAGTAAAAAAAAAAAACGAGGCAAAAAACGATGCATTATCATCATCATACCACCAAACAAAAAGTGCAATAAAACGCGATCAAAGAGATGAATATAAATAAAAATGGTACAGGTGAAAACATCATCTTGTCCCACAAAAAAGCAAGTCACCATAAAGATCCGTCAGCGAAAAAAAAAAAGTTATAGCTACCACAATAAATGGAAAAATAATTATTTTTTTATAAAATAGTTTTTATTGTGTAAAAGCGCCAAAACATAAAAAAACTATATAGATGTGGTGTCGCTGTAATCGTACTGACCCAAAGAATAAAGCTGCTTTATCAATTTTACCACAAGCAGAACAGCATAAAAAAAAAAAAACAACAACAATCCCTGAATTACTTGTTTTTGGTTATGCTACCTCCCAAAAATCAGAATAGAAAATGATCAAAACATCTCATGAGCCCAATAGTAGTACCAATAAAAACATCAATTTGTCCGGCAAAAAACAAGCCCTCTATGGAAAAATTATAGCTGTCTAAATATGGAAATTTAAAAACTAGTTTCTGCAATATAAAGCGTATTTTAGTGTGTGTCAGCAACCAAACATAAAAACCCGATATATAAATTTGGTATTGCTGTAATCGCACCGACCCGAAGAATAAAGTCGTTTAATCACTTATACCGCACTAGGATCGGCATAAAAAATAAATAAAACCAATTCTTCACCTGCTGTTGATTTGTTCATTCTGCCTCCAGAAGATCGCAGTTCTGGGTAAATGATGTGCACACTGTGTAGTTGATAGTTGGTGCTGGCTGAACAAAGTGTCCAATATAATAGAGAAATCAGCCGCACTCAATATTGAATGTGAAGAAAATAAGGTTTCATTTATTCAATCAAACAAATAGACATAAACCACAGAATATTATGTGGTATGTAGACAAAACGGACAGTGCTGATGGGGTTAACATTTCGACCATACGCGGTCACTGAATCTGCTGAACGGACTGACCCTTTTTTGCCTATTAGGCCGGCGTCACACACAACGACAAAAAATCGGTCCGTTTTAGACGGTCGATTGTCGGATCAAAATGCAAACATCACACATCCTTCTGGCATCCGATTTTCCTTCAAAGATGCGATTTAGTCGCATGTGTGTGTACCTTGTAACATCCGATTTTCATCCGACTTGCGAGATTTTCTCGCAGGCTTGCAAAACTGACATATAATGGATCCAAAAGAATAGTATTTCAATCACAAAAAAAGAATAGATATATACACATAGAACACAATATATATATATAATGTCATTGTGACATGTATATATACATATATTTATAGTTCCTAGACTTCTACATACTGTTATAGCCGCTAATTCAATTGCCGGCTTCTGTGAAATCACAGAAGCCGACATGAAATGATACATTGTTTCCACACAGTTAACCATGTAATTTCCTGTATTTTGATATTTGTTTAGAACTTACAATTACATGAGTGTATTTGTGCTAAATTTCAGACATGTAGGGGTTAATTAAAGGTGTAAATTCGTTGACAAAAAAATGCGTGGGCTCCCGCTGTATTTTCTCCACCAGACAGACAAAGCAAGCGAGTGGGGGCAGATAATAATAGCCTAGGGAGGGTACTTTTTTTTGTGCCCCCCCTGACTACTAACATCTGCCCCCAGACACCCCAGAAAGGGCAAATCTATAATTAGATTCGCCCTTTCTGGCACTTTGCCCGTCTATTCCCATTGCCCTGTAGCGGTGGCGAATGGGTTAATAATCTCACCTTACTGTCACCTTAGTATTGAAAGGTGACCTTAAGGCAGGTTAATAATTGAGAGCTGTCAATTAGACAACTATCAATTATTAATCCTACTGAAGTAAATTAAAAAACACACACACATTAATAAAAATTAATTTTAATGAAATAAAAACACATTTTTTTGACCATATTTTATTTTACACTTAATCCGTGCGAAGCCATTGATCTCCTAAAATAAAGAAAAAAAAAGAAAAAAACATTATTCTTACCTATTCCGCTGATCTGTCACATCCCACGCTGTAATCCTTCACAAAGGGTTAACTAGCTTTGAGCCAAGCAGTGCAAGTAATCCTGCATGCTCAGCTCAAAGCTCCTGAATGAATAAGTTCCTCTCCTGGCGACAGGAGAGGATGTGTTTCATGAATGAAGCTTAATTGATTGTGTCCACTTTCCCTTTAGGTCAGGTCACTAAAGTTAAATTGCCAATAAATCAATTAAGCTCCATTCATGAATCTATTCCTCTACTTTCTGTGGTAGAGGAACTTATTCATTCAGGGGGATACAGCTAGGAGACAGAATTATCTCCCTGCTAACTGTAACCTCTTAACCCTTTCTGATGGATTACAGCGTGGGACCTGACTGTACATCGGATTGGTAAGTATAATTTTGCTTTTTTATTTTATTTTTATTACAGGAAATGGTTTTAGCAGGAAAATAAAATATTGTCAAAAACTGTGTGATTATTTAATTAAACTTATTTTTTATTAAACTGTGTGTGTTTGATTTTTCTTTCATACAATAGGATTAATAATTGATAGTTGTCTAATTGACAGCTCTCAATTATTAACCTGCCTTAAGGTCACCTTTCAATACTAAGGTGACAGTAAGGTGAGATTATTAACCCATTCGCCACCGCTACAGGGCAATGGGAATAGACGGGCAAAGTGCCAGAAAGGGCGAATCTAATTATAGATTTGCCCTTTCTGGGGTGTCTGGGGCAGATGTTAGTAGCCAGGGGGGCACAAAAAATGTACCCTCCCTAGGCTGTTATTATCTGCCCCCACTCGCTTTGCTTTGTCTGTCTGGTGGAGAAAATACAGCGGGAGCCCACGCATTTTTTTTCAACGAAATTACACCTTTAATTAACCCCTACATGTCTGAAATTTTGCACAAATACACTCATGTAATTGTAAGTTCTAAACAAATATCAAAATACAGGAAATGACATGGTTAACTGTGTGGAAACAATGTATCATTTCATGTCGGGTCTGTGATTTCACAGAAGCCGGCAATTGAATGAGCGGCTAATACAGTATGTAGAAGTGTAGAAACTATAAATATATATATATTATATATATATAATATAACACATGTCACAATGACATATATATATATATATATGTATTCTATGTGTGTATATGTATTGATTCGATTCTTTATTAAAGCTGTCAGTGTGATTTTACAGTATAGGCAGGGAATGAATTGCCGGCTTTTCTAAAGGACACCGATGCGATTTCATCGCAAGTCACACAGTGTGGTCCGTTTGTAATCCGATTTTTCATCGCTCCCATAGACTTGCATTGGCGATTGTCGACCGACAATCGGTGACAATCGCAGCATGCTGCGATTGCACACGGACGTTTAAAACGGACCACAAAAAATCTGATACTGGGAGCTGCTCCATAGATTAACATAGGTCCGACTGCAATGCGATTTTTCATCGCATTGCAGTCGTCCGATTCTGTCGCCAGTGTGACGCCGGCCTTATACTAGCCTGCACGGGACTTGTCTCCTGCCTATCCTCTCCCTTCATACTCTGCATTCCAAGTGAGGTTTTGAAAAAGACCGCGTATGGTCGAAACGTTAACCCCATCAGCACTGTCCATTTTGTTTACATACCACATAATATTTTGTGGTTTATGTCTATTTGTTTGTCTATTTGTTTGATTGAATAAATGAAACCTTATTTTCTTCACATTCAATATTCAGTGCGGCTGATTTCTCTATTATATTATCCAGAAGATCGCAGTAAGGCTCTGCTCACATTTATCCTGTGCTCCAGTCTGAGCACATACACCAGGGTTTCCGTGTAAATCTCCGAAATACATGATTCAGACAAAACCCCCAATGGAAGATTCCCTATAATGCGACGTTACCCACAGTGTCGCTGTCCTGATCGCTGCCTGAGCAGCGATCATGTAGCGACACACCAGCGATCCTGACAAGTGCATATCGTTGTCGGGATCGCTGGTGTGTCGCTATGTGTGACGAGGCCCTTACAGTAAAATCTCTTTTGCTCTGTACTTCCGATATAGGAAATCTCACTGATCAGTCACTTGTGATGAATATATATAATATGTTCTCAAGAATCTATATTTGTTTTAAAACCAACATATAGAGGGGTAAAAGTTGATATGACAGTGACAATGTTAGCTGCAATCTGAGCTTCTAGAAAGCTTTGCTGATGCTTTAAAATTTCATTATTGCAGGCTGTGCAGTCCAGATAAACCTGCATCATATCTGGCCAGGCCTCACTACTTCCAGGTCTATGATTTGAAGAGCCAGCTGATTCTTAGACAAGACAACATGGCACGGGAACAGAAGTGACCGCAGAAGACAAAGATCTGACTGGGCTTACACTACTCACAGCAGCTAATATTACACTCAGATCATCTAGAACAATTGCACATTGTTTTTCTTGGTTTCATGCAACAAGACACTTGGAAAGAAATATCTTTTTGAAAAGAATCTCAGGACAATGGGCAATTCTAAATTTGTCGAGGACGTAGAAATGAGAATAATGATACTTGTTTCTACAATTTACACTACTAATAACAGATCTTTAAGAAAACAGACTAAAAGTGCAGCGCACATAGGTGTATGAAAGTAATTCTCCAAGTAACAAATAGGGGTATATGTGTAGCCCCAAAGTAGTAATAGGAAAGTGATACACCTAAAGTAAGCATATAATCAAATGACTAATAAGTACTTCAAAATTTGAAAACCTACAACAAATGGTACATGGCTTAATCCTTCTATTGGGCTATCATTTGTTAGTAAAAAATACAAATAAAAGGTTTACAAGTGGGGGAAACAAAAGTAGGGTGACATACCCAGTAGGAAGGAGTATTAGTCAATATTGTATGTATTTGATAATTAGTAGTAACTATAGGAGAAAGTCAAATGGAAAAGGTCAGTGTGGCAATATACATCTGTACGCATAGCAAATAGACAGGCATCTGGGACAGAAAAATGCATGTGGGAGAGACTCCACATAAATACCAGATGGACCAGATGTTTGAACAAGAGTAGCAATAAAGAATAAAGAAGCGTAGCAATAGGGATTATCCATCTTTACTCCTCCTGCTGGAATGGCTCCAGCCCCAACCTGAGTTTTGGCACGAGCCTTCATCGGGGAGTAACGCAACACATGTTTTCTAATGGTGAAAGGTCTGGACTACAGGTGGCCAGGTCATCACCTGAACTCTTCATCTGCAAAGCCATGCTGTTGTGATGAATGCAATATGCGGTTTAGTATTGTATTGCTAAAATATTCAAAGTCTTCCCTGATATAGACATAGCTCAGCATTTCGAAATCATTATATTCTTGTTTTCTTTACATTTTACACAGCATCACATTTTTGGGGGAATTGGAGTTGTAGAAAGCTAGTTAAAGCTGGTTTCACATTTGCGTATCAGTGCGCAGTGTTTGATCCGCATAGATCCGCATGCGTCATGTGTACATTTTTTTAACATGGTGTACGCAAGGACATGCGTACGCGTGCGTCGTTTCCGGTGTCCGGCAAACGCAACATGTTGCATTTTTTGAAGCGTCAAAAATCCGTCAAATATGCGCAGTCATGCGCATGCGGATTAGTGCGTCAAATGCATTACTGTCTATGGGATTGCATTGGTACGCAGGGACATGAGCATGGATGCGTTTGATGCGCATGCGGACTTCAGACTGCGCATGTCCAGGAACTAATTACAGCACCTGGAAATATCAAACGCATGCGCATAAACAGCGCAAATGCATGCAAACGCAGTGGGTTTTTTTCTTAATGTGTAAGCTGATGCGTATAAAAAATGCTGCGTTGGCATGCATTTTGCATGCGTTTTGGCATGCGTTTGCGCATGCAGATGATACACTGCGCACTCAAACGCGAATGTGAACCTAGCCTAACTGAGCACAATTATACAATGACTAAAACATCGTAAGGCTAAAAAATCTTTAATTAAAAGGTTATTGTCTGTTATGAAACTGGTATAATTAGTTTGGCAGCATAAAAATAAGCAAGTTTGCAAATTACTTGATTTTTTTATCTGCTGTCCATCTCCTGCTATCAGGACATTTGTCTTACATAATTTACAACTCATTACTGAGAAGATTATTCACCTGAACCTAGCCAAGTATACACATTAGCTAAATTCTAGGTTGAGTAGTTAACTCTTGAGATACCTACCACCTTCTTCCAATTAATCTCTATACAGCAGTTAGCTGCTCACCTCCCTTTCCCTATCAGTCTGTGACCTGCTTCCAGAGCAGTTCTCCTAATCACTGCTCTCACTTTCCTAGCTATGTGCTTGTTTAGAGTCTCTTTCACCTACACTGTGTTCCAAATTATTATGCAAATAATATTTTCTCAGATTTTCCCAAATTACCTATATGAATTTCAGTCATTGTAATTTTCCAGTCAAATAACTATTAGAGTACAATTGAAAGGTTTTTGTACAAACTGCCTATGATAACAGTATATTTTTTAACCCCTTCCCGACCTGTGACGCCACGTAGCGTCATGAAAGTCAGTGCCAATCCGACCCATGACACCTATGTGGCGTCATGAAGGGATCGCGTTCCTGCGGGTCGGGTGACCGGGGTCACTGAAAGGTCACCCGACCCGCCGGCACAGGACCCTTTGTGCTTCACCACAGGGGGGTTGGCTTAACCCCCCCGTGGCCACGATCGCTCTGATTGGCTGTTAAAAGTGAAACAGCCGATCAGAGCAATCAGTAATATTTCACCAATATAATTGGTGAAATATTACAATCCAGCCATGGCCGATGCTGCAATAGCATCTGCCATGGCTGGACACCGAGCCCTGACCCCCCCACACGGATTCACGGTGGCGATCGGCCGCCGCCACCGAAAGATGGCAGCAGTCGGTCACCGCCGTCACTAAAAGCTCCCCTCGTCCTGGCCTCCGCTGCCCCCACCTTCCGATCCCCCCCCCTCACTTCCGACCCCCATACTCACCTCTCCCGGTCCACCGATGTCCCTGGATCCTTCCCGGCGGCTGCCCGGGATTCTTCATGGGCGCCGCCATCTTGGAAAATGGCGGGCGCATGCGCAGTGCGCCCTGCAGAGTCAAAAAAATTATTTTGATCACTGTGATAAACTGTCACAGTGATCAAAATAAAAAAAAGTAAGTGAACCCCCCCTGTCATAGGTAGGGACAAATAATAAAGAATTTTTTTTTTTTTCCTATTAGGCCCTGTGCACACGTTGCGGATTTCGCTGCTGATTTCACTGCGGATCAGCAGCGAAATCAGCTGCGGATCAGCAGCGAAATCAGCTGCGGATCAGCAGTGGATTTCGCTGCTGATCCGCAGCTGATTTCGCTGCTGATCCGCAGCTGATTTCGCTGCTGATCCGCAGCTGATTTCGCTGCTGATCCGCAGCGGATTTCGCTGCTAATCCGCAGCTGATTTCGCTGCGGATCCACAGCGGATTTGGCGCTGCGGATCCACAGCAGATCCAGAAACCATGTACAGTACAATGCAAATAAATGGTAAAAAAAAAACGCTGTGCACATGCTGCAGATTTTTCAGCGCAGATTTGCTGCGGCTTTAAATCCGCAGCATGTCAATTCTTTGTGCGGATTCCGCAGCGATTTTACACCTATTCCATTATAGGCATAAAACCGCAGAGAAAAACCGCAGCAAATCCGCGCTAAATACGCAGGTAAAAGGCAGGTCGTTTTACCTGCGGATTTTAGAAAAATCTGCAAGTGAATCCGCAACGTGTGCACGGGGCCTTAGGGTCAGGCTGGGTTCATATTGCATTATGGCAGTCCGTTAGATGGACTGCGTTTCACCGCGGTATAACGCGGTGTAACGCAGTCCGTTAACGCTGCCATTCACCCCATTTGTGTGCGCATCGCAACGCATGCCATGAAGCAGCATGCGTTCGCGACGTGTCGTCATTCAGTGACGGAGCCTTGGACGCAGGCTGCAGCGTCTGGGCTCCGTCACCGCTAGCACAGATGAATCATCGCTGATTCCTCTGCACTAGCGGGTATAGCATAACGCGATCGTGTTGAACGGGCTGGTAAAACGCAATATGAACCCAGCCTTAGGGTTAGAACTAGGGTTAGGGTTAGAACTAGGGTAAGGGTTGGAATTAGGGTTAGGGTTGGAATTAGGGTTAGGGTTGGGATTAGGGTTAGGTTTGTGGTTAGGGTTAGAGTTAGGATAAGCGTTAGGGGTGTTTTGGGGTTAGGGTTGGGATTAGGGTTAGGCTTGTGGTTAGGTTTATGGTTAGAGTTGGGATTAGGGTTAGGGGTGTGTTGGGGTTAGGGTTATGGTTAGGGTTTGTATTAGGGTTAGGGGTGTGTAGGGGTTAGGGTTGGGGTTAGGGGTGTGTTGGGGTTAGGGTTGGAGTTAGAATTGAGGGGTTTCCACTATTTAGGTACATCAGGGGGTCTCCATACGCGACATGGCGCCACCATTGATTCCTGCAAATTTTGCGTTCAAAAAGTCAAACAGTGCTCCCTTTATTCCAAGCCCCGACGTGTGCCCAAACAGTGGTTTACCCCCACATATGGGGTATCAGCGTACTCAGGAAAAATTGCACAACAACTTTGGGGGTCTAATTTCTCCTGTTACTGTTGGGAAAAAAAAATTGGGGACTAAAAAATATTATTTTTGTGGAAAAAAAATGATTTTTATTTTCACGGCTCTGCGTTATAAACTTCTGTGAAGAACTTGGGGGTTCAAAGTGCTCACCACACATCTAGATAAGTTCCTTGCGGGTCTAGTTTCCAAAATGGGGTCACTTGTGGGGAGTTTATACTGTTTAGGCACATCAGGGACTCTGCAAACGTAACATGACGCCCGCAGACCATTCCATCAAGTCGGCATTTCAAAACGTCACTACTTCCCTTCCGAGCCCCGAAGTGTGCCCATACAGTAGTTTTCTCCCACATATGGTATATCAGCGTACGCAGGACAAATTGGACAACAACTTTTGAGGTCTAATTTCTCCTGTTACCCTTGGGAAAATAAAAAAATTGGGGACTAAAAGATCATGTTTGTGGAAAAAATATGATTTTTTTTATTTTCATGGCCCGGCGTTATAAACTTCTGTGTAGCCCTTGGGGGTTCAAAGTGCTCACTATACATCTAGATAAGCTCCTTGGGGGGTCTAGTTTCCAAAATGGGGTCACTTGTGGGGGGTTTCTACTGTTTAGGCACATCAGGGGCTCTGCAAACACAACATGACGCCCACAGAACATTCCATCAAGTCTGCATTCCAAAATGGCGCTCCTTCCCTTCTGTGCTCTCCCATGCGCCAAAACAGTGGTTCCCCCCCACATATGGGATACCAGTGTACTCAGGACAAACTGTACAACAACTTTTGTGGTCCAATTTCTCCTGTTACCCTTGTGAAAATAAAAAATTGCGGGTTAAAAAAATCAGTTTTTGAGGAAAAAAATGATCTTTTATTTTCACGGCTCTGCATTACAAACTTCTGTGAAGCACGTGGGGGTTCAAGGTGCTCACCACACATCTAGTTAAGTTCCTTGGGGGGTCTAGTTTACAAAATGTGGTCACTTGTGGGGGGTTTCTACTGTTTAGGCACATCAGGGGCTCTGCCCGCCCGCAGACCATTCCATCAAGTCGGCATTTCAAAGCGTCACTACATCCCTTCCAAGCCCTGACGTGTGCCCAAACAGTGGTTCTCCCCCACATGTGAGGTACTAGCGTACTTAGGACAAATTAGACAACAACTTTTGGGGTCCAATTTCTCCTGTAACCATTGTGAAAATAAAAAATAGGGGGCTAAATAATCATTTTTTGAGAAAAAAAAATTATTTTTTATTTTCACGGCTCTGCGTTATAAACTTTTGTGAAGCACCTGGGGGTTCAAAGTGCTCACTGTGCATCTGCATAAGTTTCTTAGGGGGTCTAGTTTCCAAAATGGGGTCATTTGTGGGGGAGCTCCAAAGTTTAGGCATACAGGGGCTCTCCAAACATGACATGGTGTCCGCTAACGACTGGAGCTAATTTTCCATTCAAAAAGTCAAATGGCGCTCCTTCCCTTCTGAGCCCTGCCGTGCGCCCAAACAGTGGTTTATGACCACATATGAGGTATCTGTGTACTCAGGAGAAATTGCCCAACAAATTTTAGATCCAATTTATACTGTTGCCCATGTGAAAATGAAAAAACTGAGGCTAAAAGAAAATTTTTGTGAAAAAAAAAGTACTTTCTTTTTTTTACAGATCAATTTGTGAAGCACTTGGGGGTTCAAAGTGCTCACTCTGCATCTAGATAAGTTCCTTGGGGGGTCTAGTTTCCAAAATGGGGTCACTTGTGGGGAGCTCCAATGTTTAGGCACACAAGGACTCTCCAAATGCGACATGGCATCCGCTAAATATTCCAGCATATTTTCCATTCAAAAAGTCAAATGGCGCTCCTTCCCTTCTGAGCCCTGCCGTGCGCCCAAACAGTGGTATCGGTGTAGTCAGGAGAAATTACCCAACAAATTTTAGGATCCATTTTATACTGTTGCCCATGTGAAAATGAAAAAACTGAGGCTAAAAGAAAATTTTTGTGAAAAAAAAAGTACTTTCTTTTTTTTACGGATCAATTTGTGAAGCACCTGGGGGTTCAAAGTGCTCACTCTGCATCTAGATAAGTTCCTTGGGGGTCTAGTTTCCAAAATGGGGTCACTTGTGGGGAGCTCCAATGTTTAGGCACACAGGGACTCTCCAAATGCGACATGGCAACCGCTAAATATTCCAGCATATTTTCCATTCAAAAGTCAAATGGCGCTCCTTCCCTTCTGAGCCCTGCCGTGCGCCCAAACAGTGGTTTATGACCACATATGAGGTATCTGTGTACTCAGGAGAAATTGCCCAAAATTTTAGGGTCCATCTTATCCTGTTGCCCATGCAAAAATGAAAAAATTGATGCTAAAAGAAAAATTTTGATGGAAAAATTAAAATGTCCATTTTTTCCTTCCACGTTGCTTTAGTTCCTGTGAAGCACCTGAAGGGTTAATAATCTCCTTGAATGTAGTTTTGAGTAGCTTGAGGGGTGCAGTTTTTATAATGGTGCCACTTTTGGGTATTTTCTGCCATATAGACCCCTCAAAGTGACTTCAAATGTGAGGTGGTCCCTAAAAAAAATGGTTTTGCAAATTTTGCTGTAAAAATGAGAAATCGCTGGTCAACTTTTAACCCTTATAACTTCCTAACAAAAAAAAATGTTGTTCCCAAAATTGTGCTGATGTAAAGTAGACATGTGGGAAATGTTATTTATTAACTATTTTGTGTCACATAACTCTCTGGTTTAACAGAATAAAAATTCAAAATTTGAAAATTGCGAAATTTTCAAAATTTTGGCCAAAGTTCCATTTTTTTCACAAATAAACGCAAAAATTATCGACCTAAATTTACCACTAACATGAAGCCCAATATGTCACGAAAAAACAATCTCAGAATTGCTATGATCCGTTGAAGCGTTGCTGAGTTATTACCTCATAAAGGGACACTGGTCAGAATTGCAAAAAATGGCCAGGTCATTTAGGTCAAAATAGGCTGGGTCATGAAGGGGTTAAAAAGAAAACACTCAAACTGCACTCAAAATGCATGTTCCAAATTATTATGCACAGCAGAGTTTTCAACCTTTTCATTTTAATAAAGAACAAAAAAATGGTCATTTTTGAAATTATAAGCATTAGCAGGTTATTACAAACTGAAATCAAACAGTTTTCAACTCAAAACTTTATTCTAGGTGATGTTACATTTGCACATAGGACCCCTTCTTCCAGTGGAGCTTCTGAACTCTCTCGTCCATTGAATTTGTCAGGTTTTGGATGGTTTCTGCTTCAATTGTTTTGCATGAGGACAGAATACCCTCCCAGAGCTGTTGCTTAGATGTGAACTGCCTCCCGCCATCATAGACACTCCTTTTGATGATGCTCCAGAGGTTCTCAATGGGGTTGAGGTCAGGGGAGCATGGGGGCCTCACCATAAGTTTGTCCCCTTTTATGCCCATAGCAGCCAGAGATGCAGATGTGTTATGTGCAGCATGAGACGGTGCATTATCATGCATGAAAATGATCTTGCTGCGGAATGCACGGTTCTTCTTCTTGAACCATGGCAGGAAGTGCTGTTTGAGAAACTCAACATACACTATGGAGTTCATCTTTACCCCTTCAGGGATCCTAAAGGGGCCGACAATCTCTCCCCATGATTCCAGCCCAAAACATTACTCCACCTCCTCCTTGTTGGCGCCGTAGCCGTATTTGCATGGGGTGTCCATCAACCAGCCATCCTCCACTCCGTCCATCTGGACTATCGAGCGTTGCACGGCACTCATCGGTGAACAAAACAGTTTTGAAGTCAGTCTTCATGTATTGTTTGGCCCACTGGAGCCGTTTCGGCTTGTGTGCAGTGGATAGAGGAGGTTGACAGGATGGCTTACACACAGCTGCAAACATCTTGTTGTTCGGGGACGTTGGAGGCACCAGCAGCTTCAAAACTTGTCTGCTGCTATGACAAGGCTTTTTTGCCGCTGCTCTTTTAACCTGACGTAATTGCTTGTAGGAAAGAGTCCTCAATTTTCCCTTATCAGCACACACACGTGTGTACTGTGAATCAGCTACATACTTCTTGATTGTGCGATGATCACGATGAAGTGTCTTAGCAATGTTGATTGTAGTCTTGCCTTGACCTAAACACTCCACAATTTGTTGCTTCTCAGCAGCCGACACATCCTTTTTCTTTCCCATTTTGGCAGAAAATGTAGGCTGCTTAATAATGTGAGACAGCCTTCTTAAGTAGTCTTGCCTTTCATTGGACACACCTGCCAAACTAATTAAGACAGGTGTCTGCAATTGCTTACAGTGATATAAAGAGCCCTGACACACATCACCATCAATGAGTTTAACTGAAAAACAACTTACCTTATCACTCCTAAACAATTTTTGCATAATAATTTGGAACACAGTGTATATGCAATGATAACGATAACATTGTAGACATCCGAACAAGCCCTGACAGACCTGAGTATGTTACAGTAGCACAATAAGCTCAGGAGAAGAATACCATTGACACTGAAATAATATTTACCAATTTGCCACCATCCCAGCAACAATTCTTTAACTCCTCAAAGACCCAGACACTTCTTTTTGTGCTTTCGTTTTTTCTCTCATTTTTTCAAGAGCCATAACTCTTACTTTTCCATCGGCTAAAACATATGACGGCTTGATTTTTCTTAGTACAAGTCATACCTTTGATTGTCACCATTCTTTTTACCATATAATGTATGAGAAAACGGAAAAAAAATTCCACATTGAGTGAAACGGTGAAAAAAAAAACAGCAATTCTGCCATTGTTTTTCGGGTTTAGTTTTTAGGATGTTCATTCTATGTAAAAGTGACCTGGAGAATAAAGTTATATATATTTTTAATATTTACTGGTTTAAAATAACCTTAAGAATCTTGTTTAAAAAAAAAGTTTGTGTCACCATTTCTTAAGACTTACTGTATACCTTTTTATTTTTCCATGCCTTATTTTTTTCATGCTAAGCAGACATTCGTAGTGATACAATTTTGGGGTATATATGACATTATTAAAGCATTTCATTTACTTTTGGGAAGTGCAGCGACCAAAAATGACAATATTGTTGTTTTAATTTTTATTTAATACTCAATTTAAATAATTTTGTTTTTATAGATCAGAGTTTTTGGGATACAGTACCAAAAATATTATTTTTTTTATTTCTTTATTTTTGAAGGGGAAAAAGAGTAAAGGGGTTGATTTAAACTTTTAGATATTCACTCACCTGTACTATGTCTTGAAATACTACAGTATTGTAGTACATAGTGAGTTCTACTATGAAGCCCATCTTGTGGCTGAGCTTTACAGGTTGACTAAGATTGTAGTTTATGGGAGGTCTCCTGCAGACCCCTGGCTGCATTGGTAGCCCATCAGCTCCTTGATATTGCTTTACAGAAGGGCAGGATATGAACCAAGCTTGCTACAATACAATGCTACAATATGTCACGAAAAACAATCTCAGTATCACCGGGATCCGTTGAAGCATTCCAGAGCTACAGTTGTGCTCAAAAGTTTACATACCCCGGCAGAATTTTTGCTTTTTTTCAGAGAATATGAATGTTAACCCCAAAACTTTTTCTCCATAAATGGTTAGTGGTTGAATGAAGCCATTTATTGTCAAACTACTGTTTTTTCTCTTTTTAAATCATAATAACAACGCAAAATATTCAAAAGACCCTGATCAAAAGTTCACATAGCCCATTTCTTAATACAGTGTATTGCCCCCTCTAACATCAATGACAACTTGAAATCTTTTGTGGTAGTTGTGGATGAGGTTCTTTATTTTCTCAGAATGTAATGCTGCCCACTTTTCTTGGCAAAAAGCCTCCAGTTCCCAGAGAATAAGTTTTGATGTTATCATTCCTATTCTCTGAAAAAAGGCCAAGAAAGCAAAAATTGTACCGGGGTATGTAAACTTTTAAGCACAACTGTATAACCTCATAAAGTGACACTGGTCAGAATTGTAAGATTTGGACTAGTCATGAAGGTGAAAACAGGCTTGGTGGCTGAAGGGGTTAAATGAAACCCAATTGAAAAAAAATTTGTGTGCAAAAAAAACAGGCATTTAGACAGGAAAAACCTCTATACTACGCCAGATGAAGAAAAAAAGCGACCGTGTCACCCTGCACAGTAACAGGACATCTCCTCCCCCACACTGAAAACAGTATCCTCAAAAATAATATCCTTTAATTAGCTCCTACAGTAATAATATCTCACATTCTGGACCCCATGTGTACTCTCATTCTGGACTCTACATGTCCACCCATTCTGCCTCCTGTCTCCCCATACTGCCCCCATGTCTCCCATATTGCCCCCATAGTCATCCATAATAGTATAATGCATCCCATAGTCAAATAGTAGTATAATGCAGCCACATAGCAGTATAATGCAGCCATAGTAGTATAATGCAGCCCCATAGTGGTATAATGCACCCTATAGTAGTATAATGCACACAATAACAGTATAATGCAGCCCTATAGCAGTATAATTCAGTCACATAGCAGTATAATGCAACCCCATAGCAGTATAATATGAGCCCCATAGCAGTATAATGCACCCCCATAGCGTATAATGCACCCCCATAGTATAATGCAGCCCCATAGTGGTATAATGCGTCCAATAGTATAATGCAGCCCCATAGCAGTATAATGCACCCCCATAGTATAATGCAGCCCCATAGCAGTATAATACACCCCCATAGTATACTGCAGCCTCATAGCAGTATCATGCACCCCATAATATAATGCGGAAAGATAACAGTATAATGCACCCCCATAGTATAATGCAGCCTCATAGTATAATGCAGCCCCATAGTAGTATAATGCACTTTCATAGTATAATGCAGTCCCATAATAGTATAATGCACCCCATGGTATAATGCAGGCCCTTAAAAGTATGATGCACGCCTATAGTATAATGCAGCCCCATAGTAGTATAATACACCCCATAATATAATGTACCCCATAGCAGTATTATTCATAGTATAATGCAGCCCCATAGCAGTATAATGCACCCCCATAGTATAATGCAGCCCCACAGTATAATGCACCCCCATAGTAGTATAATGCAGCCCCATAGCAGTACAATGCATCCCATAGTAGTATTATGCACCCCATAGTATAATGCACCCCATAATATAATGCACTCCCATAGTATATAATGCAGCCCCATAGTGTATAATGCAGCCCCATAGTAGTATATTGCAGCCAATAGTATAATGCACCCTCATAGTGTATGATGCATCATCATAGTGTATAATGCAACCACATACCGCGGCTATAGAAAAAAATAAAAAAGTTTCTGCTTACCTGCCGAGATCTAGCAATGTCCTCCGCTCGATACATGTGAGGCGCGCAGCAATGATCACTCGTATGACAGTGATTGGCTGGCAGCTGTTAACTGTTGCCGTGTGGGAAGAATCTCCCGCATGACAACAAATTTTAACTGCCCGTGCGTCTGAGGACGCATGGGCAGTTACTTGTCACGATCCACGTTGGGATCTGTGGCAGATCTCTCTCTTCATACTAAAACCTTTATCCTTTCAAACCAACGTGGGTTAATGTCAGTCTTTTCCCCCGTGGCCGCTGGTGGAATTGCATGCCTGATGACTTGTCAGAGGGAGGTGGCGACCACTCCTACTTCCCTTAAAGGGTCTCCTGAGTTGTCAGCTGGTATTGGTAATATTGCTTCCTTTGGAAACCAACCAAGCTGGAGCTAGGTGCTGCTGAGAGCAGTTGTACTTCAGTTGCTTCCCTCATCTGGTGTCTTACCCTACTGTGCAGAGCATTACAGCAGAGAAAGCTAAGTGTTTATTGTTTAGTTGATTTAACCCCTAGGTGTCTGTATTTCCTTTTGTTGTTTTGGTGTTGTTCACATTATTCCCTGTCTCCCCTCCTGGGGAGGGGGTTGGTGGGTTTAGCTCAGGGCTAAACAGGAGACAGGGACAGGTCGGTGACTTGGGCCTCACTACCTCTATGTGTACCCCCAAGTTAAGGGAAGACAGGGCCCTTCCTTAGCCTTAGGGGCAGTTCAGGGGCCCAGGTTCCTCATCCCCTGTATTTCTACAATTGCCCCGTGACATTACTGATCTGACAGAACCCTGCCGTTGGGGCCCGCTGCGGCCCCCCTCTGCTCATTGGGCCCGAGTAATGCTCTGATGGCGGCCCTGGAACTCAACATTCCCATAGACACATAAGAGGTTATCAAGTTCGGGTCAGGATAACCACGGCCAGTCCATGCATCACCATCCAAGTACATACATGCAGATTTGTGAATTTAGCTTTAAAGGGGTTGTGCCACGAACAAAGTACATTTTAATTAATAGATATTGGAATAATAGTAAGTTTGCTATGTGTTACGTTGGGTTTACACCTCCCAACTTGCGTCAAGAAATTGCCACCTTACTTACAATGGGGAAAATAAGTATTTAATTCACTGCTGATTTTGCAAGTTTTCCCACCTACGTAGAATGTAGAGGTCTGTAATTTTTATCGTAGGTACACTTCACCTGTGAGAGACAGAATCTTAAAAAAATCCAGAAAATAACATTGTATAATTTTTACATAATTAATTTTCATTTTATTTATTTGATACAATAGAAAAACAGAACTTATTATTTGGTACATAAACCTTTGTTTGCAATTACGGAGATCTGACGTTTCCTGTTGTTCTTGACCAAGTTTGCACACTGCAGCAGTGATTTTGGTCCACTCCTCCATACAGATCTTCTCAAGATCTTTCAGGTTTTGGGTTCAGATTTGGAGACTGGCTAGGCCACTCCAAGACCTTGAAATGCTTCTTACAGGGGAACTCCTTAGTTGCCCTGGCTGTGCATTTTGGGTCATTCTGATGATGGAAGACCCAGCCACGACCCATCTTTAATGCTCTTACTGAAGGAAAGCGGTTGTTGGACAAAATCTCTTGATACATGACCCCATTCATCCTCCCTTCAATACAGTGCAGTTGTCCTGTCCCCTTTGCAGAAAAGCACCCCGAAAGTATGATGTTTCTCCCACCATACTTATCTTTCTTCTTCCTCCATCATGGCAAGTGGATTTGATGCCAAAAAGTTCTATTTTGGTCTCATCTGACCATAAGACTTTCTCCCATGGCTCCTCTGTATCATGCAGATGGTCATTGGCAAACTTCAAATGGGCCTAGACATGTGCAGGCGTGAGCAGGGGGACCTTACATGCCCACAGGATTTTAATCCATGACAGCGTAGTGTGTTACTAAACTAACAGTAATGTTTGAGACATTGACCAGATCCTCCCAGAATCATCCTTACCCCACAAGGCGAGATCTTGCATGTAGCCCCAGAGTGAGGAATCATAGAATCATAGAATGGTAGAGTTGGAAGGGACCTCCTGGGTCATCTGGTCCAACCCCTGCTCAAAGCAGGATTCTCTAAATCATCCCAGACTGATGTCTGTCCAGCCTCTGTTTGAAGACTTCCATTGAAGGAGAACTCACCACCTCTCGTGGCAGCCTGTTCCACTCATTGATCACCCTAACTGTCTTAAAGTTTTTTCTAATATCTAATCTGTGTCTCCTCCTATTCAGTTTCATCCCATTGCTTCTAGTCTTTCCTTGTGGAAGATTGACAGTCATCTTGTGTTTCTTCCATTTTCTAATAATTGTGCCAACACTTGTTGCCTTCTCTCCAAGCTGCTTATCTGTTGTCATGTAGCCTATCTCAGCCTTGTGCAGGTCTACAATTTTGCCCCTGGTGTCCTTAGACAGCTCTTTGGTCTTGGCCATGGTGGCGAGGTTGGAATGTGATTTATTGAGTGTGTGGACAGGTTTCTTTTATACAGTTGATGAGTTCACACAGATGCAATTAATTCAGGCAATGAGTGCAGAGCAGGAGGGCTTCGTATAAAAAAATAACAGGACTGTGAGAGCCCAAATTCTTGCTGATTGGTAGGTGATCAAATAATTCTTTCATGCAATAAAATACAATGTAATTATTTAAAAGTCATACAATGTGATTTTCTGGATTTATATTTTTAGATTCTGTCTCTCACAGTTGAAGTGAACGTGCGATAAAAATTACAGACCTCTCCATTCTTTATAGGTGGGAAAACTTGCTAATATGGAAGTGTATACTTATTTTCCCCACTGCAGCTAATAGTTTGCTGCTATGATCGGTGGTCATTTAATAGCTTGGTTTGATAGGCAGACTTAATTGGCTGCTATTGTTCTCTGCAGCACTGGCTCTGATTACACAGGATACTGTGCTACTGAGAAGGATGATCTTTTAAGAAAACTAAAAAATAATTTCTCCCAACGAATGAACCTGTTTACTATGCACAATTATTGAGAAACAAGCTTCCTAGGAACACTCGTTCATGACTATTTCACAGTGTAAATGAAAATAAAAGAAAATACAGGTCCCCGGGAGAAGTTTGTTCTAGAAACCTGTCCTTTACTCACCTTCCTCAGGTCCTGCGCTGAGTATCTGCTACTGTTCCCAAAATCTGATATTGACTTCAGTACTGACATCATGTCTACAATCAGTGTTAGAACTCTAGCCAATAACCGACACAAGGAGCAGCAGGAAAGGCTCAGTGCAGGACCTGGGAAGGCTGCATAAAGCATTTTTATGGGAATTTTTTTTTTTAATCATAAACTGCACCCAGGGACATATTTTCTGAAAGGGAAAAATCTCCTTAACGGGAATCTATCAGCAAATTTTTGCTATGTAATCTGAGGACAGCATAAGGTAGTGGTTAAAACACTGAACTCAACTGAATGTCACATATCCAGCTATGTGCTGCTGTTTACTCACACTGAGCTTTAACTCTTTAACAACCACCGAAACGCCTTTTAACTGCGGCAGTTAAGGGTACTTATTCCTCAGCACTGCTTTTTAACAGTGCTGAGAAATAAGGGTACAGCGCCCCCCTGCGTCTGAAAATCTCTGGGGTGTCGACTGCCAGAGGTAGCTTAGTCTACAGAGAACATGATCAGGTATCGTTTTTACGGTTCCCTGTCACGTGATCGTTCTTATTCACGGAATAATGGCGATCACAAAAAAAAAAAAAAAGATTTACAATTCATCTCTCTCCTTTGATGTGATTTATCATACCTCAGAAGAGAGAAATAGGGTTTCCCAAGCCCTACCCATACCGCTGCCATCCCCGGGCCTTCCTGATCTGTCCCACGGCCCTCCGCATCATCTTCCTGGAAAAAATTAACATGCGCCGAGATCTGCCGGCCGGTACATGGCAACAATAGGGATTTTTTCCTTTGGGTTCCTTTTTGATCATTGTGATAGACCCTATCACAGTGATCAAAATAAAAAAATAGTAAATCAAATCCCCCTTTGTCATCCCCTTAATTAGATAAAAAAAAATTATAAACTTGTTTTTTTTTTTTTCCGTTCTTTGCAGTTAGGGTTGGGATTGAAGTTAGGGTTGGGGTTGAGGTAGGGTTTGGGCTAGGGTTGGGTTAAAGTTAGGGTTGGGATTAGGGTTGTGTTAGCGTTGGAGTTAGAATTGGGATTTTTTAAAAAGAAAAAAAAAGATGATGATATGACAGCTAGTGTTGAGTGCAAGTGCTCACTACTCGACTTTGCAGTTGGTGGTCGGGTATGCACAGAGTGTCACGGATCCCTTCATATTTTTCCTTGGGTATCTAACAGCCGCGAAACATGCGGGGCAGGGACTCGAGCATGTCACTCGAGTACCCTCGATATTCGGTGCATACCCGAGCACCCGATGCAAACTAGAGTAGCGACTCACAAGTACTTGTGCTCAACACTAATAACGACAAATTCAATATGACAGCCCAGTATTATCAAATTGGGTTCAAAATGCTCACTATAGCCCTGGATAAAATCCTTAAGGGGTCTAGTTTCCAAAATGGGGTCACTTGTGAGGTTTTCCACTGTTTAGGCACATCAGGGGCTCTCCAAACATCTGCTCTTGATTCCAGCCAATTTTGCATTCAAAAAGTCCAATGGTGTTCCTTCCCTTCAGAGCCCTGCTGTGAGCCCAAACAGTGGATTTCCCCCACATATGGGGTATCGGCATGCTCAGGAGAAATTGCACAACAAATTTTTCCGTCCAAAAATAAAAACGTTTGGGACTAAATTAATTTTTTTGTGAAAAATGTTCAGCAACTGAAGGGTTAATAAACTTCTTGAATGTGGTTTTGAGCACCCTTGAGGAGTGCAGTTTTCTAGTGGCGTCACTTTGGGTACTTTCTGTCATACAGGCCTCCCAAAGACACTTCAATGTGAGGTGATCCCTAAAAAATGGTTTTGTAAATTTAATTGGAAAAATGAGAAATCGCTGGTCAACTTTTAACCCTTATAACATCTTAACAAAAAAATTATGTTTCCAAAATTGTGCTGTTGTAAAGTAGACATGTGGGAAATGTTATTTATTAGCTATTTTGTGTGACATACAGTACAGACCAAAAGTTTGGACACACCTTCTCATTTAAAGATGCTTCTGTATTTTGATGACTGAAAATTGTAGAATCACACTGAAGGCATCAAAACTATGAATTAACACATGTGAAATTACTGTATATACTTAACAAAAAAATTTGAAACTACTGAAAATATTTCTTATATTCTAGGGTCTTCAAAGTAGCCACCTTTTGCTTAATTGACTGCTTTGCACACTCTTGGCATTCTCTTGATGAGCTTCAAGAGGTAGTCACCGGAACTGAAAATCATTCATTTCCGGTGACTACCTCTTGAAGCTCATTAAGAGAATGCCAAGAGTGTGCAAAGCAGTCAATCAGAGCAAAATGTGGCTACTTTGAAGACCCTAGAATATAAGAAATATTTTCAGTAGTTTCACATTGAAATTGATATCTAGTCAGTCACTAGCATAGAGTTTGTGATTGATTGCTTATTCACCTTATCGGTAATGTAGCATCATTATCTGTATAACATAATGAATATTAGAATAGGAAATGCAAACATTACTGATGCAGCATATGAAGAATCCCATTTGCCTTTTCCATTACAAACATACATTATCTCCATGAGTGAACACTCAGGTTATCTGAGTACTGTCAATTAACACTGTATATCTCCTCCTCAGATGTAGAGCACGGAAGTCTAAAGGTACTGCCACACTTAGCGATCTCGTTAGCGATCTCAATAATGACGCAAGCTAACGAGATCGTTTTTGTGATCTCTTTTAGGTCGCTAGTAGCTGCCAAACAGGAGATCTCAAAAACGACTCATCAGCGGTCAGCGATCTCTTTAACGACTTTGGCGGTCGTTAGGACGTCATTAGCATGTACTGAGCACTTCTGATTCATAGGAATTTCCAGCATCGCTCCTGCTCTCTGCGTCCTGCTAGCCTGCTTTGCAACTTCTGCGATCCTCTCTGTGACGCAAAAGAGAACTTACAGATATTGCGATCCACTCCGTGATGCAAAACAGTCATATGCGTCACAAACGAGGTCGCTCGTCGTTTGCAAAAGGTGCCAAACACAGCGATATAGGCTCACCAGCGGGACGCCAGCGATCAAAAAACGGTCCAGAACGCTAGTGAACGATCAGCGACATCACAGCAGGAGCCACATCGTTGCTACATGCCACACACAACGAGGTCGCTAACGAGATCGCAAAACAGTGACGTTTTAGTGATCTCGTTTGCGATCTCGTTTGCGATCTCGTTTAGTGTGGCATACCCTTGAGTCAATATAGATACCAAAAACAGACAAACCATAGGAAATGTATCCAGTCAGAGGGATTACCGTATATTTCCATTGCTTTAATTTCAGTCCACTTAATTTAAAACACAAGTGAATAACCCGTAACCTTAGCCCCTTAAGGATGCAGCCTGTTTTCACATTTGAAAAACAAGGAGCAAAAATAAATATCTAAATAGCCATAACTTTTTATTTTTATTCCCGACAATGAAAGCTTATTTGTTTTGTGGGACAAGTTGTAGTTTTGATTTTTCATTGACTCCATTCATTTTACTACATAGAGTAAGTGCGCTGAAATGGTGAAACTTTCTTCCCCCACAGGCAATTCTGCCAATGTTCTTTGAGTTTTCTTTTTATGGCGTTAATTGTGCTGTAAATGACATGACAACGAGATTGCTGTTGAAAAAAAATCTGAAATGTGTAACAAAATAAATTTGTTTATTTCACAATTTTCCAAGACCCATAATTTTTTTCCCATCAATTTATCTATTTGATAGCCTGTTTTTATGTGGTGAGCTGGTGTTTTTATTTATATTGTGTGGTGCAGCAAAGGGTGTAGTGCTGGATGGAAGATATATTTCTCCCAGCAGGATAAAGTTAGGGCGGGATTTTCCCTAAAGTTGAGGACCTGCATTGATGTCACGATCACGTGATCAGCTCATGTGATGTATACCTCACCTGTGGGTGGAGTTATGGACTATGTAATGGAGATTGTTGTTTGGCACATGGTGAGTGTGTGCAAGGTGTGAGGAACTATGCTGGAGTTAGCCTGAACTTTTTTTGTTGGACTACCAGTGCTGCAAAAGATTTAGCAGCAAGACTCAAAACAACTCTGGGAATGGCACCTGCCAGATGCCACTGACCGGGCAGCTGCTTAGTTAAGCCTGTCCCGTGCAAGGGTGAGTCTGAGACCAGTGGTTCTCCAAGCTGGAGTATGTTTGTGTTCATTCTTTACTTTCTGCTAACCTGCTGTTTAAAAAGTGTCATTAAACCACTGAAGTTGGACTCTAAGCCTGTGTGATGCCTCATTACTGCGGCCCTGCCACTGCCTACCAGAGCAAATCCCTACATATTGGTGGCTTGAATGCGGGCATATGAAGTGAGGCCGGGCTGTTTTTGCTTATTTTTTATGCTGTATACTTCAACTTATGTCCTGGGTGAAAAGAGTGGTGCAGACCCTGGTGGGGAACTTTCCAGAAATAGAGACCATGGTAAAAATGCTTATGGAGGCCATGCGACAGCAGCAGCAGGCTACGCAACAGCAGCAGGAGGCTATGCAGCAGGAGCTGATTTTTTAATCAACAGCAGCAGGAAACCAACTGGCTGTTGATATGTGTAGCCCTGGTGTTAGGCACACGCAGTACCCTGGAGAGTGTGTGGCGAGACAGCAGTTTAATGCTAAATATTCATTCACTCAACATATACTAGACACACCCTTAGGGTAGTGGAGTTTACTCTTGAGGGAGTGGTCAAGGCGTATGTGTTAGAGTGATTTAGTGAGTCTAGTTCCTGTCTTCGGACAGAGAAGACGTCTGGAGTTTAGTTCCTGACTTCAGAGAGAGAAGACGTCTGGAGGGAGGAAGCAGTCCAGATTGCTCTATCATCAGTTCGGAAAGTGGAGTCTAGTATAGGTGCTTTAATTCACCTTAGCCTAGTCAGAGCTGTACCTCATCAGCATACACTGGAAGGAAAGAAGAAGTTTAGTGCAGAAAGTCTTCAGTATCCTGTCTAAAGGACGGTGTAAGGTTCAGAGACGTGCTCCTGTCTATTGATAACTGAGCATCTGTAACTAACTTTGAAGTGAAGGAAAAGAAAGAAGTGACTGCTCGACCCTTGGCTAGTGTGAGTGCTTATGTTACCAGCGAGGACAAGGCGAAAGGCACAGTGGTTTATTGGAATAGTGCTTACGGATTGAAGAAGTCCTGCACATTGCTACCGGTCACTGGGGACCGAAGGATCACTACTGTTTCAAGCATAGTGATAAGAAAACCAGGAATTTACCGGACCCTAGGTCGCGGCAAACAAGCCCCTTATAGTCAGTACGTAACTGGGGTCAGGGGGAGTGAAGACTTTGAATCAGTGCACGATAAGATAAGAATTCAGCTCCCTCGCAGGAAGGCTCCTAACACAAAGCTGACTGGGTAGTACAGCTAAGGATTAGCTGGAGTTATTGAGGGAACTACGCTTCAGGCTGGTTGTACTCATTGTATTGGAAGTAAAGGAGGCCCCTAACTTGTCCAGCTGCTGTCTCAAGATACACTCTCCTTGGATCAGCCTCCCTGGGACCTGCCTGAACATCTTACAAGTAAAGGTATGGAAAGACGCTGACCGTGTGAGACTGTGTTATTTACCTGCACCCGACTTCACTAACTTCATAGACCTGAGGGAAGAGTCCCACCTGTAGGGGACCCGACATCTAGCTGCATCACCATCCCCTCAGAGATCTACAGCAGCGCTGGTACTAATTACCAGAATACTACAGGTGGCGTCACGAACTGTATATAAACCTATCCCCTGTAAATATATCCCCAACATACGCCAGACCGCCCGGGCCACAGACCGAGCCACAGCTACCTGTGACAAACCCCATAGACTTCCATGGGCTCGGCTCTGAGTACCCCATTGCCCTGGTAATCCACAATTGTGGTGGCGGGTCGACACAACTTGGCGTCACGAACAGGATGCGAAACTCGCAGAATTGCGAGCCCTGTGTGCCTAAGGAATTGTTTTTGTGAAAAAGGACTGTTTTCACTTTTGGCGCCAAAATCGCCATTTTTGTCGCCATATTCGCGCCCTCAGGCGCTGGAGAAGAAGGTGGGCGTACCTTCGTGGGCGTCTACCCCCCAGTGGCGCGAAGAAAATGCCTGCCCTCTCAAAGTGCTATTACAACATGCGATCCTGCCCTACAGCAAAGGAGGTCCGCCTCCTCTTCACCTTCCCTGCGAGGAGGAGGAGACGCAAACCCCACCTCCACGGAAGAGACCGGATGTCTCCGCAGGAAGGAAAAAGGAATCTTCTGGAACATCATGGAAGCAGGACGTGTGCAGCCGAGCAGGGAAGCGGAGGAAGGCAGGCCCCGTGCCCCAGCCAAGCTGCCACCAGCATCGGAGTTATCCGTGGTCCTGCACCTGCAGCAGGCGTTGCTAGAGATTCAAGAAGAAAATGCACGCCTGAAGAAGATGGTCCAGTACCAACCTGGCTTTGAAGAGATCGAGAGACGCCGGCGTACCCTGGAACAGCGGAGGCTGTGGGACACGGTGATCGCTCCCCTCAACGACCCCCCACGATTCCAGATACCGAAGAGTCTGCTGCCCAAGGCGAAGGAGCAACCGGAGGCTGCCCCCGAAAGTACCGATCCCGATCCCACCGGTGAAGCGGTGGAAGCGAAGGAGGTTGAGGAGGTACAGCCAATCCCGGAACGCCCGCCCGGCCAAGAGGCCGCAGCAGATGATCGGTCCCCGGCAGGGACACCGGAGGGGTCCTGTCCGTCACTACCAGATGTGGACTGGGACGAAATGGCGCGCCTGGATGACGTCGCCTACACCGCCCAGTGGAACAGGAATGGCAGAGTCGTGAGGAGAAGAAGAAACGCCAGCAGGAGGAAGAGCGGGAAACTCAGCGGGACCGTCAGCGACAATATGCAGAGCTGATCGCGGACAAAGAGAGTGTCCGGAGAGAGAAAGGTACCCTGAGGGAACCGCGGCGGCAGGGGTGTGTGACTGAGTTCCAGCTCCGGAAGGGCTGGGGCTTTATCCGTGAACCGGGCCTCTACCCAGGGGTCTTTGTCAGCAGGCGTGATGTAGAATCCCACCTACCGCAAGGCCATCCCGGGAGGGACTTAGCCAATGGAGACATCGTCACATATACACGGCATTGGGGAATGAAGGGATGGTATGCCCTTAACGTCACCATCGTCCGTGACCCCGTCCCAGACGCAGGTAACGTCACCACTACCGCAGCGTCCCCGTCTCCAGCTCAAGCAGTAACCGGCCGTGCCCCAGCATCGCCCCCTGCAAATTCATCGCAATTAGCGACCCAGAGTTCATCGCAAAAGAAAGTTATATCTTCATCGCAACATGCGACCCAGTCTCAATCGCAATCTATGACACGGTCCATATCCTTAACTGTGATTGAAACGCAATCGGTGTCACGTGAGGAGAATGTACCTGTTGCGCCCCTAGAGGTTCGCACAAGAACTGTGGCGACCCAGACCCTAATCGCAGCGCATGATTTGCTAGTCCTGGGATCTAGGGCCCATTGCATTGTTCCAGCCCCCGGGGTGGAAAGTGTATTATTTGAAAATGAATAAATAGTAAAGAAGAATCGGTGAGATCCATATCGGGTCTACCATAAGTAAAAAGTTTGAGAATGTTTTATAAAGTTTTGCATATATATTTTGCTAACCGTAGAATGCCCGGCTGGGTAAATAGTAACCAGAAAAAGTTTGCACTTTAGTATAATAATGTGATATTATATTTGCGTATTTGGTTTTACATTGGACTTAGAGGTTGAGGACTATGCCAACCCAGAACTTATTTGTACATAGTTGCGCTTCGGTGCCTTATTTTGGTTTTACATAAACCAGCACAACTACCTCTGAATACAAAAACCCGTGTGGTGTGGCACTGAGTGAGGTCTGCAATCGGATGTCCTGCAGCCCACCCAGGACCTACGTTGAAGGTTTGGTGCGGGTCCTTCACAAGTATATTGTATATTTATTGAATGCTATTTAATACTTTTGTATTTCTATAATGTTTGCAACGTTCAAGATATCCTCACCTCCCGAATGGGACGAACCAATGTTAATTGTTTAATGTTTTCATGCATAAACAAAAATGTCTCTTTTGTATTTTACAGCCCGGGAGTGCTGTCTTTTACCATGGGGGAATGTGTAGCCCTGGTGTTAGGCACACGCAGTACCCTGGAGAGTGTGTGGCGAGACAGCAGTTTAATGCTAAATATTCATTCACTCAACATATACTAGACACACCCTTAGGGTAGTGGAGTTTACTCTTGAGGGAGTGGTCAAGGCGTATGTGTTAGAGTGATTTAGTGAGTCTAGTTCCTGTCTTCGGACAGAGAAGACGTCTGGAGTTTAGTTCCTGACTTCAGAGAGAGAAGACGTCTGGAGGGAGGAAGCAGTCCAGATTGCTCTATCATCAGTTCGGAAAGTGGAGTCTAGTATAGGTGCTTTAATTCACCTTAGCCTAGTCAGAGCTGTACCTCATCAGCATACACTGGAAGGAAAGAAGAAGTTTAGTGCAGAAAGTCTTCAGTATCCTGTCTAAAGGACGGTGTAAGGTTCAGAGACGTGCTCCTGTCTATTGATAACTGAGCATCTGTAACTAACTTTGAAGTGAAGGAAAAGAAAGAAGTGACTGCTCGACCCTTGGCTAGTGTGAGTGCTTATGTTACCAGCGAGGACAAGGCGAAAGGCACAGTGGTTTATTGGAATAGTGCTTACGGATTGAAGAAGTCCTGCACATTGCTACCGGTCACTGGGGACCGAAGGATCACTACTGTTTCAAGCATAGTGATAAGAAAACCAGGAATTTACCGGACCCTAGGTCGCGGCAAACAAGCCCCTTATAGTCAGTACGTAACTGGGTCAGGGGGAGTGAAGACTTTGAATCAGTGCACGATAAGATAAGAATTCAGCTCCCTCGCAGGAAGGCTCCTAACACAAAGCTGACTGGGTAGTACAGCTAAGGATTAGCTGGAGTTATTGAGGGAACTACGCTTCAGGCTGGTTGTACTCATTGTATTGGAAGTAAAGGAGGCCCCTAACTTGTCCAGCTGCTGTCTCAAGATACACTCTCCTTGGATCAGCCTCCCTGGGACCTGCCTGAACATCTTACAAGTAAAGGTATGGAAAGACGCTGACCGTGTGAGACTGTGTTATTTACCTGCACCCGACTTCACTAACTTCATAGACCTGAGGGAAGAGTCCCACCTGTAGGGGACCCGACATCTAGCTGCATCACCATCCCCTCAGAGATCTACAGCAGCGCTGGTACTAATTACCAGAATACTACAGGTGGCGTCACGAACTGTATATAAACCTATCCCCTGTAAATATATCCCCAACATACGCCAGACCGCCCGGGCCACAGACCGAGCCACAGCTACCTGTGACAAACCCCATAGACTTCCATGGGCTCGGCTCTGAGTACCCCCATTGCCCTGGTAATCCACAATTGTGGTGGCGGGTCGACACAGATACAGCACATCATAGCGGCACAGACAACAGGAACTACCCGGGAATCCATGATGTCTTGAAAGCGGTTCGTACAGCGATTCCCAAAATGGAGAAATCTGATGACGTTGAGATGTACCTGGAGATGTTCGAAGGAGTGGCTGAGAGGGAGAAATTACCCAGGGACCAGTGGGCAGAAGTCATTGCTCCGTTTCTGGGCCCAGGACCGTTGAAAGCCTATCAGGATCTACCCACTGAGCAAAAGGCAGACATGATCATCAAGGGTGAAATACTGGCACGTCTTGGGGTAAATGTGTTAGTCTGGGCCCAGCAGGTACACCAGTGGGAGTTTACCCCCTCCAAGCCGGTCCCAGTATTACGACCTGTTGCACTTATTGCAAAAGTGGTTGCAGCCTGAGGTACGGTCTCCCACGGCCATGCTGGACCGCATAGTGTCTGATAAATTTTGGAGGGCTTTGCCCCACTCCCTCCAAACTTGGATCAGACAGGCATCCTCTACTAATGCCCTCCAGATGATAGACCTCATAGAAAGATATGGTGCTACCAAAGAGCTACAGGGACAGACTCCCCGGAAGGTAACAGGAAGGTTCCCTAAGTCTCCACCCCTGGCTCGGCGAGCAGTGCCCAGTAAGGCCACTCAAGACTTGTCTGGGGAAGAAAGGGGCCCTATAATCTACTGGCGGTACAAGGAGCCAGGCCATATGAGAGCATAGGCTCTCCATGCATGTGTTGTGACTGTGACACAGCCAAGACACATACAGCTACGGCGCCGATCAGCTGATCAGCCGACACGCTCCATGTATCCGGGTTCCCACTGTAGCTTATTCGGTAAACGCTATAGCATGCTGAATAAGCGGGGACCCAAACAAATTAGCTCAACTCGAATTAAAACCTTACAATGTGCATAATGACATTTGTGTGAATAAGAGAGGAAAAGGACCAAGTCCCTGATTAATGGACACCTCACCATGGGAAGCTATAAAAACGTAAGGTCCAGCTCATAGAAAAGAGACGCCACACCACTCTCTGCATATGGTGCAAAGACTGAAACAGAGAGCAAAATCAATAAACTGGAATGTAAGTTGGTGTACATGCAACATGCAGCATCAGACTGGAGCACCTTGGGCCCACCAGAGAAAATTTTTCTTGGGGCCTACTATGTAGCTACATAGAAATAAATACAACACCACCAACTGTGCGGTAAAACATGCTAATATCATGGTATGATGTAAGGTATACACGTCTTAATGATATAGCAGGGGTTGGGGTAGCCACCTCATAGAATATAAAGTAGCCCCCTCATAGAATATAATGCAGCCCTTATATAGTATAATGCAGCCCCCTCATAGAATATAATGCAGTCCCTCCATAGAATATAATGTAGCCCCCTCATAGGGTATAATGCAGTCCCCCACAGAATATAATGTAGACCCCTCAGAGAATAATGCAACCCCCTCATAAGGTAAAATTCAGCCCCCATAAAATATAATGTAGCTCCTTCATAGGGTATAATGCAGCCCCCCTCATATACTATAATGCAGCCTTCCCACAGAATATAATGTAACCCCTCAGAGTATTATAATGTAACTCACTCATAAGATGTAATGCAGCCCCCCATAGAATATAATGTAGCCCCCTCAGAGCATAATGCAGCCCCCACAGAATATAATGTATCCCCTTCATAGGGTATAATGCAGCCCCCTCATATAGTATAATCCAGCCCACTCATAGGGTATAATATAGACATATAATAGGGTACAATGCAGCCCCCGTCATATAGTATAATGCAGCCTACTCATAAGGTATAATGCAGCCCACTCAAAGGGTATAATGCAGCCCCCTCACAGAATATAATGCAGCCCCCCACAGAATATAATACAGCTCCCTCTTAGGATATAATGCAGCACACCACACAGAATATAATGCAGCCCCCTCATAGGGTATAATTCAGCCCCCTCATAGGGTATAATGAATCCCCCCTCATAGGGTATAATGCAGCCCCCTCATAGGGTATAATGCAGCCCCCTCGTAGAGTATAATGCTGCCCCCCCCATAGGGTATAATGATGCCCCCTCATAGGGTATAATGCAGCTCCCTCATAGTGTATAATACAGTCCCCCTTATAGGGTATAATATAGCCCCCTCATAGGGTATAATGCAGCCCCCCTCATAGGGTATAATGCAGCCTCCCCCCACAGAATATAATGCAGCCCCCCACAGAATATAATGTAGATCCTCATAGAGTATAATGCAACTCCACATGAAATATAATGTAGCCATCCCCATAGAATATAATCTAGCCCAACAGTTCTACAGTCTTATGACCGCCAGAACTCGCTCACTTATATATATATAAAAAAAACAAACACAATACTCACCTCTCCTCCTCATTCCCACGCTGATTCACTAATCAAAGTAAGTGTGTGTGTGTAGCCCATTCACTATCTCCATCCATCCCTCACTCTCTCAAGATGGCTGGACCATCATTGTAAATGCACCATTGTATATACACACCTGTACTTTGTATCTCCCCCACCTCATTGTAGATTGTAAGCTCTCACGAGCAGGGTCATCTTATTTTGCTTTAATTATTGTATTGTTAACGTTGTTACTTATGACTTGTGTTTTGAAACAAACTGTAAAGCGCTGCGGAAAATGATGGCGCTATATAAATAAAGATTATTATATTATTATTAATCCGGCTCTGCTCCGGTATCAGCAGCTGCATTGCCATCTGCCCGACACACAGTGGGTATGCGGTGAAGTGACATGATCGCACACCGGCTGTGTCAGAGACAGAGAGGAATGATGGGGAAGGCGCGTCACCTGATGCTCTCTCCTCCATTATTGCTTTCAACTGCATCGGCATCTATGATGCCGATGCAGTTGAATGCAGCTCACACTGGGGTGCGGCTCTGGCGCCGGGCCCACCCCTCACTTTCGTGCCCCATAGCAGCCACGTTGGCTAGTGGCCCCTGGGAAAGCGTGGGCCCTGGTCTGCCAGCCCTTTTAAAATGAAATGAATGTTCACTGATCTCCACGCCCATGGGGGAGTGGGAAAGAGTGAATATTCATTTCTATTTAGTAGCGGGGACAGGCTTTAGCCACAGCTGGGGGCCCTTGGAGCAGCGGGGCCCTAGGCAGCTGCCAGCCCTGTATGCCAGCAGTTGTCAGTGCCTTGGCCCACTGGAGAATCCTCCGGTTCTTCAGTGGGCCAGTCCAACCCTGTTAGCAGATAAGTGCATGTTCACATTGGCCACTAAACAAGAAAAACCCAAGAGAAAAACAAAATGAGTAAATACCTTGCAGTAAATAAATAGTGACAGTGCATGAAAATAACATAGGGTACTTGGTTAACAGATTTTTGATTAAAAAAAAATGTTAAAACTATCCTACCACATCACGGTGACCCTATTCGGGATGGTCCTAGCCTCTAGTATTAAAGTCTAGCCATTTGTCTAATGACATTGTGTGAATAAGGTCCAAAATTGCAGTTGAGAAGTGTGAATCTTGTTTATGGTTATAGGAAGCGATTGATTGCAGTTATTTGTTCCAATGGGTATGCAACCAAATATTAAGTTGAGGGTGCCAACAGTTTTGTCCTGCAGATTTTGGGGGTTTTGTATGAAATTAAGTCCAAATTGCCTTTTTACCATTTTTTGTGTTGTTCCAATAAACAAAAAGGAAATAAACATGTGTATAACAAAACATGTGCAATTTTAATAATTTTCTGGAACAATTTCAAGGGTGCCAAGACTTTCGGCCATGACTGTATATCCCCCGGGGTGCAACACCTCCAACAGATAATGTTACTAGATGTAGCCCTTAAACCCGGCTCTGACTTTGGAGACCACACAGGTGAGGATTTAACCTTCTTCTTTCTGGTGTCATCCCCCCTTTAGAAACCCAGTAAGGTGACCTAAAATCCCTTTGATTCCCCAACAAGTTTTAAACTGCCAGGTACCTCTCCACTAGGCCTACCAAGTCACCTGTGTTCTGGGGATCTCCCTGGGCAACCCAGTATTGGCCCAGCTGTTGCAGCAAGTAGATGAACCAGTCAATCAGCACTCACTCCGCCATCTATCCTGCCCATCTCTACCAGTCATTCGTGAAACCTGCTCCATTGCTGGACGCTTTATATGCTTACAGGTTTCCTTTAACCCCTTCACACCCAAGGGTGGTTTGCACGTTAATGACCGGGCCAATTTTTACAATTCTGACCACTGTCTCTTTATGAGGTTATAACTCTGGAACGCTTCAACGGATCTTCGCGATTCTGAGACTGTTTTCTCGTGACATATTGTACTTCATGTTAGTGGTAAAATTTCTTCAATATAACTTGCGTTTATTTTTGAAAAAAAACGCAAATATGGCGAAAATTTTTAAAATTTTGCAATTTTCAAACTTTGAATTTTTATTCCCTTAAAACAGAGAAATATATCACACAAAATAGTTAAGAAATAACATTTCCACATGTCTACTTTACATCAGCACAATTTTGGAACCAAAATTTTTTTTTGTTAGGAAGTTATAAGGGTTAAAAGTTGACCAGCGATTTCTCATTTTTACAACAAAATTTACAAAGCCATTTTTTTTAGGGACCACCTCACATTTGAAGTCACTTTGAGGGGTCTATATGGCAGAAAATACCCAAAAGTGACACCATTCTAAAAACTGCACCCCTCAAGGTACTCAAAACCACATTCAAGAAGTTTATTAACCCTTCAGGTGCTTCACAGTAACTAAAGCAACGTGGAAGGAAAAAATGAATATTTTACTTTTTAGCCACAAAAATGATCTTTTACAAACTTTTTTTTTATTTTCACAAGGGTAAAAGGAGAAAATGGACAGATAAGGTTGTTATGCAATTTCTCCTGAGTACGCTAATACCCCATATGTGGGGGAAAACCACTGTTTGGGCACACGGCAGAGCTCGTAAGGGAAGGAGCGACGTTTGACTTTTTCAAACTAAAATTGGCTGGAATTTAGATTGGATGCCATGTCGCGTTTGGAGAGCCCCTGATGCGCCTAAACAGTGGAAACCCCCCACAAGTGACACCATTTTGGAAACTAGACCCCCTAAGGTACTTATCTAGATCTGTTGTGAGCACTTTGAACCCTCAAGTGTTTCACAAAAGTTTATAAAGCCTGGGTGTGAAAAAAAAAAAAAAATTTTCCACAAAAATGATTTTTTAGTCCCAAATTTTTGAATTTTCCCAAGGAAATTGGACCCCAAAAGTTGTTGTCCAATTTGTCCTGAGTACGCTGATACCCCATATGTGGGGGGGGGAAACTGTTTGGGCGCACGGCAGGGCTTGGAAAGGAAGTAGTAACGTTTTGGAATGCAGACGTTAATGGGGGTCATGTTCCGTTTGCAGTGCCCCAGATGAGCCTAAACAGTGGAAACCCCCCACAAGTGACCCCATTTTGGAAACTAGACCCCCTAAGGAACTTATCTAGATCTTTGGTGAGCACTTTGAACCCCCAAGTGCTTCACACAAGTTTATAATGCCCGGGCATGAAAATAAAAAATCCTATTTTTTTCCCACAAAAATTATCTTTTAGTCACTAATTTTTTATTTTCCCAAGGGTAACAGGAGAAATTGGACCACATAAGTTGTTGTACAATTTGTCCTGAGTACGCTGATACCCCATATGTGGGGGGGAACCACTGTTTGGGCGCACGGCAGAGCTCGGAATGGAAGGAGCACCATTTGACTTTTTCCAACCAAAATTGGCTGGAATTGAGTTTGGATGCCATGTTGCATTTGGAGAGCCCCTGATGTGCCTAAACAGTGGAAACCCCCCACAAATGACCCCATTTGGGAAACTAGACCCCCTAAGGAACTTATCTAGATTTTTGATGAGCAATTTGAACCCCCAAGTGCTTCACACAAGTTTATAACGTAGAGCCGTAAAATTTAAAAATCATATTTTTTCCACAAAAATGATCTTTTCACCCCAATTTTTATTTTTCCAAGGGTAACAAGACTCCAAAAGTTATTGTGCAATTTGTCCTGAGTGCGCTGATACCCCATATGTGGGGGTAAACCACTGTTTGGGTGCATGGCAGAGTTTGGAAGGAAGGAGCGCCGTCTGACTTTTTCAACGCTGAATTGGCTGGACGCCATGTCGTGTTTGGAGAGCTCCTGATCTGCCTAAACAGTGGAAACCCCCATAAATGACACCATTTTGGAAACTAGACCCCTCAAGGAACTTATCTAGATGTGTGGTGAGAACTTTGAACCCCCAGGTGTTTCACTAAAGTTTATAACGTACAGCCGTAAAATAAAAAATCTTTTTTTTTTTATACAAAAATGATTTTTTCGCCCCCAATATTTTATTTTCACAAGGGTAACAGAAGAAATTGGAACGCAAAAGTTGTTGTCCAATTTGTCCTGAGTACACTGATACCCAATATGTGGGCGAAAACTACTGTATGGGCACACGTCGGGGCTCGGAAGGGAAGTAGTGACGTTTTGGATTGCAGACTTTGATGGAATGGTCTGGGGGCGTCATGTCACATTTGGAGAGCCCCTGATGCACCTAAACAGTGGAAACCCCCCACAAGTGACCCCATTTTGGCAAATAGACCCCACAAGGAACTTATTAGATGTGTGGTGGCACTTACCACTACAGAAGTTTATAACGCACAGCCGTAAAAATAAAAAATCCTTTTTTTTTTTACAAAAATGATTTTTCGCCCCCAATATTTTATTTTCACAAGGGTAACAGGAGAAATTGGACCCCAAAAGTTGTTGTCCAATTTGTCCTGAGTACGCTGATACCCAATATGTGGGAGAAAACTACTGTATGGGCGCACGTCAGGGCTCGGAAGGGAAGTAGTGACGTTTTGGATTGCAGACTTTGATGGAATGGTCTGGGTGCGTCATGTCGCATTTGGAGAGCCCCTGATGCGCCTAAACAGTGGAAACCCCCACAAGTGACCCCATTTTGGAAAATAGACCCCACAAGGAACTTATCTAGATGTGTGGTGAGCACTTTGAACCCCGAAGTGCTTCACAGAAGTTTATAACGCACAGCCGTAAAAATAAAAAATCTTTTTTTTTTTTTGCAAAAATGATTTTTTCGCCCCAATATTTTTATTTTTACAAGGGTAACAGGAGAAATTGGACCCCAAAAGTTGTTGCCCAATTTGTCCTGAGTACGCTGATACCCAATATGTGGGAGAAAACTACTGTATGGGTACACGTTGGGGCTCGGAAGGGAAGTAGTGACGTTTTGGATTGCAGACTTTGATGGAATGGTCTGGGGCGTCATGTCGCATTTGGAGAGCCCCTGATGCGCCTAAACAGTGGAAATCCCCAACAAGTGACCCCATTTTGGAAAATAGACCCCACAAGGAACTTATCTAGGTGTGTGGTGAGCGCTATGAAGCCCCAAGTGCTTCACAGAAGTTTATAATGTACAGCCGTAAAAACAAAAAAATAATTTTTTTTGTACAAAAATGATATTTTCGCCCCCAGTTTTTTATTTTCCCAAGGGTAACAGAAGAAATAGGACAAATTGCACAATAACTCTTGGGGTCCAGAGTACGCTGATACCCCATATGTGGGGATAAACTACTGTTTGGACGCATGGCAGAGCTCAGAAGTGAAGGAGCACCGTTTGACTTTTTCAACGCAGAATTGGCTGGAATTGAGATCAGACGCCATGTCACATTTGGAGAGCCCCTGATGTGCCTAAACAGCGGAAACCCCCCAATTCTAACTCCAACCCTAACCCCAACACACCCCTAACCCTAGTCCCAACCCTAACCACAAACCTAACCCTAACACACCCCTAATCCCAACCCTAACCCTAATCCTAACTTTAGCGCCAACCCTAACCCTAACCCTAATGGGAAAATGGAAATAAATACATTTTTTAATTTTATTATTTTTCCCTAACTAAGGGGGTGATAAAGGGGGGTTTGATTTACTATTTATAGCGGGTTTTTATGATTGGCAGCTGTCACGCTAAAAGACGCTTTTTATTGCAAAAATAGTTTTTTGCATCGCCACATTTTGAGAGCTATAATTTTTGCATATTTTGGCCCACAGAGTCATGTGAGGTCTTATTTTTTGCGGTACGAGTTGACGTTTTTATTTGTACCATTTTTGAGCAGGTGACATTTTTTGATCGCTTTTTATTTCGATTTTTGGGAGGTTAGAATGAACAAAAATCAGCAATTCATGAATTTCTTTTGGGGAGGCGTTTTTATTGTTCCGCGTGTGGTAAAATTGATAAAGCAGTTTATTCTTCGGGTCAGTACGATTATGGCGATACCTCATTTATATCATTTTTTTATGTTTTGGCGCTTTTATAGAATAAAAACAATTTTATATAAAAAAATAATTATTTTTGCATCGCTTTATTCTGCGAGCTATAACTTTTTTATTTTTTCGCTGATGATGCTGTATGGCGGCTCGTTTTTTTGTGTGACAAGATGACGTTTTCAGCGGTACCATGTTTATTTATATCGGTCTTTTTGATCGCGCGTTATTCCACTTTTTGTTCGGCGGTATGATGATAAAGCATTGATTTTTTGCTTCGTTTTTTTTTTTTTTAAGGGTTCACTAAAGGGTTAACTAGTGGGACAGTTTTATAGGGGGGGTCGTTACGGACGCGGCGATACCAAATATGTGTACTTTTATTGTTTTGTTTTTTTTATTTACAGGAAGAAATGAATTTATTGGGGAATATTTTTTTTTTTTTTTATTTATGTTGGATTTTTTTTTATAACATGTTTATTTTTATTTTTTTAACTTTTTTACTTTGTCCCAGGGTGGGACATCACTGTATTTTATCAAATCGCTGGTGTGACAGTGTGCACAGCACTCTGTCACACCAGCGATCGCTCAGGCATAGCTGCAGGCTTCTCAGTGCCTGCTCTCAGCAGGCACTGAGGAAGCCGCCTCCCTCCAGGACCCCGGCGCCATCTTGGATCCAGGTCCTGGGAGGGAGGAAGCCCTCAGAACAGCGCGATCACATCGCGCTGGTCTGAGGGTCTCAGGGGGGCGCGCAGGGAGCCCCCACCCTGCGCGATCCTCCCCTGTGCCCCCAGTACACCGCGATCATGTTTGATCGCGGTGTGCTAGGGGTTAATGTGCCGGGAGCGGTCCGTGACCGCTCCTGACACACAGTCACTGGTGTCAGCTGTGATAATCAGCTGACACCCGGTGGCGATTAGCTGCGCTCCCCTCAGGAGCGCAGCTGATCGCCTATGACGTACTATCCCGTCCATGGGCAGAATGGCACGGGTTTTTATGGACGGGATAGTACGTCTAATGTCAGAGAGGGGTTAAGTATCCTGGCAATCACCTAGGACAATGAACACCTGGAGATGGGCAGCGCCTGTCAGTCTCAGATTGGTTGGCTGAGCTGTCAATCAACACACTGATAGCTCAGCACACCCCTGAACCATACTGGATGACTGAGCTGTCAGTAAGTGCATCCCAAACACACTGAGAGGTGGAACCCGTGACAGTACATCTATGTCGATGGAAAAATAAAAATATTTTGGCTCTTGATAGAAGGGGAAGATGAAATTGAAAGCGCAAAAAATAAAAATCCTCTGGTCCCTGAGGGTTAAACAAAGCAATACTGGAATTGCTATGTTAATTATTTTCTTTAGCACACTCATTAGCAAAAATGCCTAATGCCAGCCTAAGGTACTTGACTTTTTAGCAAAAGTCAGGTCCAAGCTTCTAGGTTGTGGAGTCCTAGCATGCAGACTGGGATCCCACAACCCTTCACGGTCCCCTCACTGTGAACGTGCTAGATCTCGAATGTATTCATGAGATCTTGTGCTCTGAAATAAACCAGCACTGCCACATAATTTACTAAGCAGTAACTGATCATTAACTGCTGTAATGATGCTTACATGTCCCATTCTGTTTTTTTCTCTTCTGCCTATTTTGCTTAATATGTGCATTCGTCAGACATTGAGAAAGTTGAAGGGAACCTGTCCGGATGATTTTGCAGCAGAAACTAGTTGTATAGCTGTATAGATCCTGGAATAAATAAAATAATACCTGCTATGTAGTAATTCAACGTGCTATCACTGTGAATTGAGCTTGACAGATTCCCTTTAAACAGAGGGTCTTGGTATTTTAGGGTCATGGCCTGTATGAAAATATGATCATCTGATATGCAGATATGGCAAGCAAAGGATAGAGCCCTACATAGTGAACACCCCTAACCTCACCCAGGCCCTTTTGGGTGCTCATGCAAAAATAATGGAACATAATGAAGCCCCCTAGTGTTTCACACAATATGATACTCCTTTATAACCCCACACAGTATAGTGACTCCCCTAACAATATGCTGCCCCTCCACAAAGTATGATGCCCGTAAAATACCAAAGCACATTCAGTTTGATGCCCTCACAGTGCATTCCTTCACAAGCAATATGATGACTACACAATGCACTTTCCCACACAATATGATTCCTCAAGGGTCCCCCCACAAACAGTATGATGTTCCCACGGTGTATCCCCCCACACAGCATTATGTCTCCACAATGTATTCCCCTCACATAGTGTTATGTCCTGCATTCTCCTACACAGTATAATGCCCTCACCAAGAATTCCCCCTACGGTCCTACCCATAGAATGATGCCACCCGATAGCATTCCACAATTTGTGATGCTTACATCACTGCCTTCCCCATACACAAGGTATGATGACCAAGGTGACCCGACACACAGTACAGTGTGATGACCAAGGTGCCCATCCACACACAGTATAATGACCCTACAGTATGATGCCCCCACAGTGCCATCCACACACAGAATTATTCCCCAAGCTCCCCCAAAAAAACATAGTATGTAGCCCCATGGTGCCCCACCTACCCACACAATATGGTGCCACAAAGTGCCCATCCACAGTATCGTGCCCTTCTACCTCACTCTATTCAGAAAGAGAACTGTCAAAAAATATTATTTCTGCTACAAGTATAGCAAAGCTAAAGGTCGACTCTGGTCTATGCCATGTGTGGCTTGGCACAGTAGGTGCGTCTGGAGGTGTCATCGCTCTGCTGAGCCAATCTTCAGGAAGCAAAAATAGCGCAAACTAAAAAGTTTGCATTTAACCAGTTCTGTATTTTGAGGATGGAGATCTATTTGACATCGGAACATGCCAATGATCTACAGGAACTGTCCCAACATCCGTAAATGTTCATTTGGATCTGGGATCGTTTGGACTTATGTTACTAGTTATTTTATACGTACTGTATGGAATTGTAATGAACTACTGTGAAATACTGTACAATGATGTGCAGTACAATAATATAAGACTGAATTACATTACACAGTCCATTATCAAAACAAGCATTTTAGCAAAAGTAAGAAGAATCCCTCTATCAGATCCTGAGACATCCTATAAACCCCTCATGCTAAATGTTTTGAATTTTTAAGTTACGGTACTTTCAAAGACTGATATCCTACCTAAAGATTGTTACATTCAGGATTTTTTACATCTGCATAAAATTTCCCACATGTTTTGCATACATGGCCTGTATTGAGATCTAGATAAAAATGATGGATATGAAGCAAGTGCAGTTGAATGGTTTGCATCTGCCTTCTCTCTCCGTAAGGAGAATGTTAAAACAAATACTTATCAAAACCAGACTCTTCTGCATAGTCTTTTACTACTGTAACTGTTTTAAATGTAGGAAAATATTAAGATTCAGGCTAATATTATGCTTTCATGCTATAAAGGGGGTGCTGTGTGTGAGATAATACTGCATAGAGGAGGTCTGTGTGGGGCTTATATTGTATATAGGAAGGCTATGTGGGGCTCATTCTGTCTATAGGGCAATGTGGGGACTAATATTGTATATAGGGGCAATTTGGGTGTTCATACTGTATATAGGAAGGCTATGTGGGGGCTCATTTTGTATATAGGGGCTGTGTGAGGGCTTATACTGTATATAAGGGTATTGTGTGAAGGCTAATTCTGTATATAGGGAGCTGTGTGTGGGCTTATACTGTATATAATGGGGGCTTTGTGTGGTCTCATACTGTATATAGGGGGTACTGAGTAGAGATGAGTGAGCTTGTTCGGAAAACATTTGCCAATCTCAAAATTGGCGTGAATGTGTCACGCGGTCTTATGATATGTGTACGATGTCAGTAAACTATTCTTAAAAGAACAACACTCTATACAACATATAGATTAGCAACATCAGCATGTAAATATAGAATAGATTTACCTGACACGATATCCGTTGAACTCAGGATTAATCTTGAGGACTTGATACACTGTCACAGGAAAGAAGAGGACCGGGGGTCTAACCTGACCCTAAACTGGGGTCCTAACTAATCCCTCACCTTGGAGGTACTGATAATGGTTCAGAGGTCCAAGTCTCCAGCCTAACCCTGTGTCCTATAAGTCCCTGAACCCTGTAATCAGTCCTAAGAAGGATTCTGATTACCACCAAAGGGATATGGGCTGATCTCTGCTAAATACACAGATTAGCAATATAAGACAGACTGGAGAAAACACAGACTTGCATACACACTCAAACACAGAAGGAACATAAATGATCTGGGATATTAAACTCTAAGCAAGGTGAGCTTAAAACAACTAAGGAGCTCTTTAACTTAAGTCTATACAGATACAATCCTATCTGTGGTCTGCATGAAGAGTTTCACTGGCAACTCCAAAACAGACCACCAGAGATTTAAAGGAAACCAATCAACAAATAATTAATTGCAGCCGGGAGAAACTGCACCCAGTCCCAGAACTGAGCACAGACAGAATTAACTCCCTAACTGCCAAACACAAAGAAACAGCAACTCAGCTGTGAGAAGTCAGAATGTGCAACCGCGACGATCTTCGTGGCGATGCACACATGACAGTACCCCCCCTTCTACGAGGGGCCTCCGGACCCTCAGGGCCAGGTTTGCCCGGGTGAGTTCTGTGGAAGGTCCGCACCAAACGATCTGCGTTAATGTCCGACGCAGGAACCCACGTCCTCTCCTCTGGACCATACCCCTTCCAATGCACCAAGTACTGAAGGGACCGGCGATTCAGACGTGAGTCAATGATCTTAGACACTTGAAACTCCAAATTACCATTAACCACCACTGGAGGAGGAGGTAGAGGTGATGGTATGACTGATGCCACGTACCTCTTAAGTAATGACTTGTGGAACACATTATGAATTTTAAACGTAGGAGGGAGGTCCAGACGAAATGCCACAGGATTAATTATGGAACTGATCCTGTACGGCCCGATGAATCTGGGGCCCAGCTTCCAGGAGGGAACTTTAAGATTTATATTCCTGGTAGACAACCATACCAGATCGTTCACATTAAGATCTGGACCAGAAACTCTCCTCCTATCAGCCATACGTTTATAACGGTTCCCCATAGCACTCAGATTATTCAATACACCTCTCCACACTGAAGCAAGTGACGACGAGAAACGCTCCTCCTCAGGAACCCCAGAAGGGCCCCCCCCATTGAAAGTACAAAACTGGGGATGAAAACCATATGCCCCAAAAAACGGGGATTTACCAGTGGACTCGCTCCGCCTGTTGTTAAGAGCGAACTCTGCCAGAGGCAAGAAAGAAGACCAGTCCTCCTGGTTCTCTGAGACAAAACACCGAAGATAAGTCTCTAGGCTTTGATTCAGACGCTCTGTCTGACCATTGGTCTGCGGATGAAAAGCCGAGGAAAATGACAATTGCATCCCCCGACGTAAACAAAATGCCCTCCAAAACTTGGACACAAACTGAGACCCCCTATCTGACACCACATCAGAAGGCAACCCATGAAGTCTCACAATCTCCCCAATGAACACCTGCGCCAGAGTTTTAGCATTAGGGAGGGCAGGAAGAGCAATGAAATGTGCCATCTTACTGAACCTGTCAACAACCACCAGTATGACAGTCTTCCCTGACGACTGAGGAAGGTCCGTGATGAAGTCCATAGACAAATGAGTCCATGGACGCTCCGGAAGTTTCAAGGGTAAGAGGGTCCCAGATGGACGGGTATGAGGGGTCTTAGAGCGAGCACAAACCCCACAGGACGCGACAAAAGTTAAAACATCTTTATTAACGTTAGGCCACTAAAACCGGCGAGAAAGGAGATCTAAAGTAGCCTTACTCCCTGGATGTCCTGCTAAAGCAGAATTATGATGTGCCTCAATAACCTTTTGTCTCAACTGATTTGGGACAAACAGTCTCCCTGGAGGTCCTGCAGGGGCGTCCCCCTGAGCCTCTAATACCTCCTCCTCAAGCTCAGAACATACAGCCGACACTACCACCCCCTCCTGAAGGATAGGAATCGGGTCATCCAAATATACGACCACAAACAGCCCCACCAGATGACGAAAAATGTCATTAACAAAATGTTGGAATACTGCTGGTGCAGTAGTCAGACCAAAAGGCATGACAAGGTTCTCATAATGTCCCACCGGCGTGTTAAACGCCGTTTTCCACTCATCCCCCTCTTTTATCCTAATCAGATTATACGCCCCCCTGAGATCCAATTTAGAGAACCATTTGGCGCCAACAATTTGATTGAAGAGATCAGGAATCAGAGGGAGTGGATACGGATCTCGAACAGTAATCCGATTAAGTTCGCGGAAATCCAGGCAAGGGCGTAGGCCTCCATCTTTTTTCTTCACAAAGAAGAACCCCGCGGCCGCTGGGGAAGATGAAGGTCTAATATGCCCTTTGGCCAGACTTTCCGAAATATAATCTTTCATAGCCTGCCTCTCAGGACCAGAAAGGTTATATAACCTAGCTTTAGGTAACTTAGCATCAGGAAGTAAATTAATAGAGCAGTCATACACGCGATGAGGAGGCAACTCCTGACACCCCTCCTCAGAGAACACATCCCCAAAGTCCTCCAAAAAAGAAGGCAAAGTACTAGACACGACCGCACTGATGACTGTGTTCATGCAGTTACTTTTGCAAAACTCACCCCATTGGCTTATCTCTCTGGACTGCCAATTAATCACAGGGTTATGTTTAACCAACCAAGGAAGTCCCAACACAATAGGAGTAGGTAGACCCTCCAACACATAACAAGATAATAGTTCCCTATGTATTGCCCCTACCCGAAGGTCAATGTTATGAACCTCATGAACAAAGCTACCTTGGCCGAGAGGTCTGGCGTCAATGGAGAATATAGGGATCGGTTTGACCAATACACTCAGAAGCATACCTTGAGCCTGAGCAAACTGAGCATCAACCAGATTAGCCCCGGACCCACTATCAAGAAGAACAGAAAATCTCTCCACTCTCGTACCAACCACCACCTCCACAGGTACAAGGAACTGAGAAGAACTAGCGGACGAAATACATACTCCCAGGTTGTCGTCCACCACACAACCTGGGATTAACAGTTTTCCGGCGACTTCTTGCTCAACAAGGCACGGGACGGACATCCCCCAACAAAATGTCCCTCTTTCCCGCAGAAGAAACACCTTCTAGTCCTGCGGCGTACCGCCAATCCCCTCCTACGAAATGATGTCCCTCCCAACTGCATAGGCTCCTCCGAACAGACAAGGGGAACCTCAACATAAGGGACTTTAGTAGTAGGTGGAGTAACAACAGGGGGCGGAGTTACCTCGCACCTCTCCCGGAGCCGTCTATCAGTACAGATAGCCAGGGCCATAGCAGCCTCCAGTGATGGAGGAGAATCATACTGAGCCAAAACGTCCTTTAATTTGTCAGAAAGCCCATGACAAAACTGGCTCCTAAGAGCTGGGTCATTCCACTGAGTATCTGTGGCCCATCTACGGAACTCAGAAGCAAATTCCTCCACCGGACGATCCCCCTGCTGTATCTTACGTAATTTTGTCTCAGCAAGAGAGACCCGATCTGGGTCATCATATACCAAACCCAGGGCAGTAAAAAATCGATCTACTGACTGTAGAGCCGGGGATCCCGGAGGAAGGGAAAATGCCCAGGATTGAGGGTCCTCTTGTAGGAGCGAGATAACAATTCCCACTCTCTGCTCCTCACTCCCTGATGATCGAGGCCGAAGCCGAAAATACAATTTACATGCTTCCCTGAAGGTAAAAAATTTGTCTCGCCCACCAGTGAACCTGTCCGGGAGAGCTACTTTAGGTTCAAATCTGGTTTGCTCCGAGGGAGACAAAACTTTGGACTTAATGTCCGTCAGCTCCATGGATAATCCCTGCAACTGCAGAGCCAGCTGGGCTACTGGATCCATGGCAACTGGGAATAATTTTATCGGCCAGTGAAAATGTCACGCGGTCTTATGATATGTGTACGATGTCAGTAAACTATTCTTAAAAGAACAACACTCTATACAACATATAGATTAGCAACATCAGCATGTAAATATAGAATAGATTTACCTGACATGATATCCGTTGAACTCAGGATTAATCTTGAGGACTTGATACACTGTCACAGGAAAGAAGAGGACCGGGGGTCTAACCTGACCCTAAACTGGGGTCCTAACTAATCCCTCACCTTGGAGGTACTGATAATGGTTCAGAGGTCCAAGTCTCCAGCCTAACCCTGTCTCCTATAAGTCCCTGAACCCTGTAATCAGTCCTAAGAAGGATTCTGATTACCACCAAAGGGATATGGGCTGATCTCTGCTAAATACACAGATTAGCAATATAAGACAGACTGGAGAAAACACAGACTTGCATACACAATCAAACAGAGAAGGAACATAAATGATCTGGGATATTAAACTCTAAGCAAGGTGAGCTTAAAACAACTAAGGAGCTCTTTAACTTAAGTCTATACAGATACAATCCTATCTGTGGTCTGCATGAAGAGTTTCACTGGCAACTCCCAAAACAGACCACCAGAGATTTAAAGGAAACCAATCAACAAATAATTAATTGCAGCCGGGAGAAACTGCACCCAGTCCCAGAACTGAGCACAGACAGAATTAACTCCCTAACTGCCAAACACAAAGAAACAGCAACTCAGCTGTGAGAAGTCAGAATGTGCAACCGCGACGATCTTCGTGGCGATGCACACATGACAGAATGTTGCACATTCGGATTCGTGTTCGGCTCTTCCAGAGCAATTTCCTCAAAGTCGGCAAAATTTGGCCAAAGTTCGGGAAATGATCGAGTTTCCACTAAGGCTGTGTGCACACGGCGTCTCTGATCAGTGGTAATGTTACTGCTGGTAAGATCGTTACCATTGGTCAGAGCGCTGCAGGATCACGCTGTCAGATGTCAGCGTTACCCTGCAGCTGTGACTGGGACATGCGGTAAAAAGCTTACCAGTTACCACAGGTCACAGGTGTTGGCTGATGAGAGACTACTACTCCCATCAGCCTACACCTGCTGTCGCTGATAACAGCAGCAGCTGATGGGCGTTGTCATCAGCCGACGCCTCTGCACAAAGTAAACAAAAAGTTAAAATAAAGAAATATTGAAATAAAAATAAAAAAACATTATAAACTCATCACTGAAGCCCTTGTCTTCTGTAAAAAATAAAAAAAAATAAAAAATATACTCACCTTAACGCCTAATCCCCAATGCCCATGTCACCTGGAAAAGAACCATCATATCTCTCACCTATCCGTCGTTATCCATACTGTCCCATGACGATTCAGATCACTTATAGAGCAGTCACATCAGCTGATGTGACTGCTATACCCGGCAGCCACCTACACACTGTCAGGAGCGTGTAATTACTACTGCAGTGTGTAGCGCTGAGCTATAATGAGAAAGTTCACCGGAGTTCATCAGCTGATGAGCCCCGGTGATCTCACTTATTGCAACGCTGTGTGAGAAAGTTCTCACGCAGCAGAGTTGCCGTAAGTGAGATCACCAGGGCTCATCAGCTAATAATCTCCGGGGAACTTTCTCACCACAGCTCAGCATAACATACTGCACGAGTGATTACACGCTCTGGTCAGTGTGTTGCTGGCTGCCGGGTAGAGCAGTCATATTAGTGACTGCTCTCAAAGTCATCAGGATCGTCGTGGGATATTATGGATTATCTCTTCACTTTGACCAGGTCAGGAATATGATTGTTTATTATAATTCATTTGCATGGGACATTAGCTTCAGTTGACTGGGCGATGATGTGAGTATGGCTTAATTTAGAGTCCATAAAGGAGTCTGTGTCATAATTTCAAATAAAGGACTTTATTCTGGGTGTGTGGCTTTTTTTTCTACAATATCACTATGGGGTTAGTAATGGGGGTGTTTTATAAGTGCCTCTCCATTACTAACCTCTGGACTTGATGTCACTGGACAATACATAGGTGACATTGACCTCACAAATATGAACCCAACTTGCCACCACCACAGGGCAAGTGGGAAGAGTCGGGCAAAGTGCCAAAAGTGCCATCTATTAGATGCGCCTTTCCTAGGGGGTCTGTGGGCTGCTATTTTTAGGCTGGGGGCCAAGATCCATGACCCCTTACTAGCCTGAGAATACCACCCCCCAGCTGTCTGCTTTAACTTGGCTGGTTGTAAAAATGGGGTTGACCTCACGCTTTTTTTTAAATAATGTATTTAAATAATTAAAAAACGTTGTAACCCCTCTATTCTTGATAATCCAGCCTTGGTAAAGCTGACAGCTGAGTGTTGCAGCCGGCAGCTGTGAGTTTTGCTGGCCGGTTATCAAAAATACAGGTGAAATCACGTCAATTTATTTTTAATCATTTATTTATAGCGCAATTAATGGGTCATTTGATGCCATTTTTCCTGGTGTCTGCCCCTAATTTGAGCTATTTTAGCAGCTTTTGGGCCACCCTGAAAGTATTGTCTATGCGTTTAGTTTTGCCTCCCATTGAATTCAATGGTGTTCAGTTATGTTCGGCGAACTGTTCAGCGAACATCAGGAAGCTCGGCAATCATAGCCAAACCCGAACCTTAAAAGGTTCGCTCATCTCTAGTGCTGAGTGTAGGATCATACTGTATGTAAAAGTGCTGTGTGGGCTCATAGTGTATATTAGGTGGTTGTGTGTGGTCTCATACTGTGCATAGGGGGTTGTGTGTGGGCTCATATTGTATCTAAAAGGGCTGTGTGTGGCCTCATATTGTTTATATAGAAAGCTGTGTATGGGCTCATATGGCATATGGGAGGTGTCATCATACTTAATTCTGCTCAATATTAAGTGAGTGATACAATTAAAATTAATATAACATAATAATTATAACTAATATGTTAATAATATTAATATTATCCAGAATGAATTTCGGCCTTTTGGTTCGGCCCTCCACAACAGTCTCTCATGTGGCCTCTTTGGTAAATTAATCCCTCCCCCCGAACTAGAAAATTCCAGAAAGAGGGAAGGAAAGTATTAAATAATATTTGGATGTTTTCAACTCAACCCCTTCTCGACAAATGCTTTACTTAACACTAAGTTGAAATTGAGAGTATGGAGGAGGCTAAGAGACTGAGCCCAACCCAATCCCAGCAGATGATGGCTGTGTTATATCGTCCACTTCTAACAGCAGCGGGTGGATCTGATCTCTTCCCATCTCTGTTAACCTGTTAAATTCCACTCTCAATCTGTGACAACGGCATTTAAAACACATGGATTGGGAGGCACGCTGTTCCACATATGCATTATCGACCATGGTAGGCGATTGCGGGATGCCGATGCATTGCTGTGGGAGCTGGAGTTCTGCTTAAAACCTGCTATTACTGGTGCCCGCACCGCTGCCGTCAGTTTAACCAATAAATGCTGCAATTGATAGGTTGATATGGGGAGTTTCAGTTTAAATCTCTGAAATATGTTATCCAGATGCAACCCCCAACGAAAGATTCCCTATAATAAGGCAAATGCCGTCTGTCCTATGATCCGGCGATGTCCGTCTTTTTCGGCGTGCATAAAAGCGCAGACCACCACAGTTTTGTGCAGTTCTGAAAAGAAAGACACTGCTGAACACAAAAAATAGCAAGTCCCTACTGAGGTCCGTCATCTGTTATGGTAAATATAGGGGGCTTCCACGTTACTGATAGTACAAAGGCTCTGGAAAAGCGAAATATCTCCTCTCCCCCAAAAGAAATTCAGCAAATTCTGCACTGCCAAATTCAAATGCCCCCTCCCTTCTGAGCCCCAATGTGCCTAAACCATATTTAGAATCCATATGTTTTTAATTTCTGTAGCGATGAGAGCCGCCTAATTTACTGGTGTGTGTCTCCAGAAACATGAGCTGGGCACTACAACGTACTGGTGACTACAAGGTACTGATACAAACAGTACAATTTGAGAGTCCTCAGTGGTTGATACCTTTTAATGGCTAACATAAAAGATGGTAACAAATTGCAAGCTTTCGACACTACTCAGGTCTCTTCATCAGGCATAGAATAACACTACAACGACAGTTTGCAATTTTCACTCTGCAACATCCGCTGCTGCTTGTTTCTGGAAAAAACCCATGGAGTCAAAATCATCACCACACTTGTAGATAAATTCCCAAAGGGTATAATTTTCAAAATGGAGTCACTTGAATGGGAATTCTGTTCATATAGCACTTAGGGGCTCTGTATATGGAGTCTGCAAACAATTTTAGGAAAATCTGCTCTCCAGGAGGAAAATAGAAATCTGTCCCTCCCGAGTCTCTCCGTATGGCTAAGTAGTACTGTACAGCCACATATGGGGTATTTCTACATTCGGCAGAAATTTAGGAACAAATTTTGGTGCCATTTTTACCCATTTCTCCTTGTGAAATTGTAAAATGTAGGGCTAAAACATATTTTTTGTGGTGAAAATGCATCTTTTTTTCTACACTGCCTAATGGTATAAAATTCTGCGATACACTTGTGATGTTAATATGATCACTGCACCTCTAGATGAATTCATTAAGAGGTGTAGTTTGTAAAATTTGGGCTCTTATGGGAGGGTTCTGCTGTTCTGGTACCTGCTGTTTTTTTCTATCTGAATAACATCAACCACATTTATTATTGGGACATTAAACATGCAATTATGCTGCAGCGCAGGGGCCACGGCTGGCACCTGCCTACAGAAGTTTTTTTTTCCAGTATATACAGTGGTGGCCAAAAGTATTGGCACCCCTGCAATTCTGTCAGATAATGCTCAGCGTCTTCCTGAAAATGATTGCAATCACAAATTATTTGCTATTTTTATCTTCATTTAATTTGCTTGCAAGGAAAAAACACAAAAGAGAATGAAGCAAAAATCAAATCCTTGATCATTTCACACAAAACTCCAAAAATGGGCCAGACAAAAGTATTGGCACCCTCAGCCTAATACTTGGTTGCACAACCTTTAGCCAAAATAACTGCGAACAACCGCTTCCGGTAACCATCAATGAGTTTCTTACAATGCTCTGCTGGAATTGTAGACCTTTCTTCTTTGGCAAACTGCTCCAGGTCCCTGATATTTGAAGGGTGCCTTCTCCAAACTGCCATTTTGAGATCTCTCCACAGGTGTTCTATGGGATTCAGGTCTGGACTCATTGCTGGCCACCTTAGAAGTCTCCAGTGCTTTCTCTCAAACCATTTTATAGTGCTTTTGGAAGTGTGTTTTGGGTCATTGTCCTGCTGGAAGACCCATGACCTCTGAGGGAGACCCAGCTTTCTCACACTGGGCCCTACATTATGCTGCAAAATTTGTTGGTAGTCTTCAGACTTCATAATGCCTTGCACACGGTCAAGCAGTCCAGTACCAGAGGCAGCAAAGCAACCCCAAAACATCAGGGAACCTCCGCCATGTTTGACTGTAGGGACCGTGTTCTTTTCTTTGAATGCCTCTTTTTTTTTCCTGTACACTCTATGTTGATGGTTTTTCCCAAAAAGCTCAACTTTTGTCTCATCTGACCAGAGAACATTCTTCCAAAACGTTTTAGGCTTTCACAGGTAAGTTTGGGCAAACTCCAGCCTGACTTTTTTATGTCTCGGGGTAAGAAGTGGGGTCTTCCTGGGTATCCTACCATACAGTCCCTTTTCATTCAGACGCCGATGGATAGTACGGGTTGACACTGTTGTACCCTCGGACTGCAGGGCAGCTTGAACTTGTTTGGATGTTAGTCGAGGTTCTTTATCCACCAACCGCACAATCTTGCGTTGAAATCTCTCGTCAATTTTTCTTTTCCTTCCACATCTAGGGAGGTTAGCCACAGTGCTATGGGCTTTAACCTTCTTGATGACACTGCGCACGGAAGACACAGGAACATTCAGGTCTTTGGAGATGGACTTGTAGCCTTAAGACTGCTCATGCTTCCTCACAATTTGGTTTCTCAAGTCCTCAGACAGTTCTTTGGTCTTCTTTCTTTTCTCCATGCTCAATGTGGTACACACAAGGACACAGGACAGAGGTTGAGTCAACTTTAATCCATGTTACCAGGCTGCAAGTGTCATTTATTTATTGCCAACACCTGTTAGGTGCCACAGGTAAGTTACAGGTGCTGGTGATTACACGAATTAGAGAAGCATCACATGATTTTTCAAACAGTGCCAATACTTTTGTCCACCCCCTTTTTTAGGTTTGGTGTGGAATTATATCCAATTTGGCTTTAGGTCAATTCTTTTTGTGTTTTTTAATTGAAGACAAATTAAATGCAGATAATAATACCAAAGAATTTGTGTTTGCAATCATTTTCAGGAAGAAACTGAGTATTATCTGACAGAATTGCAGGGGTGCCAATACTTTTGGCCACCACTGTACATATATTCATTATGTAAACTAAGGGGCAGGTCAGTAAGGGATCAGTTACCTGTCAGCAGTCTGCATTATGAATATCTAATCAGAGCACCACATGAAGACCCCCAGAGGTTGCCCCAGAGCACGGACATATCATTAACACAAAACTGAAAATAAAGATTAAACAACCACAAGACGGATTTCATCACCCAAAGTATCATTTTAATCAGTATAACGGCGCCGACCTGACACTGTCTGTAGATTACTGTTCACAATTCTGCTGACAGGTTCACTTTAAACATTTTCTTACCATAATTCAAGTAGAGAACCTCCTGACCAAACTTTTACCTATCGATGTTGGCCCTGGCTAGAGAAGATGAGATATTTTAATTTATTTGGTTATTCTCTATTAATATCCAGGCATCAAAACCCTTTCCATTTCAGAAAACAGACTTTCTCCTTTCACTTTTGGAGTCAGTGTTGTGTCAATAGACTGAAAAAAAGGTAATTTAGTAGTTTCCTGTTCTTCATTATGTCATGATCTGAGATACAAAGAAGCTTCTACCATGTCTCCCCTTGGGTCTAAAGAGGATGTGTTACACTGACATACACCCACTTGGTAGTAGAGTTCTCAAAGGCTATGGGGTTTTATCAACCACAATTTCTAGTAATGCACAGACAGCAGATTGAGGTTATTAGGGCGTTTTCACTTATACTAAGTTTTTAAAATGAGACAATGAAACACTTTTTAAGGCAGAAATGAATCTACAAATGATCTGCAATAATCCTCCATCAGATCTCGTGTTGCAGTTTATATAAATTGTCTAAGATGTGTTTTATCATCCACAGTCATCATTTTTATCCTTTCACAATATTGTGAGATATCATCATGTAAAAGTATGTTTTTATTATGAATATGCAGCATACATTGCATTCTGATGGGTTTCTTCTTGTTCTTTCCTATCTAAATATTTTGTTATTTTTATGGTTATGCAACTTAGTGTTCCTACAGGTTTATGTTTGTTATCATTGGTACTGTTCTTTCTGAGGCATAAAAAACAATATAGTAGCTTAGGGTCAATAGTAGCAATATACTGTGTACTGTTGCTCGATAAGAGAGATAACAGATAATATAAATGTAAATCTTTGACATATGCACAAATATATATTTATACATATATAATGTATATATTTATCATTTATTACATTATATGTCTTCAGAATACTATATAATTCAGTATAAAGTAAAATATAATAAATATTTATTCAGTATATACTGTATACTGTACATATATATGTGTGTGTGTACAAATATATTACAGTACATGTGTGTGCATATACAGTCATGGTCGAAAGTGTTGGCACCCTTGAAGTTGTTGCAGAAAGTGAAGTATTTCTCCCTGAAAATTATTGAAATTACACATGTTGTCAGGACTCTGAACATTTTTGATTACCTTTTGTGCATTACTGCCCTTTTCCAAGATGGCGTCTTTGGTCTTATGTGCACTGTGTCTTCCTGCTATATAACTCCACCCCAGCCTTTAGTCTGTGCTAGAGTATTCTGCCTTGCATCCAGCTTCTGCCTTGCATCCAGCTTCTGACCTCTGGTGGCTCCCTGGCGTTGTACTGCTCCTGTGAACCTGTTGGTGATCCTGCTACTCTGCTCTGAGTTCCTGCTGCATACACTGGTTTCCAGTAATCCTCCTTCATCTGGCTGCTGGTGTTTACTTCCTTCTGCATTTGCTGGACATGTAAGCTGTTGCAGCTCTGCTCTGCTTAAACCTGAGACTATTACCCAGGCCTCCCTGGGTGAGCTAAGATATTATTTGAACTGCCTTATAAGCATATCTACCTGTGCTTGGACTAAGCAAGGACTTATTCGTGTCAAGTATCCTCAAATATATTTGTGCTTCATAGACTCTCTGCTTGATTGCATTTTCCTCTAAAGTTTCCTATAGACTGTTAAGCTGCATTTAATATCTGCACCAAGTGTTGTGGACTTGAGCTTTGCTCTGCACCTGTTTGAATCACCGTGTGATAATATAGACTTTACCACTTATAAAACTGTGTCCTGTAGTTGTCTTGTTCCACGCAAAGAGTCTCCTGAGTTATCCCCTATAATCATTACAGGATACTCTAGCCATAAAAGAGGAGACTGCTGGAACAATGGCTGCAGAAGGCAGATTAGAGCAGGTGTTCTCCATAATTAGATCACTGCAGAAAGATGTGGAAGGTCTGCAAAAGAAGTTTGGACACTTTGAACGCAATGAACAAGTGTTGGGACAAACTCTGCAGGACTTAAGCACTCGCATGGCAGCCCAGGAAAACAAACTTGCTGGCATAGAGTCCCAGTATGGACTGGCTTTTCAGGACATAAGCACGCAAATAGCGGCACAACCTTCTGGGCAACCGCCACCAGCTAGCCCACCTAAGTTGCCCCATTCAGATTTAATGTTGATCGCGACAAATTTCGTGGCTTTGTCAATCAATGTATGCTATATTTTGATGTGCATGCTGACCGTTTCCTTAATGATAGATCTAAAGTATTGTGTGTAATAATGCTGCTGACCGCACGAGCGCTCGCCTGGGCGAATCCGATGATTGAGTCTCATGACCCGCGGTTAAATAATTTGGATGATTTCCGCTATGGCATTAATGTTTGATGATCCTAATCGGCGTGCAACTGCTGAATCTGCTTTATTGTCTTTACGCCAGGCTAAACGTTCTGTTATTGAGTATGCTACCGAATTCAGGAGATTAGCAGTAGATACCAATTGGGACAGTTATGCACAATTGCCTATTTTTAAAAGGGGTCTGTCTAGCATTGTAAAGGACGAATTAGCTCGCTCTGAATCACCACAAGAGCTAGAGACATTTATACAGCATTGTGTGCGCATTCACATTCGCCTTAATGAGCGTAGGTAGGAGAAGTTTGCTGCCTTTAACCGTATCTCTAACTTTTCCCTTCCTTCCAAAGAGCCAGCAGGTAAAACATCTCGGGAGGTGGAGGAGGTGCCCATGCAAATTAATTCTGTTCAGAGGCACGAGAGTAATGAACGCCGGGAGAAATCGACTCCGTGAAAGTCTATGTTTCTACTGCGGCCAGTCTGACCACTTTTTAATCAACTGTCCCAAGTGTCCCAAGCGGCCTAACAAGGTGCTAGCAGCGGTAGGAGAGTATGACTACTGTGATGATGAATCTGACATCTCTGAATGTAGCCTGCCTTTAAACGCTGTATTCCATTCACTTTCTATGACTTCACCACCCAAGGAGCTGAAGGAAAAGAACTCTCACTGTTCTCTGCCTATTAAGATCCTGTGTTCTGGACAGTTGATTTCCAGTGCAGCTATGATTGTCTCTGGTGCAGGTGGCAATTTTATGGATATCGCATTTGCCAAGGAACATGGTATTGAAATTCAGCAAAGAGCCTCTCCAATTACCATGGAAACAGTGGATGGGTCACCTTTAATCTCTGGGCCTGTGGATCAGGAGACCGCACCCCTTGAGATTTTGTTGGAGCCTAATCATCAGGAGCAACTCTCTTTCTTGCTAATTTCTTCTCCCCATTTTCCTGTGATTTTAGGCATCCCTTGACTGCGTTCTCAGAATCCAACTATCAACTGGGAGACCAAGGAGATTATCTTTCCAACAAGGAGCAACCCAGCATCAACTGAAGTTGTCCCTGAGTCCACGGCTACGGAACCACCTGTACAGGTATTTACTTTACCTTTAGCATATAAAGAGTTCACTGACATCTGTGACAAGAAAATGCAGATCAGCTTCCTCCACATAGGCATTATGATTGTCCCATTGAGCTGCTTCCTGGGGCAGCTATTCCTTTTGGCAACGTATACCCTTTGGTGGCACCTGAGCTCCAAGCCTTAAAGGAGTATATTGATGAAAACCGGGCCAAAGGCTTCATACATCCTTCTTCCTCACCAGCAGGGGCACCTATATTTTTTGTAAAGAAGAAGGATGGGACCCTGAGACCCTGTGTAGACTATCGGGAACTCAATAAGGTAACCATACGAAACCGTTACCCTTTGCCTCTGATTCCCGAATTACTAGAAAGAGTCTGCCATGCTAAGGTGTTCTCTAAACTGGATCTTCGTGAGGCTTATAATTTGGTGCGTATTCGTCCAGGGGATAAGTGGAAGACAGCATTCAGATGCCGGTATGGACACTTTGAACATCTCTTGATGCCCTTCGGGCTTTGTAACGCCCCTGCAACATTTCAACACCTTGCTAATGACATCTTTAGAGATTTGTTGGACCAGTTTGTGGTGATCTATTTGGACGATATTTTAATCTTTTCTGACTCTCTACAGGAACATGAAGAACATGTCAAAGCGGTTTTAAGACGTCTGAAAGAGAACCATCTGTATATCAAGCCGGAGAAATGCGAGTTCCATCGTTCTGAGATACAGTTCTTAGGTTATATCATCTCTCCTCAGGGGCTGAACATGGAATCTGGTAAGATTCAGGCTATCCTTGACTGGCCAGTACCCAAGAACGTTAAGGAGGTCCAACATTTTATTGGTTTTGCAAATTTCTACAGACGTTTCATTCGAAATTTTTCTGATATTGTCCGTCCCATTACTTCCTTGACAAAGAAGGAAAAGCATTTTAAGTGGTCTTCACAGGCTCAAAAAGCTTTTGATCGGCTTAAGATCTGTTTCACCTCAGCACCGCTGTTGATACACCCAGATCCAACACTGTTTTTCATTCTGGAGGTGGACGCTTCTGATAATGCTTTGGGGTTATTCTCTCCCAAAGAACTGGAGAGAAGGGGCTGCTACATCTTTGTGCTTTCTTTTCCCGTAGACTAACCTCAGCAAGAAGAATTACGACGTGGGAGACAAGGAATTGCTGGCTATTATTGCGGCTTTCAAGGAATGGAGGCATCATCTGCAAGGAGCTGCACAACAGATTGTAGTGCTAACTGACCATCGCGATTTAGAGTTCCTTAGATCCGCTAGATGTCTTTCTCCTCGTCAGGCTCGTTGGAATTTATTTTTAAATCAATTTAATTTTGTTATCTCGTACCGTCCAGGTTCTCGTAATGGGAAGGCTGATGCTTTATCCCGAATCCATGCTGCGGATTCCGTACCTGGAGCCCCGTCCAAGACCATTCTATCTAATGCCAATTTCATCTGAGTTATCCACGATCAAGACTTGTGGAAGAAGTGCAGGGAGGCTTATGACGGTGATGTATTTCTGGCCAACCCACCTGTTGATATTAATCTTGTCTTTAAGGGTTGCATGTGTTCAGAGATCGACGTATCTACGTCCCTGAAGCCGTCCGTCTGCAGATCCTCAAGTTGGTACATGACTCCAAGTTGGCTGGTCACACGGGGGTACAGAAGACACAAGAGTTCCTAAGCCGATTTTTCTGGTGGCCAACTTGCCTGAAGGATACCAAGGACTATGTTCTCTCTTGCGAGGTATGTGCTCATTACAAGACTCCTCATGTGGCACCTACGGGTCTTCTGCAACCATTACCTGTTCCATCCCACCCTTGGGGGTCTATATCAATGGACTTTATTGTGGAGCTGCCTACATCGGGGGCATGAATACGATCTTGGTGGTAGTTGATCGCCTGACTAAAGCTGCTCCTTTTGTTCCATGCACCGGCCTCCCCTCAGCTAAGGATACAGTGAACTTGGTTATGCAGAATGTCTTTCGGCTGCATGGGGTCCCGGATGAGATCATCTCTGACCGTGGAGTACAGTTCACTTCAGGATTCTGGAAGGGTTTTGCTCTGCACTCAATATTAATGTCTGTCTCTTTTCCCCTTACCATCCCCAGACAAATGGTCAGACTGAGCGTACCAACCAGACACTGGAACAATATCTAAGATGCTATGTCAGCCATCTCCAGGATGATTGGTTGGAGTTGCTACCGTTAGCCGAATTTTCATACAACAATTCTCAGAGCGCCTCCACTAAGTTTACACCTTTCTTTGCCAATCTGGGTTATCATCCGTGTAACTTACCTAGGTCTCTGATTAATTCTCCGGTTCCGGCAGTGGAGGAAAGGAAATTTGGAGGTTCTGAAGGAGTCCCTGACCACAGCTCAAGAACGTTATAAGAGATCGGCTGATAGATTCCGTAAACCTGCACCCATGTTTAAGGTAGGAGATTCCGTGTGGTTAGCAACTAAGAATCTGAAATTAAACGTTCCTTCACAAAAACTTGGACAGAAGTTCATTGGCCCTTTCAAGATCAACGGTATTGTGAGCTCCGTGGCCTGCCGTCTGAAGCTGCCTAGGACTATGAAGGTACACCCAGTTTTCCATGTATCTTTACTAAAGCCTGTATCTCCTAATACCTTACAGGGAGTGTTGTGCCACCTCCGCAGCCTGTGGTGATTGATGGGCAAGAACAATTTGTGGTGGAGGAGATTATTGATTCCAGGATTCGCAGGAATCGACTCCAATATCTTATAAGATGGCAGGGATATTCCCGAGGAAGACTCTTGGGAACCAGTGGAAAACATCAATGCCCAACAGAAGATTTCTCGTTTTCATCAAAGATTCCCTGAGAAACCAGGTCCAGGATCGTCCTGAGGCCGCTTCTAAGGAGGGAGTAATGTCAGGACTCTGAATATTTTTGATTACCTTTTGTGCATTACTGCCCTTTTCCAAGATGGCGTCTTTGGTCTCAAGTGCACTGTGTCTTCCTGCTATATAACTCCACCCCAGCCTTTAGTCTGTGCTAGAGTATTCTGCCTTGCATCCAGCTTCTGCCTTGCATCCAGCTTCTGACCTCTGGTGGCTCCCTGGCGTTTTACCTGCTCCTGTGAACCTGTTGGTGATCCTGCTACTCTGCTCTGAGTTCCTGCTGCATACACTGGTTTCCAGTAATCCTCCTTCATCTGGCTGCTGGTGTTTACTTCCTTCTGCATTTGCTGGACATGTAAGCTGTTGCAGCTCTGCTCTGCTTAAACCTGAGACTATTACCCAGGCCTCCCTGGGTGAGCTAAGATATTATTTGAACTGCCTTATAAGCATATCTACATGTGCTTGGACTAAGCAAGGACTTATTCGTGTCAAGTATCCTCAAGTATATTTGTGCTTCATAGACTCTCTGCTTGATTGCATTTTCCTCTGAAGTTTCCTATAGACTGTTAAGCTGCATTTAATATCTGCACCAAGTGTTGTGGACTTGAGCTTTGCTCTGCACCTGTTTGAATCACCGTGTGATAATATAGACTTTACCACTTATAAAACTGTGTCCTGTAGTTGTCTTGTTCCACGCAAAGAGTCTCCTGAGTTATCCCCTATAATCATTACACGTTTTGTTTTACACATGTTTATTTCCTTTGTGTATATTGGAGCTGCATAAAAAAAACAGAGAAAAAAAAAGTCAAATTCGATAGAATTTAATGTAAAACCCCCAAAATGGGCCAGACAAAATAGTTGTCACCCTTAACTTAACCCCTTTCTGCCATCAGACGTACTATTCCGTCCATGTGCCCAGGGAATTAATTCCCAAGGACAGAATAGTACGTCATATGCGTTCAGCTGCGCTCCCCGGGGAGCGCAGCTGATCGCGGCCGGGTGTCAGCTGATTATCAGCTGACACCCGGCACTATGTGCCAGGAGCAGTCACGGACCGCTCCCAGCACATTAACCCCCGGCACACAGCGATCAAACATGATCGCAGTGTACCGGGGGCACAGGGAAGCATCGCGCAGGGAGGGGGCTCCCTGCGTGCTTCACTGAGACCCTCAGAACAGCGCAATGTGATCGCGCTGTTCCGAGGGCCTCCTCCCTGCAGGACCCCAGATCCAAGATGGCCGTGGGGTCCTGCAGGGTCCTGCAGGGAGGCAGCTTCCTCAGTGCCTGCTGAGAAAGCCTGCAGCACTGCCTGTCAGATCACCGATCGCCGATCTGACACAGTGCTGTCCATCCTGGGACAAAGTAAAAAAATAAAAATAACTTGTGTAAAAAAAAAAATCCTAAATGAACAAAAAAAAATATTCCTCAAAAAATTCATTTCATCATGTAAATAAAAAAACAATAATAGTACACATATTTAGTATCGCCACGTCCGAATGACCCGCCCTATAAAACCTTCCCACTAGTTAACCCCTTTAATGAACCCCTTAAAAAAAAAACCAAGGCAAAAAACAATGTTTTATCATCATACAGCAGAACAAAAAGTGGAATAACACACGATCAAAAAGACGGATATAAATAAACATGGTACCACTGAAAATGTCATCTTGTCCCGCAAAAACGAGCCGCCATTCAGCATCATCAGCGAAAAAATAAAAAAGTTATAGCTCGCAGAATAAAGCAATGCAAAAATAATTTTTTATATATAATCATTCCATGATATAAATGAGGTATCGCTGTACTCCATTCCATCAAAGTCTGCATTACTAAACGTCACTACTTCTATTCCGAGCCCCGACGTGTGCCCATACAGTAGTTTTCTCCCACATATAGGGCATCAGCGTACTCAGGACAAATTGGTCAACAACTTTTGGGGTCCAATTTCTCCCGTTACCCTTGGGAAAAAAAAAATTGGTGACTAAAAGATCATTTTTGTGGGAAAATAATAGGAGTTTTTTATTTTCATGCCCGGGCATTATAAACTTGTGTGAAGCACTTGGGGTTCAAAGTGTTCACCACAGATCTAGATAAGTTCCTTAGGGGGTTTAGTTTCCAAAATGGGGTCACTTGTGGGTGGTTTACACTGCTTAGGCACATCAGGGGCTCTGCAAACTGAACTTGACACCCATCAAAGTCTGCATTCCAAAATGTCATAACTTCCTTTCCGAGCCCTGCCGTGCGCCCAAACAGTGGTTCGCCCCCACATATGGGGTTCCCACTGTTTAGGCACATCAGGGGCTATCCAAATGCGACATGGCGTCCAATTTCGATTCCAGCCAATTTTGGTTTGAAAAAGTCAAATGGCGCTCCTTCCCTTCCGAGCTCTGCTGTGCGCCCAACAGTGGTTCCCTCCCACATATGGGATATCAGCATACTCAGCACAAATTGGACAACAACTTTTGGGGTCCAATTTTTCCTGTTACCCTGGGAAAATAAAAAATTGATGACTTAAATATCATTTTTGTGGGAAAAAATAGGATTTTTTATTTTCATGCCGGGGCATTATAAACTTGTGTGAAGCACTTGGGGGTTCAAAGTGCTCACCACAGATTTAGATAAGTTCCTTAGGGGGTCTAGTTTCCAAAATGGGGTCACTTATGGGGGGTTTACACTGCTTAGGCACATCAGGGGCTCTGCAAACTGAACTTGACACCCATCAAAGTATGCATTCCAAAATGTCAATACTTCCTTTCCGAGTCCTGCCGTGCGCCCAAACAGTATTTACCCCCCACATATTGGGTATCAGCGTACTCAGGAGAAATTGGACAACAATTTTGGGGTCCAATTTCCTTGGGAAAAATAAAAGATTGGGGACTGAAAAATCAAAAATCATTTTTGTGGAATTTTTATTTTTTTTCACACCCAGGCATTATAAACTTTAGTGAAATACTTGGGGGTTCAAAGTGCTCACAACAGATCTAGATAAGTTCCTTAGGAGGTCTAGTTTCCAAAATGGTGTCAGTTGTGGGTGGTTTCCACTGTTTAGGCATATCAGGGGCTCTCAAAAGCAACATGGCATCCAATCTCAATTCCAGCCAATTTTGGTTTGAAAAAGTCAAACGGCGCTCCTTCCCTTCCAAACCCTGCCGTGTTCCCAGACAGTGGTTTTCCCCCACATATGGGGTATCGGCGTACTCAGGAGAAATTGCACAGCAACTTTTTCTGTCCATTTTCTCCTTTTACCCTTGTGAAAATAAAAAAATTGTTTGTAAAAGATCATTTTTGTGACTAAAAAGTTAAATGTTCATTTTTTTCTTCCAATTCTCAGCTCCTGTGAAGCACCTGAAAGGTTAATAAACTTCTTGAATGTGGTTTTGAGTACCTTGAAGGGTGCAGGTTTTAGAATGGTGTCACTTTTGGGTATTTTCTGCCATATAGACCCTCAAAGTGACTTCAAATGTGAAGTGGTCCCTAAAAAAAATGTTTTTGTACAATTTGTTGTAAAAATTAGAAATCGCTTGTCAACTTTTAACCTTTATAACTTCGTAACAAAAATGTTGGTTCCAAAATTGTGCTGATGTAAAGTAGACATGTGGGAAATGTTATTTAGTAATTATTTTGTGTGACATATTTCTCTGTTTTAACTGAATAAAAATTCAAAGTTTGAAAATTGCAACATTTTCCAAATTTTCGCCATATTTCCATTTTTTTTATAAATAACCGCAAGTTATATCGAAGAAATGTTACCACTATCATGAAGTACAATATGTCACGAGTAGAGTTGAGCGATACTTTCCGATATCCAAAAATATCGGATCGGAATGGTATCGCCGATATCACTAAATATGGCGATATCCGATTCCGATACCGGAAGTCCCATGTAAGTCTATGGGAACAAAATATCGCAACTAAAAAAACACTTTCTTTCCTTGTAAACACAAAATATACACACATAGAATACATATATATATATATACATGTCATTGTGACATATATACATACATATATTTATAGTTTATTCACTTCTACATAGTAAAATAGCCTCTGATTCAATTGCCGGGTAAAGCCGGCATTTGTGAAAAGATAGAAGCACCCGAGGGTCCAGTCGCCACAGAGATGTTGCATCGTACCCAGCGGTGTGACAACTTACTCTCAGGTAAGGAGGAAACACCCCATTGACTCCAACCACTGCATTCAACAGTACACTATGCCAGCTGAGTGTAGGCGGACCCAATGGGATGGTCTAGCTCAGGCTGGTTACAACAGGGTGTAGCTAGTTGGATGGGAGGGGTTGAGGCAGCCTTATGCTGCATGTCTTTGTAGTAAGAATTGTTTCCTTTCCTGCTTTCTTACTACGTCGCATACTCCACTCTGCTACATCACTCTGCACCATTGCTCTATCTCACATCTATCTGCCCTGGAAGGATACCGTCTTACCTGTACAAGACTTATCACCTAGCTGCACTACACCATCCCTGCCAGAGGACCTGCACAGCAGCGCTGGTCACCCTGACCAGGTACTACAGGTGGCGTCACGACAAACTACACAAACATTCTATCATCCCCTGGAAATATCCCACATTCCAGTGAGCGACCAGGGCACGGACATAGCTGTGCTACCCGTCACATCCCCCATAGAAGTCGACGGGCTTGGTGCCGAGTACCCCAAAACCTGTGGCTCTGTGCGACTCAACTTTGGCGTCACGAACAGGATTCAGAAGCTCGCTATAAGCGAGTCCTGTGTGCCTTAATTGAACTGTTTTTTTGCTTGAGAATTGCAAAAATCATCATAGACTGTATTTGCCATTTTTCCGTCATATCTGCGCACGAGGCACAGGTGAAGAATAAGGGCGTGCTCTCGTGGGCGTACACTCACTCCGTGGCGCGAAAACGATGTCCGCCCACTCTAAATGTTACTGCAATGTAAGATCGTGCCCCACAGCTCTGGAGTTCCGCCTCCTCATCCTCCTCAGTGGGCGGAAACGAACGCGAAGGTCCCGCCTCCCTACAAAAGATGGCGCCTCTCCTGATGCTAATGACACATGTGACTTGGCAGAGATGGCGAACGGACGTGAGCAGAAGTGGGAAGGGATGGAGGAGTCAGAGCTCTCCCCCCACGGAAGCGACCCGATCGCCAGGAGCCACCGTTTGGCACCCGGCCTGGAAACCCTCCTACGCTGGAAGAAGCGGAGGATACCCTGAGAGACCTGGCTCGGCACCGGGAGGAGGTCGCCAGGATGGAAGCGAGCTGGCGGGCCCTAAAACTACACTTGGAGCGGCGCCAATCCCTCTTACCCCCTGAGTGTCTGTACCGGAAGGTGAGGCACCCGTTCCAGTAGAGGAGGCCGTGCGGGCATCCCAGCCCTTGCAATCTGAACCGGTTGCCAGTATCACAGTGGAGGCACCCGTTCCTGCAGAAAACGCCGCACCAGCACCCCAGATCCCGCTGTCTGCCCCCGTCGCTGAGGCAGAAGAAGCGACACCCGTCCTCATGGAGGAGGCCGCGCAGGCACCAGAGCTCTACCTGCCTGTACCGGAGCCCCGACCGTCATCTGTTCCAGAGCCGGCTGCTTCCGCCACAGGTGAGCGCCGCCAGGACTGGCGGGCGCCAGGAGAGCTGCCGCAAACCGGACATCGTAAGCTGGCATTTGATGGTGGAGACATGGAGCTGCTGGTGGAGGAGAATTACAACCGGCGTCAGGAGGAAGAGTGGAGACGTCGGGAGCGGGAAGCAGAGCGACAAATGGAGCAGCGAGAATCCCAAAAGCTTCGGCAACGTCACCTGGAGAAGGACCTGGCAGAGAAGGCACGTATGAGAAAGGATAAAAGTACGCTGAGGGAGCCGCGGCGTAAGGGTGCAGTACGGAACTTTAAGTTAAAAGGTGGTTGGGGCTTCATCCAGGAGCCTGGACTTTATTTAGAAGTCTTTGTAACCCGGCGGGACGTGGAGGCTCACCTCCCAGAAGGACACCCGGGGAGGGACCTGTTGGCAGGAGACTTGGTGACTTACACCTGACACTGGGGTTACAATGGATGGTACGCCCTAAATGTTACCAGGTGCGACCCCTACTCCCCAGAGTGTCAGGAAACTGACAGACCCTCCGAGCCTTCAGCCTCCCCCAACCAGGCCTCTGCACAAGTGCCCACCCCACGCCGTAAATCTCCCCAGCCTCCCTCAGTGGTCTCCTCAGCAGCCCCAGCTATGGACATGATAATGATAGCTGGCCCGTACCGGCGCCTGTTAGGCCCCCTGGGGTTCGTACAGTCCGGGACATAGGGTTCCAGACCCGGAGGGAGACGAAAGAGGTGGCCACACAGACCCAGATAGCGGGTTCACGACGTAACTGTACAGGCCACACGACGTCATCAGGTCTGGGTGGACCCTCCTGTCACGGATGTTTGGCAAGCTCCAGAAGAGTACCAGGTGGTACCTGTAAGAGGCCAGCCAAAAAGTCTAAATAACCCGGACAGGGTCTCTGTATGTAAATCGTTAAATTATTGATGTACCCGGATGGGTGAATGTTCATAAAAAGAAGTTTATTGTTGCCTTAATATACCCATGTTGGGTAATGGTTTGATGTACCCGGACGGGTGAATGTTCAGAAGAACAAGTTTATTGTTGCCTTTATATACCCAGGTTGGGTAATGGTGTTTCAATGTAATCAAAATGTTGAACTTTGAAGCCATGAACTGTACTGGCTCACAAACTTTTCTGTAAATAGTTGGCACTTCGGTGCTCATCTTGGTTTTACAAAAAACTTAACTGTGCACTATTTTCAACTACCTCAGAAACTAAAAACCCGTTTGGTGTGGCCGAAAGTGAGGTCTGCTCAAGGAAAGTCTTGCAAGCCCACCCAAGACCACAGTTGGAGGTTTGGAGCGGGTCCTCCACAAGCACAAGTAAAGGACACTGTGAAGTTACCCCGGTGGGGGTAGTCCTAAGAAGTCTCAACGAACTTCGGCAGTAATGCTATTTGCACTTTTGTAATGTTATTATTAAAAATTTTATTATGCAACGTTTAACTTGAAGTGTTTCCTGCTTTCTTACTACGTCGCATAGTCCACTCTGCTACATCACTCTGCACCATTGCTCTATCTCACATCTATCTGCCCTGGAAGGATAGCGTGTTACCTGTAGAAGACTTATCACCTACCTGCACTACACCATCCCTTCCAGAGGACCTGCACAGCAGCGCTGGACACCCTGACCAGGTACTACAGGTGGCGTCATGACAAACTACACGAACATTCTATCATCCCCTGGAAATATCCCACATTCCAGTGATCGCCCAGGTCACGGACCGAGCTGTGCTACTCGTGACATCCCCCATAGAAGTCGACGTGATCGGTGCCGAGTACCCCCAAAACTCCTGTCTCTGTGCGACTCAACTTCCCTCACTGTGCTGGCACTTTACATTTACAATGCCTCTGGGTTTTTTTTTGGGGGGGTGGGGAACATTCAGACTTTTGCTATGGGGCCCCATGATTTATATGTACGCCCCTGCTGCTGAGGCATGGTATTTAAGGCTGTTAAGGAGCCAACATACATGGACCTTGCCAGCAGCGTCGGACTGGAGTACCTTGGGCCCACCAGAGAAAATATATTCTTGGGGCCCACCATCATACTTCCCAACCTTTGAATAAGGGAAAGAGGGACAAAGGCTGTGGCACGCTGTGCATGCTGCAGAAAATTTTAGGCCATGCCACGTTGCACCACAGACTGTCCAGGAGTTGGTGGATGCTTTAGTCCAGGTGTGGGAGGAGATCCCTCACGAGACCATCCGTCGCGCTCATCAGGAGCATGGCCAGAAGTTGTAGGGAGGTCATACAGCATACCTCCCAAATTTGGAAGACAGGAAAGAGGATTAAAGGCTGCGGCGCGTGTTGCGCGCCGCTGAAAATTTTAGCCCACGCCCCGACAACACCCATTTCACAGCTAATCACACCCATATCCTCGCCCCAAGCGTAACCATTTAGCACTGCTGATCACACTGACTGGTAATGAGGGCACAGTGGCTGGTACTGAGGAAAAGAAAGAAAGAGCAGCGAGAGAGAAAGAACAAACAGAGAAAGAAAGAGAGGAAAGAAAGAAAAGAGAGAAAGAAAGAACAGAGAGAAAAAAGAACAGAGAGCGAGAAGGAAAGAACAGAGAGCGAGAAAGAAAGACTAGAGAGAGAGAGAGCCATAGGCGTAGCTAGGGTTTTGGTTTAGTGGGGGCAAAACTTCTGAGTGGGCCCATCATCAGAGAACCTCAGCAAATGACCGCGCTGTTGGCCAAAATAATCTATATATAAAAAGACCAATATTGATATTACCGCCATATGGTCTGGTTTAAATAATACCAGTCCTACAGAACATATAGATTACAGCACAGGTACAGATAATGACTTACGCTGATGTTCTTTCTAATGGAATTGTTCACTTTTCATGTCTTTTCCATCTGGCCCATACCGACATGACGACTTCTCCAGCCAGGACTCGACTGCACCCCCATTAAAAAAAAAATAAAAAAAATACCTCCCGGCTCCTGTGCTGCTCACTGTTCTCCCTCTTAGCGTCTGACAGCGGGCGCCGGCAGGTGATGTTATTGCGCCCGCTGTCATACGCTGAGGGGGATTATGGGAGAGAAGGAGCGCTCGCTCCTTCTCTCTCTATGCGGTCAGCTTTATCGGCTGGATGCCGATACAGCTGACACTCCGATGACGGGTGGGGGGCCCACTGCTGGCACCAGGCCCCCCAACGCCTGTTCAGGCCCCATAGCTTCCGGGCGGCAGAGCAGGGAGAGCGATTCTCCCTGCTCTGCCGCAGAATGTAACTGTATCGTAGCTCCGGGTGGGCCCCCTCAGAGCGCGGGCCCCGGGGCCACCGCCCCCTCTGCCCCGCGACCTATCCTTTCAAGTCAGGGCCCACCGTGGGTTTTCTCCGGTGTCCCGGTGCCTCAGTCCGACCCTGCTTGCCAGCCTGATAATACCAGGCCACAGCAGTCTCTTATCTTTGCTGGTTAACAAAAATAGGGGATCCCCTCGAAAAAAAATTGCCGTGGGGTCCACCCTATTTTTGTTAACCAGCCAGATGAAGCAGACTGCTGAGGCCTGGTTTTTCAGGCTGGTAATGAGCCAATATCCATGGACCTTGCCAGCCTGATAATACCAGGCCACAGCAGTCTGCTTAGCTTGGCTGGTTAACAAAAATAGGGGATCCCCTCGAAAAAAAAACGGGTAGGGTCCCCCTATTTTTGTTAACCAGCCAAGTAAAATGCAGACTGCTGCGGCCTGGTATTAAAAGACTGTCAAGGCCCATGGATTTTGGCCCTCAACAGCCTGATAATACCAGGCTACAGCAGCCCCACATTTGGCGCATCAAAAGATGTGCCAATTGTGGCACTTTACCCAGCTCTTCCCACTGCCCTGTAGCGGTGGCAAGTGGGGTAATAAGGGGTTAATGTCACCGTTGATTGCACGGTGACAATAAGCCCGGTTAATAATGGAGAGGTGTCAATAAGACACCGATCCATTATTAATCCCAAAGTTTTTAAATGTATAAAAAAAAAGACACAGCAAGAAAAAAGTATTTTAATGAAATAAAAGAGACAACACAGTTTTCATTTCTTTTATTATACTCTCATTCCTGCGACGCCATCGATCTCCTGTAAAAAAAGGAAAAAAACAAACCAACAGTATACCACCTGTCCGACGCAGTCCATAGTAACGACTGTCCCACGACGATCCAGCTCTGCTACATTGGAATGACAGGCAGAGGCTGTCATCCCGGCGCAGCACAGCTGATTACCTGCTTCCCCGGTGGTGACGTCATCGGACTGACTGCTTTACGGCCGGGATTACCCAGCAGTCACTGCAGTTATCGCGAGAAACTGCATGTGACCGCCGGGGAAAGATGATGGTGGCCATCAACCAGTCCAGGCCGTGACCACCGGAGATCTTCTGCCAGGTAAGTGCCGCTGACTCCTGACAGACCCGACCGACGGACACTCACAGTGACAGTGACAATTCCGATTCCGGTATACGATATATGGGAAATATCGAAAGTCAATATCAAAAGTCCGATACAGCTAATATCGGCCGATACCCGATACTTGCGGTATCGTATCGCTCAACACTAGTCACGAGAAAACCTTCTCAAAATCGCGAAAATCCGTTGAAGCGTTCCAGAGTTATAACCTCATAAAGAGACAGTGGTCAGAATTGTAAAAATTCCACCGGTCATTAATGTGCAAACTACCCTTGGGGGTTAAGGGGTTAATATTTCGCTGCACACCCTTTTAAATAAATAACTGCAATCATCACTTCCTATAACCATCAACAAGCTTCTTCCACCTCTCAATTGGAATTTTGGACCATTCTTTTTTTTCAAACTGCTCCAGGTCTCTCTTATTTGAATGATGCCTTCTCCCAAAAGCAAATTTAAAATCTCCCCACAGGTGTTCAGTGGGATGTAGATCCGGACTCATTGCTGGCCACCTCAGAACTCTCCAACGATTTGTTTCCATCCATTTCTGGGTGCTTCTTGAAGTATGTTTGGGGTCATAGTATTGCTGGAAGACCAATGACCTTTGACTGTAGGTACTGTGTTCTTTTCTTTGTAGGCATCATTCTGTTTTTGGTAACCAGTAAAATTATGTACTTTACCAAAGAACTTTATCTTGGTCTCATCTGTCCACAAGACGCTTTCCCAGAAGGATTTTGGCTTACTCACGTACATTTTGGCAAACTACAGTTTAGCTTATTTATGTCTCTGTGTCAGCAATTGAGTCCTCCTGGGTCTCCTTCCATAGCTTTTCATTTCATTCAAATGTCAATGGATAGTTCACACTGACACTGATGCACCCTGAGCCTGCAGAACAGCTTGAATTTCTTTGGAACTTGATTGGGGTCTGCTTATCCAACAACCGGACTATCCTGCGTTGCAACCTTTCATTAATTTTTCTCTGCTTTCCATGTCCAGGGAGATTAGCTACAGTGCATTAGGTTGTAAACTTCTTGATTATGTTGCACTCCATGGGTTAAGGAACATCAAGATCTCTGGAGATGGAATTGTGTCCTTGAGTTTGTTGATATTGTTCGACAATTTTGGTGTCCAGCCCATTTTGGGGCTTTGTGTGAAATCATGTCCAATTTGCCCTTTTTTCTATGTTTTTTTTAGTGTTGTTACAATGTACACAAAGGAAATAAAAATGTGTATAACAAAACATGTAATTGCAATAATTTTCTGGGAGAAATGCATCATTTTCTGGAACAATTGCAAGGGTGCCAACACTTTCAGCCATGGCTGTATATTGTAGAGATTCACATTTAGCAATAGGCAGCATTCACACAGACACTGGATTCTTGTGGCACAACCATGTGACGTTTATTTTCACAGGTAAGGATTGATCCCTAGCTTAACTGGCTTTGCTATATACACCCCCCCCCCTCTCAAAGCTAGGGTTTGGACACCCTCTGCCAACACACAGAGCCTACAGGGCTTTAAATTGACCCGAACGCGAGTCTCATGCTTGATGACATGACGGTGACCTAGTAACTCCAAGAACCTGCCCTTATTTTTGGGTACTGATTTTCGGCTGTGATGATTTTTGGAAGGCAAAGTTCCTGCTACTTTGACACTCGCAATGTTGGCTTCTGACTGGGTTAACAAACAAGGGGTTTCTAGTGGGTCCCTGGTAGGGTTTAGTACGTTGCCATAGTATATGGGAAAGGGCTTAATTTTCCATGGTCTCTGTATTTTATAGTGGATCTCTCCCACTTTTTACACCACCCTATAATGTCCCTACAACTGGTTAAGGAACTTGCTCTCCACCGTGAGCACTAATAGAAGTACCTGATCCCAAGACTTAAATTGTTTCACTCGAGCCGACTGATTACACCCCTGGATTTTTCCTATTGGGCATTGAGGAGGCACTCTTTTTTCTTGTCCCTTCCCTTTGGCCCACAACACAACAAATTATTAGATCAATAAAGAAAACTACTTGAGCAAAAAATCAATAAAAAACAAATGTCAGTTACATGTAACAAATTTTATTTTATTTAATTGAGACAACAATTAGGACAGGGCTATTTAAAAATACAAAAAGTGACAAGACATGATAAAAAAGAAGTACAAAAGATTTAATTAAATACGAGGGAGCAGGTCAGCACATACAGCACTGATAAATGTAACCAGTATATACCATGTGAAAAAATTGAGAATTTCACCCATAATATTGAAGATAAATTACATGCAATTTAAGCAGTATAAAGTGCAGTACATAAAAAGATGGTGATGGTCACCTACATGTTGTCACATAAATTCATAATAAGAGGTATAATCAGTATCCATTATGTGTAACATTGCAATCAATAAAGGTACACAGTAAGGTATAAATAAGGGAGTATCTCCATAGGAGTAAGATAGAGGTAAGTTTTACTAACCGGAGTTCATGCTGTGTATGCTGGCACTGCCTCCAACGTGCGGTTCACACGTTGTTTTGTCAGGGAGTGATAGGGTAGGAGGGCCAGATGATAGTTTATGTAGGCATCAATCAGACATTTGGCCAATTACAGTAGACTTACACAGATGCTTATTATCAGGCGCATCACTCGCTGCATCATTAGGTCTGGCCAATTTCGGTAAACAATTATTGGCTCCCAACTTACATTTTCCAGAGTCCCTGAGCTGGACAGTCCCAAAGTTGTCCTGGGAACCCTCCAGGTGAGAGATATTGGCTTCATGGGATGTGTTCTTATCCTCCTTTCTAGCCAGTACAGTGAAAGAAAATTCCCCATTTACATCATGGAACTTTGTTACCATAACTGACTCCTGTCGGCATACTGGACTACAGGGTGCTACATCTTTAGCCCATAAGTCCCAGAACAAAGGGACATGCAATAGCATGCAGCAAGTCCTTGACCACTCGCACTTTGTGGGACACAGAATCACAGTCTGTGCTTATGACAACACTAGATGGAGGCCTGATGCTATCACATCGGAGGGCGGTAATGTCACGATGGGGGCAGGCTTTGCAGTGTTGAGAATCTCTCCCCCCATGTGCTCACCACCTATCCACTCTCTCTTTCCCCATGTGCTGACTTCTCCCATCTGTGCTCTCTTCTTTGACCTGTCTACCCGTGTGCTATCTCTCTTGTCTGCTGTCTCTCTCCTTCCTGTGCTGTGTTCTCCCCTCATGTGCTATCCCCCTTGTCTGCTGCCTCTCTCCTTCCTGTGCTGTGTTCTCCCCTCATGTGCTGTCCCATTTGAGCTGTCTCCCCCTGTGCTCTGTCTATGAGTGTGAGTGTGGGAGAGTGTGTGTGTGAGAGAGAGTGTGTGTGTGAGTGTGTGAGTGTGAGTGTGGTGCGACTGTGTTCTGCTGGTGGTACAACGCAATAGGTTTGTACCAGCAGCAGTTTCCATATTGAGACACCCATCACTTGGGTGTCCCAATATGGCGGTCGGTGATCTTCCTCCACTTGGAATTCTGGGATACGTTGACATCTGGACAGAACAGGAAATTAAAACATTACAAGGCAATTATATAAATAGACTAGATGGTGGCTCGATTTTAACGCATCGGGTATTCTAGAATATGTATGTAGTTTATTTATGAAGATTTAAGAATAAAGCAATGAATACACAGGATTTTTTGGGTAAAATATATACATTATCATTAAATGTTATTGCTCATAGAACTTAATATAACTGAACAAAATTATTAAACAGATCATCAAAATATATAAACTATTACATGAATATCTAACTGTATTTAAATAAATCATCGGACAAAAGAAGTACATCGACACTATAATATATTTGTTAATAACATCAACCCAAAATATTTTGTACACTACATTTTTTGTGAATACTTTTTGACTATCTCTAAGCAACTTTCCTTGTAATGGGTATCCAAAACTTGCACCTTGACGTTGGATCTCATTTTAACTCTTGAAAATGCAACATAGAGTTGTCCATGACCAAAACGGGCTCCGGTAAATATATGCCAACACGGTGTAGAGTTTGACCTTGTGACTTGATAGAGATACACTCTCTCCGGGAGATGACCGGCTGCTCGCACCAGAAGTATCCCGACCGGCGGCGCCACTCCCTGGTCCTCCGTTTACACTTGCCATCGGCCCTAGCCGCTGATCTGCCGACGGTAGCCGCATGGAGGTCAGTGGCGCCGCCGGTCAGGGTACTTCGGCTGCATCGCCACTGACCTCCGTGTGACAGATAAGCCGCTAGCGGCCGCCATCACATGACCACATGAGCGGAGTTAGCCCTGCGTCGCTGATGTTACTGTGTATTACCTCATGTCACTGTGTATTACCTTATGTTACTTATGTATTACCTCATGTCACCTGTGTATTACCTCATGTCACTGTGTATTATCCATGTTCAGTAAACGTGACAGAAGTACATCAGACACTGTAACTGACAAGACATGTTCAGTACATCATGGGCAGTTGGTGAGTCACATGACCACATGGGCAAAGTTAGCCCTGCGTCGCTGATTGGCCGCGGCTGGACCAATCAGCGACGCGGGATTTTCTGGACAGACAGACAGGATAAGACGATTATATAAATAGATGGGTCATGGGATAGTTCTTGGCATTCCCATGGATACACATTACACCCCTTCACATGGACTAGCACATGTAAAAGTATGGCCCTTACCAGAGTTAATAAACTCCCTGAGTCCAGAAGTCTTGGACACAGTTCACAATCACCTGGCATTCCTGAGGCCCCTCGCCAGGATAAGGAACAGCACTTCAGGCCGGGACAGAACAGTCAATTGGCTATAACAGTGGAGAATAGGCTGATATATGCCCCTGGGCCCCCCCACCATCAGAGACACCGGCGTACTATGAGGGGCCCTATGCCAGTGCAGTTGCCCATGAGTGGCCCCCCCACCTGCTCAGGGCACCGCCACTTTCCCGGGTGTGCCAGGTGCTGACGCTGGCCCTGGGGGGGTACAGCCCGAGTAGGGAGGTGGAAAAACTGGCATATGTTGAGGTGTAGGCTGGACGTTCAGCAGCTGCAAATGGAGGAATTGGAGAAGTCGGAGTAAGAGGAGGACAAAGCGAGCCATTTTGCTGGCAACCTATGTGTCATCATGGGATGGTGGGACAAAATCCTTTGAAACCCATGCATGGTTCATTTTAATGAAGGTGAGATCACCAACATTTTGGGTCGACAGCCGGGTCCTTCTTTCTGTCAGGATTGATCCAGCAGCACTGAAGACTCTTCCTGATAGCACACTACCAGCAGGGCAAGCAAGCTCCTGAAAGGCATATTGTGCCAATTCAGGCCAGGTGTCCAGTTTACAGGCCCAGTAGTCAAAGGGGAATGAACTGTGAGGGAGAACATCGATAGGGTGGAGAGGTAATTTTGAACCATAGTTGACAACTGCTGTCTCCTGTCTGTTGCAATCGATTCAGTATTACCAGTCGTGTGAGCGTTACTCGAGAAATCAGTCCACAACATGGTCATGAAACCCGTCTCCAACGCCACTTCGGCTGTGTGCACCACGAACACCTCTTCCATTTGGCCCAGTACGGCTCGTGGTAGAACCTGCACCGCTGCTGTGTCCTGGGAATGCCTCTAACAAACGGTTTACAAGAGTTGCTTGTTTGTTCGCTAATATTAGCTCTAGGTTCTCTTGTGGCATGATGTTCTGTAATTAGCCTCTATAGCATGGATCGAGGATGCTGGCCAACCAGTAGTCGTCATCCTTCATAATTTTGGCAATGCGGTGGTCCCTTTTTAGGATCCGCAAGACATAATCACACATGTGGGCCAATGTTCTAGGTGTCAATGATGCACTGACAGTGGTGGGTGGAGGGGCACTTTCTGCCAAATCCACATCCCTCCTGTCACGTACAAACCCTGTACCTGACCTTGGCAAGCCAACATTTTCTCTTGCCCCCTGAGAAGCATCCTCCTCCCCAAAATAATCATCCCCCTCATCCTCCTCCTCCTCTTCTTCCTCCACCTCGTCCAGGACAGTTCCATGAGCAGACAATGCCTGACTGTCATCAAGGCTTCCCTCCTCCTCTTTCTCCTCTGCTGCAGACGCCTGATCCTTAATGTGCATCAAAGTTTGCATGAGCAGGTGCATAAGTGGGATGCTCATGCTTATGATGGCGTCGTCTGCGCTTACCAGCCGTGTGCATTCCTCAAAACACTGAAGGACTTTACAGAGGTCTTTCAGCTTTGACCACTGCACACCCGACAACTCCATGTCTGCCCTCAAACTGCCTGCCCGTGTATCCTCCCACAAATGCATTACAGCCTGCCTCTGTTCGCACAGCCTCTCAACCATGTGCATGTGTAAGGTTCTATGTATATATTCCTGAAACTCAGTTTGTTCGTCAGCCATTTTACTTTCTGTCTTGCTGCAGCTATCTTGCCCTCAGTCAAAATGGAGTTTCCAGCTTGCATGTTCCCGCCCTGATTCTCTCCTTTGCTTCTTAAGCAGCCACAGCTGAGCAATCAGTGCTTCAGAATCTAGCCTGCAGTGAACCTGTGACTTGACTCCTGTAAGCCTTGGACCTTGTACTCCAGCTATTCCTACTGAGGAACTCTGAAGCACTTGTGGACTCTGAACCCTGCTCTTTGAAAGACCCACGTTTGCATGGACTTACGGTAACAGAGAAGAAGATCCTGAATCTGTATTGGAGAGTGATTGCTGAGCTTGGATTACACTGGCCTGCTGTGTGTAAGGTTCTGTGTATCTGTTTCTGAAACTCAGTTTGTTCGTCGGCCATTTTGCTTTCTGTTTGCTGCTGCTATCTTGCCCTCAGTCAAAATGGAGTTTTCCAGCTTGCATGTTCCCGCCCTGATTCTCTCCGTTTGCTTCTTAAACAGCCACAGCTGAGCAATCAGTGCTTCAGAATCTAGCCTGCAGTGAACCTGTGTTCTGACTCCTAAAGCCTTGGACCTTGTACTCCAGCCATTCCTACTGAGGAACTCTGAAGCACTTGTGGACTCTGAACTCTGCTCTTGAGAGCCTCACGTTTGCATGGACTTGCGGTAACAGAAAAGAAGATCTGAATCTGTTGTGGAGAGTTATTGCTGAGCTTAGATTACTCTGGCCTGCTGTGTCTCCTGCTTCTGTGTTTGCAACCTGTGTGTTTATTTTTGCCAATTTGTATGAAGCAATACAAGACTTTCTTTATCAACCTGTGTCTCAAGTATTTTCATCGCACCCAAGCACAAGACGCTATATGAACTGTACCACATACATTACAAGATTCTGAAGCCAAACGTTAGTGTCTGCTGGGTCTGGAAAGGCTTGTCTGCTGTACTGTGGATATTGGATGTCCGGTTGTACTTTCTGTGATGACAGTGGTTGTGACTTCTCACAACCATTCCAGGTGAGCAATTCCCTTAAGTTTTTTTTCTGCAGTGTTATCACAGGTAAACACTATTGTTTTTTTTTTTCTTTCTCTTCTCTTTTTGTCTGCTGAAACTCTGGATATCAGATGTCTGGTTGAAAGCTTTCTGTGATGATAGTGGTTGTGACTTCTCACAACCATTCCAGGTGAGCAGTTCCCTTAAAGTTTTTTCTTTCTTCAGTGTTGCCACAGGTGAACACTATTGTTTTTTTTTTCCCTCTTCTTCCAGTATCCTGTCTTAAAAGATCTGGAAAATGGAGGCCCGCATAAAGGAACTTTGCGGAGTGACTGATAATATCCTTGCAGATTTGCAGAATATAAAGACCCGTTTTACAAATCTTCAGGACCTAAATAATCACAATTTGCAAGTGGTTGGACAGACTACCCAGGATTTGCGAGCCAGGATTGAGGTTCTGGAGGGGCGAGTCCAGGCTCCTGCCGTGGCCCCGAGTTCTGGGATTCCCAAGTTGCCCCCTTTTCGTTTTGGTGGTGAACGTGAAAAATTCAGGGGATTTGTTAATCAATGCAATCTTTTTTTTTCTGCACATGCTTCACAATTTCCTACTGAACGATCTAAGGTGCTTACTATAATTATGTTGCTTACCAACAAGGCTTTGATGTGGGCAAACCCTCTGATTGAGACTGAGGATGATTGTTTGAATCACCTTGATGATTTTATTTCAGCCATGGGGCAGGTGTTTGATGACCCCAATCGAGGTGCAACAGCTGAAGCAGCCATGTTAGCTTTGCGCCAAGGTAAGCACTCGGTAGCTGAATATGCCTTGGATTTCAGGAGATGGGCCCTTGATACCACCTGGGACAATTCCGCCAAAAAATCTATTTTTCGAAAGGGGTTATCTCCACTGATTAAGGATGAACTTGCTCGTGCCGACCCTCCCACTGCGTTAGGTGACTTTATTAACTACTGCATCCGTATTGATACTCGTTTAACTGAACGCAGGCAAGAGAGATGGTTCGAAAGCAATCGTACTAACCTTTTCCTACCTTCCTCTCCAGCTAAGGAACCTTTGAATAGGATTACACGGGAACCTGAACCTGAACCCATGCAGGTAGACTCTTTACTACGACGGGTTAGTGATGCACGCAAGGAACATCGTTTTAAGGAGAATCTATGTTTTTATTGTGGTAAGTCAGGGCACTTTATTATTAACTGCCCCAGCCGTTCTCGCAAGACTACTGCAGCACTCATTCATTGTGAGTGTTGCGAGAGGGGATCTGTCAGGTCCGAGCCTCAGGCTCCAGAGAGATCTGCAGCAACAGATCTTGATTTCTCGGACTTAAACTCCGTTACCTCTGAGGACGTTGACTGTGTAAATGCTGCCATCTTTCAAGTTTCCTCAGCGGTGTCCCAGCTGAGTTGTAAAAAAAACAATTCTCACTGTTTTCTTTCCATCAAACTCTGGGTTGACTCAGCCTGGGTGTCTAGCTCTGCTATGATCGACTCAGGTGCAAGTGGAAATTTTATGGATGTCTCCTTTGCTCTGAAACAGGGAATACGTTCAGTGAAGAAGGCTACTCCAGTACAGATGGAAACTGTGGATGGCTCCCTGCTGACCTCTGGACCAGTGGATCAGGAAACAGAGCCTTTAAAGGTTCTTATGGGTAAAGATCATCAAGAGAAACTGTCCTTTATGCTTATCTCTTCTCCTCACTTTCCCATTATTCTAGGGCTACCATGGCTGCAGGCTCAGAATCCTACCATTAACTGGGAGACCAAGGAATTACACTTTCCAGAGAAACAGATGAGTCCAAAAATTTCAGCTTGCTCTGTTCCTAAAGGAACCATGTCAGTCCCTGAACTACCAGCTGTATACCAGGACTATGTGGATTTATGTGACAAGAAGAACGCTGACCAGCTTCCTCCTCACCGTCCATATGATTGTCCAATTGAATTATTGCCTGGAGCAGAGATACCTTTTGGTAAGATCTACCCCCTGGCGGGGCCCGAGCTGAAGGCTTTAAAAGAGTACATAGACGAAAATCTAGCCAAGGGCTTCATACGCCCCTCTTCATCTCCTGCAGGGGCACCCATATTCTTTGTAAAGAAGAAAGATGGATCCCTGAGACCATGCGTAGACTATAGGGAACTCAATAAGGTTACTATTAGAAACCGTTATCCATTGCCTTTAATCCCTGAGTTATTGGAGAGAGTGCGACATGCCAAAATTTTTTCTAAACTAGATCTTCGTGGGGCCTATAACTTAGTCCGTATTAGACCTGGGGATGAATGGAAGACTGCATTCAGGTCACGCTATGGACACTTTGAATATCTAGTTATGCCTTTTGGTCTGAGTACCGCCCCAGCCACTTTCCAACACTTGGTGAATGACATCTTCAGGGATCTCCTGGATACATTCGTGGTAATTTATTTGGATGATATTTTAATTTTTTCTAACTCCACAGAGGAACATCATGGACATGTGAGAATGGTCTTGGAACGTCTAAGACAAAATCATCTTTACATCAAGCTTGAAAAGTGTGAATTCCATAAGACCGAAATTCAATTTCTGGGGTATGTACTGTCTACACAAGGAATTAGTATGGATGGAAGTAAAACCCAAGCCATCAATGATTGGCCAAGTCCTAGAAATGTGAAGGAGGTACAGCGCTTCATCGGGTTTGCAAACTTCTATAGACGTTTCATTAGAAATTTCTCTGAGGTAGTGTCACCTATCACCCAACTTACCCGGAAAGAGTCTAGGTTTTCCTGGACTCCCCAAGCCCAGGAAGCATTTTCCCGTCTAAAAGATAAATTTACCACTGCACCTATCCTAGTACATCCCAACCCAGAGCTTGCCTTCATAATAGAGGTGGATGCTTCAGACTGTGCCGTGGGAGCTATACTCTCTCAGAGAACAGGTGAGAAGAATGTCTTGCATCCCTGTGCCTTCTTTTCCCAGCAGTTGTCTTCAGCTGAGAAGAACTACGATGTGGGCAATAGAGAGTTGTTGGCCATTATTGCCGCCTTCAAAGAATGGAGACACCTTCTTCAAGGAGCTGCACAGCAAATAGTCGTTCTGACAGACCATCGTAATCTTGAGTTTATCAGGTCGGCTAAGTGCCTGACTCCTCGCCAGGCTCGCTGGAATCTTTTCTTAAACCAATTTAATTTTATTATTTCTTATAGACCAGGATCGCGCAATGGAAAGGCTGATGCACTCTCTAGGATTTACTCAGCAGAGACACGTCCAATTACTCCTCCTAAGACTATTCTTCCTGACTCTAGATTCCTAGGAGTGATTCATCATCAAGACCTAATTAAAGACATCAAGGAAGCATACCATGCGGATTCTTTTTTGGCTCAACCCCCAAGGGACGTAAGTCTTGTCTTTAAGAATGGTGTGTGGATTCTGGGACAACGTCTGTATATACCTGAAACAGTCAGATTGAGAGTATTGCAACTCATTCACGATTCCAAAATAGCCGGGCATAGAGGAATTCTAAAGACACAGGAATTTCTTTCTCGTTTCTTTTGGTGGCCCACTTGTAGGAAGGATGTTTTGGACTATGTCACTTCGTGTGAGGTTTGTGCAAGATGCAAAACACCTCGCTCTTCACCAACTGGTCTGTTACAGCCTCTTCCCACCCCGTCCCGCCCGTGGGGATCCATTTCTATGGACTTCATTGTGGAATTACCAACCTCTCAAGGGAAGAACACTATTCTAGTGGTGGTTGACCGTCTAACAAAGGCAGCTCATTTTATCCCTTGTGTCGGCTTACCCACTGCAAAACAGACATCAGATTTGATGATTAAAGATGTGTTTCGCTTACATGGAGTACCGGATGAGGTTATTTCGGATCGAGGGGTGCAATTCACTTCTAGGTTTTGGCAAAATTTCTGTGCAGCATTGGACATTAAAGTAAACCTTTCTTCTGCTTTTCATCCCCAGACTAATGGACAAACCGAACGAACCAATCAAACCCTGGAGCAGTATCTCCGCTGCTTTATCTGCCACCTACAGGATGATTGGGTGGATCTACTTCCATTGGCTGAGTTCTCTTACAACAACTCTCAGAGTGCCTCCACTAAACAGTCTCCTTTTTACTCTAATCTAGGTTATCATCCTAACATTCTACCACGATTTCCCATAGAGACGCCTTTGCCAGCAGTGGCTGAAAGAGTCACGACTTTACAGAAGAATATGGATCTTCTAAAGGAGAATCTGGAATCGGCTCAGGAAAGGTACAAGAAGGCAGCAGATAAATTTCGTAAACCTGCACCAGCTTTTAAGGTAGGAGACCTGGTCTGGCTGTCAACCAGAAATCTTAAGTTAAGGATTCCATCGTCTAAGTTGGGACATAAGTACATTGGACCCTATAAAATCAGTAAAATTATAAGTGCCGTTGCTTGTCGTCTTCAATTGCCCAGAACTATGAGAATCCACCCTGTCTTTCATGTATCCCTACTAAAGGCTGCGACACCCAATACGTTTCCTGGACGTTCTTCTCCTTGCCCTGACCCAGTGCTAGTCGATGGTCAGGAGGAATTTGTGGTGGAAAGGATTTTAGATTCCAGGTTGTATAGAAATCAGTTACAATATCTGATTAAATGGCAGGGCTACCCAGTGGAGGACAACTCATGGGAGCCAGTCAATAACGTTAATGCTCCTCGCTTGCTCCGTCAGTTTCATCAGAGGTACCCACACAAGCCTGGTCTGAGGTCATCCGGAGGTTGTCCCTAAGGGGGGAGTAATGTAAGGTTCTGTGTATCTGTTTCTGAAACTCAGTTTGTTCGTCGGCCATTTTGCTTTCTGTTTTGCTGCTGCTATCTTGCCCTCAGTCAAAATGGAGTTTTCCAGCTTGCATGTTCCCGCCCTGATTCTCTCCGTTTGCTTCTTAAACAGCCACAGCTGAGCAATCAGTGCTTCAGAATCTAGCCTGCAGTGAACCTGTGTTCTGACTCCTGAAGCCTTGGACCTTGTACTCCAGCCATTCCTACTGAGGAACTCTGAAGCACTTGTGGACTCTGAACTCTGCTCTTGAGAGCCTCACGTTTGCATGGACTTGCGGTAACAGAAAAGAAGATCTGAATCTGTTGTGGAGAGTTATTGCTGAGCTTAGATTACTCTGGCCTGCTGTGTCTCCTGCTTCTGTGTTTGCAACCTGTGTGTTTATTTTTGCCAATTTGTATGAAGCAATACAAGACTTTTTATCAACCTGTGTCTCAAGTATTTTCATCGCACCCAAGCACAAGACGCTATATGAACTGTACCACATACATTACACTGTGTCTCCTGTTTCTGTGTCTGCAAACTGTGTGACTATTTCTGCCAACTTGTATGAAGTAATACAGGACTTTTCTATATCAAACCTGTGACTCCTGTGTTTTCATCGCACCCAAGCACAAGACGCTATATGAACTGTACTACATACATTACAAGATTCTGAAGCCAAAACGTTAGTGTCTGCTGGGTCTGGAAGGCTGTGTCTGCTGTACTGTGGATATCAGACGTCCGGTTGTACTTTCTGTGATGACAGTGGTTGTGACTTCTCACAACCATTCCAGGTGAGCAATTCCCTTAAGTTTTTTCTTTTGCAGTGTTACCACAGGTAAACACTATTGTTTTTTTTTTTTTCCTTTCTTTTCTCTTTTTGTGTCTGCTGTAACTCTGGATATCAGATGTCTGGTTGAAACTTTCTGTGATGATAGTGGTTGTGACTTCTCACAACCATTCCAGGTGAGCAGTTCCCTTAATTTTTTTTTCTCTCTGCAGTGTTGCCACAGGTGAACACTATTGTTTTTTTTCTCTCCTCTTCTTCCAGTAATCCTGTCTTAAAAGATCTGGAAAATGGAGGCCCGCATAAAGGAACTTTGCGGAGTGACTGATAATATCCTTGCAGATTTGCAGAATATAAAGACCCGTTTTACAAATCTACAGGACCTCAATAATCACAATTTGCAAGTGGTTGGACAGACTACCCAGGATTTGCGAGCCAGGATTGAGGTTCTAGAGGGGCGAGTCCAGGCTCCTGCCGTAGCCCCGAGTGCTGGGATTCCCAAGTTGCCCCCTTTTCGTTTTGGCGGTGAACGTGAGAAATTCAGGGGATTTATTAATCAATGCAATCTTTTTTTTTCTGCACATGCTTCACAATTTCCCACTGAACGATCTAAGGTGCTTACTATAATTATGTTGCTTACCAACAAGGCTTTAATGTGGGCAAACCCTCTGATTGAGACTGAGGATGATTGTTTGAATCACCTTGATGATTTTATTTCAGCCATGGGGCAGGTGTTTGATGACCCCAATCGAGGTGCAACAGCTGAAGCAGCCATGTTAGCTTTGCGCCAAGGTAAGCACTCGGTAGCTGAATATGCCTTGGATTTCAGGAGATGGGCCCTTGATACCACCTGGGACAGTTCCGCCAAAAAATCTATTTTTCGAAAGGGGTTATCTCCACTGATTAAGGATGAACTTGCTCGTGCCGACCCTCCCACTGCGTTAGGTGACTTTATTAACTACTGCATCCGTATTGATACTCGTCTGACTGAACGCAGGCAAGAGAGATGGTTCGAAAGCAATCGTACTAACCTTTTCCTACCTTCCTCTCCAGCTAAGGAACCTTTGAGTAGGATTACACGGGAACCTGTACCTGAACCCATGCAGGTAGACTCTTTACAACGACGGGTTAGTGATGCACGCAAGGAACATCGTTTTAAGGAGAATCTATGTTTCTATTGTGGTAAGTCAGGGCACTTCATTATAAACTGCCCCAGCCGTTCTCGTAAGACTACTGCAGCACTCATTCATTGTGAGTGTTGCGAGAGGGGATCTGTCAGGTCCGAGCCTCAGGCTCCAGAGAGATCTGCAGCAACAGATCTTGATTTCTCGGACTTAAACTCCGTTACCTCTGAGGACGTTGACTGTGTAAACGCTGCCATTTTTCAAGTTTCCTCAGCGGTGTCCCAGCTGAGTTGTAAGAAAAACAATTCTCATTGCTTTCTTTCCATCAAACTCTGGGTTGACTCAGCTTGGGTGTCTAGCTCTGCTATGATCGACTCAGGGGCAAGTGGAAATTTTATGGATGTCTCCTTGCTCTGAAACAGGGAATACGTTCAGTGAAGAAGGCTACTCCAGTACAGATGGAAACTGTGGATGGCTCCCTGCTGACCTCTGGACCAGTGGATCAGGAAACAGAGCCTTTGAGGGTTCTTATGGGTAAAGATCATCAAGAGAAACTGTCCTTTATGCTTATCTCTTCTCCCCACTTTCCCATTATTCTAGGGCTACCATGGCTGCAGGCTCAGAATCCTACCATTAACTGGGAGACCAAGGAATTACACTTTCCGAGAAACAGATGAGTCCAAAAGTTTCAGCTTGCTCTGTTCCTAAAGGAATCATGTCAGTCCCTGAACTACCAGCTGTATACCAGGACTATGTGGATTTATGTGACAAGAAGAACGCTGACCAGCTTCCTCCTCACCGTCCATATGATTGTCCAATTGAATTATTGCCTGGAGCAGAGATACCTTTTGGTAAGATCTACCCCCTGGCGGGGCCCGAGCTAAAGGCTTTAAAGGATTACATAGATGAAAATCTAGCCAAGGGCTTCATACGCCCCTCTTCATCTCCTGCAGGTGCACCCATCTTCTTTGTAAAGAAGAAAGATGGATCTCTGAGACCATGCGTAGACTATAGGGAACTCAATAAGGTTACTATTAGAAACCGTTATCCATTGCCTTTAATCCCTGAGTTATTGGAGAGAGTGCGACATGCCAAAATTTTTTCTAAATAGATCTTCGTGGGGCCTATAACTTAGTCCGTATTAGACCTGGGATGAATGGAAGACTGCATTCAGGTCAAAGCTATGGACACTTTGAATATCTAGTTATGCCTTTTGGTCTGAGTACCGCCCCAGCCACTTTCCAACACTTGGTGAATGACATCTTCAGGGATCTCCTAGGTACATTCGTGGTAATTTATTTGTATGATATTCTAATTTTTTTCTAACTCCACAGAGGAAATCATGGACATGTGAGAATGGTCTTGGAACGTCTAAGACAAAATCATCTTTACATCAAACTTGAAAAGTGTGAATTCCATAGGACCGAAATTCAATTTCTGGGGTATGTACTGTCTACACAAGGAATTAGTTATGGATGGAAGCAAAACCCAAGCCATCAAGGATTGGCCAAGTCCTAGAAATGTGAAGGAGGTACAGCGCTTCATCGGGTTTGCCAACTTCTATAGACGTTTCATTAGAAATTTCTCTGAGGTAGTGTCACCTATCACTCAACTTACCCGGAAGAGTCTAGGTTTTCTGGACTCCCCAAGCCCCGGAAGCATTTTCCCGTCTAAAAGATAAATTTACCACTGCACCTATCCTAGTACATCCCAACCCGAGCTTGCCTTCATAATAGAGGTGGATGCTTCAGACTGTGCCGTTGGAGCTATACTCTCTCAGAGAACAGGTGAGAAGAATGTCTTGCATCCCTGTGCCTTCTTTTCCCACAGTTGTCTTCGGCTGAGAGGAACTACGATGTGGGCAATAGAGAGTTGTTGGCCATTATTGCCCCCTTCAAAGAATGGAGACACCTTCTTCAGGGAGCTGCACAGCAAATAGTCGTCCGACAGACCATCGTAACCTTGAGTTTATCAGGTCGGCTAAGTGCCTGACTCCTCCCCAGGCTCGCTGGAATCTTTTCTAAACCAATTTAATTTTATCATCTCTTATAGACCAGGATCGCGCAATGGAAAAGGCTGATGCACTCTCTAGGATTTACTCAGCAGAGACACGTCCAATTGCTCCTCCTAAGACTATTCTTCCTGACTCTAGATTCCTAGGAGTAATTCATATCAAGACCTACTTAAGGACATCAAGGAAGCATACCATGCGGATTCCTTTTTGCACAACCCCCAAGGGACGTAAGTCTTGTCTTTAAGAATGGTGTGTGGATTCAGGGACAACGTCTGTATATTCCTGAAACAGTCAGATTAAGAGTATTGCAACTCATTCACGATTCCAAGATAGCTGGGCATAGAGGAATTCTAAAGACACAGGAATTTCTTTCTCGTTTCTTTTGGTGGCCCACTTGCAGGAAGGATGTTTTGATTATGTCACTTCATGTGAGGTCTGTGCAAGATGCAAAACACCTCGCTCCTCACCAACTGGTCTGTTACAGCCTCTTCCCACCCCGTCCCGCCCGTGGGATCCATTTCTATGGACTTCATTGTGGAGTTACCAACCTCTCAGGGGAAGAACACCATTCTAGTGGTGGTTGACCATCTAACAAAGGCAGCTCATTTTATCCCTTGTGTCGGCTTACCCACTGCAAAACAGACATCAGATTTGATGATTAAAGATGTGTTTCGCTTACATGGAGTACCGGATGAGTTATTTCGGATCGAGGGTTGCAATTCACTTCTAGGTTTTGGCAAAATTTCTGTGCAGCATTGGACATTAAAGTAAACCTTTCTTCTGCTTTCATCCCCAGACTAATGACAGACCGAACGAACCAATCAAACCCTGGAGCAGTATCTCCGCTGCTTTATCTGCCACCTACAGGATGATTGGGTTGGATCTACTTCCATTAGCTGAGTTCTCGATAACAACTCTCAGAGTGCCTCCACTAAACAGTCTCCTTTTTACTCTAATCTAGGTTATCATCCTAACATTCTACCACGATTTCCCATAGAAACGCCTTTACCAGCAGTGGCTGAAAGAATCACGTCTTTACAGAAGAATATGGATCTTCTAAAGGAAAATCTGGAATCGGCTCAAGAAAGGTACAAGAAAGCAGCAGATAAATTTCGTAAACCTGCACCAGCTTTCAAGGTAGGAGACTTGGTCTGGCTGTCAACCAGAAATCTTAAGTTAAGGATTCCATCGTCTAAGTTGGGACATAAGTACATTGGACCCTATAAAATCAGTAAAATATAAGTGCCGTTGCTTGTCGTCTTCAACTGCCCAGAACTATGAGAATCCACCCTGTCTTTCATGTATCCCTACTAAAGGCTGCGACACCCAATACGTTTCCTGGACGTTCCTCTCCTTGCCCTGACCCATGCTAGTCGATGGTCAGGAAGAATTTGTGGTGGAAAGGATTTTAGATTCCAGGTTGTATAGAAATCAGTTACAATATCTGATTAAATGGCAGGGCTACCCAGTGGAGGACAACTCATGGGAACCGGTCAATAACGTTAATGCTCCTCGCTTGCTCCGTCAGTTTCATCAAGGTACCCACACAAGCCTTGGTCTGAGGTCATCCGGAGGTTGTCCTTAAGGGGGAGTAATGTAAGGTTCTATGTATATATTCCTGAAACTCAGTTTGTTCGTCAGCCATTTTATTTTCTGTCTTGCTGCAGCTATCTTGCCCTCAGTCAAAATGGAGTTTCCAGCTTGCATGTTCCCGCGATGATTCTCTCCTTTGCTTCTTAAGCAGCCACAGCTGAGCAATCAGTGCTTCAGAATCTAGCCTGCAGTGAACCTGTGACTTGACTCCTGTAAGCCTTGGACCTTGTACTCCAGCTATTCCTACTGAGGAACTCTGAAGCACTTGTGGACTCTGAACCCTGCTCTTTGAAAGACCCACGTTTGCATGGACTTACGGTAACAGAGAAGAAGATCCTGAATCTGTATTGGAGAGTGATTGCTGAGCTTGGATTACACTGGCCTGCTGTGTCTCCTGTTTCTGTGTCTGCAAACTGTGTGACTATTTCTGCCAACTTGTATGAAGTAATACAGGACTTTTCTATATCAAACCTGTGACTCCTGTGTTTTCAATCGCACCCAAGCACAAGAAGCTATATGAACTGTACTACATACATTACAGCATGGTGGAGTTCCACCTTGTTGCAAACGTCTACGATTAGGCGGTGCTTGGGGAGGTGGAGAGATTGCTGGAGCCTCTGAATACGACTGGAGTCTAAGAGCGAGCGACGGACGTGTGAGCACAGTCTTCGCTGTTATGTTTCGGTAGCTGAGGAGAAATGCAAAAATAGCAAAATAGCAATATACCAGGGAGGCTGGAAACTATTGGATTGCAGGACCCTAAACTAACCGCAACACTAGAAGTAGCCGTGGAGCGTACCTACGGTGATCCTAGACGCCTCGTCACAGCCGGAGAGATAGCTACACCTAAAGGCAGAAAGATGAAAGCTATCTGCCCCATAGCAGAACCCCCAAAGAAATAGGAAGCCTGCAAACATGTAATGGCGGTTAGACAAGAAGAAAATACGGACACAGACAGAAAATAAATGAGCAAACGCTGGGGCCCAATCGGTCTAGATAGAAAAGTATAGGAAAGAATTCTGACTGCAACCCAAAAAAAACCCCTGACAAAAATGCCAACACTTCTGATTAACAAAAAACTGAGATCACACGATCTCTACCACCTAAATCAGATCTCTGGTGTAACACACAGCAATTCAGCAAATAAAAAGTGACAAACGACAGAGCAAAAGTGCAAATACAAAATGAGCACAATTGCAACGCCAGGCCCCAACAGGGGACCAGGCTAAATTCCACTGCAAGCAGCAAACCAGCAAATCACTTATCTGAAAGAGAGCAGGAATGCAAGCTGAGCTCCAAGAAAGACCAGGAAGAACAATTGATTACCGGCAATGCTCATGAGAACTCAGGTCACTTATATCAGACCATTCAGAGCCAGCTGAAGGCCATTCACAATTAGTTCATTACCCTCAGCAACCACCAAGGGAGCCCCAGCTCAGAAGTCGCCTCCAGAGTATTCACAACACTTCGCACTTATGGAGCAAGGCTGTTAACTCCGGATAATTATTTACGAAGCACTGCACCACTAGGTTCAAGGTGTGAGCCAGGCAAGGTATGTGTCTGAGTTTTGCTAGGGCTATGGCCGCCACAAAATTACGCCGTTATCACTGACTACCTTGCCTGGCACAAGATGTATACTGCCCAGGTATGACTCAATTTCTCGCTGCAAGTAGTTGGCCAGTACCTCCGCGGTGTGTCTGTTGTCGCCCAAAGACATCATCTTTAAAACAGCCTGCTGACGCTTACCACTAGCTGTTCGATAGTGGGACACCTCGTGTGCAACACTGACAGCTGCGGATGGAGTGCTCGTGCGACTGCGCTCTGTCGACAAGCTTTCGCTTCTGGAGGAGGAGGAGGGTCGAACGCCTACAGCCAACTGTTGCTTATACCGTGGGCTAGGCAGCACTGTCCGACCGCGGCTGTCCCCTGTGGACCCTGCATCTACCACATTAACCCAGTGCGCAGTGATGGACACTTAACGGCCCTGGCCATGCCTACTGGCCCATGCATCTGTTGTGAGGTGCACCTTTCCACTCACTGATTGTTTGAGTGCATGGACAATGCGGTCTTTCACATGCACGAGGAGGGCAGGGATGGCTTTTCTAGAAAGAAGTGCCGACTGGGTAGGTCATAGGGTGGGACAGCGTAGGCCATGAGCTCTCGGAACGCTGCGCTTTCAACCAAACGGAAGGGCATCATCTCTAATGAGATCAGTTTGGCAATGTTGGCGTTCAAAGCCAGTGTACGCGGATGAGAGGATGAGTACTTTCTTGTCCTACTAAGAGTCTCTGCTACGGTGAGCTGGACTTGAGAGCTGCATATGGTGGAACTAGCGGTGGACATGGCGGAATGAGAGGGGGGTGTGATGGTGATGGTGGTGGTGGTGGTGATGGCTTGATGCGTTTCAGGGTGAATAGCTTTATGTGGTATTTTCCTGAAGAAGGGGTGGTATTCATCCTGAAACGCGTAGATTAAACCACTTCTTAACTGCTACTACGTCTTGGAAATCTATAATTTGGGCAGCGCGGACTGGAATCCACATCTTTTCTGCAGTGCATTGTATTGTCGGGTAGTTGACCGACCTGTGGATCTGCAGCAGCCTCTCCTACATGTGCTTTAACCACCTAATACCAGGTGAGCAGCTTGCTACTTAAAAAAGTGATAACTTACTATCGGATAAGACCCTATTGCGCTTTGTGTCTCCCTTGCTTTTTCTATTAGTTTTAAAACCATTGGGATTCCCTGACTGCTTTGGCCTTGCGACCACACCTCAACCTTTCTTGCTAGTGGTGTGCTAACCAGTGAGCTTACAGTGGGGGAAGCAATGTAGTGTTGCTGGCTACCTTCAGTCGGAGCAGGTGCACGTGTGCTACCTGAGGTTTTACAGTCTGTCCACGCTTGCAAGTGCATGGTGTTTACATGTCAAAGCATGCAACTGGTATTCAAATTTCGGAGATTTTTCCCTCGGCTAAAGGTCCTTCCGCACTTCTTACAGATAACCTTTGCCTCATCAATAGGATTTTGTTCAAAAAAGTTCCACACTGCACTCTTCCTACTATGGTGAAACTTTTCAGGGCTTGCACGCTGTGCTAATTTGACAGTCTGGCCAAGCTGTCCTGCAACTCTTTTTGTTTTTTTAACACGTTTTTGGACTTCTACAGGCCTGCCAGATAACCGCAGCTGCGATGTCGATGCCTGCTGCGGATCCTCGTCCTTTTTTGAGCTATTGCCAGCGGCATCCTCTTCCCCCAATGGATGCCAATCCGGGTCAACAACTGGGTCATCCATCACCTCCTCTTCAATTTCATCTGCACCTTCCTCTGTGTCACTGTGTAAGGTGGTATAGTATGCGGGAAGGGGCACCTGAGTTTCTTCAGGGTCAGATTCTGGCTCAGTAGACTGCGAGGGCAATGTAGTGCTCTGGGTGAATGTACCAGCAGAATCATATAGCAGTGGCTGTGCATCAGTGCACTCCATGTCATATTCAACTTGGACTGGGGAACTCAGGATTTGACTTGATAACCCAGGCATGGTATGTGAAAAGAGCTCCAGGGAGTAATCTGAAGTGTGGCCTGCCGCATCCTTCAGTTTTGGTGGGGATGAAGGACACAAGGAAAGGTGTTGTTCCTGACCAGGAGCCTGCACTGACGACTCAGTGCTTGCAGTTTTTGAAACGTCAGAAGAGGAGGCGATAGAGCTGGAGGCTGTTTCGGCAATGTAAGCCAAAACCTATTCCTGATGCTCCGTCTTGAAAAGCGGTTTATCTACTCCCAGAAAAGGGAGCCTTCCAGTCCTTCTGGAGCCAGACGATGACGCAGGCTCAACACCTCCTGCCTTAGGTGCTATTGTGCTTTTGGCACTACCAGCAGCTGCACCACCACCACCATCAGTACCAGCTGGCCCCCCCGCCCACGTCCACGGCCTCTTCCACCATACTTCCTCATGTTTGGGAAAATGTACCAAAAATACCAGCAGATATATGGTACTGTATGAGGAGCGTACAGCTGTATACGGTGTAGGGGAAAATTTAAATCTCCGTATAAATTTCTGGAGTCACACACAGACGCTCACTCAGTATGGATTTGACCATAATACCAAAAGCAGAAAAACGGTACTGTATCAGAAGTGTACAGCTGTATACAGTGAAGGGGAAAATTTAAATCTCCGCATATATTTCCGGAGTCACACAGACGCTCACTCAGTATGGATTTGACCGTAATACAAAATGCAGAAAAGCGGTACTGTATCAGAAGCGTACAACTGTATACAGTGTAGGGGAAAATTTAAATCTCTGTATATATTTCCAGTCACACACAGACGCTCACTCAGTATGGATTTGACCGTAATACAAAAAGCAGAAAAACGGTACTGTATCAGAAGCGTACAGCTGTATATAGTGTAGGGGAACATTTAAATCTCCGTAAATATTTCCGGAGTCACACACAGACGCTCACTCAGTATGGATTTGACCGTAATACAAAAGGCAGAAAAACGGTACTGTATCAGAAGCGTACAGCTGTATACAGTGTAGGGGAAAATTTAAATCTCCATATATATTTCCGGAGTCACACACAGAAAGTCAGCATGTATTTGTCCATGATACTAGCCTGTACACGGTAGTGTGTGAGGAGCGTACAGCTCTATACAGTGCGGGAAAAAATGAACGCTCGGTAACTGTGCAGAAAAAAAGAATAAAAGTATTAGTGCTGTGTAAAAAGCAGTCTGCACAGCAGTGTACACACAGCAATACAGCTATCAGGCAGCCTAATAGCCAGCGTTGCTGCACACAAGAAAATCCTCCCCTGTCACTGCACACTAACTGTACAGCACAATTGCTATCAGCACAAGCACATAAGAACTTCTCTTTCCAGCCCTAACTCTCTCCCTACTGATAAACAGCGGCAGCAACCTCTCCCTACTGTTAAGATCGGCAGAAGTAAAATGGAGGTTGGCGGTCAGGGCTTTTATAGACACTATGACGCCCCCCAAAGCAAGCCAATCACTGCAATGCCCTTCTCTAAGATGGTGGTGGACGCTGCCCATGTCAACTCGTTGCCCACAGTGTACGTCCTTGCTCATTGGCTGAAAAAAGGAGCCTGCAAGCATTATGGGAAAACCGACTTTGGCGCTCGTTTTGCCGAACGCATGGCCGACTTCACGCTATGGTCGGGTTTCGCTCGGTGAAACCCGACATTGGCGAAAGTCGGCGACTTATGAATCTGACCGACCTGTTTCGCTCAACTCTACTGTTCATGTCTCTGTCAGTGTGCAAACTTACAAAATCAGCAATGGATCAAATACTTAATTCCCCCACTGTACGTATTTAAATAAAAATAAGGAAAGCCATTGTATGTATAAGTGTGTCCAAACTTTTAACTGGTACTGTATATAAGATTCATGTCTATGTTTTATCAAATAATGTTTTTGAATATTTCTACTAGTATCATATAAAAAAAACCTGAAATGGAACTAGAAGTCTTTTCTAATTAATTGTCTATATTTTTTTAAATTTTATATGTTATGATTGTGTAACAGCTCACATGGGAAAAAAAGTAAAACCGTAAAAAAAAACTACAGCCAACCAAGCTGATTCCTGTACAGGCTAGAAATTCTGACCCCGCAGCCTTTAGTGGTTCCTACGTTGGCTGAAATAGCCCTAACAACAGACTAAACAATGTCAGCTTGGACCCATGCTGCTTAGAAGGCCATTGAGCATTTCACATTCCTCCTAAGGAACTGTAATGCAGAGCAAGGTGCAATTTATCTACAGAAGGGAAGAAGTGCTGAGATATAAACAGATGCAAGAGTGAGTTAAAACAAACCACAAAATACAAAATGAAGAGATAAGGTACATACTCCTAGAGAGTATGCCACCTACTTCCTAAGCAAGAAGCAAAACACAGGTGCAGGGTGAAAAGCATGATCAGCAGAGAGACCTAGCTGTATTTTCACTGACTGACATAAACAATGGCAGTATGACTGGATATCTAAATGAGAATATCACCAGAAAGAAATGCCTGCAGCGGGAAAGTATATATATAGCTGCACCCAAAAGGTGATTGCGCAGACAAATGAATAAATGAAAACACCTATTAACCTAAAAGGACTAAAGCAAGGAAAACAGACAATAAACACAAGGAGAAAAGGTGTATCTGTTTGGGTTCATCAGATAGAGAACCCCACCACAAAGCACAGGCTCAAGGGTTCGAACTCAGACACGTAACATTATATTTCTTTTATACTCTGTGTTGCAATGCCACAATCTACGTGAAGAAAGAAAAGGTGCTGTTTTTGGAAGCAGAAACAATTTTTTTCCCAAATCAGGACAATCTTGTAAATGCATGCAGTTTTCAAGAACTGTTCGAGCAGTAAGAAGGAATATTTATTACAGTTGAAAATAATCTGTACTTTGGACACAATGGTGCATGACTGATAATGCTGACAGCTGTTTCTTGTAACAAGCCAAGCACACAGATCTGATCCTCACATGTCCAGGATGACTGAAAGCAGAGATAGTTCAAATAATAGTTCTAACAATTATAAACAGATACAGGATCTATCTTATGTGCACTTGGGTGTTTGCACCAGAAATATGTGTACCAAAAACGCTGCACCCAAAATACTGCAATTTACAGTACAGATTCTTCCTCTCTTGTCAGAAAATGCAGATAAAAATCAGTGCGTTTTTTGATGCAGTTTTGATGTGTTTTTGATGTGGATTTTCATGCGTTTTTTCCATGCGGAATTGAATGCATTTTTGTTAGCTAAATAAAGATATGCTTTTTAACAAAAAAAAATTGTGATGTAATTTTTTTGTCCAACCTCTTCTTTTACATACTCCATTGAAGACCATAATATCATCACATACCATGTTCTAAAGTAATGTGTACACACACAAAACAAATATAAGTGAATATTTATATATCTATAGATAGATATATTCTATTTATCTATTTATATATCTATCTATAGATTTATCTATAGATATATTCTATTATCTATTTATACATCTATCTATCTATCTATCGATTAGATATATCTATCTATAGTGCCGTGTATTGCGGTGCGAGACTTTTGCAAGTTTCTTGCAAGTGTGACCCCGGCCTTAAACGCAATATCTCTTTAATTTAAAAAAAAAAACGGCAAAAAAAGTGCGTGGGCTCCCGTGCAATTTTCCAGTCCAGAGAGGGAAAGCCAGTGACTGGGGGCAGATGTTTATAGCCTGGGAAGGGGGTAATACTCATGGATCTTCCCAAGCTATTAATATCAGCCCACAGGTGTCCGCATAGTCGTTACTGGCTATTAAAATAGGGGAGCCCTCCAAAAAAATGATGTGGGGTCCCGCTATAATTAATAGCAAAAAAAGACTATGCAGACAGCTGCAGGCTGGTATTAATAGCCTCAGAAGGGACCATGGATATTGGCCCCCCTTGGCAATAAAAACACTAGCTCACAGCCGCCCCAGAAATGGCGCATCTCTAAGATGCGCCAATTCTGGCACTTAGTCTCTCTCTTCCCACTGCCCTGTAGCGGTGGCCTATGGGGTAATAGTTGGGGGGGTTGATGTCACCTTTGTATTGTAAGGTGACATCAAGCCAGGCTTAATAATGGAAAGGAGTCAATAAGACACCTATCCATTACTATTCCTATAGTCGTTAATGGGTTAAATAAAGACACAGCCAGAATAAAGTCTTTTAATGAAATAAAACACAACACAGTTTCCCATATTTATTATACTCCTAATTCCCTGAAGCCATTGATCTCCTGCAGAAAAATAAAATAGTAAACCAACACAAATACTCCCTGTTCCGATGTAATCCATTTAATAACGAGTGTCCGACGACGATCTCCCCTGTAGAGCGGTCACATCAGGAGATGTGACCGCTCTATAGGGCCTCCAGTGACACACTGACAGGAGATAATGGCTCCTGCAATGTTATCACTGAGGGTTCACTGGAGATCATGCTCTCACTTTATGGCACTCCTGTGTGAGAATTTTCCCACGCAATGGGACTGCAAGTGACAGGCCGAACTCCAGTGACCTCTGACGGTGGAGTGGTACACTGCGGAAGGATACCTTCCGTCATTGTATCACCGAAGGCCCCTGGAGAGTGGTCACATCTCCCGATGTGACAGCTCTCCACAGGAGATCGTCGTGGGACACTTGTTATTAAATGGATTATGTTGGAACAGGGAGTATACTGTTGGTTTATTATTTTATTGTTTTTGCAGGGGATTCAGGGCATTGGGGATTAGCAGTATGGTGAGTATGTATTGTATGTGTGTATGTGTTTTTTTTTTACTATTCAACACAGTAGCCGGATGATGGGACTACTGTCCCATCATCGGCTAATGTTGTCACTCTAGCAGTCATAGCCGGATGGGACTAGTAGTCCCATCGGACGATGCCTGCCTACACACGGATCCACACACACACACAGTCGCGCACACACCCGCAGACCCCTGCAGACACCTGCACACACATATCCACAGACACCCGCACACAGACATGCGCATATTCACCACACAGACATGCACATATTTCACCGCACACACATAGTCTCCACACACACACACATAGTCTACACCCACACACTCTTCTTCCTCCCTATCTGCAGTGTTTCTCGCACGCAACTCCGCAGCAAAACCGCAGATCTTTTTAAACCAGCGGTTTTGCTGCGGATTTGACTGACTCAATGGAAGTCAATGAATGCAGAAACGCTGCAGATCAGCAAAAAGAATTGACATGCTGTGTAAAATAAAATGCTGCAAATCCGCGCGTATTTTTCCGCAGCATGTGCACACCAATTCTCAATTTCCCATTGACTAATATTGGTGGTGGACTACACTGTGGATTTGATGTAATTTTGCGGTCCAAAAACGCTGCGGATCCGCATCAAAATCTGCAACGTGTGCACACAGCCTAAATGAGATTTCTGAAACTGATTATTTTTACCTTGCAGATTTGAGATTTGAAGCAGTTTCAACTTTGTAGAATGTCAATTCTTCCAGCGTTTTTGCAGTGTTTTCATCCACTCAAATATATGAGGAAAGGTGAAAAGAAAGCATCAAAAATTCATGCAAAAAACATGGTTATTTTACGCAGCATTTTTCCTGCCAAGAAACGCTTTTTTTGTGCTGAAATTTCTGTTGCAAATACTCAATGTGTGATTGGACCCATAGGATTAGTTGAGTTCAGACCATAATTAATCATAAAGTGGCTGCCTATCTGCCACAGCATTAAACAACCACAGCAACATGTCATTTAATAGCTGTTTTGACAGGCTGGCCCCTTTAGATTGTACTGTAATAGATTGTTTATTCTCTATAGGCTGCCTTTGTTCTCGGCAGCACATGTACTGGTTATACAAAGTGCTGCCGAGAACGATAATCTGTTGTGCAAACCAAAACATCATTTCACTCCATGAGAGTTTTCTTAGTCCGTTCATTGGGTAATCGACATCCTTTTTAAACTGAACTATTATTGTGAAACAAGCATTCTTACAAATGATAATTCACAATAATCTTGCAGTATAAGTGAACCTTAGCAATTCCTAATACTGCACTTCCATTAGTGTCTAAAATGTAAAACATCTAATTTCTAAATACGAGATGTTATACTAGTACAAAAATGCATTGATACAATAGATACATGCATATAAAAACAATTACCAAATAGAGGAAAACGTTTCCAAGCACATCTTTCAATCACTTTCTGCACATCATCAATTTAGAGGTCATTTTTTGATCCAAGCAAAATTCACTTCCACACATATTTAATATAGGAACATCTGTTCGCACATATTGTTCTGATGATTTGGTCTTGGATGGTGAGCTTCCAAGCTGGCTTTTTATACTAATGTTTTTTTCGCTTTGTGTTTGTGATTAAGTGATGAGAGGTTTGTGTTTGTCTGTGTAATTGGTATTTTTTATTCAACTTGGCAGCATTTATCAGGGAGCCATTTCATTAAAATCTCTTCTATTATAAGATGGATAGTAGATATGTTTAATATGTGTATCGATCTTGCTGTATCTCTGGCTATGTGACTGTCTGTCAAAAAATATTTATTTGCTTTACGAAGTTGAACCAGTTTAAATAAATGATTCTAATATTCTGCCATCTAATTTAACACTTAGAAATCCAATAAAAAACATTATTCAGCAGATATATCACAATTAAGGTTGAGCGAGCACTAAAATGCTTGGATGCTCGTTACTCGAATCAAGCAATTCCTAATGCTCGGTTGCGCGTTTCAAGTATAATGGGAGCCAATGGGAATTCCGAGAATTTTTCTGGCAGACCCTACAAGGAGGTCTGGGGGGCAGTCAAAATGTTGAAATGGAAAGAAAAAGTGCTGAATGGAGGGAGAACAGCATTGGGAAGCTCCCTGGAAGCATCTCTGACTCCCAGATCGCTACTGAGAACAATGGTATCAAACTTTTACTCCACTTGAAGGTCTGACAATAAAACATTCAAAATCAAAGAGAAATTGGAGTTTACAGGGAAAAAAATGTTAAGAAACATTCTTTCTGGCATAATGACTTGTATATAAGGCAAAATTTTAAAAGGATTTTAAAAATAATAATAATAAAGTAAACCAAAATTGAAATTTTTATTAAAAAATGGGAAATGTCATTGTAATTTATGAAGGAGCAAGAACTGCCAAAAATGTGATGGAAGAGTGGCTCAGATATACCCTGTATTAGACATAAAGAAGGGCCTCATACACAATCTGTTCAAATTGTCATGTGGTACTCGTAGACTCATAAAGGCTATGCATTAAGTGCAAAGCCTGCCAAAAATTACAAGCAGGGTCATCCATACACCCTTCATGGCACCAACCTTAGGACTTCATTCAGATATTATGAACAAACTGTAGTTGTGGTACTCCTACACTTATTAAAGCTCTGCACACAGTGCATACACCCTTGAAGGCACACGGTGCAAAGCTAGAAAAAAAAATTCTTAGGAGAATCATGCATACACCCTTGAAGGCACCAACTGGAGTGCCTCATAAAAAATAAGAAAGTGTAGTTCTGGTACTTCTACACTCATAAAGGATCTGCACACAGTGCAAAGCAACACAAAACTTCTAAGGAGAATCATATACAAACCCTTGAAGGCAACATCTGGAGGGTCTCATTAAAATATTGAAGATTAAAAACAGTTTATGTGCTGCTGTCATCTGGTGGTGTGGAAAAGTTGAGGCTAATCCAGGATTTGTTCATTTTTATGAGTGAGACTGTCAGCATTTTCTGTTAACAGGCGAAAGCACCTGTTTGTTATGATCCACTAGTGGCAATAAAACCCACTCAGACAAGACGCTAGCGGCAGGGCAGCACAACACCTCCAAGGCATAGAGGGACAGCTCATGCCAGGTGTCCAGCTTTGAGACCCAATAGCTGAAGATCACAGAGGAATTAGGAAGTACGCTGGTTTTGTCAACCAGATATTCCTTGACCATCTTTAAAACTTTCCTTCCTTGTCAAAAATACCCGGTCACCAGGGCATGGATGCTGGGAGGGTGTCATGAAATTGTCCCAAGCCTTTGACAGTGTACCTCTGCCTCTGCTATTACCTGGTGTGTGTCTCCCTTGCCTCTCCCCCTTTGTTGGGCAAGGAAGCTTGCCCACTGCCGCAATCATTGTCTGATGGGAATTTTTTCAACATATTTTCCACAATGGTCTTCTTGTAGAGCAACATTTTTAAAGACCTCCCCGCCTCAGGAAGAAGAGATGCAAAGTTCTCCTTGTAGCATGGGTCTAGCAGGGTGAACAACGAGTACTCTTTTCTCTTTTTTTGGCGAAGATAAATGTAAAGCGAGGGTCACAGGAAAGTCAGCGGTACATAAAGTCAGCCATATGTGCCAAGGTCCCTACAGCAAACACTTCCCTGTCTCACCACGATAACTACTCTCATCTCCCTCTCCTTCTCCATCTCTTTCTCCTCATTCCCCTCCTCAGCCCATCCACATAGGAGAGACAGGATGTAGCTTGTGCGGGTGCTTGCCTCTGTTGCACTGTCAGCCAGTTCCTGTTCCTCCTCCTCCTACTTCCCCTCAGACTTCACGTCCTCATTGTTACCCAATCCACGCTGAGCAGATGAGATGAGGCTGGGCTGGGTAGTAACTCCCTGTCTCATGTCTTCCTCCATCTCCACCTGGACCCCATGCAAAGCTTCATGTTTAATTGTCAACAGCGACTGTTTAAGTAGCACAGAAGTAGGATCGTTGCACTGATGCTGGCATCATCGCCGCTCACTTTGTGGTGTCCTCAATGTCTTGAAGACCTGCACAAATGTCAGACATCCATGTCCACTCTTCAGTTGTTATGTGCGGAGGCTGACCAGAATACCGATGGGCATGTTGGAGCTGGTATTCCACCATTGGCATCTGCTGCTCACAAAGCCTTGATAGCACGTGGAGTGTGGAGTTTCAGCATGTGATCACATTGCACATCAATCGGTGAGCTGGCACTTGAATGTGCTGCTGCAGCACTGCCAAAGCGGTGGCAGCTGTGGGTGACTTGCGGAAATGGGCGCTGAAGCAGTGTACCTTGATCTGAATCTCTGGTAAATATTGGTAGGTTTTCAGAAACTGATGAACTACCGAGATGAGCATGTGGGCCAAGCATGGAATGTATGTGAGGTTGCCAAGCTTCAGAGCCACCACTAGGTTATGGCCATTATCACACACGACTATGCCTGGTTGTAGGTTCAGAGACATGAGCCACAGGTCTATCTGGTCTTTTATTCCTTTCAATAACTGTGCCGTGATGTGCATTTTTTTCCTAGACAAATTAGCTTCAGCAGACCCTGTTGCTGCTTCCCTGAGGCAGCGCTTCCAGCTGATGTGTGCTCTGAGATAGCACATCGGAGATGAAGGATGAGGAGGAGCAGGAGGAGGTGCAGGAACTGGTGTATGTGGCGCGCCCTCAAGGGCCGTTGGGTTCTCGGTCTAGGGTCGGACGATTCTTAAAGGGGAAGTCAGCAGCAGTGACCCTGTCCGTAGCCCTGGGCGTCCAATAAAAATGATGAAAATGTAAAAATATACGTTATAGGGGATAGGGGAATAGTTTGTGATGCCACCCGTGGTATTAAGCAGTAAAGGTGTTAGCCGACGCTGCTTAAGAGACCGTTGGTGATGCAGCAGAGTTGTTACAGCTCTCCATGGGTAGAGCTAAGCCCCAGGACAGTTAAAGTGTCAAAGATGATAGTGGTGGTTGTGGTGCAGGGAAGATGACGCAGTAAATAATTCTGAGGACACAGCAGGGTGCAGTCTCTTCAGTTTACTCACAGTTCTTGGTTACAATCCCCAGCTGGGGTGCTGTGTCCTCCAGGTAGTTTGTCCAGACAGCTCTCAGGTAATTTGGGGTACTCCGTGTTAGAAACCACTTCTGTTGTTCCTTTCCTGGCCATCTGTCACGGGTGTGTCGCTGCGAAGATCGTCGCGATTGCACACCCTGACTTCTCACAGCTGAGTTTCTGGTGCTGAGTGTTTTTCAGCAGTGAGAGAGTTAATTCTTCCTCTCTCTGTGCTGGACAAGACCAGCCTCGCTCAGCTGCAATTAATGTTGTTGTAATTGGATTCCTTCAAATACCTGGCTGTCTGCTAGGGAAGTGTCGGTGAAAGCATTCATGCAGACCAGCAGAGCGGATCGTATTGAGAAGTCTAAAGCTAAGAGTACCTGTTGTGGTTTTCTCCTCTCCTCGCTTTATTATTTATCTCCTTACCCGTTGGTGTTCCCTCTGTAGTGGTAGTTTTGTATGCAAGGTGGTCTTTTATTTTACCCCTTGTACTGTCTCGTTTGTCTTATACTGTTTGAAGGCAGTTACCTTCCTGTTCCCTGTGGTGGTAATCAGGGTCCTTCTCAGGACTAGATTACAGTGGTTAGGGATTCACAGGAGATAGGGTTACGCTGGCGGCCTGGACCTCTGTACCATCAACAGTACTTCCAGGTAGAGGGATTAGTCAGGACCCCAGCTTAGGGTCAGCATAGACCCCGGTCCTCCTGTATACAGAGACAGCGTGACATTTTCACCGACCTTACTAAAGATTCCCCCAGTCACCATGGATCCAGTAGCCAGTCTAGCTCAGCAGTTGCAGAGTTTGTCCATGGAGCTGAGGGACGTTAAGTCCAAGGTTTTGTACCCCCCGGAGCAGGCCGGACCTGAACCTAAAGTAACTCTCCCGGACAGGTTCACTGGAGGGCGGGACAAATTTTTTGCTTTCCGGGAGGCATGTAAATTGTACTTTCGGCTGCGACCTCGGTCATCTGGGAGTGAAGATCAAAGGGTGGGAATTGTCATCTCGCTCCTTCAAGGGGACCCCCAATCCTGGGCGTTCTCTCTTCCCCCGGGCTCCCCGGCTCTCCAGTCAGTGGATAGATTTTTCGCAGCTCTGGGTCTTGTATATGATGACCCGGATCGGGTCTCCCTTGCTGAAACTAAGTTACGTAAGATACAGCAGGGAGATCGTCCGGCAGAGGAATTTTCTTCGGAGTTCCGTAGGTGGGCCACGGACACCCAGTGGAATGACCCGGCTCTTAGGAGCCAGTTTTGTCAAGGTTTATCTGACAAATTAAAAGATGTGTTGGCGCAGTATGACCCCCCACGACACTGGAAGCCGCTATGGACCTTGCTATTCGTATTGACAGACGTCTTCAGGAGAGGTGCGGGGTAACTTCGCCCCCTGTGATGACTCCACCTTCCTCAAGGGTCCCTTATACGGAGGTTCTCCTGGTCAGTCCAGAGGAGCCTATGCAATTAGGAGGGACATCATTCCGGGGGAGGGGATCGGTGGGGCGTCACAAAACAAGAAGTTGTTTCTTCTGTGGAAAAAAGGGACATCTTATTAGGGGGTGTCCATCCCGTCCTTTGAAGAGTGAGAAGTCGCCGGAAAACTATTGATCCCAGATTGTGTGGTGGACGGCAATCTGGGAGTAAGTATTTCGTCCCTAAGTTCATCTCAGTTTCTCGTACCGGCGGAGGTGGTGGTGGGTGCGAGAACTGAGAGGATATCTGTTCTTCTGGATAGTGGGGCCGGGGCTAATCTGGTGGATGCTCGCTTTGCCGGGTTCAAGGTATGCGATTAAGTGGGTTGGCTAAACCCGTCCCCATATTCTCGATCGACGCCAGACCTCTCGGTCAGGGAAGTTTTGTGCAAGCAGTGCATAACATAGATCTTCAAGTGGGGGTGCTACATAAGGAACTGTTGTCTTGTTATGTGTTGGAGGGTCTTCCCACTTCTATAGTGCTGGGCCTGCCTTGGCTAACTAAGCATAACCCGGTTATTAATTGGCAATCCAGAGAGATAAGCCAATGGAGCGATTTCTGTAATAAAAACTGCATGAATACGGTCATTGGTGCGGTCGCTCCTAGGGCCTTACCTCCATTTCTGGTGGACTTTGAGGATGTATTCTCGGAGAAAGGGGGTCAAGAACTACCTCCTCATCGCGAGTATGACTGTTCTGTTAACTTGCTCCCTGGGGCCAAGTTACCGAAATCTAGGATGTATAACCTTTCTGGTCCTGAGAGACAGGCCATGAAGGATTATATTTCAGAGAGTCTGGCTAAGGGGCATATTAGACCTTCATCTTCCCCGGTGGCCGCGGGGTTCTTCTTTGTGAAGAAAAAAGATGGAGGCCTACGCCCTTGCCTGGATTTCCGTGAGCTTAATCGGATTACGGTCCGAGATCCGTATCCGCTCCCACATATTCCTGATCTCTTCAATCAGATCGTGGGTGCCAAATGGTTCTCTAAGTTGGATCTCAGGGGGGCGTACAATCTGATTAGGATGAAGGAGGGGGATGAGTGGAAGACGGCGTTTAACACTCCAGAGGGGCATTATGAGAACCTTGTCATGCCATTTGGTCTGAGTATTGCCCCGGCGGTGTTTCAACACTTTGTAAATGACATCTTTCGCCACCTAATGGGACAGTTTGTGGTCATATATCTGGATGATATCTTAATTTACTCGCCAGATCTTGTGTCTCATCAGGAGCATGTTAGGCAGGTGTTGCAGATCTTGCGGGATAATAAACTGTACGCCAAATGGGAGAAGTGTGTGTTCGCCGTACAGGAACTTCAGTTTTTAGGATTCCTGGTGTCTGCATCCGGTTTTCGTATGGACCCTGGGAAAGTGCGGGCAGTTCGTGAGTGGGATCTGCCAGAGGATCTTAAGGCATTACAACGTTTCCTGGGGTTTGCTAACTACTACCGGAAATTCATTCGTAATTTTTCGTCCATAGTTAAACCTCTCACAGACATGACTAAAAAAGGGACGGATTTTTCAAAGTGGTCTGACAAGGCTTGTCAAGCGTTTTCCTCTTTGAAAAAATATTTTGCTTCAGCACCCATACTTATTCAGCCTGATGCGTCACAGCCATTCATTGTTGAGGTGGACGCTTCCGAGGTAGGGGTGGGAGCAGTATTGTCACAAGGTTCGTCCCCTGGTTAATGGCATCCGTGCGCCTTCTTCTCTAAAAAATTGTCGTCCGCTGAGAGGAATTATGATGTCGGCAATAGGGAGCTCTTGGCCATTAAGTTGGCTTTTGAGGAGTGGCGTCATTTTTTGGAGGGGGCAGTCCACCCGGTCACCGTCATTACCGATCACAAAAACCTGCTATATTTAGAGTCCGCTAAACGTCTGAATCCCAGACAAGCTAGGTGGTCGTTGTTTTTTACCAGGTTTAATTTTGTCGTCACATATCGTCCTGGGTCAAAAAATGTTAAGGCGGATGCCTTATCTCGCTGTTTCCCAGGGGCTGGGAATACGGAGGACCCGGTTCCGGTCCTTCAGGAGGGGGTGGTGGTGTCGGCAGTATGCTCTGAGCTTGAGGAGGAGGTATTGGAGGCTCAGGGGGACGCCCCTGTAGGACCTCCAGGGAGACTGTTTGTTCCAAATCAGTTGCGACAAAAGGTGATCGAGGCACACCATAATTCAGCTTTGGCAGGACACCCAGGGAGTAAAGCAACTGAGGATCTCTGTCACGACGTATAACAGATATATTCTATGAAAGTAACATATATCTAATGTGACAACATTCTATATTTCATATAATAGAAAATATCAACATGTATACATAGTATCTGCCAGCAATGTCTTACCTGACATAATATCCTATGTATTGTGGGTCTATACTGTGTACGTGTCACGCTGTCTCAGGATAGAGGTGGACCGGGGTCTATGCTGACCCTGAACTGGGGTCCTGACTAGTCCCTCTACCTGGAGGTACTGTTAATGGTACAGAGGTCCAGGCCGCCAGCGTAACCCTGTCTCCTGTAGATCCCTGACCACTGTAATCTAGTCCTGAGAAGGACCCTGATTACCACCACAGGGAATGGGCAGGTCACAGCATACACATAGTCTAAGACAAACGAGACAGACAAGGGGTAAAGAAAACACTGCCTTGCATACAAAACTTCCACTACAGAGGAACACAAAAGGTTAAGGAGATAAACAATAAGCGAGGAGAGGAAAAACCACAACAGGCACTCTTAGCTTAAGTCTTCTCAGAAACGATCCGCTCTGCTGGTCTGAATGAATGCTTTCACCGAAAACTTCCCCAGCAGACCAGCAGGTATATGAAGGAAGCTAATTAACAAAACATCAATCGCAGCTGGGCGAGGCTGGTCAGTCCAGCACCGAGAAAGAAAGAATTAACTCCCTCAGTGCCGAAAAACACCCAGCACCAGAAACTCAGCTGTGCGAAGTCAGGGTGTGCAATCGCGACGATCTCCGCCGCGACACACCCGTGACAGTACCCCCCCTTCTACGAGGGGCCTCTGGACCCTCAGGGCCTGGTCTATCTGGGTGAGTAGTGTGGAAGGCCCGAACCAATCGGTCTGCGTTAATATCCGACGCAGAAACCCACATCCTCTCCTCAGGACCATACCCCCTCCAATGAACAGGTACTGAAGGGACCGGCGATTCAGACGTGAGTCAATGATCTTCGATACCTGAAACTCCAAATTACCATTGACCACCACAGGAGGAGGAGGTAGAGGTGACGGTATAACTGGTGCCACGTACCTCTTAAGCAACGATTTGTGGAACACATTGTGGATTTTAAACGTAGGAGGGAGGTCAAGACGGAAAGCCACCGGATTAATTATTGAACTGATCCTGTATGGCCCGATGAATCTGGGACCGAGTTTCCAGGAGGGAACCTTAAGTTTTATATTCTTGGTAGACAACCATACCAGATCGTTCACACTTAGGTCCGGACCAGACACTCTCCTCCTATCAGCCATACGTTTGTATCGGTTCCCCATAGTGCTCAGATTATTAAGCACTCCTCTCCACACTGAAGCAAGTGACGACGAAAATCGTTCCTCCTCAGGAACCCCAGAAGAGCCCCCCCATTGAAAGTACAAAACTGGGGGTGAAAACCATATGCCCCAAAAAACGGGGACTTACCAGTGGACTCGCTCCGCCTATTGTTAAGAGCGAACTCTGCCAGAGGCAAGAAAGAAGACCAGTCTCTTAGATATGTCTCTAAGCTCTGATTCAGACGCTCTGTCTGACCATTGGTCTGCGGATGAAAAGCCGAAGAAAATGACAACTGCATCCCCCGACGAGAACAAAATGCCTTCCAGAATTTGGACACAAACTGAGACCCCCGATCCGACACCACATCGGAAGGCAACCCGTGAAGTCTCACAATCTCCCCAATGAACACCTGCACCAGAGTTTTAGCATTAGGAAGAGCAGGAAGAGCAATAAAATGTGCCATTTTGCTGAACCTGTCAACTACAACTAGTATGACAGTTTTACCTGAAGACGGAGGGAGGTCCGTAATGAAGTCCATAGACAGATGGGTCCATGGACGCTCCGGGATTTTCAGCGGTAAAAGGGCCCCAGACGGACGGGTATGTGGGGTCTTAGAGCGCGCACATACCCCACAGGACGCGACAAAAGTTACCACCTCTTTATTTAAGTTAGGCCACCAAAACTGGCGAGAAAGGAGATCTACAGTTGCTTTACTCCCTGGGTGTCCTGCCAAAGTAGAATTATGATGTGCCTCGATAACCTTTTGTCTTAACTGATCTGGAACAAACAGTTTCCCTGGAGGTCCTACAGGGGCGTCCCCCTGAGCCTCCAATACCTCCTCCTCAAGCTCAGAGCATACAGCCGACACCACAACTCCCTCCTGAAGAATAGGAACCGGGTCATCCGTCTTCCCGGCCCCCGGGAAACTACGAGATAAGGCATCAGCCTTAACATTTTTTGACCCAGGACGATATGTGACGACAAAATTAAACCTGGTAAAAAACAACGACCATCTAGCTTGTCTGGAATTCAGACGTTTTGCAGACTCTAAATACAGCAGGTTCTTGTGATCAGTAATGACGGTGACCGGGTGGACTGCCCCCTCCAAAAAGTGACGCCACTCTTCAAAAGCCAACTTAATGGCCAAGAGTTCCCTATTGCCGACATCATAATTCCTCTCGGCGGACGACAATTTTTTAGAGAAGAAAGCGCACGGATGCCATTTACCAGGGGACGGACCTTGAGATAATACCGCACCCACTCCTACGTCAGATGCGTCTACCTCCACAATGAACGGTTGTGATGCATCAGGTTGGATGAGTATGGGTGCTGAAGCAAAACATTTTTTCAAGGAGGAAAATGCTTGACAAGCTTTGTCAGACCACCTAGAAAAATCCGTCCCTTTCTTTGTCATGTCAGTGAGAGGTTTGACAACGGATGAGAAATTACAAATACATTTCCGGTAGTAGTTAGCAAACCCCAGGAAACGCTGCAGTGCCTTAAGATCCTCTGGCCGATCCCATTCAAGCACTGCCTTCACTTTCCCAGGGTCCATACGGAAACCGGAAGCTGACACCAGGAATCCTAAAAACTGAAGTTCTTGTAGGGCGAATACACACTTCTCCCATTTGGCGTACAGTTTATTGTCTCGCAAGATCTGCAACACCTGTCTCACATGCTCCTGATGAGACACAAGATCCGGCGAGTAAATTAAGATGTCATCTAGATAAATGACAACAAACTGTCCCACTAGGTGGCGAAAGATGTCATTAACAAAATGTTGAAACACCGCCGGGGCAGTAGTCAGACCGAAAGGCATGACAAGGTTCTCATAATGTCCCTCCGGAGTGTTAAACGCCGTCTTCCACTCATCCCCCTCCTTTATCCTAATCAGATTATACGCCCCCCTGAGATCCAACTTAGAGAACCATTTGGCGCCCACAATCTGATTGAAGAGATCAGGAATAAGTGGGAGCGGATACGGATCTCGGACCGTAATCCGATTAAGCTCACGGAAATCCAGGCAAGGGCGTAGGCCTCCATCTTTTTTCTTCACAAAGAAGAACCCCGCGGCCACTGGGGAAGATGAAGGTCTAATATGCCCCTTGGCCAGACTTTCCGAAATATAATCCTTCATAGCTTGCCTCTCAGGACCAGAAAGGTTATATAACCTAGATTTTGGTAACTTAGCATCAGGAAGCAATTTTATAGCACAGTCATACGCGCGATGAGGAGGTAATTCTTGACACCCTTCCTCTGAAAACACATCCTCAAAGTCCTCCAGAAAAGGAGGTAAGGTTCTAGGCACGACCGCACCGAGGACCGTGTTCATGCAGTTACTATTGCAAAATTCACCCCACTGGCTTATCTCTCTGGATTGCCAATTAATAACTGGGTTATGTTTAGTTAACCAAGGAAGTCCCAAAACAATAGGAGTGGGAAGGCCCTCCAACACATAACAAGACAATAGTTCTTTATGTATTGCCCCCACTCGAAGGTCTATGTTATGCACGGCTTGCACAAAGCTACCTTGACCGAGAGGCCTGGCGTCAATAGAGAATATAGGAATAGGTTTGGCCAATACACTCAGTTGCATACCTTGCACCTGGGCAAACCGAGCGTCCACCAGATTAGCCGCGGCCCCACTATCCAGAAGAACAGAAATCCTCTCAGTTCTCGTACCTACCACCACGTCCGCCGGTACGAGAAACTGAGACGGACTTGGGGACGAAATACATACTCCCAGATTGTCGTCCACCACACAACCTGGGATCAACAGTTTTCCGGCGACTCCTTGCTCAGCAAAGTACGGGATGGACACCCCCCAACAAAATGTCCCTTTCTCCCGCAGAAGTAACACTTTCCTGTCTTGCGGCGCACCGCCGATCCCCTCCCTCGAAACGATGTCCCTCCTAACTGCATAGGCTCCTCAGAACAAACCAGGGGAACCTCAATATAAGGGACTATAGTAGAAGGTGGAGTCATCACAGGGGGCGGAGTTACCTCGCACCTCTCCCGAAGCCGTCTATCAATGCGAATAGCAAGGGCCATAGCGGCCTCCAGTGACGGGGGAGAATCATACTGAGCCAACACATCTTTTAATTTGTCAGATAATCCTTGACAAAACTGGCTCCTAAGAGCTGGGTCATTCCACTGAGTATCTGTGGCCCATCTACGGAACTCAGAAGAAAATTCCTCCGCCGGACGATCTCCCTGCTGTATCTTACGTAACTTCATTTCAGCAAGGGAGACCCGATCCGGGTCATCATATACCAGACCCAGGGCTGTAAAAAATCGATCTACTGACTGGAGAGCCGGGGAGTCCGGAGGAAGAGAGAACCCCAGGATTGAGGGTCCCCTTGTAAGAGCGAGATGACAATTCCCACCCTCTGATCTTCACTCCCCGAAGACAGAGGCCGTAGCCGAAAATATAATTTACATGCCTCCCGGAAGGTAAAAAATTTGTCCCGCCCACCAGTGAACCTGTCCGGGAGAGCTACTTTAGGTTCAGATCTGGTTTGCTCCCGGGGGTACAAAACCTTGGACTTAACGTCCGTCAGCTCCATGGACAAACTCTGCAACTGCTGAGCTAACTGGGCTACTGGATCCTTGGTAGCTGGGGAGAATCTTTTAGTGTGGTCGGTGAAAATGTCACGACGTATAACAGATATATTCTATGATAGTAACATATATCTAATGTGACAACATTCTATATTTCATATAATAGAAAATATCAACATGTATACATAGTATCTGCCAGCAATGTCTTACCTGACATAATATCCTATGTATTGTGGGTCTATACTGTGTACGTGTCACGCTGTCTCAGGATAGAGGTGGACCGGGGTCTATGCTGACCCTGAACTGGGGTCCTGACTAGTCCCTCTACCTGGAGGTACTGTTAATGGTACAGAGGTCCAGGCCGCCAGCGTAACCCTGTCTCCTGTAGATCCCTGACCACTGTAATCTAGTCCTGAGAAGGACCCTGATTACCACCACAGGGAATGGGCAGGTCACAGCTTACACACAGTCTAAGACAAACGAGACAGACAAGGGGTAAAGAAAACACTGCCTTGCATACAAAACTTCCACTACAGAGGAACACAAAAGGTTAAGGAGATAAACAATAAGCGAGGAGAGGAAAAACCACAACAGGCACTCTTAGCTTAAGTCTTCTCAGAAACGATCCGCTCTGCTGGTCTGAATGAATGCTTTCACCGAAAACTTCCCCAGCAGACCAGCAGGTATATGAAGGAAGCTAATTAACAAAACATCAATCGCAGCTGGGCGAGGCTGGTCAGTCCAGCACCGAGAAAGAAAGAATTAACTCCCTCAGTGCCGAAAAACACCCAGCACCAGAAACTCAGCTGTGCGAAGTCAGGGTGTGCAATCGCGACGATCTTCGCCGCGACACACCCGTGACAATCTCCTTTCGCGCCGGTTTTGGTGGCCTAACTTACATAGGGAGGTGGTAACTTTTGTCGCGTCCTGCGAGGTTTGTGCCGCTCTAAGACCCCACATACCCGTCCGTCGGGGACCCTCTTACCTTTGAAGATCCCGGAGCGTCCGTGGACTCATCTGTCTATGGACTTCATTACGGATCTCCCGCCATCTTCGGGTAAAACAGTCATACTCGTTGTAGTGGACAGGTTCAGCAAGATGGCACATTTTATCGCTCTTCCTGCTCTTCCTAATGCTAAAACTCTTGCGCAGGTGTTTATTGGGGAGATTGTAAGGCTTCACGGGGTACCCTCCGATGTGGTGTCGGATCGGGGTCTCAGTTTGTGTCCAAATTCTGGAGAGCATTTTGTACACGGCGGGGGATGCAGTTGTCATTTTCATCGGCTTTTCACCCGCAGACCAATGGTCAGACAGAGCGTCTGAACCAGAGCTTGGAGACATATCTCCGGTGTTTTGTGTCAGAGAACCAGGAGGACTGGGCTTCTTTCTTGCCTCTGGCGGAGTTTGCTCTAAATAATAGGCGGAGCGAGTCCACTGGTAAGTCCCCGTTTTTTGGGGCATATGGTTTTCACCCCCAGTTTTGTACTTTCAATAGGGGGGGCTCTTCTGGGGTTCCTGAGGAGGAACGATTTTCGTCGTCACTGGCTTCAGTGTGGAGAGGAGTGCTGAATAATCTGAGTACTATGGGGAACCGATACAAACGTATGGCTGATAGGAGGAGAGTGTCTGGTCCGGACCTAAGTGTGAACGATCTGGTATGGTTGTCTACCAAGAATATAAAACTTAAGGTTCCCTCCTGGAAACTGGGTCCCAGGTTCATCGGGCCATACAAGATCAGTTCTATAATTAATCCGGTTGCATTCCGTCTTGACCTCCCTCCTACATTTAAGATTCATAATGTGTTCCACAGATTGTTACTTAAGAAGTATGTGGCGCCGGTGATACCTTCACCTTTACCTCCTCCTCCTGTGGTGGTCAATGGAACTTGGAGTTCCAGGTGTCGAGAGTCATCGATTCACGTCTGAATCGCCGGTCCCTTCAGTACCTTGTTCATTGGAGGGGGTATGGTCCTGAGGAGAGGACGTGGGTTTCTGCGTCGGATATTAACGCAGACCGATTGGTTCGGGCCTTCCACACTACTCACCCAGATAAACCCGGCCCTGAGGGTCCGGAGGCCCCTCGTAGAAGGGGGGTACTGTCACGGGTGTGTCGCTGCGAAGATCGTCGCGATTGCACACCCTGACTTCTCACAGCTGAGTTTCTGGTGCTGGGTGTTTTTCGGCAGTGAGAGAGTTAATTCTTCCTCTCTCTGTGCTGGACAAGACCAGCCTCGCTCAGCTGCAATTAATGTTGTTGTAATTGGATTCCTTCAAATACCTGGCTGTCTGCTAGGGAAGTGTCGGTGAAAGCATTCATGCAGACCAGCAGAGCGGATCGTATTGAGAAGTCTAAAGCTAAGAGTACCTGTTGTGGTTTTCTCCTCTCCTCGCTTTATTATTTATCTCCTTACCCGTTGGTGTTCCCTCTGTAGTGGTAGTTTTGTATACAAGGTGGTCTTTTATTTTACCCCTTGTACTGTCTCGTTTGTCTTATACTGTTTGAAGGCAGTTACCTTCCTGTTCCCTGTGGTGGTAATCAGGGTCCTTCTCAGGACTAGATTACAGTGGTTAGGGATTCACAGGAGATAGGGTTACGCTGGCGGCCTTGACCTCTGTACCATCAACAGTACCTCCAGGTAGAGGGATTAGTCAGGACCCCAGCTTAGGGTCAGCATAGACCCCGGTCCTCCTGTATACAGAGACAGCGTGACACCATCTCCCTGTGCTGGCTCCCTCCTCTCCTGCCCTGCACCTTCACACACAGTGTCCCAAGCCAGCAGCCTCGGATCTTGTCGGTCAACATTCTCTAGGTCCCCTTGGTCCTATCTGACTGCCTTTTCAGCGAATGTGTGCGGATGTGGCTGTAGCACATAAAGATACTGCAGCCTCCGGTTAGCTAGCTGAGTCCTCAGTTTCTCCACTACACTGGGGCTGGTCCCCTTACTGTGACCTGGTGCCTCCACCCGACTAAGGTCAGTGTGACTTCGGGCCCCACGGGTGGATTCCTCACTTCCCATGCCCCTAGGACCCCCTCTTCCTCTCTCTCACTCTCTCAAGCTTCTCTTTCTGTCTCTTCTGTTTTTCTTCTCTCTTTACTGTCCCCTGATCCAGGGACAAGCTCCTCTCTGCTCAAGTCCCCAGCACCAACTCCTTCCTCCAACCAGCTGTCACTCCTTTCAGCTCCTTTCAGCTTCTCTCCTGAGCTCCAAATGTCACACTGCCTGTGGTCTCTCAAGGTACTGCCACACTACACAATCGCTAGCGATCTCGTTAGCGTCGCATACTAATGAGATCGCTAGCGGGATTGTTTCTATATCGCTAGTGTCGGCCACATTTAGCGATATCGTTAAGGACGCTATCGCGGTTAGCGATCTCCTTAACGACTTTAGCGGTACAGAAGTACCGCTAAATCGCTAAAAAAGGTGCCACACTCAGCGATATATACTTACCCAGCGGGAGCGCCGACGATAAAATAGGGTCCGGAACGATTCCAGCGACGAGCGAGATCACAGCAGGAAGCTCGTCGCTGGCAGATGCCGCACACAACAACATCGCTAACGGGATCGCTAAATAGTGACGTTTTTTAGCGATCCCGTTAGCGATGTTGTTTAGTGTGGCATACCCTTCAGACCACTCACTAAGCTCCTCCCCTTCTTTACTTTTCTCCACCCACACCCTCTACCTAGCACCTTCCAGACCCTGAGAGGTCTGGTGTTGGATGTAAGTGTGTGGGTTCTGGGTGATGTCCCCTCCTTACCCGAGAGCGAGCACCACACCTCCGACTGAGGTGCAGTACCTCTGTGGCGACTGGACCTCAGGGGCGCCACATTCGAGGTGGAGAAAACCCTGATAGAAGTAGGTCAGCAATCCTCGGCCTTGGTAGCACATGTGCCGTGCTTGGATCTGGCCTCCACAATGTTCACCCACTGTGCCGTCAGGGAATTGTAGCATCCCTGGCAACAAGCTCTTGTCTACATGTTGCTGCACTACTATATCATAAAGGCTTTGGACAAAGTGCAAAACCAGGGAAAAATTATAAGGAAGGTTATTCATGCGCCCTTGAAGGCAACAACTGTAGTGCTCTATTCAAATATTGAATATTAAAAACACTTTATGTACTGCTGTCATTTGGTGGTGTGGAAAAGTGGAGGCTAATCGAGGCTTTGTTTATTTTTATCAAGTGTGCCTGCCAGTATTTTCTGTTGAAGGTGAAAGTGCCTGTCTGTTATAACATCCTCCCCAGTGGCACTAAAAACCAGCTCAGACAAGACACTAGCGGTAGGGCAGCACAATACTTCCAAGCATAGAGGGACAGCTCATGCCAGGTGTCCAGCTTTGAGACCCAATAGTTGAAAGTCGCAGAGGAATTAGGGAGTACGCTGCTGTGTTTAGCCAGGTATTGCTTGACCATCTTTAAAAACTTTTCTCTCCATGGGAAGATGTTCCTGGAAACATGTTGGTACTGGTGATGTTCCTGGACACATGCTGGTAGAATGCGAGGATGTCACAGTGGGAGAAATAGTGGTGGACTGAGTATCGAGGAACCAAATTTCTACACCTGTAGCACATGAAATTCCACATAAACCAAGCTCTACAGAAGACAATAGCCAATTTTCGAACAACCAAATTCACATACCTATAGCAGTCCAATTTTTGTGTTTATTTCAAACCAACAAAGTTTCACACAAAGCAGGTTCTACAGTTCTTCAATATACACTCATGGCCAAAAGTTTTGAGAATGACACAAATATTAATTTTTACAAAGTCTACTGCTTCACTTTTTCTAATGGCAATTTGCATATACTCCAGAATGTTATAAAGAGTGATCAGCTTAACAGCAATTACTTGCAAAGTCAATATTTGGCTAGAAAATGAACTTTATCCCCCAAAACACATTTCAACATCATTGCAGCCCTGCCTTAAAAGGACCAGCTAACCTCTTTTCAGTGATTGCTCCATTAACACAGGTGTGGGTGTTGATGAGGACAGGCTGGAGATCAATCTGTCATGATTAAGTAAGAATGACACCGCTGGACACTTTAAAAGGAGGCTGGTGCTTGGCATCATTGTTTCTCTTCTGTTAACCATGGTTATCTCTAAAGAAACACGTGCAGTCATCATTGCAATGCACAAAAATGGCCTAACGGAAGAGTATCGCAGCTAGAAAGATTGCACCTCAGTCAACAATCTATCGCATTATCAAGAACTTCAAGGAGAGAGGTTCAATTGTTGCCAAAAAGGCTTCAGGGCGCCCAAGAAAGACCAGCAAGCGCCAGGACCGTCTCTTAAAAGTGTTTCAGCTGCGGGATCAGGCTACCAGCAGTGCAGAGCTTGCTCAGGAATGGCAGCAGGCAGGTGTGAGTGCATCTGCACGCACTGTGAGGCGGAGACTCTTGGAGCAAGGCCTGGTCTCAAGAGGGCAGCAAAGAAGCCACTTCTCTCCAGAAAAAACATCATGGACAGACTGATATTCTGCAAAAGGTACAGGCAGTGGACTGCTGAGGACTGGGGTAAAGTTATTTTCTCTGATGAATCCCCTTTTCGATTGTTTGGGACATCAGGAAAACGCCTCATTCGGAGAAGACAAGGTGAGCGCTACCACCAGTCTTGTCTCATGCCAACTGTTAAGCATCCTGAAACCATTCATGTGTGGGGTTGCTTCTCAGGCAAGGGAATCGGCTCTCTCACAGTCTTGCCTAAAAACACAGCCATGAATAAAGCATGGTACCAGAATGTCCTCCAAGTGCAACTTCTCCCAACCCTCCAAGAGCAGTTTGGCGATCAACAATGCCTTTTCCAGCATGATGGAGCACCTTGCCATAAAGCAAAGGTGATAACTAAATGGCTCAGGGATAGTGTTGAGCATTCCGATACCGCAAGTATCGGGTATCGGCCGATATTCGCTGTATCGGAATTCCGATACTTAGTTCCGATATGTTTCATATATCGTATACCGGAATCGGAAGTTCCCATAATTCTTTGAGAGGCAATGTGATTTTAGTCAGCCAATGAGGAATCTTATGAAGTGTGGGCACATCCTGTAATGCTGCGGTCATCTTAACTAATGGCATGGCTGTGATTGGCTGCTGAAATGATGTCAGAATGCACTATAAAAGGCGCCGCCTCCATTTTAGCGTCACTGTGCTGTGAACTCAGTTAGGGACAGAACGCTGCTGTGCTGACTCTGAGGGACAGTTAGACATTGCGATTTTGTGTACTCTACTGTGCTTTAGGCAGGCTAGTTTACCAACCGCTGTGTAAAGCTTCCTTTTGCCAGTGTTGTTTGAACAGCTCTGTGCAAGGTGTGTGTGAGAGTGCAGGTGACGCTGCAGTTTGCTCTGCATCCACCGCTGTTTGTAGGCATCTGCAAGTGTCACTCACTGACTCTTTTTTTTATTTGATTTTGTGGAATTGGTGCAGCTCCATTATATTTGCAAAAAATCTAATCTATTAGTGTGACGCGCTTCCATCCGTATACAATACAGTGGTTGCAAACACTATAGAAGTAGACAAAGGGGCCTTTACAGCTACTGAACAGTTGTGTTTCAGTGTTCACTGTAGTCTGTGAGCTTTTCATTTTTTGAGTGCAGATCACGCTCCAGTTAGTTCTTCAACTACTGCTGGTTGTAGTCTGCTGAGCGTGTGTCACTGCCTCATCCTTCACATTTTTCTCTAATTGGTGCTGCTCCATTATATTTGAAAAAAATCTAATCTATTAGTGTGACGCGCTTCCATCCGTATACAATACAGTGTTGCAAACACTATAGAAGTAGACAAAGGGGCCTTTCACAGCTACTGAACAGTTGTGTTTCAGTGTTCACTGTAGTCTGTGAGCTTTTCATTTTTTGAGTGCAGATCACGCTCCAGTTAGTTCTTCAACTACTGCTGGTTGTAGTCTGCTGAGCGTGTGTCACTGCCTCATCCTTCACATTTTTCTCTAATTGGTGCTGCTCCATTATATTTGAAAAAAATCTAATCTATTAGTGTGACGCGCTTCCATCCGTATACAATACAGTGGTTGCAAACACTATAGAAGTAGACAAAGGGGCCTTTCACAGCTACTGAACAGTTGTGTTTCAGTGTTCACTGTAGTCTGTGAGCTTTTCATTTTTTGAGTGCAGATCACGCTCCAGTTAGTTCTTCAACTACTGCTGGTTGTAGTCTGCTGAGCGTGTGTCACTGCCTCATCCTTCACATTTTTCTCTAATTGGTGCTGCTCCATTATATTTGAAAAAAATCTAATCTATTAGTGTGACGCGCTTCCATCCGTATACAATACATTGGTTGCAAACACTATAGAAGTACACAAAGGGGCCTTTCACAGCTACTGAACAGTTGTCTGCAGTGTTCACTGCAGTCTCTGAGGAATAACCACACTTAGGCCTTATAACTTTTCTGACTTTCTTTATCAATCTACCAAGATGAAGAAGGCAGGGAGTAAGGCACGTGGTCGTGGCCGTGGAGTTTCAGCAGGGAGAGGACGTGGGGATTCTGTGGCTGCTGCTGCACCCAGTGACACAGCATCCACCAGTTTTCCCCGTGAGCGTTCCTTTATGCGCACTTTTGTAGGAGCTCAGCGTACCCCCCTGCTGCGGGAAGAACAAATTGAAGCCGTTGTTGGTTGGATGGCAGCCAATGCATCGACTTCAATTGCTTCCACCTCCTCTCAGGACCACAGCACTGTTGAACAACCATCTGTCTCTTCACCGCCTGCCAAATTGCCCAGGCAGTCAGAGAGTTCTGAACTGGAGCCAGCTGAGTCTCTGCTTCTGTTCTCAGAATCTGTTGGCTTGGAAACAGGGGCCCAGCCAAGCAGCATTCTGGAATGTGAAGAAGAGGCAGTATGCAGTGATGCGCAACAGCTGTGTCTCTCTGAATGTGAAGAGGCGGGTGAGCCAGTGCCGATGGTCAGCACACCGCAGAACGCATCTGATGATGATGAGACTCAGGTGCCATTTTCTGTTGTGCAAGGTGCTGGCCAGACCACCCAACAGCAGCAGGTGTTGGAAGAGGGTAGTGGAGATGATGAGGTCCAAGACCCAACATGGCGTGAGGAACAGGAAGGTGGTGGTAGCAGCTCTGAGGAAGAGATTGCCCCAACGGTCCAAACAGTAGGGAGAGGTAGGCTGCAGACTCGCTTGCCTGTACCCTCCAGTTTGGCACCCGTTCGTACAGTTCTCTTCCAACAGCCAAACCGGGCGCTCCCAGGACTTGCACTGCGTGGTCCTTTTTTGACACACTTGCAGATGATATTTGCTATGTCAAATGCAAGCTGTGTAATCAAAAAGTTAAAAGAGGTAAAAATATCAGTAACCTCAATACCACAAATATGTGGAAACATGTACGGACAAAGCACGTAGCTGAGTTACAAAGACACACTGGAGATGTAGGCCAACCTACAGCAGCACCTACATCTTCAGCTCGTGTTGGAGCCTCTTCCTCCAGCTCACACACAGCTGGTTCGGCTTCCTCACAGGATCGCCATGGAAGAACCTCTGTAACTGTTGTCCAGAGACCCAGTGTTATTCCACCCACAGCTGCAAGTTCCCTGTCATCCTCACACTCCCAGGCCACAAAACAGCCATCGGTAGCACAGGCATGGGATAAAAGACGGCCATACTCGGCAAACCATCCACGAGCACAGGCTCTGAATGCTGGCATTGCAAAACTCCTGTCCCTTGAAATGCTGTCATTCAGGCTGATGGAGACTGACAGTTTCCGTGACTTAATGTCATTGGCAGTCCCACAATACAATGTGCCCAGCCGATTTTATTTCAGCAGGCAAGCCGTCCCTGTTCTGCAAAAGCATGTTGAGGGAAAAATTAAACATGCGCTACTAAACGCCGTCAGTAGCAAGGTCCACCTGACCACCGATGCGTGGACCAGTACCCATGGCCAGGGACGATACCTTTCCCTCACTGCCCATTGGGTCAATGTTGTGGAGCCGGGTACAGATCTTGCGAGTGGCGCTGTACGTGTTCTGCCAACTCCAAGGATTGCAGGAATCAAGTCTGTCCACATTGACTCCTCCTCCTACTCCAGTTCCTCAGAATCATCGCTGCAGGAGCCGTCACGGTCTACCTCCACATGGACCCGTGAACGCTTACCTGATGTGACCGATATGAGCACAGCCGTGGCCAAACGTCAACAGCCTCCTGAAATTAATTTACATGGGGAATCGAAGCCACACAGCGCAGGAGCTCTGGAATGCCATCAAGCAGGAGAGCGACGTGTGGTTTTTGCCAGCGAATCTCCAGCCAGGCTTGGTAGTGTGTGACAATGGCCGAAATCTGGTGGCAGCTCTGGGCCTTGGCAACCTCACTCACATACCATGTCTGGCACATGTGCTCAACTTGGTCGTGCAGAGTTTTTTGAGGGACTATCCGGATCTTGATGCACTGCTGCACAAGGTCCGCCTAGAGTGCGCTCACTTGCGACGTTCCAGCATGGCCAGATCGCGCATTGCAGCTCTGCAACGCAGATTTCGCCTTCCTGAACATCGCATCATATGTGACGTACCCACCAGGTGGAATTCCACGTTACATATGTTGGAGCGGTTGTGTGAGCAGCAGCCAGCAGTAATGGAGTATCAGCTGCATCAGGCGCAATCAACTCGCAATTTGCGTCGTTCACACTTCACCACTACTGAGTGGGCCTCTATGAAGGACATCTGCCACGTTTTGCGTGCGTTTGATGAGTCAACGCGGATGGCGAGTGCAGATGATGCACTAGTCAGCCTGACTGTTCCCCTTATCTGCCTGCTTCAAAAAACACTGCAAGCAATAAGGGATGAGGTTTTGGAAGAGGTGGAGGATGAGGAGTCACAAATTCCATCACCTTCTGGACAGTCAGCGCAACGTGGTTCCTCACAAAGGGCTGGGCAGTGTTCACTTTGTGAGGAGGATGAGGAGGAGTCAATGGAGGAGGAAGACATCGCTCCAGAGGGAGGTACACAACGCTCTAGTCAGTATGTAGAGCGAGGGTGGGGTGATGCAGAGCAGTCAGAGATGACGCCTCTTGCAGGGGACAGCGTTTCTTGGCCAGTTGGAGTCTGCAGCACATGGTTGATTTCATGCTGCAGTGCCTGAGAAACGACCGCCGCATCGCCCACATTCTCACCACGTCTGATTATTGGGTGTACACCCTCCTAGACCCTCGCTACCGGGACAACTTACAAAGCCTCATCACACCGTTGAACCGGGAGCGTAAAATGCGGAGTACCAAGACATACTGGTGCAATCCATAATGTTCTCCATTCCAGCCGAGAGCACTGCTGCTGCTACTGCTTTACAAAGCAGCTCTGTGCGTCGAGGCAGTGGAGACAGCTCTGGAACAAGAGGGAGCACAAGCAGCGCCTCTGCACAGGGCAAGACCAGTATGTTCCAAATGTGGCGAAGTTTTGTGGCAGCGCCACCAATGTCTACACCATCCGAGACGGCTCCAGTCAGCAGGAGGCAACGTTTCCGTAAGATGGTGACAGACTACATGTCTTTCCCTCTCAGTGTACTCCCACATGGCTCTTCCCCATTCAAGTTTTGGGTCTCTAAGCTGGATACATGGCCAGAGCTTAGCCAGTATGCATTGGAGGTGCTGGCTTGCCCTGCTGCCAGTGTATTATCGGAGCGCGTCTTTAGTGCCGCAGGTGGTGTACTAACAGACCGTCGCATGCGACTATCCTCCGATAATGTAGACCGGCTTACTTTTCTGAAAATGAACAAGGCATGGATCTCGCCAGAATTTGTCTGTCCGTTTTCAGATTAAATAACTGGTTCGCAACGTTATCCATGTCTCCTGTTATGTTCATCTTTCTACCACCTGAACTCTACTCCCTGGGCTACAACACTGCCAGTTGCTGCTCAGAAGTGTCGTGTCCACAGACCAATACACAAGCTATAGTGTTAGTGGGGTTCAGTAACGCCAGCTGTTCCCCTGCTGTGTGTCCGACAACAAGTCTCCTGTTCCCTACACATGCACAGAAAAACCCATGTCGAACATGCTCCAAATAGGGAAGAGCCGTCACCCTGATTGTTATGCTTAAAACAGGAAATTGTGAAGTTTTCCAGGCCTAGAATGATAAATTTTTATGACAAATATGGACAAATAATAATTTGTCATCACAGCGCATATCTGCACATGTCTATTATAAATGGTAACAAAAACTAAAACATAGTCTTCACTTTTTGAAATTAATGCATAAAAGTACATTTCATACTTATCAATTAATGCTTTTTAAGGAACTTTATCTGTACCTGTAAGATAATGCAGTCAATGGATGTACAAATCATAAAATCCTCATCATCATCATCACGATTTTTATTTATGACAGACATTATAAAATACACATACTGATGCCAACTGTAACTTCACACACCATATATGAAATGGCCAGCATCTAAACCTGGTAATAATGTGCAATAATAAATTATTACATCTATAAAGTGCATCATGCATACTGACAATAGGTAGTACTAGTTATACCTGCAAGTGCTGTTGAAACAACCACAACAGATATAAATTAATAATGGTATATAGGTATCACAGTGCATAGTTACTCATGGACAATGTCGATGTAATACTGTACCTCAATAAAGTCAGCGTGAACCATTATGCTTGTTAGTCTTGTAGATTGTTAAAGAGGGAACGGTCTTTTTTTGTTGGTCATAGGTGGAGTATTAGACAGTAAATGATTACTGCTGTTGTATTTTTGGCGTCCCTAGGGCGCAATAACGCTGCGTAACGTCACATTTTATAGAGTCATCTAATTGACACACGCTACCCTACCCTACGCGTGACAGTAGGAAGGTAGTGTTGACGGATAAAGCCTTGCGCAACCAGACATGCTTTTACCCTCTTCAACACTGTCCAAGCAAAAAATGCATGATTGCAGCCGCAGACTTTATTGACGTACAGTATAACATCGCCATTACCCATCAGAGGCTGTCCACTGTCTGATACAGACATAGAATATACCTTTGCTATCCGTAGCCTTTCTTTCACCTACACTTGCAGGCACACACTTAAATTGTGACAATGCATTATGTTTTTTTAAATGGTTATTTTTTATCGTACATTATTGTGTCATCACATTGATGAGTCCATGCTGGACATGTCATACATGCTGTACAAAGTAACGATTTTATTAACTTAAATAATTGAAATGTCTGTGACTGTCACATCTAAATTGCAATGATGATGATGATGAGTGACGATTACAAAATCCATTGTCTTCACTATGTTATGGTTTAACATAGCGTTCCTTAAGCATTATTCATAAATACAAAAATGGACTTTTATTCTTAAATTTACAACACTATATTTTGTAACCAATTTTTTGGGTGGTGTGTTGTTCCATTTCTTGTTGGCATGTGCATATATGCGTTTATATTTGCAGTGTCTTTATTTTTATTATTGAAGTTAGGAAACATGTGTATCTTCGTACCGTGTTAGCCATTAGATAGAAAAATATTTACACTTGAGAGTCCACAGTGGTTGATACCTTTGAATGGATAACTGAAAAGATGGTAACAAATTGCAAGCTTTCGAGGCTACTCACGTCTCTTCATCAGGCAAAGACTAAAACAAAAAATGAAGCATCACATATTTCTATACATAACAGGACACAGGAATAGTGCAATAGGTAAGACAAGTAAGTGACGTGTAGCAGAACTGTCATTATCACAGAGGGATGAACATAAATATTGGAACAGTTCCTAGATAAGGATAGAAAGTTTTATTGCCCTCTGATTGGGGTCTGGTTTGTGTTTTTAATGCCCCTGGAAGGGCAGAGACGCAGATTCCTTAATTGATATAGAATGACATAAATCCGTGTGATCTATTCATTCCATCACTAACAGTGTCAAAGGTCATGATGAGCTTATATTCTGAAACCTTTGTATCTTTGTCATATTTGAAGTTATATTTTAATACCAGTAATTCCATATCCATCATGCTATGACCGGGCATACAAAAGTGTTTTGCCACAGGTAAATCCATTATTTTTTGTCTTATCGTGTGGCGCTGATAATTCATCCTTGTTCTCATTTTTTGGCCGGTCTACCCTCACTTGTCCCTCCCTCACTTGTCTTACCTATTCCTGTGTCCTGTTGTGTGTACAAATATGTGATTCTTCCATTTTTTTTTTAGTCTTAGCCTGATGAAGAGACCTGAGTAGTCTCGAAAGCTTTGAATTTGTTACCATATTTTCAGTTAGCCATTAAACGGTATCAACCACAGAGGACTCTCAAGTATAAAATTTTTCTATTCTTGGAATTGAAATTCATCATTTTATTGTCCTAGTAAAACTTCATTTATTCTTTTTTGAAGTACATACATTTGCAATGGCCACGCAACAAGGCAATAAGTCAATATTTTGTGCCTACACCCTCCTTGACCCTGGGCTTCAACAGCGCCAGTTGCTGCTCAGAAGTGTTAGATGCACAGATGAAAACAATCGCTGATGTGTTTGTGGGGTTCAGTAACGCCTGCTGTTCCCCTGCTGTGTGTCTGGCAAAAATTACTGCTGCTAACTACAACTTCAACTTCAAACGTCTCATACTAGGCCTCTGCCTACACCCTCCTTGACCCTGGGCTTCAACAGCGCCAGTTGCTGCTCAGAAGTGTTAGATGCACAGATGAAAACAATCGCTGATGTGTTTGTGGGGTTCAGTAACGCCTGCTGTTCCCCTGCTGTGTGTTGTCCCCCACACCCCCCCCCCACGGCCAAACCAATTACTGCTAGAATGAACTATCAAAACTTCAACTTCGAAAACGTACATCACTTAACGTATGGCCTCTGCCTACACCCTCCTTGACCCTGGGCTTCAACAGCGCCAGTTGCTGCTCAGAAGTGTTAGATGCACAGATGAAAACAATCGCTGATGTGTTTGTGGGGTTCAGTAACGCCTGCTGTTCCCCTGCTGTGTGTCCGGCAAAAATTACTGCTAGCTACCTAATCATGGTGAAAAAAACCTGACATCTCAAAGTGTCTAGTGCTACACATAGATATGAGGCTACACCCTGATTTCTAAGCTGTAAACATTTGAAACGTCAACTTTCAAACCATAAAATGATTAGTCTTTGTCACAAATCTGTAACAAAATAAATGTGACATATTATTACAGATATGCACATGTCGAAAACAAATGCAAACACAAAATCCTACTTATGCTATAGGATACTGATGGTCAACCTTGTCACTCCATAGCTTAGACAAATCCAACTCACATCATGATGACTCCAATGCTGCAATGTTGGAAGTGCATAATGTGGGTTGAACTTTGACAACTGCTGCAGTGCGAAGGTTATACTTCAGTGTTCTTGCCTTTGAAATAAAAGCATACAAGTAAATATAATAATCCAATGTTGATTAAGGGACGTGATGTACACGTGTAATATTGTGCAAACAATGCATGTAGGAATAGTCCTCTTCAACATTACTTATATTTGTGTCATTTTAAAAAATACATATTTGATTAGAAAGTTAACAGCCCATATCATAAAGGTCCTTCATGTAAACATGATAATCGCTTACAAAAATCATGCATTACCTTGGTAAAGTCAATAGTGCATAGTCACAATAGCAAAATATATACCTGTAAGTGGTGCTGAAAGAACGACAACTGATAGAATACGTGAATGATATATATTTATCAGACTGAATAGCGACATCTGTACAATGTCGATATAATACTGTACCTTAACAAAACAGCTGTGTCACACCTCACACTCGTTTTTCTTGTAGCTTGTTATGTAATAGGGCACATGCGTGTATGTTTCATCATAGGTGCATGTTTACTGAGTAAAGCAGTCATGACAACGCCTTTGTGTTGTCGGTACGCTTGCGATGATGAACGATGCGCACCGTGAATGTTAGTCTGCGTCATAAGACGTACAGACGCTCCAATACCCAACGCGTCACAGCAGGAAGCCAGTCTGTGCGTCCAAACAGAGGCGCAACCATACATGCACGTAACCTTTTATAAAGCTAGATAAAAAAAAAGGATGTAGTAGTAAGCACACTTTATTGAGGTACAGTATTACATCGCCATTCACCATCTGTGGCTATGCAGTCTCATCTATATATACCTTATCTATCCGTTGTCATGCTTGCAAGTCCACAGTCAGGCATAAATATCTGTTTTCACTCTGCACTATGCACTTTTTAAATTTTCGTTTTGTTAATATAAATGATTGGCACATATTATCAGTATTACATGATGGAAATTTTAGATATTTTTTAAAAAATTGTAGTTATATTATTCACCAAATGTAAAGTTTTATGAATGTCAAAGAAAACTTGTAATGCTGATTATGTTTTTAAGTCAGCCATTCATTGTCTACACAATAAAAATGGTGTACATACTGTTACTTACCCATCATTAATGGATTCTGATGTGTACTGTATGCTTTTATTTTAAACCGTATAGCAGATTATTTAACCTATTTTAATTGTGGTTTGCATTGCTTTTCAACATGTTAATGTATGCGTTTATGTTTGTAAATTTTTAATTTACATATATTTTTTTAAGTTAAATCATCATCTTATGGTACTAAAGTTTACAGTGCCTACTAGTGTTGAGCATTCCGATACCGCAAGTATCGGGTATCGGCCGATATTCGCGTTATCGGAATTCCGATACTTAATTCCGATACTTTTTCCATATCGTATACCGGAATCGGAAGTTCCCATAATTCTTTGAGACAGGCAATGTGATTTTAGTCAGCCAATGAGGAATCCTAACGAAGTGTGGGCACATCCTGTAATGCTGCGGTCATCTTAACTAATGGCATGGCTGTGATTGGCTGCTGAAATGATGTCAGAATGCACTATAAAAGGCGCCGCCGCCATTTTAGCGTCACTGTGCTGTGAACCTCAGTAAGGGACAGAACGCTACTCTGCTCACTCTGAGGGACAGTTAGATATTGCGATTTGTGTACTACTGTGCTTGAGGCAGGCTAGTTTACCAACCGCTGTGTAAAGCTTCATTTTGCCCGTGTTGTTTTAACAGCTCTGTGCAAGGTGTGTGTGTGACAGTGCAGGTGACGCTGCAGTTTGCTCTGCATCCACCGCTGTTTGTAGGCATCTGCACGTGTCACTGACTCTTTTTTTTTTTTTTTTTTTTTTTATTTTGTGGAATTGGTGCAGCTCCATTATATTACAAAAAAAAATCAAATCTATTAGTGTGACGTGCTTCCACCGTATACAATACATTGGTTGCAAACACAATAGAACTACACAAAGGAGCTTTTCACAGATTGTGGACAGTTGTGTTTCAGTGTTCACTTCAGTCTGTGTTTTTTACTTTTTTAGTGCAGATCACCTCCAGTTACATGTTCAAGCACTGCTGCTTGTACTCTGCTGAGCGTGTCTCAGTGTCTCATCCTTTTCATTTATCTCCAATTGGTTCTGCACATTCCATTTAAAATAAATGTAATCTATTAGACTAATAGATTAGATTTATTTTAAATGGAATGTAGCAGAAGCAATTGGAGATAAATGAAAGGATGAGCCACTGAGACACGCTCAGCAGAGTACAAGCACAGTGCTTGAACAAGTAACTGGAGCGTGATCTGCACTCAAAAAAGTAAAAAAACACAGACTGAAGTGAACACTGAAACACAACTGTCCACAATCTGTGAAAAGCTCCTTTCTGTACTTCTATAGTGTTTGCAACCAATGTATTGTATACGGATGGAAGCGCGTCACACTAATACTATTAGTGTGACGCGCTTCCATCCGTATACAATACATTGGTTGCAAACCTATAGAAGTACAGAAAGGAGCTTTTCACAGATTGTGGACAGTTGTGTTTCAGTGTTCACTTCAGTCTGTGTTTTTACTTTTTTGAGTGCAATCACGCTCCAGTTACTTGTTCAAGCACTGCTGCTTGTACTCTGCTGAGCGTGTCTCAGTGGCTCATCCTAATAGTATTAGTGTGACGCGCTTCCATCCGTATAACAATACATTGGTTGCAAACACTATAGAAGTACAGAAAGGAGCTTTTCACAGATTGGGGACAGTTGTGTTTCAGTGTTCACTTCAGTCTGTGTTTTTTACTTTTTTGAGTGCAGATCACGCTCCAGTTACTTGTTCAAGCACTGCTGCTTGTACTCTGCTGAGCGTGTCTAAAGTGGCTCATCCTAATAGTATAAGTGTGACGCGCTTCCATCCGTATACAATACATTGGTTGCAAACACTATAGAAGTACAGAAAGGAGCTTTCACAGATTGTGGACAGTTGTGTTTCAGTGTTCACTTCATCTGTGTTTTTTTACTTTTTTTAGTGCAGATCACGCTCCAGTTACATGTTCAAGCACTGCTGCTTGTACTCTGCTGAGCGTGTCTCATGGCTCATCCTAATAGTATTAGTGTGACGCGCTTCCATCCGTATACAATACATTGGTTGCAAACACTATAGAAGTACAGAAAGGAGCTTTTCACAGATTGTGGACAGTTGTGTTTCAGTGTTCACTTCAGTCTGTGTTTTTTACTTTTTTGAGTGCAGATCACGCTCCAGTTACTTGTTCAAGCACTGCTGCTTGTACTCTGCTGAGCGTGTCTCAGTGGCTCATCCTAATAGTATTAGTGTGACGCTCTCCATCCGTATACAATACATTGGTTGCAAACACAAATAGAAGTACAGAAAGGAGCTTTTCACAGATTGTGACAGTTTTGTGTTTCATTGTTCACTTCAGTCTGTGTTTTTACTTTTTTAGTGCAGATCACGCTCCAGTTACATGTTCAAGCACTGCTGCTTGTACTCTGCTGAGCGTGTCTCAGTGGCTCATCCTTTCATTTATCTCCAATTGGTTCTGCATACATTCCATTTAAAATAAATGTAATCTATTAGTGTGACGCGCTTCCATCCGTTATACAATACATTGGTTGCAAACAATATAGAAGTACACAAACGGCCTTTCACAGCTACTGAACAGGGGTTTTTAATTTTTAACTAAAATATGTATTTTTCAAATGACACAAATATAAGTAATGTTGAAGAGAATAGTCCTACATCCATTGTTTGCACAAATATTACAGGTGTACATCATGTCCCTTAATCAACAATGTATTATTATATTTACTTGTATGCTTTTATTTAAAAGCCAAGAAACACAGAAGGATAACCTTCGCACTGCAGCTGTTGTCAAAGTTCAACCCACATTATGCACTTCCAACATTGCAGCATTTGAGGCATGATGTGAGTTTGGATTGGTCAAAGTTATGGAGTGAGAAGGTTCACCATCAGTACCCTATAGCATAAGTATGCTTTTGTGTTAGACATGTGGATATCTGCCATAATATGTCACAATTATTTAGTTACAGATTTGTTACCAACACTAATCATTGAATGGTTTTAAATTTGACGTTTCACTTGTTTACAGCTTAGAAATAAGGGTGTAGCCTGATATCTATGTGTAGCACTAGCCACTTTAACATGTCATGTTTTTTTAAACATGTGTAGCTAGGTAGCAGTAATTTTTGCCGACACACAGCAGGGAACAGCAGGCGTTACTGAACCCCACTATTACTATAGCTTGTGTATTGGTCTGTGGACACGACACTTCTGACAGCAACTGGCAGTGTTGTAGCCCAGGGAGTATAGCTCAGGTGGTAGAAAGATGAACATAACAGAGACATGGAAAACGTTGTCAACCAGTTAGTTAATCTGAAACCGGGCAGGCAAATTCAGGCGAGATCCATGCCTAGTTCATTTTCAGAAAAGTAAGCCGTTGTACATTATCGTAGGATAGTCGCATGCAACGGTCTGTTAGTACACCACCTGCAGCAGTAAAGACGCGCTCCGATAATACACTGCCAGCAGATCAAGCCAGCACCTCCAATGCATACTGGCTAAGCTCTGCCATGTATCCAGCTTAGAGACACAAAACTATGAATGGGAAGACCATCTGAGAGAACACTGAGAGGGCAAGACATGTAGTCTGTAACCATCTTACGGAAATGTTGCCTCCTGCTGACTGGAGCCGTCTCGGATGGTGTAGACATTGGTGGCGCTGCCACAAAACTTCGACACATTTGAACATACTGGTCTTGCCCTGTGCAAGGCGCTGCTTGTGCTCCCTCTTGTTGCAGAGCTGTCTCCACTGCCTCGACGCACAGAGCTGCTTTGTAAATCAGTAGCAGCAGCAGTGCCTTGGCTGGAATGAGAACATTATGGATTGCACCAGTGTGTCTTGGTACTTCGCATTTTACGCTCCCGGTTCAACGGTGTGATGAGCTTTGTAAGTTGTCCCGGGAGCGAGGTCTAGAGGGTGTACACCCAATAATCAGACGTGGTGTGAATGTGTTCGATGCGCGGTCCGTTCTCAGCCACTGCAGCATGAAATCAACCATGTCTGCAGACTCCCAACTGGCCAAGAAACGTTGTCCCCTGCAAGAGGCGTCATCTCCCGCCTGCTGTGCATCACCCCACCCTTGGTCTACATACTGACTAAGCATTGTCTACCTCCCTCTGGAGCGATGTCTTCCTCCTCCATTGACTCCCCTCACAAAGTCCTTAAAATACATATAAATTTACAAAATTTAAAACTCAAAATTTAAAAACTTTGTATCATAATTCTGTAACATCAGTTTATGGAAACACAATAGCATTACAAAAGGATAGACAAAAAATGTACATTATGTGCTTTGTAAATACATTAAAAGTTTGTAAGGGTTATGAAAATATAGACAGCGACTCGGGAGGTTTCAATTGTTGATACAGCATGGTACTTTGAAAGTCCTCCACCCTTTGTGAAGAACCACGTTGCGCGACTGTCCAGAAGTGATGGAATTTGTGACTCCTCATCCTCCTCACAAAGTCCTTAAAATACATATAAATTTACAAAATTTAAACTCAAAATTTAAAAACTTTGTATCATAATTCTGTAACATCATTTAGGGAAACACAATAGCTTACAAAAGGATAGACAAAAAATGTACATTATGTGCTTTGTAAATACATAAAAGTTTGTAATGGTTATGAAAATATAAAACAGCGACTCGGAGTTCAATTGTTGATACAGCATGGTACTTTGAAAGTCCTCCCAGCCCTTTGTGAAGAACCACGTTGCGCTGACTGTCCAGAAGGTGATGGAATTTGTGACTCCTCATCCTCCACCCTTCCAAAACCTCAATGCTTGTGCTTGCAGTGTTTTGAAGCAGCAATAAGGGGACAGTCAGGCTGACTAGTGCATCATCTGCACCGCCATCCCGTTGACTCATCAAACGCACGCAAAACGCAGATATCCTTCATAAGTTATTCGCCACTCATTACACTGGCAGTGGCTGCCCAATCATTATAGGATCCAATTCTAATTACTGTTTCTCACCAACAAGCTCTCCACAGCGCAGCACCCCCCTACATCCCCTTTCCCTTATTTATATTTATCGCCTAACCGACTGCTGCACTCTGCAAACGACCTTCGACTAACCTCTGCACTAATCCGTACCTCCCACTCCCAACACCAAGACTTCACCCGCGCGCCCAATCCTCTGGAATGCTCTACCCCAAGAAATTAGGACTATCCGCAATTTGATGGTTTCAGGCGCTCCCTCAAAAAACATTTGTTCACAGTGGCCTATCACATTCTCTAATCAAAGTCATTCTATGTGTAATTCTGTTGTGTACCCATTCACTATCTCCATGCATCCCTCACTTCCTTAAAATGGCTGGACCATCATTGTAAAAAACACCATTGTATATAAACACCTGTACTTTGTATCTCCCACACCTCATTGTAGATTGTAAGCTTTCACCAGCAGGGCGCTGATTTGCTTTAATTATTGTATTGTTAACGTTGTTACTTATGACTCGTGTTTGAAACTGTTAAACTGTAAAGCACTGCGGAATATTTAAGGCGCTATAAAAATAAATAAATATTATAAATTTTTATATAGAGGCCCACTCAGTAAGTGGTGAAGTGTGAACGCCGCAAATTGCGAGTTACTGCGCCTGATCAGCTGATACTCCATTACTGTTGGCTGCTGCTCACACAACCCGTCCAACATATGTAACGAGGAATTCCACCTGGTGTAACTCACATATAATGCAATGTTCATGAAGGTGAAATCTGCGTTGCAGAGCTGCAATCAGCGATCTGGCCATGCTGGAACGTCGCAAGTGAGCGCACTCAGGCGGACCTTGTGCAGCAGTGCATCAAGATCCGGATAGTCCCTCAAAAAACTCTGCACGACCAAGTTGAGCACATATGACAAAACATGGTATGTGAGTGAGGTTGCCAAGGCCCAGAGCTGACACCATAATTTCGCCATTGTCACACACTACCAAGCCTGCCTGTAGATTCTCTTCCAAAAACCACACGTCGCTCCCCCTGCTTTATGGCATTACAGAGCTCCTGCGCTGTGTGGCTAAGAATTCCCCATGGAAATTAATTTCAGGGTGCCTGTGACATTTGGACACGGCTGGGTCAATATCGGTCGCAACAGTAAACGTTCACGGGTCCATGTGGAGGTAACCGGACGGCTCCTGCAGCGATGATTTTGAGGAACTGGAATAGGAGGAGAATCATGTGTACAGACTTGATTCCTGCAATCCTTGGAGTTGGCAGAACACGTACAGCGCCACCCCGCAAGATCAGTACCCGCTGCACAACATTGACCCAATGGGCAGTGAGGGAAAGGTATGTCCCTGCCATGGTGTTAGAACCCTCTTGTTAGGTTTTGTTTCAGTTTGCTGGTCACATGACCTTTTTTCCCTATTTAGTCTGGCTCCGCCCTTCTGGCTTTGCTTGACTTCATTGTATTATCTACTTTAAGCTACCGGTGCTTAGTGCCTTAATCTGTGATTTTGCTTGATGTTAGGATCACAAAGTATTTATTTTTCTGTTTAATTATCCATGCTACAATTTATGTTAGGACTAGGAGGTGTCCACCTTTTCTCCCAGTCCCTAGATCTTGTAGGGATTACTCCCTCGCAACTATAGGTCTTCGTTCACAACTAGATGAGGACTTTAGCGGTCTGTCGCAGGATCAGTTCCCCGTTACATCGTAGGGATTCAGCTTAGTTGTATTGTTAGGGACAGAATCCCTTCTTCCTTACTGGTTGTAGCAGATCATAACAATGGGTACTGGTCCACGCATCGGTGGTCAGGTGGACCTTGCTACTGAGGGCTTTTAGTAGCGCATGTTTAATTTTTTCCCTCAACATGCTTTTGCAGACCAGGACGGCTTGCCTGCTGAAAGAAATCGCTTGGCACATGTATTGTGGGATTGACAATGATATTCAGTTACGAAACTGTCCTGTCTCCACCAGCCTGAAATCACAGCATTTCAAGGGACAGGAATTTTGCAATGCCAGCATTCAAGCCTGTGCTCGTGCATGGTTTTCGGAGTATGGCCGTCTTTTATTTCCCATGCCTGTGCTACCGCTGGCTGTTTTTGTGGCCTGGGAGTGTGAGGATGACAGGGAACTTGCTGCTGTGTGTGGAATAACAGTTTGTCTCTGGACAACAGTGGCCGAGTTCTTCCATGGCGATCCTGTGAGGAAGCATAACCAGCTGTGTGGAGCTCGATGAAGAGCTTCAACACAACCTGAAGATGTAGTGCTGCTGTAGGTTGGCCTACATCTCCAGTGTGTCTTTGTAACTCAACTACGTGCTTTGTCCGCACATGTTTTCCACATATTTGTGAATTGAGGTTACTGACACTTTTAGCTATTTTTAATTTTTGTTACACAGCTTGCATTTCACATAGCAAAAATCATTGCAAGTGTGTAAAAAAGGACCACGCAGTGCAAGTCCTGGAGCGCACGTTTTGACTTTTGGAACCACTGCCCGAACAGGTGCCAAACTGGAGGCTACAGGCAACCGAGTCTGCAGCCTAAACTCTCCCTCCTGTTTGTAACCGTGGGGCAATGTCTTCCTCTATCTTCCTTCTATCACTACCATTTCTCAGGCCCTCCCACTTTCAACCAAAAGTACTGTTCTCACCCACAAACCTCCACAGTGCCAGCACCCCTCCTACATCTCCTCCCTCATTTCTATCTATCGGCCTAACCGACTGCTGCCTCTCAAACGCTTTCGTACTAACCCTGCACTAATACGTACCTCCCACTCCCGACTCCAAGACTTCTCCTGCTCATACCCAATCCTCTGGAATGCTGTACCCCAAGAAATTAGACTATCCACAATTTGCATGTTTTCAGGCGCTCCCTCCAAAACACATTTGTTCAGAGCGGCCTATCACATTCACTAATCAAAGTTATTCTATGTATTCTGTGTAAGTGTGTGTGGTCTCAAGCCCATTCACTATCTCCATCCCTCAGTCCCTTAAGATGGCTGGAACATCATTGTAAAAGCACCATTGTATATAAACACCTATACTTTGTATCTCCCCCATCTCATTTTACATTGTAAGCTGTCACGACAGGGCCGACTTATTTTGCTAAATTATTGTATTTTAACGTGTTACTTATGACTGTGTTTCTGAAACTGCTAAACTGTAAAGCGCTGCGAATATGATGGCGCTAATAAAAAAAATATTATTATTATTCCTCTGAGCCTGCCCCACCACCTCCTGTTCTTTCATGCATTTGGTATTGGACCTCATCATCTCCACTACCCTCTTCCAACACCTGCTGTTGGGTGGTCTGCCAGCACCATGCTCAACAGAAACTGGCACCTGGGTCTCATCAATCATCATCAGATGCTTCTGCGGTGGCTGCCACGGCACTTGTCCACCCGCCTCTCAGATTCAGAGAGACCAGCTGTTCGCACACTGCATCTCCCCCCTTCTCAATTAAAGAATCGCTTGGCTGGGCCCCTGTTTGCAAGCCAATAATTCGAGAACAAAGCAGACACTCAGCTGCTCCTGTCACAACTCTCGACTGCCTGGGCAATTTGCCAGGCGGTAAGAGACAATGGTTGCCCAACATGCGTGGGTCCGAGAGGAGGGGAAGCAATTGAACGATGCATTGGCTGAGATCCAAACAACAACGGCTTTAATTTTTTTTCTTCCCGCACAGGGGGGTACTCCGAGGCTCCTACAAAAGGCGCATAAAGGAACGCCACGGGAAAACTGGTGGATCGTGCACTGGGCCGCAGCAGCCACGAATCCCCACGTCCTCTCCCTGAAGAAACCCACGCCACGTGCCTTACCCCTGCCTTCTTCATCTTGGTAGATTGATAAAGAAATCTGAAAAATATAAGGCCAAGGTGGGTTATTCCGCAAGACTGCATGAACCGCCACAACTTTTCAGTAGGTGTAAAGGCCCCTTTGGTACTTCAAATGTTTGCAACCAATTATTGTATACGGAGGAAGCGCGTCACACTAATAGATTTTATTTATTTGTAAAGAGGGAGCCAACAATTAGAGAAAAATTTCAAGGATGTCCAGTGACACACCCACAACTACAACCACAGTGTGAAAACAACTGGAGCTGATCTGCACTCCAAAAAGAAAACCCAGACACATAACAAGCACACAATTCACTACCCAACGCTCTCACAGGAAGCATCTTGCGCAAAACAAAGGCCAAGCAACATCCACGTACCCTTTTTTAAAAAACTAAAAAAAAAATTATGTATATGACCACACTTTATTGAGGTACGTTTACATCGCCATCACCATCTGTGGCTATCATCTCATCTATAAAAACCCTTATCTATCCGTTGTCATCTTGCAATCGACAGTCAGGCATAACTAGCAATTTTCACTATCACAATGCACTTTTTAAAGGTTTGTTTTTAATAAACATGATTATTGCCCAAAAAATTTAGTATTACAAATGGAAATTGTATAATTTTGTATAACTTTTATGACATTATTCAGCAAATGTAACATTTTATAATGTCACAGATAACTTGTAAGCTGAGATGTTTTTGAAGTCAGACCTTCATTGTCTAACAAAAAAATGGGTACATACGTTACTTATCCATCATTTAATGGATTCAGATAGAACTGAAGCTTTTAATGTACAACCGTATAGCAATTCCTTAACAATTTATTTTGTGGTTTCATTCTGTTCAACATGTTAATGTATGTTTAATTTTTGTCAATTCTTTATTTATCTAGATATTGTTTAAATGAAATCAACATCTTAGGTAGTAAAGGTTATTTTTTTGTTTGAAGTATAGACATTTAAAATTACAGGTAACAAGGAAATTAACTTTATCTATATTTAAACATCCTCCTTGACCCTGGCTCCAACACCGCCAGTTTGTTCTCGGAAGTGCTGTTACACAGTCAACACTTGCTCCTGTTTACTGGGGTTCATAACGTCACTGTCCTCGGTTTTGCCATTGGCTCTTTTCCTTCTGCGCCCCTCCGGGTTCCAGTACCGTCAGCGGTTCTCCCGCAGTGCCTTTTGGGCCTAGTCCTCCTCTTGGTATCCGAGTTTCCAACGTCTGCGGGTCCTTGGTATGCTTTGGAGCACAGGTACCCCGCTTATAACCGGTCCCAGTAAGTCACTGGTCCCGGTTGTGCCATTGGCTCTTTTCCTTCTGCTGCCCCCCGGGTTCCATACCGTCAGCTGGTTCCCGCATGCCTTGGCCTAGGTGCCTCCTCTCGGTATCCGATTCCAGCAACGTCTGCTGGTCCTTGGTAGTGCTTGGAGCACATACCCCTCTTAGTAACCGTGTCCCAGTAACGTCAGCGGTCCTCGTTGTGCCATTGGCTCTTTTCCTTTGCTGCCCTCCGGGTTCCAGTACCGTCAGCTGGTTCTTTCCCATGCCCTTTGGCCTAGGGCCTCCATCCGTATCCGATTCCAGCAACGTCTGCTTCCTTGGTAGGCTTTGGAGCACAGGCCCCTGCCTTATAACCGTGTCCCATAACAACAGCTGTACAAGATTGTGCACAAAACAAGAACGGAAAAGAACACAAGAACAATAAGCAGAAGACAAAAGCAGAAACAGAAGTATAAGACCAAAATGAAGAGCAAAAATAAATGCCAAAATATAAGCAAAGAAAAAGAGGTATGGGGGAGTCCTTCCTCCCCGTGGGCCCCTGGAAAAGCCTGCGCGCGGCTAAACGAACACGACAAATACGTTGAATTTAAACTTTTGTGACAGCAAAACGGAAGGATGAAAAATTCATACTTTGACAGATTACAAGACAGATTCTCTGTCACAAATAAGAATATGAGAAGAAGAAAGAACAGAATATAATAAGAAAATATTTAATAAGAAGAATATGGTAATGTTAACAAAGATAATAGCAAGAAGTTTTTAAAGAAGATAAAAAAAGGGAAGATAAAAAAATAATTTGATGAAAAAGATGATGCGCAGAAGATTATGAAGGAGAAAGTGTGTGAAAAGTTTTTAAAAAAGGGGGAAAGTTAAAGCTGAAGTTGTGAAATAAACATAAATTTTCCAAAATAAAAAAACGTTAACATTTTTCAATTTTTTTTTCGTCAATTTCCCAACATCTTTAAAAAAAAAAAATTTAGCTATTCCATTTGATTGGGTTAAACATCTATGCCTTTAATTTCTCCTCAACCTTCCAAAAATACATTCTACATTACTCTTGTTGTTTTCCTTCATGTACAATAAACCAACAAGGCAAGAATGGGTTTTTTTAATTCGATATTTTGTTCCCAAGACTTACATGGGACTTCCGGTATCGATTTTCGGGTATCGCCGTATTTAGTGAATCGGCGATTTCCATTCCGATTCCGATACTTAGATATCGGAAAGTTCGCCCCAAATCTAGGCCTACAAGTAGTTTTTCAACCCCCTGCAGATTTAGCGGAGGATAAAATCAAATGATTAGAGCCTTCAAAAATGCAAACGAGAGTAGGATTTATTAACAGAACATAAATCTTACAAAACAAAAAAATTATGTTCTCAGTTGAATTTAATAAAATTTTTAAAAAATAAAAGTGGGGTTTAATATTAAACAACCCCATGTTTTAATATTTCGTGGGGAAAAAAACCCTTGTTTGCAATTACAGCTAATAACGTCTTTTATAAGACCTGATCAGCCGGGACAGGGGCTGTGGGGTTTATCTTGGCCCACTCCTCCAGCAATCTTTTCCAAGTTACTAGGTTTCTTTGGGTGTCTCAGGGACTTAATCTTACTCCTTCCACAAGTTTTCAATTGGGTTAAGGTCAGGAACGACTAGCCCCCTCCAACACCTTGACTTTTTCCCTTTTTGAACCAGCCTTGGTTTTCTTGGCTGGTGTTTGGGTCGTTGTCTTGTTGAAATGAAATTAAACCCAAACTTAAGATCCTTGATGGAGGAGCGAGGTTCTTGGCCAAAAATCTCCAGGTAGGCCGGCCATCCCTCCCCCATGGATGCGGACCAGATGCTCAGCCCCTTTGGCTGAGAAACACCCCACAGCATGACTGCCAACCACCAAGCTTGACTTAGGGAGGTATTCTTGGGCGTATGCAGTGCCACCATTCTCCAAAACGTCACGTGTGTGGGTTGGCACCAAAGACTCATCTGGTCTCATCAGACCATAAACCTTAAAACCAGTCGTCTCAATCCCCAAGTGATCATGACAAACGTAGACGAGTCTTGAAATGACCTTTAAAGTAAAGGTACCTTACGGGCTCGTCGGAACGGAACCATTGCAGTGGAGTACGTTACTTATGGTATTGACGAAACCAATGTCCCCACTGCCATGAGATTTTCCCCGAGCCCCTTTCCTTGTTGCCCTTTGGGTTAGCCGACTCTTCGACAAGCCGGCCTCGGCACAGGAGGAAACTTTCAAAGGCTGCCAGCTGGGAAGGCTAACAGTAGTTCCAAAGCCTTCCACTTACGGATGATGCTCCCAACAGTGAGACAGGAGGCAACCCCTTTGGGAAAAGGGTTTTGTACCCCTTCCAGCCTTGGACCCTCCCACGACTTGTCTCTGATGGCCTTGGAATGCTCCTTTGTCTTTCCCATGTTGACCATGTATGATGCTGTTCAAAAAGTTTGGGGAGGTCTTAAATAGTCAGAAAAGGCTGGCCAAAGAAAACATTAATCCACACATGTGAAGCTCATTATTCTTGGTGCCTGAACACTTCTTAATACTTTAGGGGACCAAACAGAATTCTTGTGGTTGGGGGTTGAAATAATAAATGACACCTGAATTAACTTTTAACGTTTTTAAAAAAAAATAAAAAAATTAAAACAAAAATTTTGAAAGCAGTGCTTTTTCCCACTTCCAGGCTGATCTACAGTACAAATGTCTCAATCCAAGTTAATTTTCCCCATGTTCAACCACTAAATCTGCAGGGGGTTGAATACTACTTGTAGCACTGTATATTTCTCTTGTTTGGAGTATAGACTTTTAAAATTTACACGAACAAGGAAAATACTTGATATAGTATTTAAAAAAACATCCTCCTTGACCCTGGGCTACAACACCGCCAGTTTGTAAACCGGAATGCTGTTAGCACAGTCTACACTTGCTCCTGTGTTACTGGGTTCATAATGTCAGCGTTCCCCTGCTGTGTAACGGCAAAAAGTCCTGCTGCCTCCACCCGTTCTCTTCTCATCCCTGGCTAAAAACACCGCCAGTTGTTGCTCGGAAGTGCTGTTACACAGTGAACACTTGCTCCTGTGTTACTGGGTTCAGTAAGTCAGCTGTTCCCCCCGCTGGGAACGGCAAAAATCCTGCTGCCTCCACCATGTTCTCTTCTCATCCCTGGGCTACAAAAAAAACCGCCATTTTTGCTCGGAAGTGCTGTTAGCACAGTGAACACTTTTCTCCTTGTTACTGGGTTCAGTAATGTCCCCTGTTCCCCTGCTGTTTAACGGCAAAAAGTCCTGCTGCCTCCACCCTGTTCTCTTCTCATCCCCCGGGCACAACACCGCCAGTTGTAGCTCGGGGAAACTGTTAGCACAGTCTTAAAACTTGCTCCTGTGTTACTGGGGTTCAGTAATGTCAGCTTTTCCCCCCCGCTGTGTGACGGCAAAAAGTCCTGCTGCCTCCACCCGTTCTTCTCATCCCTGGCTACAACAACGCCATTGTAGCTCGAAGTGCTGTTACACAGTCTAACACTTGCTCCTGTGTTACTGGGGTTCATAATGTCAGCTGTTCCCCCCTGCTGTGTGAACGGGAAAAAGTCCTGCTGCCCCACCCCGTTCCTTCTCATCCCGGGCTACAACACCGCCATTGTAGCTCGGAAGTGCTGTTAGCACAGTCCAACACTTGCTCCTTTGTTACTGGGTTCGTAATGTCCACTTTCCCCCGCTGTGTAATGGCAAAAAGTCCTGCTGCCTCCACCCTGTTCTCTTCTCATCCCTGGGCTAAAAACACCGCCAGTTGTGCTCGGAAATGCTGTTAGCACAGTGAACACTTGCCCTGTGTTACTGGGGGTTTAGTAATGTCAGCGTTCCCCTGTGTAAAAAGCAAAAAGTCCTGCTGCCTCCACCCCCGTTCTCTTCTCATCCCTGGGCTACAACACCGCCAGTTGTGCTCGGAAGTGCTTTAGCACAGTGAACACTTGCTCCTGTGTTTTCTGGGTTCAGTAATGTCAGCTGTTCCCCTGCTGTGTGAACGGCAAAAAGTCCTGCTTTCCTCCACCCATGTTTCTCTTCTCATCCCCGGCTACAACACCGCCATTGTTGCTCGGAAAGTGCTGTTAGCACAAGTGAACACTTGCTCCTGTTTACTGGGTTCAGTAATGTCAGCTGTTCCCCTGCTGTGGAACGGGAAAAAGTCCTGCTGCCTCCACCCTTTCTCTTCTCATCCCTGGGCTACAACACCGCCGTTGTAGCTCAAAATGCTGTTAGCACAGTCTACACTTGCTCCTGTGTTACTGGGGTTCAGTAATGTCAGCGTTCCCCTGCTGTGTGGACGGCAAAAAGTCCTGCTGCCTCCACCCTGTTTCTCTACCATCCTGGGCTAAAAACATCGCCAGTTGTAGCTCGGAAGTGCTGTTAGCACATCTTTCATTGCTCCTGTGTTACTGGGGTTCATAATCAGCTGTTCCCCTGCTGTGTGAACGGCAAAACGTCCTGCTGCCTCCACCCTGTTCTCTTCTCATCCCCCGGGCTACAACACGCCAGTTGTAGCTCGGAATGCTGTTACACAGTCTACACTTGCCCTGTGTTACTGGGTTCAGTAAATGTCAGCTGTTCCCCGCTTTTGAACGCAAAAAGTCCGCTGCCTCCACCCTGTTCTCTTCTCACCTGGGCTACAAAAACCGCCAGTTTGTTTTTCGGAAGTGCGTTAGCACTTAACTTGCCCTGTGTTTCGGGGGGTTCATAATGTCATTTCCCCTCTGTTGAAGCAAAAAGTTCCCGCTCCTCCCCTTTCTTTCCACCCCCGGCTACAACCCGCCATTTGCTGGGAAGTCTTTGCACATTAACTTGCTCCTGTGACGGGGTTTAGTAATTCACTTTTCCCCCGCTGTGTTTACGGCAAAAATTTTCC
>JARQOD010000005.1:183885735-183980123 GCA_033576555.1 Oophaga sylvatica | reverse complement strand
GGAGTTCTCTCTTTCGCGAATAGTCTATACGACCCCCTGGGGTTCGTAGCTCCAATTACTGTCCAAGGAAAAACGATGTTAAGAGACTTCACCCAAGACCCATCTAATTGGGAAGATCCACTTCCAGCAGAAAAAGCAGACCTGTGGGTAGAGTGGAGGCGGTCTCTCGAGGCCTTGACCGAACTCCGTGTGAAAAGACCATATGCTCCTGTGCCACCCACAGAAGTCAAAACAAAAAGACTTTGTATCTTCTGTGACGCATGAGTCAAAGAGATCGCAGTAGTAGCGTACCTCAAAACCATAGACGTAAAAGAACAGAGCCACATCGGGTTTGTGATGAGCCGGACTAAAGTGGCACCACTCCGCGAACACACGACACACAGACTGGAACTCTGCACTGCTGTCCTCGCAGTTGAGTTGGCCGAGCTCATCTCAGATGCGATGAATCTGGAGACCAAAGATGCAGAGTTCTACACCGATAGCAAGGTGGTACTGGAATACATCTGCAATGAAACGTGATGCTTTTATGTCTACGTCAGAAACCGTGTACTGAGGATAAGAAGATCCACCTGCCCTAATCAGTGGCACTATGTACCTACTCACCACAATCCTGCATACCATGCGACTAGATCCGTTGCTCCAAGTGATCTTAAGGACACTACATGGTTCACATGCCCAGCTTCCTTGTACCGTTTGATGCCCCACATCGACAGGCCTGATATGTTCAAACTAGTGGATCCAGATGCCGACGAAGAGCTCCATCCTCGAGTGTCTGCTCTGCATACAGTGATTTCAAGTCATCACCTGGAATCTCATCGGTTCAGCAGGTTCTCAGCCTGGAAGTCACTTGTTCGAGCCATCGCTTGTCTACTTCATGTGGCCCAGTCCTACAAGTCAGCATTACCTGCAAGCCAGAGATCTTATAAAGGTTGGCATCACTGCAATCATGCGTTTATCGCCCTCAACCTGGAAAGAGCCAAGGTTACAATACATTGTTTTGTACAAAAGGAAACCTACCCAAGAGAAATAGACAACCTCAACTAGGGACAACCCATTCCTGGAGACAGCGTGCTAAAGAAGCTCGATCCAATTGTCGACCAAGACGGGCTGCTGAGTGTAGGTGGTAGTCTTCAAGAAGCTGAGGTAGAAGTTTCAGGGAAACACCCGGTAATAATCCTGGATGCCATCATGTCACAACCCTGCTCATTTAGCATCATCATGATTTAGTGAGACACCAAGGCCGTTTGTTTACCGAAGGGAATCTGCGGGCAGCTGGACTATGGATAGTTGGTGCAAAGAGAAGCGTGAGCAAACTCATCTTTAACAGTGTTACGTGTTGCAAACTCAGTGGCATGTTCCAAAATCCGAAAATGGCCAATCTTCCATCCGACAGACTTAGTACTGAACCCCCCTTAACCAACGTTGGACTAAATATATTTGGTCCTTGGTTCGTGGCTACTCGACGCACTAGGAAGATCAATACTGAAGCAATGTTGGGCAGTTCTATTCACCTGTCTGTCCATCAGAGCCGTTCATATAGAAGTAATCGAATCTATGGACATCTCAAGTTTCATAAATGCGCTTTGACGCTTCATCGCAATCAGAGGCCCTGTGAAGCATATTCGCTCTGACCGAGGTACGAATTTCGTTGGAGCGGCAAAAGAACTCCAAATCCCTTCCAATTAAGACATCGCTAATGTTGAAAGGTACCTAGGCGAGCAAGGATGCACCTGGACTTTCAATCTACCACAATCTTCGCACATGGGAGGTGCCCGAGAGAGAATAATAGGCATAGCACCGCAAAATACTACACTATCTTCTTACAAGTGAACACCAGACTCACACATGAGAGTTTAACTACGTTTTTGGCCGAAGTATCAGCTATCATGAACGCCAGGCCACTGACAGCACTTTCCAGCGATTCTGGAGACCCGACAGTCATTACTCCTGCAATGCTATTCACACAGAAAACCTGTGCCAGGAGAGCTCCACTCGGAGAATTCAACGATAAAGACCTCTACAGACGACAATGGAGGCAAGTACAAAGCGTGTCCAATGTCTTCTGGGACAGATGGAAGAAGCAATAACTCTCCACTCTGCAAACCAGGACAAAGTGGCAAAAAGATCACCCAAATATCCAACCCGGCGATGTTGTACTCATCAAAGACAGTCAGTCGTATCGAAACGAGTGGCCACTCGGCCTAGTCACCAAGCCCTTTCCAAGCAGCAAGGACAGGAAAGTGCGCAAAGTAGAGGTCAGAGTGTGCAAACTTGGGGAGAACAAACTGTTCCTTAGGCCAGTTACTGAATTTTATTGTTATTGTCCCCAAAAGAACCAAATAGTGGCATCCGTTGATGACAAGTGGGGAGTGTTCTGCCCATTTATGTGCAGCAAGTATTTTCATAAGTGCTATACCAGTTATGACCATTAGATGTCATTAGTTGCCCCCTTTTTTCCTGTTTCTGGATTAAGGAGCCCCATTAGTTTTCCCGGGCTAGAGAACTCGTAGCTAGAGTTGAGCGATACAGGTCGGTCAGATTCAAAAGTCGCCGACTTTCGCTAAAGTCGAGTTTCGCCGAGCAAAACCAAACCATAGCATGAAGTCGGCCATGCGGTCGTCGACCCGAGCGCCAAAGTCGGTTTTCCCATAATGCTTGTAGGCGCCTTTTTTAGCAATGAGCAAGGACGTACACTGTGGGCAACGAGATGACATGGGCAGCGTCCACCACCATCTTAGAGAAGGGCATTGCAGTGATTGGCTTGCTTAGGGGGGCGTTATAGTGTCTATAAAAGCCCTGACCGCCGACCGCCATTTTACTTCTGCCGATCTTAACAGTAGGGAGAGGTTGCTGACGCTGTTTATCAGTAGGGAGAGAGTTAGGGCAGGAAAGAGAAGTTGTTCTGTGCTTGTTCTGATAGCAATTGTGCTGTACAGTTAGTGTGCAGTGACAGGGGAGGATTTTCTTGTGTGCAGCAGCGCTGGTTATTAGGCTGCCTGCCAGTGACAGGGGAAGATTTTCTTGTGTGCAGCAGCGATGTTTATTAGGCTGCCTGCTAGCTGTATTGCTGTGTGTACACTGCTGTGCAGACTGCTTTTTACACAGAACTAAAACTTTTATTCTTTTTTTCTGCAGTTACCGAGCGTTCATTTTTTCCCACACCGTATAGAGCTGTACGCTCCTCATCACGGACAAATACATGCTTAATATCTGTGTGTGACTCCGGAAATAAATACGGAAATTTTCCCCTATACTATATACACCTGGTATCTTCTGATACAGTACCCTTTTTCTGCTTTTTATATTCTGGTCTAATCCATACTGAGCCTGAGAGCGTCTGTCTGACTCCGGAAATATATACGGAGATTTACAATTTTCCCCTATACTATATACACCTGGTATCTTCTGATACAGTACCCGTTTTCTGCTTTTTATATTCTGGTCTAATCCATACTGAGCCTGAGAGCATGTGTGTGACTCCGGCAATATAGACGGAGATTTACAATTTTCCCCTATACTACAGTCATGGACAAAAGTTTTGAGAATGACACAAATATTAATTTTTACAAAGTCTACTGCTTCACTGTTTCTAATGGCAATTTGCATATACTCCAGAATATTGTAAAGACTGATCAGCTTAACATCAATTACTTGCAAAGTCAATATTTGGCTAGAAAATGAACTTTATCCCCCAAAACACATTTCAACATCATTGCAGCCCTGCCTTAAAAGGACCAGCTAACCTCTTTTCAGTGATTGCTCCATTAACACAGGTGTGGGTGTGGATGAGGACATGGCTGGAGATTAGAGTTGAGCATTCCGATACCGCAAGTATCGGGTATCGGCCGATATTAGCTGTATCGGAACTCCGATACTTAGTTCCGATATTTTCCATATATCGTATACCGGAATCGGAAGTTCCCATAATTCTTTGAGAGGCAATGTGATTTTAGTCAGCCAATGAGGAATCCTAAGAAGTGTGGGCACATCCTGTACTGCTGCGGTCATGTTAACTAATGGCATGGCTGTAATTGGATGCTGAAATGATGTCAGAATGCACTATAAAAGGCGCCGCCGCCATTTTAGCGTCACTGTGCTGTGAATTCAGTTAGGGACAGAACGCTGCTGTGCTGACTGAGGGACAGTTAGAGATTGCGATTTTGTGTACTGTGCTCTAGGCAGGCTAGTTTACCAACCGCTGTGTAAAGCTTCCTTTTGCCTTGCAGTGTTGTTTTAACAGCTCTGTGCAAGGTGTGTGTGTGAGAGTGCAGGTGACGCTGCAGTTTGCTCTGCATCCAACGCTGTTTGTAGGCATCTGCTCGTGTCACTCATAGACTCTTTTTTTTTTCTTTAGTGTAAAGGTACTGCCACACTAAACAATCCCGCTAGCGATCACAATAACGACGCATACTAATGCGATCGCTAGCGGGATTGTTTCTATATCGCTAAATGCGGCCACATTTAGCGATATAGTTAACGACGCTATCGCCGTTAGCGATCTTCTTAACGACTTTAGCGGTACAAAAGTACCGCTAAATCGCTAAGAAAAGGTGCCACACAGCGATTAGATACTTACCCAGCGGGAGCGCCGACGAGAAAATAGGGTCCGGAACGATTCCAGCGACGAGCGAGATCACAGCAGGAAGCTCGTCGCTGGAAGCTGCCGCACTGAACAACATCGCTAACAGGATCGCTAAATAGTGACGTTTTTTAGCGATCCCGTTAGCGATATTGTTTAGTGTGGCATACCCTTAATTCTTGCTGCTCCATTCAATTGAAATTATAGTGTGACGCGCTTCCATCCGTATACAATACATTGGTTGCAAACACTATAGAAGTACAGAAAGGAGCCTTTCACAGATAGTGAACAGTTGTGTGCAGTGTTCACTCTAGTCTGTGAGGTTTTTTTTTTTTTGAGTGCAGATCACGCTCCAGTTAGTTCAAACACTGCTGCTTGTACTCTGCTGAGCGTGTCTCACTGCCTCATCCTTTACATTTTTCTCAAATTGTTGCTGCTACATTCTATTTTAAAAAAATCAAATCTATTAAGGGTATGCCACACTGAACAATATCGCTAACGGGATCGCTAAAAAACGTCACTATTTAGCGATCCCGTTAGCGATGTTGTTCAGTGCGGCAGCTGCCAGCGACGAGCTTCCTGCTGTGATCTCGCTCGTCGCTGGAATCGTTCCGGACCCTATTTTCTCGTCGGCGCTCCCGCTGGGTAAGTATATATCGCTAGTGTGGCACCTTTTCTTAGCGATTTAGCGGTACTTTTGTACCGCTAAAGTCGTTAAGAAGATCGCTAACGGCGATAGCGTCGTTAACTATATCGCTAAATGTGGCCGCACTTAGCGATATAGAAACAATCCCGCTAGCGATCGCATTACTATGCGTCGTTATCGTGATCGCTAGCGGGATTGTTTAGTGTGGCAGTACCTTAAGTGTGACGTGCTTCCATCCGTATCCAATACATTGGTTGCAAACAGTATAGAAGTCCACAAAGGAGCCTTTCAGAGATAGTGAACAGTTGTGTGCAGTGTTCACTGTAGTCTGTGAGGTTTTTTTTTTTTGAGTGCAGATCCCGCTCCATTTAGTTCTTCAACCACTGCTGCTTGTACAGTCATGGCCGAAAGTTTTGAGAATGACACAAATATTATATTTTCACATGATCTGCTGTTTTTATCACAGACAGAAATATAATTGCAAACATATGAGTAACAAAAGCTTATATTGACAGTTAGAATGAGTTAATGCAGCAAGTCAATATTTGCAGTGTTGACCCTTCTTCTACAGGACCTCTGCAATTCTCCCTGGCATGCTCTCAATCAACTTCTGGACCAAATCCTGACTGATAGCAGTCCATTCTTGCACAATCAATGCTTTCATTTTGTCAGAATTTTTAGGTTTTTGTTTGTCCACCCGTCTCTTGATGATTGACCACAAGTTCTCAATGGGATTAAGATCTGGGGAGTTTCCAGGCCATGGACCCAAAATCTCTATGTTTTGTTCCCTGAGCCATTTAGTTATCACCTTTGCTTTATGGCAAGGTGCTCCATCATGCTGGAAAAGGCATTGTTGATCGCCAAACTGCTCTTGGAGGGTTGGGAGAAGTTGCTCTTGGAGGACATTCTGGTACCATTCTTTATTCAAGGCTGTGTTTTTAGGCAAGACTGTGAGAGAGTCGATTCCCTTGGCTGAGAAGCAACCCCACACATGAATGGTTTCAGGATGCTTAACAGTTGGCATGAGACTAGACTGGTGGTAGCGCTCACCTTGTCTTCTCCGAATGAGGCGTTTTCCTGATGTCCCAAACAATCGAAAAGGGAATTCATCAGAGAAAATAACATTACCCCAGTGCTCAGCAGTCCACTGCCTGTACCTTTTGCAGAATATCAGTCTGTCCATGATGTTTTTTCTGGAGAGAAGTGGCTTCTTTGCTGCCCTCCTTGAGACCAGGCCTTGCTCCAAGAGTCTCCGCCTCACAGTGCGTGCAGATGCACTCACACCTGCCTGCTGCCATTCCTGAGCAAGCTCTGCACTGCTGGTATTCTGATCCCGCAGCTGAAACACTTTTAAGAGATGGTCCTGGCGCTTGCTGGTCTTTCTTGGGCGCCCTGGAGCCTTCTTGGCAACAATGGAACCTCTCTCCTTGAAGTTCTTGATGATGCGATAGATTGTTGACTGAGGTGCAATCTTTCTAGCTGCGATACTCTTACCTGTTAGGCCATTTTTGTGCATTGCAATGATGACTGCACGTGTTTCTTTAGAGATAACCATGGTTAACAGAAGAGAAACAATGATGCCAAGCACCAGCTTCCTTTTAAAGTGTCCAGTGGTGTTATTCTTACTTAATCATGACAGATTGATCTCCAGCCATGTCCTCATCAACACCCACACCTGTGTTAATGGAGCAATCACTAAAAAGAGGTTAGCTGGTCCTTTTAAGGCAGGGCTGCAATGATGTTGAAATGTGTTTTGGGGGATAAAGTTCATTTTCTAGCCAAATATTGACTTTGCAAGTAATTGCTGTTAAGCTGATCACTCTTTATAACATTCTGGAGTATATGCAAAATGCCATTAGAAAAAGTGAAGTAGTAGACTTTGTAGAAATTAATATTTGTGTCATTCTCAAAACTTTTGGCCATGACTGTACTCTGCTGAGCGTGTCTCACTGCCTCATCCTTTACATTTTTCTCAAATTGTTGCTGCTACATTCTATTTAAAAAAAATCAAATCTATTAGTGTGACGTGCTTCCATCCGTATCCAATACATTGGTTGCAAACAGTATAGAAGTCCACAAAGGAGCCTTTCAGAGATAGTGAACAGTTGTGTGCAGTGTTCACTGTAGTCTGTGAGGTTTTTTTTTTTGAGTGCAGATCCCGCTCCATTTAGTTCTTCAACCACTGCTGCTTGTACTCTGCTGAGCGTGTCTCACTGCCTCATCCTTTACATTTTTCTCTAATTGTTGCTGCTACATTATATTTCAAATAATTCAAATCTATTAGTGTGACGTGCTTCCATCATTATCCAATACATTGGTTGCAAACAATATAGAAGTACACAAACGGGCCTTTCACAGCTGCTGAACAGTTGTGTGCATTGTTTACTGTAGTCAGAGGGTTTCAATTTTTGAATTCTGATCCCGCTCAAGTTATTTCTTCAACCACCGTTGCTTGTACTCTGCTGAGCGTGTGTCACTGCCTCATCCTTGACAGTTTTCTCTAATTGTTGCTGCTACATTATATTTCAAATAATTCAAATCTATTAGTGTGACGTGCTTCCATCATTATCCAATACATTGGTTGCAAACAATATAGAAGTACACAAACGGGCCTTTCACAGCTGCTGAACAGTTGTGTGCATTGTTTACTGTAGTCTGAGGGTTTCAATTTTTGAATTCTGATCCCGCTCAAGTTATTTCTTCAACCACCGCTGCTTGTACTCAGCTGAGCGTGTGTCACTGCCTCATCCTTGACAGTTTTCTCTAATTGTTGCTGCTACATTATATTTGAAATAATTCAAATCTATTAGTGTGACGTGCTTCCATCATTATCCAATACATTGGTTGCAAACAATATAGAAGTACACAAACGGGCCTTTCACAGCTGCTGAACAGTTGTGTGCATTGTTTACTGTAGTCAGAGGGTTTCAATTTTTGAATTCTGATCCCGCTCAAGTTATTTCTTCAACCACCGCTGCTTGTACTCTGCTGAGCGTGTATCACTGCCTCATCCTTGACATTTTTCTCTAATTGTTGCTGGTACATTATATTTCAAATAATTCAAATCTATTAGTGTGATGTGCTTCCATCATTATCCAATACATTGGTTGCAAACAATATAGAAGTACACAAACGGGCCTTTCACAGCTCTGAACAGTTGTGTGCATTGTTTACTGTAGTCAGAGGTTTCATTTTGATCTGATCCGCTAGTTATTTTTCAACACGCTGCTTGTACTCTGCTGAGCGTGTGTCACTGCCTCATCCTTGACATTTTTCTCTAATTGTTGCTGTACATTATATTTCAAATAATTCAAATCTATTAGTGTGAGTGCTTCCATCATTATCCAATACATTGGTTGCAAACAATATAGAAGTACACAAACGGGCCTTCACAGCTACTGAACAGTTGTGTGCATTGTTTACTGTAGTCAGAGGTTTCATTTTTGGATCTGATCCTGCTAGTTAGTTATTCAACACTGCTGCTTGTACTCTGCTGAGCGTGTGTCACTGCCTCATCCTTGACATTTTTCTCTAATTGTTGCTGCTACATTATATTTCAAATAATTCAAATCTATTAGTGTGACGTGCTTCCATCATTATCCAATACATTGGTTGCAAACAATATAGAAGTACACAAACGGGCCTTTCACAGCTGCTGAACAGTTGTGTGCATTGTTTACTGTAGTCAGAGGGTTTCAATTTTTGAATTCTGATCCCGCTCAAGTTATTTCTTCAACCACGCTGCTTGTACTCTGCTGAGCGTGTGTCACTGCCTCATCCTTGACAGTTTTCTCTAATTGTTGCTGCTACATTATATTTCAAATAATTCAAATCTATTAGTGTGACGTGCTTCCATCATTATCCAATACATTGGTTGCAAACAATATAGAAGTACACAAACGGGCCTTTCACAGCTACTGAACAGTTGTGTGCATTGTTTACTGTAGTCAGAGGTTCTCATTTTTGGAGTGCAGATCCCGCTCCAGTTAGTTATTCAAACACTGCTGCTTGTACTCTGCTGAGCGTGTCTCACTGCCTCATCCTTGACATTTTTCTCTAATTGTTGCTGCTACATTATATTTCAAATAATTCAAATCTATTAGTGTGACGTGCTTCCATCATTATCCAATACATTGGTTGCAAACATATAGAAGTACACAAACGGGCCTTTCACAGCTACTGAACAGTTGTGTGCATTGTTTACTGTAGTCAGAGGTTCTCATTTTTGGAGTGCAGATCTCGCTCCAGTTAGTTATTCAAACACTGCTGCTTGTACTCTGCTGAGCGTTGTCTCACTGCCTCATCCTTGACATTCTTCTCTAATTGGTGCTGCTCCATTCTATTTCAAATAACTCAAATCTATTAGTGTGATGCGCTTCCATCCGTATACAATACATTGGTTGCAAACAGCCTTTTTGTTAAGGTACAGTATTATATCGACATTGTACAGGTGTCGCTATTCAGTCTGATAACTAGATATCATTCACCTTTTCTATCAGTTGTCGTTGTTTCAGCACCACTTGCAGGTATATATTTAGCTATTGTGACTATGCACTATTGAGTTTAACAAGGTAATGCATGATTTTTGTTACAGATTCTCATTTTTACATGATGGACCTTTATGATATGGGTTGTTAAATTTGTATTTAAATATGTATTTTTTCAAATGACACAAATATAAGTAATGTTGAAGAGGACTAGTCCTACATCCATTGTTTCCACAATATTACAGGTGTACATCACGTCCCTTAATCAACAATGGATTATTAAATTTACTTGTATGCTTTTATTTAAAAGCCAAGAACACTGAAGGCTAACCTTCGCACTGCAGCTGTTGTCAAAGTTCAACCCACATTATGCACTTCCAACATTGCAGCATTTGAGGCATGATGTGAGTTGGATTTGTCTAAGTTATGGAGTGACAAGGTTCACCATCAGTACCCTATAGCATAAGTAGGCTTTTGTGTTAGCATTTGTGTTCCACATGTGGATATCTGCAGTAATATGTCACAATTATTTTGTTACAGATTTGTGACAAAGACTAATAATTTTATGGTTTTAAAGGTGACGTTTCACTTGTTTACAGTTTAGAAATAAGGGTGTAGCCTCTTATCTATGTGTAGCAGTAGGCACTTTAACATGTCATGTTTTTTTCAACATGTGTAGCTAGCTAGCAGTAATTTTTGCCGGACACACAGCAGGGGAACAGCAGGCGTTACTGAACCCCACAAACACATCAGCGATTTTTTTGATCTGTGCATCCAACACTTGTGAGCAGCAACTGGCAGTGTTGTAGCCCAGGGAGTAGAGTTCAGGTGGTAGAAAGATGAACATAACAGGAGACATGGATAACGTTGCCAACCAGTTATTTAATCTGAAACCGGACAGGCAAATTCATGCGAGATCCATGCCTTGTTCATTTTCAGAAAACTAAACCGGTCTACATTAACGGAGGATAGTCGCATGCTACGGTCTGTTAGTACACCACCTGCAGCACTAAAGAAGCGCTCCGATAATACACTGGCAGCAGGGCAAGCCAGCACCTCCAATGCATACTGGCTAAGCTCTGGCCATGTATCCAGCTTAGAGACCCAAAACTTGAATGGGGAAGAGCCATCTGGGAGTACACTGAGAGGCCAAGACATGTAGTCTGTCACCATCTTACGGAAACTTTGCCTCCTGCTGAGTGGAGCCGTCTCGGATGGTGTAGACATTGGTGGCGCTCCCACAAAACTTCGCCACATTTGGAACATACTGGTCTTGCTGTTGTGAATGTGATAGAAATGAATTCTGAGCAGAAGCTCCCTCTGGTGGTTACAAACAGTACTGAACTATCCAATGAAGATTGTGAAGATTGGAGATCAGGTGTTACTGACTGGTCTTATATAAGGGAGGTTCCCTCCCATCAGGGTTGACGGTGATCAATTGTTCTGGTCTCATCTTTGATTCCTGTACACTTTGTAGCTTGCTGTTTCGTGCCTGCATCTTTTGCTAACAGATAAGACATTTTCTTCTTTTATTTTTTGTTTGTTTTTTTTGGCATATTGTCCTGCACTTCTGTGGGGGTCTGCCGGGTCCCCTTGGGGGTTTGTGCTCCTCTCAGTTTAGTTCAGCCACTGTTGTTTGTTCATTTTCCTTTTCCATTTTTTTCTGTGGCTGCTGTTTATTTTTTGTTACACCAGGAAACTAATTAAGGTGGTAGAGCTCGTGTGATCGCAGGTGTTTTTGTAATTAGTAGAGTTGGTACTTTTCAGTGTTTTTTTGTGATTGCAGAAAGTGCCCTTCCTATCCTTTTCTATTTATGAAGTTTGGGCCCCAACATTTGCTCATACAAATTTCTGTCTGTGTCAGTATTTCTTCTTGTCTAACCGCCATTACATGTTTGGGGGCTTTCTATGTTCTTTGTGGATCTGCTCCGGGGCAGATAGCTTTCCTCTTTCTATCTTTAGGTGTAGTTAGCTTCTCAGGCTGTGACGAGGCGTCTAGGACCAACGTAGGTACGCTCCACGGCTGCCTTTAGTTGTGGTGGTTAGTCAGGGTACTGCAATCCCATAGATTCCAACCTCTCTGGTGTATTGCCTTTTTTGCCTGCTCTCCTCAGCTACCAAATCATAACATCTTGCCCTGTGCAGAGGCGCTGCTTGTGCTCCCTCTTGTTGCAGAGCTGTCTCCACTGCCTCGACGCACAGAGCTGCTTTGTAAAGCAGTAGTAGCAGCAGTGCTCTCAGCTGGAATGGAGAACATTATGGATTGCACCAGTGTGTCTTGGTACTCCCGCATTTTACGCTCCCGGTTCAACGGTGTGATGAGGCTTTGTAAGTTGTCCAGGTAGCGAGGGTCTAGGAGGGTGGACACCCAATAATCAGACGTGGTGAGAATGTGGGCGATGCGGCGGTCGTTTCTCAGGCACTGCAGCATGAAATCAACCATGTGCTGCAGACTCACAACTGGCCAAGAAACGCTGTCCCCTGCAAGAGGCGTCATCTCTGCCTGCTCTGCATCACCCCACCCTCGCTATACATACTGACTAGAGCGTTGTGTACCTCCCTCTGGAGCGATGTCTTCCTCCTCCATTGACTCCTCCTCATCCTCCTCACAAAGTGAGCCCTGCCAGCCCTTTGTGAGGAACCACGTTGCGCTGACTGTCCAGAAGGTGATGGAATTTGTGACTCCTCATCCTCCACCTCTTCCAAAACCTCATCCCTTAGTGCTTGCATTGTTTTTTTGAAGCAGGCAGATAAGGGGGACAGTCAGGCTGACTAGTGCATCATCTGCACTCGCCATCCGCGTTGACTCATCAAACGCACGCAAAACGTGGCAGATGTCCTTCATAGAGTCCTTCGCCAGTCATTACACTGGCTGCCCATTCATTATAGTATCCAATTCAAAGTACTGGTTGTCACCCACAAAGCTCTCCACAGTGCAGCACCCCCTACATCTCCTCCCTCATTTCTATCTATCGGCCTAACCGACTGCTGCGCTCTGCAAACGACCTTCGACTAACCTCTGCACTAATCCGTACCTCCCACTCCCGAATACAAGACTTCTCCCGTGCTGCGCCAATCCTCTGGAATGCTCTACCCCAAGAAATTAGGACTATCCGCAATTAGCATGGTTTCAGGCGCTCCCTCAAATGACATTTGTTCAGAGCAGCCTATCACATTCACTAATCAAAGTCATTCTATGTGTAAGTCTGTGTGTAGCCCATTCACTATCTCCATCCATCCATCACTCCCTCAAAATGGCTGGACCATCATTGTAAATACACCATTGTATATAAACACCTGTACTTTGTATCTCCCCCACCTCATTGTAGATTTTAAGCTGTCACGAGCAGGGGCGGCTTATATTGCTTTAATTATTGTATTGTTAACGTTGTTACTTATGACTTGTGTTCTGAAACTGTTAAACTGTAAAGCGCTGCGGAATATGTTGGCGCTATATAAATAAAGATTATTATTATTATTATAGAGGCCCAGTCAGTAGTGGTGAAGTGTGAACGGCCCAAATTGCGAGTTGATTGCGCCTGATGCAGCTGATACTCCATTACTGTTGGCTGCTGCTCACACAACCGCTCCAACATATGTAACGTCGAATTCCACCTGGTGGGTACATGACATATGATGCGAGGTTCAGGAAGGCGAAATCTGCGTTGCAGAGCTGCAATCAGCAATCTGGCCATGCTGGAACGTCGCAAGTGAGCGCACTCTAGGCGGACCTTGTGCAGCAGTGCATCAAGATCCGGATAGTCCCTCAAAAAACTCTGCACGACCAAGTTGAGCACATGTGACAGACATGGTATGTGAGTGAGGTTGCCAAGGCCCAGAGCTGCCACCAGATTTCGGTCATTGTCACACACTACCAAGCCTGGCTGGAGATTCGCTGCCAAAAACCACACGTCGCTCTCCTGCTTGATGGCATTCCTGAGCTCCTGCGCTGTGTGGCTTCGATTCCACATGGAAATTAATTTCAGGACGGCCTGTTGACGTTTGGACACGGCTGTGCTCATATCGGTCGCAACAGGTAAGCGTTCACGGGTCCATGTGGAGGTAGACCGTGACGGCTCCTGCAGCGATGATTCTGAGGAACTGGAGTAGGAGGAGGAGTCAATGTGTACAGACTTGATTCCTGCAATCCTTGGAGTTGGCAGAACACGTACAGCGCCACTCGCAAGATCAGTACCCGACTCCACAACATTGACCCAATGGGCAGTGAGGGAAAGTTATCGTCCCTGGCCATGGGTGTTAGAACCCTCTTGTTAGGTTTTGTTTCAGTTTGATGGTCACATGAACTTTTTTCCCTATTTTGTCTGGCTCCGCCCTTCTGGCTTTGCTTGACTTCATTGTATTATCTACTGTTAAGCTAGCCGGGTACTTAGGTGCCTTACTCAGTCAGTTTTGCTTGATCTTCGGATCTCAAAGTATTTTGTTTTCTGTTAAATTATCCCTGCTACAATTTCTGTTAGGAGGTGTCCACCTTTTCTCCCAGTCCCTAGATCTTGTAGGGATTCCTCCCTCGCAACTATAGGTCTTCGTTCAGACTAGCTGAGGACTTTAGCGGGTCTGGTCGCAGGATCAGGTTCCCCGTTACATCGTAGGGATTCAGCTTAGTTCTATTGTAGGGACAGAATTCCCTTCTTTCCTTAGTGCTTGTAGCAGATAATAACAATGGGTACTGGTCCACGCATCGGTCGTCAGGTGGACCTTGCTACTGAGGGCGTTTACTAGCGCATGTTTAATTTTTCCCTCAACATGCTTTTGCAGACCAGGGACGGCTTGCCTGCTGAAATGAAATCGGCTTGGCACATTGTATTGTGGGACTAACAATGATATTAAGTTACGGAAACTGTCAGTCTCCACCAGCCTGAATGACAGCATTTCAAGGGACAGGAGTTTTGCAATGCCAGCATTCAGAGCCTGTGCTCGTGGATGGTTTGCCGAGTATGGCCGTCTTTTATCCCATGCCTGTGCTACCGATGGCTGTTTTGTGGCCTGGAAGTGTGAGGATGACAGGGAACTTGCTGCTGTGTGTGGAATAACACTTTGTCTCTGGACAACAGTGACCGAGGTTCTTCCATGGCGATCCTGTGAGGAAGCAGAACCAGCTGTGTGTGAGCTCGATGAAGAGGCTTCAACACAACCTGAAGATGTAGGTGCTGCTGTAGGTTGGCCTACATCTCCAGTGTGTCTTTGTAACTCAACTACGTGCTTTGTCCGCACATGTTTCCACATATTAGTGGTATTGAGGTTACTGACACTTTTACCTCTTTTTACTTTTTGATTACACAGTTTGCATTTGACATAGCAAATATCATCTGCAAGTGTGTCAAAAAAGGACCACGCAGTGCAAGTCCTGGGAGCGCACGTTTTGACTTTTGGAAGACAACTGCTCCGAACAGGTGGCAAAATGGAGGTTACAGGCAACCGAGTCTGCAGCCTAACTCTCCCTCCTGTTTGTACCGTTGGGGCAATGTCTTCCTCTATCTTCCTTCTATCACTAACCACTTCTCTAGGCCTCTCACAGCTTTCAACCTCTGAGACACACAAGGATGGTAACACCCTTGACCTGGTCTTTGTCCGCCTCTGTTCAATCTACCACCTAAATAACTCACCGCTTCCACTGTCTGACCACAACATTCTCTCCTTCACGCTCACAAATCCTCCACCACCCCAGCGCACTCCTACCTACCACACATTCAGAAATCTACAAGCCATTAACCCTCAGACACTTTCAGATTCCCTACACTCATCACTGTCCCCAATCTCCTCTTTTTCCAGTCCTGATCTGGCTGTTCATCACTACAATGACACTCTTAGAAGCACCCTTGACCAAGTAGCGCCGCTCAACCTCAGAACTTCCAAACACACAGTAAAACAGCCCTGGATCACATTGCAAACTCAACTTCTTCAGCGATGCTCTAGGAGTGCTGAACGCCTTTGGAGAAAAACCCGCACACCACAAGACTTCATCCACTTTAAATTCATGTTAAGAACTTATAATGCTGCCCTTCACCTCGCCAAACAAACCTACTTCACCACCCTGATCTCCTCACTAGCCAACAACCCCAAGAAAATGTTTGACACTTTTCACTCCCTCCTCAGGCCAAAAGCACAAGCCCCTATCACAGACATTTGTGCTGACGACCTGGCCTCCCATTTTATATAAAAAATATATACTATCCGTCAGGAAATCTGCTCTCAACCACCAAGGGCTGTGACTCCATCCCACCCTGCTATTCCCCTGGCTAACTTTCCACATTTGATCCCATCACAGAAGAAGAAGTCTCCAGAGTCCAGACTCCTCTCTTCCTCTTGTCCGACTACATGCACTACCGACCCCATTCCCTCACATCTCCGCCAGTCTCTCTCTCCAGTTGTCACAACTCACCTAAATAAAATCTTTAATCTCTCACTCTCCTCTGGCATTTTCCCATCTGCCTTCAAACACTCCATTACTCCACTACAAAATAAACCCGCTCTCGACCCTTCCTGCACAAACAAATACAGACCGGTCTCCAATCTCCCCTTCATCTCTAAACTTTTGGAGCGCCTAGTCTTCTCCCGACTCATCCGTTACCTCTCCAATCACTCCCTCCTAGACCCTTCACAGTCCAGCTTACGCCCCCCACATTCGCCAAAAACTGCCGTCATCTAAGTGAGCAATGACCTTCTTACAGCAAAACGTAACGGTGACCACTCTTTGCTCATTCTTCTCGACCTTTCTGCAGCTTTCAACACGGTTGACCACCGTCTCCTACTGTCTAGGCTCCACGCACTAGGTTCTCCTCCTATCTTTCTGACCGTTCCTTCAGTGTTTTGTTCTCTGGCTCCACGTCATCTTCTCTTCCTCTCACTGTCGGTGTACCCAGGGCTCAGTCCTTGGCCCCCTTCTCTTCTCTCTCTACACAGCCCCAATTGGACAGACCATCAGCAGATTTGGCTTTCAGTACCATCTTTATGCTGATGACACACAACTATACACGTCATCCCCCGACCTCACCCCCGCTGTACTACAGAACGCCACCGACTGTCTGTCCGCAGTCTCCAACATCATGTCCGCTCTCTATCTGAAACTCAACCTCTCAAAAACGGAACTTCTTCTGCTCCCGCCGTCTACTAAACTCCCTAAATTTGACATATCCCTCTCCGTGGGCGGCACCATAATAACACCCGGCAGCAGGCTCGCTGTCTGGGTGTTATGTTTGACACCAATCTCTCCTTCACCTCCCATATACAATCTCTTGCCCGCTCTTGCCGCCTACACCTAAAGAACATCTCTAGAATCCGCCCTTTTCGCACCATGGAAACAACAAAAACCCTCACTGTAGCATTGATCCACTCACGCCTGGACTACTGCAACGCTCTATTACTTGGCCTCCCCATTACTCGACTATCCCCTCTCCAGTCCATCCTTAATGCAGCAGCCAGGGTAATCCATCTGGCTAATCGGTACTCGGACGCGTCCGCTCTTCGCCAGTCCTTACACTGGCTGCCCATTCATTATAGTATCCAATTCAAAGTACTGGTTCTCAGCCACAAAGCTATCCACAGTGCAGCACCCCCCTACATCTCCTCCCTCATTTCTATCTATCGGCCTAACCGACTGCTGCGCTCTGCAAACGACTTTCGACTAACCTCTGCACTAATCCGTAACTCCCACTCCCGACTCCAAGACTTCTCCCGCGCTGCGCCAATCCTCTGGAATGCTCTACCCCAAGAAATTAGGACTATCCACAATTTGCATGGTTTCAGGCGCTCCCTCAAAAGACATTTGTTCAGAGCGGCCTATCACATTCACTAATCAAAGTCATTCTATGTGTAAGTCTGTGTGTGTAGCCCATTCACTATCTCCATCCATCCCTCACTCCCTTAAGATGGCTGGACCATCATTGTAAATGCACCATTGTATATAAACACCTATACTTTGTATCTCCCCCACCTCATTGTAGATTGTAAGCTGTCACGAGCAGGGGCGACTTATTTTGCTTTAATTATTGTATTGTTAACGTTGTTACTTATGACTTGTGTTCTGAAACTGCTAAACTGTAAAGCGCTGCGGAATATGATGGCGCTATATAAATAAATATTATTATGATTATTCCTCTGAGCTGCTCCCACCACCTTCCTGTTCCTCACGCCATGTTGGGTCTTGGACCTCATCATCTCCACTACCCTCTTCCAACACCTGCTGCTGTTGGGTGGTCTGGCCAGCACCATGCTCAACAGAAACTGGCACCTGAGTCTCATCATCATCAGATGCGTTCTGCGGTGTGCTGACCATCGGCACTGTCTCACCCGCCTCTTCAGATTCAGAGAGACACAGCTGTTGTGCATCACTGCATACTCCCTCTTCTTCACATTCCAGAATGCTGCTTGGCTGGGCCCCTGTTTGCAAGCCAACAGATTCTGAGAACAGAAGCTGACACTCAGCTGGCTCCTGTACAGAAATCTCTGACTGCCTGGGCAATTTGGCAGGCGGTGAAGAGACAGATGGTTGCTCAACAGTGCTGTGGTCCTGAGAGGAGGTGGAAGCAATTGAAGTCGATGCATTGGCTGCCATCCAACCAACAACGGCTTCAATTTGTTCTTCCCGCAGCAGGGGGGTACGCCGACCTCCTACAAAAGTGCGCATAAAGGAACGCTCACGGGGAAAACTGGTGGATGCTGTGTCACTGGGGGCGGCAGCAGCCACAGAATCCACACGTCCTCTCCCTGCTGAAACTCTACGGCCACGACCACGTGCCTTACTCCCTGCCTTCTTCATCTTGGTAGATTGATAAAGAAAGTCTGAAAAGTTATAAGGCCTAAGTGTGGTTATTCCGCAGAGACTGCAGTGAACACATTGCACACAACTGTTCACTAGGTGTGAAAGGCCCCTTTGTGTACTTCTATAGTGTTTGCAACCAATGTATTGCCTGGAAGTGCTGTTAGCACAGTCAACACTTGCTCCTGTGTTACTGGGGTTCAGTAATGTCAGCTGTTCCCCTGCTGTGTGTACGGCAAAAAGTCCTGCTGCCTCCACCCTGTTCTCTTCTCATCCGTGGGCTCCAACACCGCCAGTTGTTGCTCGGAAGTACTTGGCACGGGTACTGACTCCTGCCCAGCCTGGTTACAGCACGACAGCTGTTTCCTGGCAGTGTCAACGTCAATTAGCCTCCAATAAGTTGTCCTGTCGTGTTGCATTCTGGTTAGCCGACTATATGGTGCCTGCAGTTTAGGTCATTCCTATGTGTGCTGTGGGATATGTAAATAAAGGCTGTTTCCGTTGTGACAATAGGACTGTGTGATTCGGTAACTGCGGACGGCTTGCGGACTGTCAACTTACATTTTCATGGGTGCCTTCTGCTACCCGTCCGGGTTCCAGTACCGTCAACTGGTTCTCCGCAGTGCCTTTGGCCTAGGTGCCTCCATCTCGGTATCCGAGTTCCAGCAACGTCTGCTGGTCCTTGGTAGTGATTTGGACCACAGGTACCTCCTGCTTAGTAACCGTGTCCCAGTAACGTCAGCTGGTCCTCGGTTGTGCCATTGGCTCTTTTCCTTCTGCTGCCCCTCCGGGTTCCAGCACAGTCAGCTGTTCCTCATTACTTGCATTGGCTCTTGTACCTTCTGCTACCCGTCCGGGTTCCAGTACCCTCAACTGGTTCTCCGCAGTGCCTTTGGCCTAGGTGCCTCCATCTCGGTATCCGAGTTCCAGCAACGTCTGCTGGTCCTTGGTAGTGCTTTGGAGCACAGGTACCTCCTGCTTAGTAACCGTGTCCCAGTAACGTCAGCTGGTCCTCGGTTGTGCCATTGGCTCTTTTCCTTCTGCTGCCCCTCCGGGTTCCAGCACAGTCCGCTGGTCCTCGTTACTTCCATTGTCTCTTGTACCATCTGATACCCATCCGGGTTCCAGTAAAGTCAGCTGGTCCTCGGAAGTTAGTCAGCCTTCTTGTACCTTCAGCTACATTTACAAATTGAATATTTTTTAAATGTTTTGTTGGGTAATCACTATGGATCTCCAACAATGAAGACGACGAACCTGATGACCACCCCGAAGAAGATGACGACCACAAAGACGACGAGCATGAAGCCAACCAGCCTGAACACCATCACAAAGAAGAAATAAAAGATTACCCAGAAAAAGATCACCAACAGGACAAAGAAGGTTAAGACAAACTACAAGAAACAGAACAAGAGACAGAAGAACAATAAGCAGAAGATGAAAAAGCATAAGAACATGAAGTATAAAACCAAAATGAAGAGCAAAATATATGCTCTAAATTATAAGCAGAAGAAGACTAAGCAGTGTATGGGGGTGAGTCTGTTCCTCCTCGTGGTGCCCCTGGAAAATGCCTGCTGCTGCAGGCTAAACTGAACACGGACAAATACTGTTGTAATTTAAATCTTTTGTGACAGCAAGAACGCAAGGATGAAAAATTCATACTTTTACAGATTACAAGTACAGGAATCTCTGTCACAAATAAGAATATGATGAAGATGAAGTAGAATATGAAGAAGAATAATAGTTTAATAAGAACAATATGAGTAATGTTAACAAAAAGATGAATAGCAATAAGTTTAAGAAGAAGATAAAGAAGGTGAAGATGAAGAATAATTTCATGAAAAAGATGATGCTGCTGAAGATTATGAAGGAGAAAGTGTGGCAAAAGTTAAAAAGGTGAAGAGCATGGAAGTTGTGAAACATACATATTTGCCAAAATAGAAAAAAAGGTTAACAACATTGTCAATGACGAAGAAGGTCCGTGTACCTTCGAAACGCGTTGGAACGATTTTTGCCCCTTCCTGCCTCTTGTACTACGGTACTACGGTGACGTCACCCATTTTTTGTCCCGCCCCCGTCCTGTCCATCTCGTGCTAGCGGCGCCTCGTGGCCTGAGGACGCCGCGCTACTTCCGGACTCTGTGTTTCCCAGTCTCGCTGAGTTGTTCCAGTAACAGGGAGGACGCTCCCTGCCCCGGTCCATTCGGCTTGCCTGATCTGGGCGCGCGGTCCGACCACCATCTGTACTGAGCCTGGACTTCCTCCTCTCCAACCCGGCCCTCTGTTGATGTGACAGTAAGTGTTCTAAACCAACACTTGTATATATGTCAGCTATATAATCTGTCACTATTATATCGCTATTCATCCAGCAGTTTTTTCACTTTGTGGGGACATTTTTGTATGGTTTTATTGGTGTAGAGGCGCAGGTAGTTGATTGTGAGTTTTTTAACATTGTCAATTTGTTAGTCAATGCGAACATCTTTAAAAAAAAAAATATTAATGCTATTCCATTTGATTGGGTTAAATATCTATGCCTTTAATGTCTCCTCAACCTCCCCCAATACATTGTACATTACTCTTTGTTGTTTTCCTTCATGTACAATTAACTAACAAGGCAAGAATGGGCTGTTTTTAATTCCGATATTTTTTTCCCATAGACTTACATTGGATTTCCGGTATCGGTATCGGGTATCGCCGATATTTCTTGTGTATCGGCGATACCATTCCGATCCGATACTTTTGGATATCGGAAAGTATCGCTCAACTCTACTGGAGATCAATCTGTCATGATTAAGTAAGAATGACACCACTGGACACTTTAAAAGGAGGCTGGTGCTTGGCATCATTGTTTCTCTTCTGTTAACCATGGTTATCTCTAAAGAAACACGTGCAGTCATCATTGCAATGCACAAAAATGGCCTAACAGGGAAGAGTATCGCAGCTAGAAAGATTGCACCTCAGTCAACAATCTATCGCATCATCAAGAACTTCAAGGAGAGAGGTTCCATTGTTGCCAAAAAGGCTCCAGGGCGCCCAAGAAAGACCAGCAAGCGCCAGGACCGTCTCTTAAAAGTTTTTCAGCTGCGGGATGGGGCTACCAGCAGTGCAGAGCTTGCTCAGGAATGGCAGCAGGCAGGTGTGAGTGCATCTGCACGCACTGTGAGGCGGAGACTCTTGGAGCAAGGCCTGGTCTCAAGGAGGGCAGCAAAGAAGCCACTTCTCTCCAGAAAAAACATCATGGACAGACTGATATTCTGCAAAAGGTACAGGCAGTGGACTGCTGAGGACTGGGGTAAAGTTATTTTCTCTGATGAATCCCTCTTTCGATTGTTTGGGACATCAGGAAAACGCCTCATTCGGAGAAGACAAGGTGAGCGCTACCACCAGTCTTGTCTCATGCCAACTGTTAAGCATCCTGAAACCATTCATGTGTGGGGTTGCTTCTCAGCCAAAGGAATCGGCTCTCTCACAGTCTTGCCTAAAAACACAGCCATGAATAAAGAATGGTACCAGAATGTCCTCCAAGAGCAACTTCTCCCAATCCTCCAAGAGCAGTTTGGCGATCAACAATGCCTTTTCCAGCATGATGGAGCACCTTGCCATAAAGCAAAGGTGATAACTAAATGGCTCAGGGAACAAAACAGAGATTTTGGGTCCATGGCCTGGAAACTCCACAGATCTTAATCCCATTGAGAACTTGTGGTCAATCATCAAGAGACGGGTGGACAAAAAAAAAACTAAAAATTCTGACAAAATGAAAGCATTGATTGTGCAAGAATGGACTGCTATCAGTCAGGATTTGGTCCAGAAGTTGATTGAGAGCATGCCAGGGAGAATTGCAGAGGTCCTGAAGAAGAAGGGTCAACACTGCAAATATTGACTTGCTGCATTAACTCATTCTAACTGTCAATATAAGCTTTTGTTACTCATATGTTTGCAATTATTATATTTCTGTCTGTGATAAAAACATCTGTCAAACACACATAAAAACCAGAGGGCAGCAGATCATGTGAAAATATAATATTTGTGTCATTCTCAAAACTTTTGGCCATGACTGTATATACACCTGGTATCTTGGGATACAGTACCCTTTTTCTGCTTTTTATATTCTGGTTTAATCCATACTGAGTGAGCGTCTATGTGTCACTACGGAAATATATATGGAGATTTAAATTTTCCCCTACACCGTATACAGCTGTACGCTTCTGATACAGTACCATATATCTGCTGGTATTTTTGGTACATTTTCCCAAACATGAGGAAGTATGGTGGAAGAGGCCGTGGACGTGGGCGGGGCCAGCAGGTACTGATGGTGGTGGTGCATCTGCGGGTAGTGCCAAAAGCACAATAGCACCTAAGGCAGGAGGTGTTGAGCCTGCGTCATCGTCTGGCTCCAGAAGGCCTGGAAGGCTCCCTTTTCTGGGAGTAGGTGAACCGCTTTTAAAGCAGGAGCATCAGAAACAGGTTTTGGCTTACATTGCCGAAACAGCCTCCAGCTCTAACGCCTCCTCTTCTGAAGTTTCAAAAAATGCAAGCACTGTCCTGGTCAGGAACAACACCTTTCCTTGTGTCCTTCAGCACCCCACCAACTGTTACGGATGCGGCAGGCCACACTTCAGTTTACTCCATGGAGCTCTTTTCACATACCATGCCTGGGTTATCAAGTCAAATCCTGAATTCCCCAGTCCAAGATGAATCTGACATGGAGTCCACTGATGCACAGCCACTGCTAGATGGTTCTGCTGGTACATTCACCCAGAGCACTACATTGCCCTCGCAGTCTACTGAGCCAGAATCTGACCCTGATGAAACTCAGGTGCCCCTGCCCGCATACTATACCACCTTACACGGTGACTGTGAGGAAGGAACAGCCACCATCTTGGATATTGGCCTGCTCCAGCCTCCATTTTGTCTGTTCACAGAGCCACAGGCTGCTAACTGCACCTGGCCCCAGGGCCTGTGGGCATATTCAATACAACAGGGTTTTATGTCCACTGTGAATAAAAAGGTCTTTTAGTATGCTAAGTGATTCAGGCCCAATGTTGAATAGCAAGGTCGGTTAGTATGATAATGAATAGCCAGGCCTGTTAATATGCTAAGTATGGCAGGCCAGAACGGTACTTCAAAGCTAGAGGCTTCAATTAGATTATACCTGCCAGCTAGACACTGAAAACACATCCATTGTATGTTTCCAGACACGAGGGCTCCGTTCTAGGATTATGAATTATGAGCACATCTTTGTAGGTACATTCTCATAAAAATATCTGTGTGACCCGGTGGACCTCGGGCATTAGACGGTGCAACTCCCGAGTCGGTGATGGCTCGGGGGTCTGAGGTATAGAGATTGGCCCTCCAAAGAGACCCAATCGGGCCAGGTTTGATATCCATGCGACAGGCAAAACATACTGCATCCACTGGTACCTCTCGTGTCCTGATCCATCGTCCTGGAGAAAGTTAACCCCTATTTAAGATATTGGGAATAAATTCTGCAGGGATATAAGGGTGGAGATTATCATCCCACCCTCGGACACCGAGGGGAGGGACCTATCAGGTTTAAGAACTGTGAGCTATGGGCAGACTAGATCCATTCTCACAGAAGCCAAGTAGCAACAAGGGACAGATCTGCAAAGGGAGCAGGGGCACACGTTTTGGAGGACTGTCCAGCAACTAAGACTTTCACCTGTGGATCGCAGAGCTCCCTGCCTCCACATGTCCCTACAACCTGGTAATATTGACCTCTAGCTAATACCTCTAAGTCTTGTACATTATTGTTGTATTTTACTCTGACTGCAAATCCATTGTAATTCCGTTGTATAGCTTACTGTATATTTCTGTAATTATCTAGTGCGCCCTTAAGGCAATTAAACCATAAAATTTATCTTGGGCTGATGCTTTTACTCTGATCACGAATCTTAGAATATCCAGTGGGTAACAGGACACCCTCCCCGGCAGCCATTTGCTCTAGGTGCAGTTCCCTTACTGGCCTGAGAGACAAATGGGGCGCCGGAGAGCTGTGCCTGTGGAGTTACTTCACATTGGTGACGTGGGAGGGCTTGCCACCACTGAAACTGACCTGACCAAAATTACTAATGACTTATTCACAGCCAAAGCTAACAGACAGTTCTCCATCCTCCTCCTCCTTGACCTGTCCTCTGCCTTTGACACAGTCGCCACTGCCTACCGCTACAGATTCTTTCTTCCCATGGCATCAAAGACCTTGCCCTATCCTGGATCGCCACTTACCTTTCCGACCGCACATTTAGTGTCTCCCACTCCCACTCTACCTCCTCATCCCACCCTCTCTCTATTGGAGTCCCTCAAGGCTCTGTCCTGGGGCCCCTACTTTTTTCCATCTATACCCTTGGCCTAGTACAACTCAAAGTCCCATGGCTTCCAGTACCACCTCTATGCGGACGATACTCAGCTCTACCTCTCTGGCCCAGATGTCACCTCTCTGCTGTCCAGAATCCCGGAGTATCTATCAGCCATATCCTCCTTCTTCACCTCTCGCTTCCTAAAACTCAATGTAGACAAAACCAAACTCCTCATCGTTCCTCCATCTCACGTATCTTCCCTACCTGATCTATCTACTATGGTAAATGGTATCACGATCTCTCCCGCACCTGAAATCAGCTGCCTCAGAGTAACTCTCGACTCTGCCCTGTCCTTCAAACCACACATCCAAACTCTTGCCACCTCCTGTCGCCTCCAACTTAAAAACATTTCCAGAATCCGTCCCTTCCTCAGCCCTCAATCTACTAAAACTCTTGTGCATGCCCGCATCATCTCCCGCCTTGATTACTGCAACACCCTCCTCCGTGGCCTCCGCATCAACTCTCTTACACCATTACAGTCTCTCCTCAACTCTGCTGCCCGACTAATCCACCTCTCCCCTCGCTACTCCCCTGCTTCTCCCCTCTGCAAATCCCTCCACTGGCTCCCAATTCCCCAACGAATCCAGTTCAAACTACAAACACTGACCTACAAAGCCGTCCACAACCTGTCCCCTCCAAATATCTCTGAACTAATCTCCCAATATCTTCCTTCACGCAATCTTCGATCCTCCCAAGACCTCCTACTATCCTCCACACTTATTCGTTCCTCACACAACCGCCTCCAAGATTTCTCCTTAATATCCCCATCCTCTGGAATTCCACGCCTCAACATGTACGATTATCCACCACCCTTGGATCCTTCAGATGGAACCTGAAAACCCATCTCTTCAGGAAAGCCTACAGGCTGCAATAACCATTCAGCCTCACCGTCACCACCCTAGCATCCGCCTCGCCGCCACCACCAGAGCTGCCGCCTCGCCGCTACCACCCTAGCTGCCGCCACCACCAGAGCTGCCGCCTTCACCACCAGAGCTGCCGCACCCCCGACCTTCTGTTTCTTCCCCATTATCCCGTAGAATGTAAGTCCGTAAGGACAGGGTCCTCTCCCCTCTGTACCAGTCTGTCATTGTAAATTTGTTTACTGTAAACGACATCTATAACTTTGTATGTAACCCCTTCTCATGTACAGCACCATGGAATTAATGGTGCTATATAAATAAGAATAATAATAAAAAAGAGGGTACCGCTGGCAATAGCTCAGAACAGGAGGATCAGCAGCAGGCATCGACATAGCAGCGGCGGTTGTCTGGCAGCCCCGTAGCAGTCCAAAAACGTGTTAAAAAAAAACAAAGAGTTGCAGGACAGCTTGGCCAGACGGTCAAATTAGCACAGCGTGCAAGCCCTGAAAATTTATCCCATAGTAGGAAGAGTGCAGTGTGGCACTTTTTTGACCAAAATCCTATTGATGAGGCAAAGGTTATCTGTAAGAAGTGCGGAAGGACCTTTAGCCGAGGGAAAAATCTCCGAAATTTTAATACCAGTTGCATGCTTAGACATTTAAACACCATGCACTTGCAAGCGTGGACGGACTACAAAACCTCAGGAAGCACATGTGCACCTGCTCCGACTGAAGGTAGCCAGCAACGCTACATCGCTTCCCCCAATGTAAGCCCACCTGTTAGCACACCACTAGCAAAAAATGTTGAGGCCAAAGCAGTCAGGGAATCAAAATGTTTTTGCAACGAAGGACTGAATCTAGGCCATCACCACCACCACCAACCCCCTCTCAGTCCGCCATGTCCACCGCTAGTTCCCCCATATGCAGCTCTCAAGTCCAGCTCACCCTAGCAGACACTCTGAGTAGGACAAGAAAGTACTCATCCTCTCATCCGCGTACACTGGCTTTGAACGCCAATATTGCCAAACTGATCTCATTAGAGATGATGTCCTTCCGTTTGGTTGAAAGCGCAGCATTCCGAGAGCTCATGGCCTATGCTGTCCCACGCTATGACCTACCCAGTCGGCACTTCTTTTCTAGAAAAGCCATCCCTGCCCTCCACCTGCATGTGAAAGACAGCATTGTCCATGCATTCAATCAGTGAGTGGAAAGGTGCACCTCACAACAGATGCATGGGCCAGTAGGCATGGCCAGGGCCGTTACGTGTCCATCACTGTGCACTGGGTTAATGTGGTGCATGCAGGGTTCACAGGGGACAGTGCTGCCTAGACGACGGTATAGGCAACAGCTGGCTGTAGGCATTCGAGCCTCCTCCTCCTTCAGAAGCGAAAGCTCGTCGACAGAGAGCAGTCGCACGAGCACTTCATCCGCAGCTGCCAGTGTTGCACACGAGGTGTCCCACTATCGAATAGCTAGTGGTAAGCGTCAGCAGGCTGTTTTAAAAATTATGTCTTTGGGCTACAACAGACACTCGCGGAGGTACTGGCCGACTACTTGCAGCGAGAAACTGAGTCATGCCTGGGCAGTCTACATCTTGAGCCAGGCAAGGTAGTCAGTGATAACGGACGTAATTTTGTGGCGGATATAGCCCTGGCAAAACTCAGACACATACCTTGCCTGGCTCACACCTTGAACCTGGTGTTGCAGTGCTTCATAAATAATTATCCGGAGTTACCAGCTCTGCTCCATAAGGTGCGAAGACTGTGCTCGCACATCCATCGCTCGCCCGTAGACTCCAGTCGTATGCAGAGGCTGCAGCGATCGCTCCACCTCCCCAAGCACCGCCTAATCATAGACGTTGCAACAAGGTGGAACTCCACCATGCACATGGTTGAGAGGCTGTGTGAACAGAGGCAGGCTGTAATGCATTTGTGGAAGGATACACGGGCAGGCAGTTTGAGCGCAGTCATGGAGTTGTCGGGTGTGCAGGGTCAAAGCTGAAAGACCTCTGTAAAGTCCTTCAGTGTTTTGAGGAATGCACACGGCTGGTAAGCACAGACGACGCCATCATAAGCATGACAATCCCACTTATGCGTCTGCTCATGCAAACTTTGACGCACATTAAGGATCAGGTGTCTGCAGCGGAGGAGGAAGAGGAGGAGGAGGAGGGAAGCCTTGATGACAGTCAGCCATTGTCTGCTCAGGGAACTATCCTGAATGAGATGGAGGAAGAGAAAGAGGAGGGGGATGATTATTTTGGAGAAGAGGATGCTTCTCAGGGGGCAAGAGAAAATGTTGGCTTGCCAAGGTCAGGTACAGGGTTTGTGCGTGATTGGAGGGATGTGGATTTGGCAGAAAGTGCTCCTCCACCCACCAATGGCAGTGCATCATTGACACCTGGAACATTGGCCCACATGTGTGATAATGTGTTGCGGATCCTAAAAAGGGACTCCAGCACTGCCAAAATTATGAAGGATGACGTCTACTGGTTGGCCAGCATCCTCGATCCACGCTATAAAGGCAAAGACAAATTACAGAACATCATGCCACAGGAGAATCTAGAGCTAATATTGGCAAACAAGCAACTCTGGTAAACAGTTTGTTAGAGGCATTCCCAGCAAACAGCAGCGGTGCAGGTTCTACCACAAGCCGTACTGGGCCAAATGGAAGAGGTGTTTGTGGTACACACAGCCGAAGTGGCGTTGGAGACAGGGGTTTCATGACCATGTTGTGGACTGATTTCTCGAGTACTGCTCACACGACTGGTAATACTGAATCGATTGCAACAGACAGCAGACAGCAGTTGTCAACTATGGTTCAAAATTACCTCTCCTCCCCTATCGATGTTCTCCCTCACAGTTCATTCCCCTTTGACTACTGGCTTGTAAACTGAACGCCTGGCCTGAATTGGCACAATATGCCTTACAGGAGCTCGTTTGCCCTGCTGGTAGTGTCTTCAGTGCAGCTGGATCAATCCTGACAGAAAGAAGGACCCGGCTGTCGACCCAAAATGTTGGTGATCTCACCTTCATTAAAATGAACCATGCCTGGGTTTCAAAGGATTTTGTACCACCTTCCCCTGATGACACATAGGTTGCCAGCAAAATGGCTCGCTTTGTCCTCCTCTTCCTCCGACTTCTCCAATTCCTCCATTTGCAGCTGCTGAACGTCCAGCCTACACCTCAACATATGCCAGTTTTTGCACCTCCCTAACTGGGCTGTACTCCCCAGGGCCGGTGTCAGCACCTGGCGCACCAGGGCAAGTGGCGGGGCCCTGAGCAGGTGAGGGGGCCCACTCGCTGTCAGAGACACCGGAGTACTATGAGGGGCCCTGTGCCAGTGCCGGCGCCAACGAGTAGGCCCCCCCGCTTGCTCAGGGCCCCAGCACTTGCAATACTTACCTCTACCTGCTCCACCGTTGTGACGTCTTCCGCGTTTCCTGACAGTGACATTCAGGTCAGAGAGCGCGATGACGTCACGTCTGTGCGCCCTCTGCTAGAACAGTCACAGTGCAGAGAGCTGAAAGATGGCGACGCTGAGGAGGCCAGAGTAGAGCAGTGCCCAGCCAGGAGAGGTATTTCATTTTTTTGTGTAAATCAAGCTTATTTAGGTATTTATACACATCAATCATTAATAACAGGAAGAGAAAAGAACATACCTCTTCTACTATCACATGCAAAAAAAATATTATATAGCAACTATAACTTTTCCCCAGAAAGTCATACATATAAAACAAATGTTGGATGAGCGCCTGAGGTGTTGGCTCATGTAGGCAATTAACATCAGTATTACTTTGTTTATGAATTTTAAAGAAGAAGGTACCTAGACTAAGACTCTAGGTCTACAAAAGAAAAGAAGATAGAGAAGAAACAAGGGGGAAAGAAGGAAAAAGAAAAAAGAAAAAAAAAGAAAAGGTGGGGGGAGGATTTTAAGGAGTGGGGTAGGAAATGTGGCTCCATCCAGTAGGTAATCTCATATGACCCATCATCTATGGGTCTATCAACCAAGAGTCCAATTCCGATGATTCTCTAAACAGAACCCAGGGGGCCCAAGTGTTATATACCTTTCCTGTGGTACCATTCAGTTGTCCCATTAGCTGTTCCAATTTATATATGTCGTTGAGATCCATCACCAAATCAGAACGCGAGGGAACCTTTTCCTGTTTCCAAAATCGAGTAATCACGTTCCTGGTAGCAGTGAGAATATGTCTAAGAAGACCTTTCTTAAATCTAGAAATCGAGGAGCTACACAAGGACAGCAAGGCCACCTCCATTGTGGGTGTAATTTTGGCTATAGACAGCTTGTTGCAGAGATCAAAGGATGCTAACCACAGTTTCTGTATGAGTGGGTAGTGCCACCAAATGTGTACAAATGAACCTCTATCTTTTAAGCATCTCCAGCAAGTAGTCGGGGGTAGCCGAGACCCCAGAGAACATGACACGGGTCGGTATTTACCGACCCCGGTGTTGCGATCGCCGTTATAACAGTATAACGGCAACCGAAACAAAAAAAAAAAAAAAAAAGATTTCTCTCCCCTCTGATGTGTTCGCACATCAGAGGGGTGAGAATTAGGGTCCCCAGGTCCCCCGATCCTTCCCCTGTACCTGTAGGTGTTCCCCATGTCCCCCTGTCCTCTGATCCTCCCGGCTTCTTCCTGTAAAAAAAAATGGACAGTACATTTTGATCACTGTGATAAAGTATCACAGTGATCAAAATAAAAAAAACAGTACATAAACCCCCCTTCATCTCATTATTAGTTAGGGACATATAATAAAATATAGAAATTGTATTTATTTTAATTTTTCCGTTAGGGTTAGGGCTAGGGTTATGGTTAGCATTAGGGTTAGGCTGGGTTCATACTGCGTTATGGCAGTCCGTTAGACGGACAGCGTTACACCGCGGTGTAACAGTCCGTTAACGCTGCCATTCACCCCCATTTGTGTGCGCATCGCGAAGCATGCCGTAAAGCGGCATGCATTCGCGACGTGCCGTCATTCAGTGACGGAGCCTCGGACGCGGGCTGCAGCGTCTGGGCTCCGTCACCGCTAGTGCAGATGAATCATCTGCTGATTCCTCTGCGCTAGCGGGTATAGCATAACGTGATCGTGCTATGCTATACCGTTACCAGCCCGTCAACGCTATGTGTTGAACGGGCTGGTAAAACGCAATATGAACCTAGCCTTAGGGTTATAATTAGGGTTAGGGTTGGAATTAGGGTTAGAATTAGGGTTGGGATTAGGGTTAGGGGTGTGTTGGGGTTAGGGTTGGAGAAAATTGAGGGGTTTCCACTATTTAGGCACATCAGGGGGTCTCCAAACAGTGGTCCCCCCCACATATGGGGTATCAGCGTACTCAGGACAAATTGGACAACAACTTTTGTGGTCTAATTTCTACTATTACCCTTGGGAAAATAAAAAATTGGGGACTAAACGATCAGGTCTGTGGAAAAAATATGATTTTTTATTTTTACAGCTCTACGTTATACACTTCTGTGAAGCACTTGGGGGTTCAAAGTGCTCACCGCACATCTAGATAAGTTCCTTAGGGGGTATAGTTTCCAAAACAGGGTCATTTATGGGGGTTTCCTCTGTTTAGACACATCAGGGCCTCTACAAATGCGACATGGCGTCCAGCCAATTCTGCGTTGAAAAAGTCAGACGGCGCTCCTTCCCTTCCAAGCTCTTCCATGCACCCAAACAGTGGTTTACCCCCACATATGGGGTATTAGCATGCTCAGGACAAATTGCACAAAAACTTTTGGGGTCTTGTTACCCTTGGGAAATTAACCCCTTAATCCAGGGGTGGGCAATTAATTTTGCCAGGGGGCCGCATGAGAAATTGGGATGGTTTTAGAGGGCCGGACTAATATAATTAACTCCGTTCTACCCAATACTGTATATATACATATATAAATATATATATATATACTGTATATATACATACCTGCCCATTATCATCTTCTCCCCATCATCATCAATGCCTCCCCATTATCAGCAATGCCTGCCCATCATCATCTTCTCCCCATCATCAATGCCTGCCCATTATCATCAATGCCTGCCCATTATCATCATCTTCTCCCCATCATCATCAATGCCTCCCCATTATCAGCAAAGCCTGCCCATCATCATCTTCTCCCCATCATCAATGCCTGCCCATTATCATCAATACCTGCCCATTATCATCATCTTCTCCCCATCATCATCAATGCCTGCCCATCATCATCATCTTCTCCCCATCATCAATGCCTGCCCATTATCATCAATACCTGCCCATTATCATCATCTTCTCCCCATCATCATCAATGCCTGCCCATCATCATCATCATCATCTTCTCCCCATCATCAATGCCTGCCCATTATCATCAATACCTGCCCATTATCATCATCTTCTCCCCATCATCATCAATGCCTCCCCATTATCAGCAATGCCTGCCCATCATCATCTTCTCCCCATCATCAATGCCTGCCCATTATCATCAATGCCTGCCCATTATCATCTTCTCCCATCATCATCAATGCCTCCCCATTATCAGCAATGCCTGCCCATCATCACACACAGACAGCACATAAGCACTCTCTCACATACCACACACACACACACACACACACACAACCGCACTACATAGACACAGACACACACAGAGACACGTCTTACCTGTCCAGCGTCCCCACTCTCTGACACAGCCGGCCGCTGAATGATGACGTCATTCAGCGGCCGGCTGTGAGAGGAAGCGCCGGTGGAGCCCGGAGCTGCAGCAGCGGAGGCACGGGAGAGGTAAGTATTGTGCCAGCTGATGCCGGGGCCCTGAGACTGCCGGAGCGCCTCCGCGGGCCGGTCACTGACAGCCGGCGGGCCGGATGCGGCCCGCGGGCCTGCCCCTTGCCCGGGTCTGCCTTAATCCCATTGGATGTAATATTCCGTCCATGTGACCTGGTACTTAATTCCCATGGACGGAATATTACGTCCAGGGCGATCAGCTGCGCTCCCGAGGGGAGCGCAGCTGATCGCCGCCGGGTGTCAGCTGATTATCACAGATTATCAGATTATCACGGACCGCTCCCGGCACATTAACCCCTGGCACACCGCGATCAAACATGATCGCGGTGTACTCGGGGCACAGGGGAGGATGGCGCAGGGTGGGGGCTCCGAGCGCTCCCCTAAGACCCTCAGAGCAGCGCGATGTGTCGCGCTGTTCCGAGGGTCCGTCCTCCCTCCAGGTCCCCGGATCCAAGATGACGCCGGGGTCCTGCAGGGAGGCGGATTCCTCAGTGCCTGCTGAGAGCAGGCACTGAGAAGCCTGCTGCACTGACTGAGCGATCGCTGGTGTGACAGAGTGCTGTGCACACTGTCACACCAGCGATCTGCTAAAATACTGTGATGTCCCACCCTGGGACAAAGTAAAAAAGTAAAAAAATAAAAAATAAAAAGTGGTAAAAAAAAATCATAAAAAAAAAAAAAAATATTCCCCAATAAATTCATTTCTTCCTGTAAATAAAAAAAACAAAACAATAAAAGTACACATATTTGGCATTGCCGCGTCCGTAACGGCCCCCCCTATAAATATGTCCCACTAGTTAACCCCTTTAGTGAACCCCTTAAAAAAAAAAAAAAAAAAAACTAAGCAAAAAAGTAGGAATTAATCCTACCGGTAATGTTGTTTCCAGGAGTCCATCATGACAGCACCGCCAGGAGGAGGTTGTCCTTCATATCCTTGATAGGGACAGGAACACAGAAGAGGTTAAATAGCCCCTCCTCACCTCCACCCTTCAGTGATTTTCCAAGTACCACACCAGGATGGATGCAACACAATTTTATTGAATTTCTCTTCTACAATGTTAATGACACATCATAGTTAAACAATGCAAGGGGGGGTATATAAGGGGTGCTGTCATGATGGACTCCTGGAAACAACATTACCGGTAGGATTAATTCCTACTTTCCAGGACGTCCCTCCTGACAGCACCGCCAGGAGAAGTACCAAATAACTCCTCTTTAGGGTGGGACTACTGCTTGGAGAACTTTTCTCCCATAGGCCGTCTGTTGATTTGACAGAACGTCCAATCTATAATGTTTACTAAACGTATTTATGTTGGACCAGGTTGCAGCTTTGCAAATCTGGTCCATAGAAGCTCCTGCTCTCTCTGCCCAAGACGCCGAGATTGCTCTCAGCGAGTGGGCCATAAGACCCTCTGGCGGAGTCTTTCCTGCCGAGGTGTATGCTGCAGTAATGGTTGATTTTAGCCATCTAGCCAAGGTGGCTTTTGATGCTTTCTTCCCTTTATTTTTGCCCGCCATTTGTATAAAAAGGTTTGAGTCTATTCTCCAATCTTCTGTCAGTTTGAGATACTGTAGGACTGTCCTTCTGACGTCCAAGGAATGGAGCAAGCGTTCCTTCTCATTTCTATAGTTCTGGCAGAAGGTGGGAAGTATTATTTCCTGATTTCTGTGAAAGTCTGTTACCACCTTTGGAAGAAAGGTCGGGTCCAGTTTCAAAATTATACAGTCTTCCTGGATTTTTAGGTATGGGTCTCTCATGGAGAGAGCCTGGATCTCTCCTATACGTCTGGCTGAGGTTATTGCTACCAGAAAAACTGTTTTAAGCGTTATTGATCTGAGGTCTGCCTGGTTTAGTGGTTCGTAAGGGGTCTTCCTTAGCTCATTCAGTACTAGACTGAGGTCCCATGGTGGAACGGAACTACGTATTGTGGGTCTCATGCGTTGCGTAGCTCTAATGAATCTTGACACCCAAGGATGGTCTGCTAATGGGTAATCAAAAAAGGACCCTAGTGCTGAGATCTGTACCTTCAACGTACTAGGTTTTAGACCCTTATCGAATCCTGCCTGTAGAAAGTCTAGGACTTTAGGAATATCTGGGTCCTGAGTAAGGGATACTGGTTGCGCATAGTGTGAACAAAATTTTTTCCAGACCTTGAGGTATATAGATGAGGTAACAAGCTTTCTGCTTTTCTGTACAGTAGTTATAACTGATTCAGATAAGCCCCTAAATCTCAGGATCTCTTTTTCAGGATCCAAGCTGAAAGCGCTAAGAACTGTAGGTTCTGATGGACAGAGGGCCCTGCGTCAAGAGGTCCCGCTGTAGTGGAAGATGAATCGGGTCTTCTAACGCCATCTGCTTTAGTACTGGGAACCAGCTTCTTTTGGGCCAGTATGGCACTATCAGAATAACTGCCGTATGACTCTCCTGAATCTTTCGTAGTACTCTTGGTATCAATGGTAGTGGTGGGAAGGCATATGCTAGCTCTGTATCCCAATCCTGCGCTAGGGCATCTATCGCTGTTGGGTTGTCTTTTGGATCTAGCGAGAAGAATCGCTCTGTTTTTGTATTTCTTTTTGAGGCGAATAAGTCTATCTCGGGAAAACCCCACATACTGGTCAGTTGTGTAAACACTTCCTGATTTAGAACCCATTCTGCTGGTTGTATCTTTTGTCTGCTGAGGAAGTCTGCTATCTGATTGTTTTCGCCTTTTAGGTGTACTGCTGTCAGAGATTTTAAATTTATTTCTGCCCAGGTGAATATTCTTTCCGAAATACTTTGTAGATGACGGTGTCTCGGACCTCCCTGGTGCCGTAGAAAGGATACTGTAGTTGAATTGTCGGAGAATACTCTGACGTGACGGTTGTACAGCTGTCTCTGGCATCTCCTGATCGTCTCCCAGACTGCTTTGAGCTCTCTGCAATTTGATGAGCTGTTGCGCATCGCACCGGGCCATGTTCCTTGAAGATAACGTCCCTCCACATGGGCTCCCCAGCCGCTGAGACTTGCATCTGTGGCGATATTTATGCAGGGGGATACTCTCCACGGTTTTCCGTGTTTTAAATTTGATACGTCGGTCCACCATGCTAGGGACCGCCTTACTTCTGCTGACAATTTTATTCTGTTGTCCAATGATGTATCTCTTCCGTCCCATATCCGGAGGATTTCTCTCTGCAACGTCCTTGAGTGAAATTGACTCCACTGGACGCTTGCTATGCATGAAGTCATTAAGCCCAGCACTCTCATGGCCTTCCTGATAGTGGTGTATTTTTGTTCCTGTAGCATATGGGCTTCCTGTTGGACTGTTGTCTGTTTGTGGGGAGGAAGGAAAGAGTGTTCTTGGACTGAGTCCAGAATAACTCCCAGAAATATTTTTCTTCTTTCTGGTTCTAGACTGGATTTTTTTAGATTTATCACCCAACCTAGATTTTCTAGAAGAGATCTGGTTTCTTTGAGGTATTCCTCCATCTGCTGGTGCGAATCCGCCACTAACAACAGGTCGTCCAGGTATGGAATTATGAGGACGTTTTTTGTTCTTAGAAAGGCCATTGCCTCTGCTATGATCTTGGTAAATATACGAGGTGCTGAAGAGAGGCCGAATGGTAGGCAACGGAATTGGAAGTGACGTATCTTTCCTCTGTCCTTTATTGCGAACCTCAGGTATTTTTGATGTGCTGCATGGATGGGCACATGATAATATGCGCTTTTGAGATCTAGTGTGCACATCACTGAGTTTTCTCTTATTAGCGGTATGGCAGACTGAAGTGTTTCCATTTTGAAACGTTTGTAGGCCACCCATCTGTTTAGGGGTTTCAGATTTATGATTGTCCTGAATTCTCCTCCTGGTTTCTTTATAGAGAACAGGCTGGAGTAATGGCCCTGAAACTGTTGAGATTGGGGCACCGGTATTATGGCTTTTAAATCTCTGAGCTCCTGTATATCCGCGACCAGCCTTTGGTGGACCGCCGGGGATTGGCTCTGAGTTAGGCAAAATCTTCGGGGGGGAGGCTGGGTGAATTCCACCCTGTATCCGAGCGCGACTGTGCTCAGGATCCATTGATTTTTTGTGATCTGTTTCCATCGATCTATGAAGTGTTGGAGCCTCCCCCCAATTTGTCTGGCGTCATTGTCTACCTGACCCAGTTCCCTGGTCTCGAAAGGAGCCTCTACCTCTGCCGCCCTTAGGGTAACTCCACCTTCCGGTCTTACCCTTGCCCCTGTAGTCCTGTCTCGGATGAGATCGGGTTTTATGAAAGGACTGGCGTTCTTTTTTGTTTTTGCTCCGGGAAACCTTTCTTTTTATCGGACGCTTTGTCCAATAATTCATCTAATACCGGACCGAACACTTGCAGCCCCGAAAATGGTATTGAGCAGAGTTTATTTTTTGACTGTGTGTCACCTACCCATGATCGTAACCACAGCGCACGTCTGCTGCATTGGATAATGCGTTATTTCTAGCCGCAAAGCGGACTGACTCTGCAGACGTATCTGCTATAAACTCTGTTGCCATTTTAAGTAATGGTAAAGTTTTTATAATTTCCTCTCTGGGGGTTTTGTTGGAGATTTGGTTTTCCAATTCTTCCACCCAACGAGACATTGATCTCGCCACCGAAGTTGCTGCTATGTTGGTCTTCATGACTGATGCCGATGCCTCCCATGCTTTTTTAAGGAAGTCTTCCGCTCTCCTATCCATTGGTTCTTTAAGGCCTGAGGAGTCTTCAAATGGAATGGCGGTTTTCTTCGATACTTTAGCTACCGGTATGTCGATTTTTGGTATGGATTCCCAGACTTTAGTATCGTCTGGGTTAAACGGGAGGCGAAACTTAAATTCTTTCGGAATTACAAGCTTTTTTGCAACATCCTCCCATTCTTCCAATATCATGGCTGTGATATGTTTGTTCACCGGGAACACCCTGCTTCTCTTAGCCCTCAGGCCCCCAAACATCTCGTCCTGGACGGTTAGCGGCTCTGAGGATTCCTCTATTTTCATGGTATCCCTAACCGCCTGCAATAGGGTATCCGTATTTTCTGAGGAAAATAAATATCTCTTCCTCTCTTCCGTGGGAAATTTTAAGGGGACTTCTGCCTCACTTGGCTCGGAGTCCGAGTAGTGCGACATTTCTCCCTCTTCCGAGCTAGGGTCCATGTCCCATCTAGGTCGCTTGGGTGAGGGAGGTGGGGTGGCGTCAGCGAAGATACGCTCGCTTGAACCTCTTCTTTAATCATGGAGTGTATATTAGCTAATAAAGAGTCCTGCTCCTTTTTAAGCATTTTAGCCACGCATGTCTCGCATAACGTTTTTATGTCTGTTGCGGGAATTTTGGCCGAGCATAACGGGCACTTGTTATATCTTTTCCTGGCTGCTGACGTGGTTTGCTTGGGAGTCTCCTTGTCCTAAAAGCAATGTGAAATGAGAGTCCTGTAGCTATCTGAACTAGCCCAGCTGAACAGACCCCCTCATTACCCACTTACGTGGTCCATGGTTAGCTCTAAGGATTGGACGTCCGGGCGACTAGCACTCTCCATGTTCACTATGTCAGTGTGTGCTGTCAGGCGTCCGTCTTAAGAAGTCTGCCTTACCCGGCTTCAAGTCATCTGATTCGTCCTCCTTCCGAGCTCAGCTGCTGGTAATCGGGCGCTTGTGTGCACACCATCTGGAGCGCACCTGTGGAATCTGCGCCCCTCCGTCGGTGTCCCCTCCGCCGGCGTCCCCCTTTATCATGGAGCTCAGAGCTTCCTCTCTGGCTCCGCCCCCTGGAAGCTGTCACCGGCGCACCTCCGATGATGCGGCGCGCCGGAAATGACAGGGGACGCCTGGGAGAGCGCGCGATCCGGATCCAGCGGCCCCTGCTACTGGGACGCCGCTGCAGCAGCTGCGGAGCATGAGCCCTTTACCTGGGCATGCTGCCGCCACCGGGAGCAGGCAGCTCGACCGGACCGCTGAGGGACCTCTCGCGGTATCAGCGATAAAGGACCCCGAATGCAGAGCCCTTACTACCCCGGAGCCCCCTAAGGAGGGGGGGAGTACTATTTCCCCCGGGAGCAGCCAGCTCGACCGGGCAGGTAATTTTCTGCACGTCTGTGCTCCTCTTCCTGCGTCTGTCCCTGATAGGGACAGGAAAACACTGGAGGGTGGAGGTGGGGAGGGGCTATTTAACCTCTTCTGTGTTCCTGTCCCTATCAAGGATATGAAGGACAACCTCCTCCTGGCGGTGCTGTCAGGAGGGACGTCCTGGAAATCAATGCTTTATCACCATACCGCCGAATAAAAAATGGAATAACACGCGATCAAAACCGATATAAATAAACATGGTACTGCTGAAAACGTCATCTTGTCCCGCAAAAAACGAGCCGTCATACAGCATCATCAGCGAAAAAATAAAAAAGTTATAGCTCGCAGAATAAAGCGATGCAAAAAATAATGATTTTTTATATAAAATTGTTTTTATTCTATAAAAGCACCAAAACATTAAAAAAATGATATAAATGAGGTATCGCCATAATCGTACTGACCCGAAGAATAAAACTGTTTTATCAATTTTACCACACGCGGAACGGTATAAACGCCTCCCCCAAAAGAAATTCATGAATTGCTGATTTTTGTTCATTCTAACCTCCCAAAAATCGAAATAAAAAGCGATCAAAAAATGTCACGTGGTCATAAATGGTACCAATAAAAACGTCACCTCGTCCCGCAAAAAATAAGACCTCACATGACTCTGTGGGCCAAAATATGCAAAATTTATAGCTCTCAAGATGTGGTGATGCAAAAAACTACTTTTTGCAATAAAAAGCGTCTTTTAGCGTGACAGCTGCCAATCATAAAAACCCACTATAAATAGTAAATCAAACCCCCCTTTATCACCCCCTTAGTTAGGGAAAAATAATAAAATTAAAAAAAATGTATTTATTTCCATTTTCCCATTAGGGTTATGGTTAAGGTTAGGGTTGCGGCTAAAGTTAGGGTTAGGGATGGCGCTAAAGTTAGGATTAGGGTTATGGGTGTGTTAGGGTTAGGTTTGTGGTTAGGGTTGGGATTAGGGGTGTGTTGGGGTTAGGGTTGGAGTTAGAATTAGGTGGTTTCCACTGTTTAGGCACATCAGGGGCTCTCCAAATGTGACATGGCATCTGATCTCAATTCCAGCCAATTCTGCGTAGAAAAAGTCAAACGGTGCTCCTTCACTTCTGAGCTCTGCCATGCGCCCAAACAGTAGTTTACCCCCGCATATGGGGTATCAGCGTACTCTGGACCACAAGAGTTATTGTGCAATTTGTCCTATTTCTTCTGTTACCCTTGGGAAAATAAAAAACTGGGGGCGACAAAATCATTCTTGTAAAAAAAAAAAAAATGATTTTTTTGTTTTTACGGCTGTATGTTATAAATTTTCTGTGAAGCACTTGGGGCTTCATAGCGCTCACCACACTTCTAGATAAGTTCCTTGTGGGGTCTATTTTCCAAAATGGGGTCACTTGTGGGGGTTTCCACTGTTTAGGCGCATCAGGGGCTCTCCAAATGCGACATGACACCCCCAGACCATTCCATCAAAGTCTGCAATCCAAAACGTCACTACTTACCTTCCGAGCCCAGACGTGCACCCATACAGTAGTTTTCTCCCACATATAGGGTATCAGCGTACTCAGGACAAATTGGACAACAAATTTTGGGGTCCAATTTCTCCTGTTAACCTTGTGAAAATAAAATATTGGGGGCAAAAAATCATTTTTGTAAAAAAAAAAAGGATTTTTTATTTTTACGGCTGTACGTTATAAACTTCTGTGAAGCAATTCGGAGTTCAAAGTGCTCACCACACATCTAGATAAGTTCCTTGTGGGGTCTATTTTCCAAAATGGGGTCACTTGTGGGGTGTTTCCACTGTTTAGGCGCATCAGGGGCTCTCCAAATGCGACATAACGCCCCCAGACCATTCCATCAAAGTCTGCAATCCAAAACGTCACTACTTCCCTTCCGAGCCCCGACGTGCGCCCATACAGTAGTTTACTCCCACATATTGGGTATCAGCGTACTCAGGACAAATTGGACAACTTTTGGGGTCCAATTTCTCCTGTTACCCTTGTGAAAATAAAATATTGGGGGCAAAAAAATCATTTTTGTAAAAAAAAAAAAAAATTTTATTTTACGGCTGTGCGTTATAAACTTCTGTGAAGCACTTTGGGGTTCAAAGTGCTCACCACACATCTAGATAAGTTCCTTGAGGGGTCTAGTTTCCAAAATGGTGTCATTTGTGGGGGGTTTCCACTGTTTAGGCAGATCAGGAGTTCTCCAAACACGACATGGCATCCAGCCAATTCTGCGTTGAAAAAGTCAAACGGCGCTCCTTCCCTTCTAAACTCTGCCATGCACCCAAACAGTGGTTTACCCCCACATATGGGGTATCAGCGTACTCAGGACAAATTGCACAATAACTTTTGGAGTCTTGTTACCCTTGGGAAAATAAAAATTGGGGTGAAAAGATCAATTTTGTGGAAAAAATATGATTTTTTAATTTTATGGCTCTACGTTATAAACTTGTCTGAAGCACTTGGGGGTTCAAATTGCTCACCAAAGATCTAGATAAGTTCCTTAGGGGGTCTAGTTTCCCAAACGGGGTCACTTGTGGGGGGTTTCCACTGTTTAGGCACATCAGGGACTCTCCAAATGCAACATGGCGTCCAATCTCAATTCCAGCCAATTTTGGTTGGAAAAAGTCAAATGGTGCTCTTCCATTCCGAGCTCTGCCGTGCGCCCAAACAGTGGTTCCCCCCCCACATATGGGGTATCAGCGTACTCAGGACAAATTGGACAACAACTTTTGAGGTCCAATTTCTCCTGTTACCTATGGGAAAAGAAAAAATTAGTGACTAAGAGATAATTTTTGTGGGAAAAAAATAGGATTTTTTATTTAAATGCCCGGGCATTATAAACTTGTGTGAAGCACTTGGGGGTTCAAAGTGCTCACCAAAGATCTAGATAAGTTCCTTAGGGGGTCTAGCTTCCAAAATGGGGTCACTTGTGGGGGGTTTCCACTGTTTAGGCTCATTTGGGGCACTACAAACGGAACATGACCCCCATCAATGTTTGCATTCCAAAACGTTACTGCTTCCTTTCCAAGCCCTGCCGTGCGCCCAAACAGTTCCCCCCCCCCCACATATGGGGTATCAGCGTACTCAGGACAAATTGGACAACAACTTTTGGGGTCCAATTTCCTTGGGAAAAATCTAAAATTTTGGACTTAAAAATCATTTTTGTGGAAAATTGTTTGTTTCTTTTTCCACACCCAGGCATTATAAACTTTTGTGAAACACTTTGGGGTCCAAAGTGCTCACAACAGATCTAGATAAGTTCCTTGGGTCTAGTTTCCAAAATGGTGTCACTTGTGGGGGGGTTCCACTGTTTAGGCGCATCAGGGGCTCTCCAAACACGACATGGCGTCCAATCTCAACTCCAGCCAATTTTAGTTTGAAAAAGTCAAACGGCGCTCCTTCCCTTACGAGCTCTGCCGTGTGCCCAAACAGTGGTTTTCCCCCCACATATAGGGTATTGGCGTACTCAGGAGAAATTGCACAACAACTTTATCTGCCCATTTTTTCCTTTTACCCTTGTGAAAATAAAAAAAAGTTTGTAAAAGATCATTTTTGTGGCTAAAAAGTTAAATATTAATTTTTTCCTTCCACGTTGCTTCAGCTCCTGTGAAGCACCTGAAGGGTTAAATAAACTTCTTGAATGTGGTTTTGAGTACCTTGAGGGGTGCAGTTTTTTGAATAGTGTCACTTTTGGGTATTTTCTGCTATATAGACCCGTCAAAGTGACTTCAAATGTGAGGTGGTCCCTAAAAAAATGGCTTTGTAAATTTTGTTGTAAAAATAAGAAATCGCTGGTCAACTTTTAACCCTTATAATTTCCTAACAAAAAAAAATGTGGGTTCCAAAATTGTGCTGATGTAAAGTGGACATGTGGGAAATGTTATTTCTTAACTATTTTGTGTGACATATTTCTCTGTTTTAAGGGAAAAAAAATTCAAAGTTTGAAAATTGCAAAATTTTCAAAATTTTCGCCATATTTGCGTTTTTTTCAAAAATAAACGCAAGGTATATCAAAGAAATTTTACCACTATCATGAAGTACAATATGTCACGAGAAAACAATCTCAGAATCTCGAAGATCCGTTGAAGCGTTCCAGAGTTATAACCTCATAAAGAGACATTGGTCAGAATTGTAAAAATTGGCCCGGTCATTAACGTGCAAACCACCCTTGGGGGTTAAGGGGTTAAAAATTGGGGTGAAAAGATAATTTTTGTGGAAAAAATATGATTTTTTATTTTCACGGTTCTACGTTATAGACTTGTGTGAAGCACTTGGAGGTTTAAAGTGCTCACCACACATCTAGATAAGTTTCTTAAGGGGTCCAGTTTCCAAAATGGGGTCACTTGTTGGGGGTTTCCACTGTTTAGGCACATCAGGAGCTCTCTAAACACGACATGGCATCCAGCCAATTTTGCGTTGAAAAAGTCAAACGGCGCTCCTTCCCTTGCGACCTCTGCCATGCGCCAAAAAGTGGTTTACCCCCAAATATGGGGTATCGGCGTATTTAGGAGAAATTGCACAAAAATTTTATGGTTCATTTTTTCTTTTAACACTTGTGAAAAGAAAAAAATTTGGTTCCGAAGTAAAGTTTTTGCAAAAAAAGTTACCGTATATACTCATGTATAAGCCGACCAGTGTATAAGCCGACCCCCCTAATTTTGCCACAAAAAACTGGGAAAACTTATTGACTCGCGTATAAGCCTAGGGTGAAAAATGATTATGCCCCCATATTATGCTCCACAGATTATGCCCCCATATGCTGCACAGATTATGCCCAATATGCTCCACAGATTATGCCTCCGTATGCTCCAGATTATGCCCAATATGCTTCAGAGATTATGCCCCTATATGCTCCAGATTATGCCCCCATATATTCCAAATGACAATATCCAGAAATGAAGGAAAAGGAGCACCAGTGGCAGAACCAGTAACAAAGAGTCAGATGCAACACAAAGTGAATAATAAAATATAATTTTTATTTAATCAAACTAGCACAGATAAAAACAGCATAAATTGTATATGTACCAAAAATACAAAAAATACAAAAATGTATCATAAAAAGAGGCAATAACCTTTGACTGATGGTGAAATAGCTCAATTTAATATGAGCACAACAATATGTATATATAGAAACCTTATATGCCTAATAATTCTCTATGAGAAAAAAATGTATGGCAGGCGTACCATCATATATACATGTAGAAAAAAAATATATATATAATTGCTCAGGGAATGACCAGGTAAAAAATATATAGTGAACAAGTGGTGGGAATAAATTTGAATGATAAAAAATAAACACAGCTGCTAAACATAATGTGTGACCATGTGTTGGAAATGAAAATATCATGCAGCGTATCACAGCTGCTAATAATAATATGTGATCACTGGACTGCAAATCCAATAGAAAAGGAAACACAAATCATAGTGCCAAGTGCAAGTAAAAACACTAACAAAAATCTACAAGTGGCGCGTTCTCTTGAGGCTATTAACCCTTTTCTGCTCCCAGGTAATTATCATTGGATGGGTGGTATTTTGATTTGGTTTATATTCACTGGTGCGCACAGTACTTTATACCACATTTGTGTATGCACGAGTCACTTGTAGATTTTTGTTAGTGTTTTTACTTGCACTTGGCACTATGATTTGTGTTTCCTTTTCTATTGGATTTGCAGTCCAGTGATCACATATTATTATTAGCAGCTGTGATACGCTGCATGATATTTTCATTTCCAACACATGGTCACACATTATGTTTAGCAGCTGTGTTTATTTTTTATCATTCAAATTTATTCCCACCACTTGTTCACTATATATTTTTTACCTGGTCATTCCCTGAGCAATTATATATATATATTTTTTTTTCTACATGTATATATGATGGTACGCCTGCCATACATTTTTTTCTCATAGAGAATTATTAGGCATATAAGGTTTCTATATATACATATTGTTGTGCTCATATTAAATTGAGCTATTTCACCATCAGTCAAAGGTTATTGCCTCTTTTTATGATACATTTTTGTATTTTTTGTACATATACAATTTATGCTGTTTTTATCTGTGCTAGTTTGATTAAATAAAAATTATATTTTATTATTCACATTGTGTTGCATCTGACTCTTTGTTACTGGTTCTGCCACTGGTGCTCCTTTTCCTTCATTTCTGGATATTGTCATTTACATTTCCGGATGGTCTGCCATCCACACTTATGGTGGTGCTGTCACAATCAATTGTATGTATTAATTTTGAATTTTCTTCGGTGCATTTTTATTATTATTTTTGTGACATACGTATCATCATTTTTCTCCCCATATATTCCAGATTATGCCCCCGTATGATCCACAGATTATGCCCCCATATGCTCCAGATTATGCCCCCATATGTTCCACAGATTATGCCCCCATATGTTCCATAGATTATGCCCCCATATGCTCCAGATTATGCCCCATATGTTCCACAGATTATGCCCCCATATGCTCCATATTATGCCCCCATATGTTCCACAGCTTATGCCCCCATATGCTCCAGATTATGCCCCCATGTTCCACAGCTTATGCCCTCATATGCTCCAGATTATGCCCCCATATGCTCCAGATTATGCCCAAATATGTTCCACAGCTTATGCCCCCATATGCTCCAGATTATGCCCCATATGCTCCAGATTATGCCCCATATGTTCGACAGCTTATGCCCCCATATGCTCCATATTATGCCCCATATGCTGCACAATTATGCCCCATAGTATAGGCCTCATATGCTGTGCTGCTGCAAAAAAAAAAAAAATTAAAAATGACATACTCACCTCTCTTCGCTGGGGGCCAGGTGCCGGTGTCCTGAGACGGCTGTGACAGCGGCACGCTATGGGGGACAGGTGCCGGTGTCACCGCTCGCTCAGGACCCCGACACGTGAGATATTTACCTGTCCTCTCTGCACCGCTGCATGCTGCATCCTCGTCTGACTCCTCTGGCTGTGAATGATCTGGCAGAGGGCGGGGCGCGCACTAACGACGTCATCGCGCCCTCTGCCTGATCATTCACAGCCAGAGGAGTCAGACGGATGGAGCTGCTCAGCGGTGGCACGGGGACAGGGCTATACTCACCCCTCCGCCGCGCGTCTCTGCAGCTTCTCCTCTTCTCCCGGCGGTCTCCGCAGCGCTTCAGTCCTACAGCGGTCATGTGGTACCACTCATTAAAGTCATGAATATGTGCATATTCATGACTTTAATGAGCGGTGCCATGTGACTTCTGCAGGAAGGAGCCGGAGATCGTGGGAGAAGCAGGGGGGCTGCAGAGACCGCGCCGGTGGAGGGGTGAGTATGATCCGACAGCCACGCTCCCCCTCCCCCGCCAACCCCCGTATATGACCCGCGTATAAGCCGAGAGGGGGACTTTCAGCCCTATAAAATGGGCTGAAAATCTCGGCTTATACATGGGTATATACGGTAAATGTCAATTTATTCCTTACACATTGCTTAAGTTCCTGTGAAGCACGTAAAGGGTTAATAAACTTCTTGAATGTGGTTTTGAGCACCTTGAGGGGTGCAGTTTTTAGAATGGTATCACTTTTGGGTATTTTCTATCATATAGACCCCTCAAAGTGACATCAAATGTGATGTGGTCCCTAAAAAAAAAGGTGTTGTAAAAATGAGAAATCGCTGGTCAACTTTTAACCCTTATAACTTCGTAACAAAAAAATTTTTTGTCAAAATTGTGCTGATGTAAAGTAGACATCAGACTAAGAAATTTGTGTGACATATCTCTCTGATTTAAGGGCATAAAAAATTAAAGTTTGAAAATTGCTAAATTTTCAAAATATTTGCCATATTTACGTTTTTTTCATAAATAAAAGCAAATCATATAAAAAAAAATTTCCCACTAACGTGAAGTACAATATGTCACGAAAAAACAATCTCAGAATCAGCTGGATTCGTTAAAGCGTTCCAGAGTTATAACCTCAAAGTGACAGTGGTCAGAATTGTAAAAATTGGCCCAGTCATTAAGCTGCAAAATGGCTCTGTCACTAAGGGGTTAAGATCATTTTCTAATGTAACCAATTTTTTGTTATTTTTATTATGAAACAGATCTAAAAGACATGTACCAATTGCTGCTTGACTATACATAGCAAAATCTGGCAGACCTCTTCCCCCTTCTTGCTTCGATCTACTTAACAAAAAGTATGAAATGCGTGCTCGTTTTGTGACCAAATAAAACGAGTAATCGCTTTTTTAAGACGTGAGAAAAAGGAGGCAGGTAAATACAAGGGGATTGTATGGAAATAATATAGGAGACGGGGTAATAGATCAATTTTAATAGCGCTCACTCTTCCAAACCAAGATAAAGGTAGTTTATGCCATTTTTCTAAGTTGAACTCAGCTTTATGTAAAGCTGTCTTAAAAGTTTGCTTCACAAAAATTAGATACTTTGGCGGTGATTTTTATTCCTAGATAGGTAAGAGAATCTGAACACCACTTAAAGGGAAATGAAGCTGCCAACCTCTCCACCTCACTTGGTTGGATTGAGATATTGAGAATCTCCGATTTGTGGGTATTAATTTTGAAATTGCTCTGACGACCAAATCTATGTAATTCTGAGATATTTGGGAGACTTAGGCTAAGTGCACACGATCAGGAATAATTGCGTTTTTTTCGCGGTTTTTCCGCTATTTTCCGCGGTTAAACCGCGAACAAAACGCAAGCATTAAGCATCCTATAAGTTTTAATTGATTCCGCATGTTTTGTACACATGTTGCGTTTTTTTCCGCGAAAAAAACGCTTAGCGGAAAAAAAAGCAACATGTTCATTAATTTAGCGTAACCGCGGTGATTCCGCCGCCATAGGAATGCATTGAACCGCTTACTTTCCGCATGTGGCTATGCCCACTATGCGCAATGTAAGCGGTTCATGTGCGGATGGTACCCAGGGTCTGGAGCAGAGGAGACTCTCCTCCAGGCCCTGGGTACCATATCCCTGGTAAAACAATAATTAAAATAAAAAATAATGATATTTCTCACCTTCCGGCGGCCCCCGCAGCCTTCCCCCGGCCCCCGCAGCCTTCCCGCCTTCAGCGACGCTCCCGGCAACTTCCGGTCCCAAGAGTCCTTTGCGAGAATCACCCAGATGGCGTAGCGGTCTCGCGAGATGCTACGTCATCGGTGTGATTTGTCGCAAAGCACTCCTGGGACCGCGAGTTGCCGGGAGCGTCGCTGAGAGGCGGGAAGGCTGCGGGGGCCGCCGGAAGGTGAGAATATCATTATTTATTATTTTTTTTATTATTTTTACATTAGATCTTTTTACTATTGATGCGGCATAGGCGGCATCAATAGTAAAAAGTTGGTCACACGTGTCAAACACTATGTGTGACTCGTGTGACCAACCTGTCAATCAGTTTTCCAAGCGATGCTACAGATCGCTAGGAAAACGCTAGCATTCTGCAAGCTAATTACGCTTGCAAAACGCTATTATTCTGGCGGGAATCAGCATAAAAAAACGTGCGTATTTCCTGCGGGAGAAGTGCGGGATTGCCGCGGAAATTTCCGCGGCAATTCCGCAACGTGTGAACTTAGCCTTATAGTTGGGGAAGAGACATACAATAGGACATCATCTGCAAAAAGTGCCACTTTGTGCTCTTCTGATTGGGCTTTTATGCCTCTAATGGAGGGATTATTCCGTATCGCGGTTGCTAGATGTTCCATAGTGAGCATATAAAGCAAGGGTGAAAGAGGACAGCCTTGCCTCGTGCCGTTCCGAATTAAAAAGGTGTTTTAAAGTGCGCCATTCATTTTAACTTGAGCACTGGGAGATGAGTACAGGGCAGAAATTCTACGGAGCATACTTTCTTTTAAGCCAATTCCTTCTAACGTTTGAAATATAAAATCCCAGTGCACCCTGTCGAAAGCCTTTTCTGCATCAATCGACAGAATGCACATGGGTTCCTCTTTCTTGACCGCCCCATCAATCAAAGAAATAGTTTGGATGGCGGTAATTCATTTTTTTAAATGTTTGGAGCAATATATGGGGAGCATTATACACTGGAGAATTATATAAGGGGCCCATCATACACTTGAGCATCATAGATAGGGCCCATTATAAAATGTAGCATTACATATGGGGCCCATCATACACTGTAGCATTATAAATGGGGCCCATAATACACTGGAGCATCATCCATGGGGCCCATCATATACTGGAGCATCATCCATGGGGCCCTCATATACTGGAGCATCATGTGGGGCCCATTATATATGGAGCATTATATAAGCCCATCATACACTGGAGCATCATCCATGGGGCCCATCATACACTGGAGCATTATAAATGGGGCCATCATACACAGGAGCATCATATACAGGGCCCATTATACACTGGAGCATCATATGGGGCCCATTCTATATAGAGCATCATCCATGGGGCCCATCATACACTGGAGCATTATAAATGGGGCCCATCATACATTGGAGCATCATATGGGGCCCTTTATATATGGAGTATTATATAGGCCCATCATACACTGGAGCATCAGCAATGGGGCCCATCATATACTGGAGCATCATATGGGGCCAATCATATACTGGAGCATCATATGGGGCCCATCATATACTAAAGCATCATATGGGGTTCATTATTTATGGGGCATCATATAGGGTATGGAGCATCATATGGAGCACATATGGGGCCTATTCTGTATGGAGCATTATATGGAGCACATTCTGTATGGAGCAATATATGGGGCCCATCATATACTGTATGGATCTTTATATGCGACTCATACTGTATGGAGCAATATGTGGGGCTCATTATACTCTATGGGGACCGTCCTATACTGTATGGCACATTATATGGGGACCATCATATACTGTAGAATTATGTGGAGCTCATCATATACTGTATGGAACATTATATGGGACCAATTATGTATGGAGCAATATATGGGGCTCATTATTCTGTATGGCGCACTATGTGGTGGCCATAATACTGTATGGAGGACTATACTGTCCGGTTTTTGAGCTACTGTAGAATTTACAATAGATATCAGTCATGTAATGTAAGAAGTGATGTAAGAAGTGAAGTATATGGCATTGTACTATACCTATATTTCTGTGCCGTATCGGAGCATCATGAATTGTGGTATGTGTTAAAGGGGCCCACTGAAACTCTTTGGCCCCGAAAACCTGGAGCCAGCCCTGCCCCCCCCCACAACTTTAGCCAAAAAAAACCCAGTTTTCAATGCGTTACTATTATTATAAAGTAAATTAAGGTTGAAAAGCTTAATTAATAAGAAATGATGTCGCTGGCATTGAAATAGGCACTGTGGGTGTGTTTACTGACGTCCACTCCCTGCCGACTTTGCTTCCCCATTGACTTGCATTGGGTTTCGTGTTTCAGTCGGACCTTCGACTTATCCGATAGTCGGCCGATTTCGTTCAAATCGACTTTTGTGAAAGTCGGGTGGTCCGAAAGCCGACTCGACCCTCCCGGAGTTAAAGTCGCTTATCTCTACTCGTAGCCATTTTCCCCATGGATCTCTGAGTTTGTGGCTCTCCCTACAAATCACTGCTCCTGTCAAGCAGATTCCGGTGAGAGTTAACACAGTTATGTGTTTGTGAAAGGTATCTGTACTTGCTAGCCATTATGCTGCCACCGTGCAGTGTCTTATGAGTGAGGTATAGGGTGCAATGTATCTTCCAGCTAGTTGTAATGCTCTTAGCACTGCATGTACAGTCATGGACAAAAGTTTTGAGAATGACACAAATATTAATTTTTACAAAGTCTACTGCTTCACTTTTTCTAATGGCAATTTGCATATACTCCAGAATGTTATAAAGAGTGATCAGCTTAACAGCAATTACTTGCAAAGTCAATATTTGGCTAGAAAATGAACTTTATCCCCCAAAACACATTTCAACATCATTGCAGCCCTGCCTTAAAAGGACCAGCTAACCTCTTTTCAGTGATTGCTCCATTAACACAGGTGTGGGTGTTGATGAGGACATGGCTGGAGATCAATCTGTCATGATTAAGAATGACACCACTGGACACTTTAAAAGGAGGCTGGTGCTTGGCATCATTGTTTCTCTTCTGTTAACCATGGTTATCTCTAAAGAAACACGTGCAGTCATCATTGCAATGCACAAAAATGGCCTAACAGGGAAGAGTATCGCAGCTAGAAAGATTGCACCTCAGTCAACAATCTATCGCATCATCAAGAACTTCAAGGAGAGAGGTTCCATTGTTGCCAAAAAGACTTCAGGGTGCCCAAGAAAGACCAGCAAGCGCCAGGACCGTCTCTTAAAAGTGTTTCAGCTGCGGGATGGGGCTACCAGCAGTGCAGAGCTTGCTCAGGATTGGCAGCAGGCAGGTGTGAGTGCATCTGCACGCACTGTGAGGCGGAGACTCTTGGAGCAAGGCCTGGTCTCAAGGAGGGCAGCAAAAAAGCCACTTCTCTCCAGAAAAAACATCATGGACAGACAGATATTCTGCAAACGGTACAAGCAGTGGACTGCTGAGGACTGAGGTAAAGTTATTTTCTCTGATGAATCCCCTTTTCGATTGTTTGGGACATCAGGAAAACGCCTCATTCGGAGAAGACAAGGTGAGCGCTACCACCAGTCTTGTCTCATGCCAACTGTTAAGCATCCTGAAACCATTCATGTGTGGGGTTGCTTCTCAGCCAAGGGAATCGGCTCTCTCACAGTCTTGCCTAAAAACACAGCCATGAATAAAGAATGGTACCAGAATGTCCTCCAAGAGCAACTTCTCCCAACCCTCCAAGAGCAGTTTGGCGATCAACAATGCCTTTTCCAGCATGATGGAGCACCTTGCCATAAAGCAAAGGTGATAACTAAATGGCTCAGGGAACAAAACATAGAGATTTTGGGTCCATGGCCTGGAAACTCCCCAGATCTTAATCCCACTGAGAACTTGTGGTCAATCATCAAGAGACGGGTGGACAAACAAAAACCTAAAAATTCTGACAAAATGAAAGCATTGATTGTGCAAGAATGGACTGCTATCAGTCAGGATTTGGTCCAGAAGTTGATTGAGAGCATGACAGGGAGAATTGCAGAGGTCCTGAAGAAGGGTCAACACTGCAAATATTGACTTACTGCATTAACTCATTCTAACGGTCAATATAAGCTTTTGTTACTCATATGTTTGCCATTATATTTCTGTCTGTGATAAAAACATCTGTCAAACACACATAAAAACCAGAGGGCAGCAGATCATGTGAAAATATAATATTTGTGTCATTTTTTTTTTTTTTCAACTTTGAACCACCCTGGTCCAGTAGTTTTTATTGAAAGATTTTTCTTTTTAACAAGGGAAAAAGAAGGGATGGTAGGGGGAGGTAATGGGAGGAGAGGATAAGAAGCAAGGGAAGTATCAAAACAATTTAAGATTACAGACGGTAAAGCATAAACATAACAGGTGTTAACATTTCAAAATACATAATACTGATGTTTTTAGAAGTAGCTGTTTCATTATTATCATTATTATATGTGTTTTGATGTTAGCAATCAAAATTCAGTTACCTTGTGACATAACAAATTGAAATATAAAACAGAATACAGTATTTATTTTTTAATGGATGTGCCAGACCAAACGTAGAGGGGGGGGGGAGGAAGTAGGAAGAGAAGAGGTAATAGGAAGAGAAATGGGGTTAGGGAAAAGCCTTGTCCCAATACGACCATTTATTAAGATGTTTAGCATGTGTGTTATTTGCAATTGCAAAACGACATTCATAAGATTTATGTAATTTTATCTGATCAGAAATATCTTTAATTGTTGCAGGAGTTTGATTTTTCCAGTTATATGCGATTGATCTCTTGGTTTCTAGGAAAATGTGTATGATCGAGGATCTAAGATCTGGATTGAACTGTTCTAGCTCCATGGAAAGAAGTGTCATTTGTGGAGAGAGAGTGATGTTTTGTCTAGAAACTTTATTAACAAGAGATGAGATTTGTGACCATAAATTATTGAGGACAGGGCACGACCAGAACATATGAAGTAAAGATCCGCTAGCCCACAGTTCCTCCAACAAAGAGGTGAGTTATTTGAATTTATATGTGCTAACCTTATTGGAGTGTAATACTATCTGGAGATCACTTTTGAATGAGTTTCTTGCAGGGTCATTGATATATTTGAAGAGTATGTTTGTGAGAAGGCATCTTCCCATTCTTCCAGTGAATATGATTTCCCTAGTTCTTTTTCCCATTTTAGCATGCATGAATGTTTTATTAGCGAGATGTCTTGGTTGAACCAACTGTAGATGTATTTATGGCTCCAAAATATGTTATGATCAGTGTTGCTTAAGATGTTGAGGACGACCTCTGATATTTTTATTGTTTTTTTTTAAGAAGGTTTGAATTTGATCTTTTAAAATAATATACTGTAGAAACAATGAAGGTATGTTAAATTTGTGTTTAATAATGCTAAACGGTATGACGTGATCGTTGCTGACTATGTCTCCTATTTTCTTGATGTTGTAATTTGTCCATATAGGAGATAAAGTTTGATTAGTAAGTAAAGATATTAATGAGAGGGGAATTTTCTCTTTGATTTTCGTTTTTGATAGTCCTTTTTTTATTCTAGTTAACTTTCTCCACGCTTGGGTGGATGCCATAAAGATGGGATGGTTTGCCGAGTCTGAATCGATATTTTCAATCGTTTTAAAAATTAAATTTTTGGGGTGAGAATTATGGTTTAACACTATCTCTAAGTCCATCCAAGCTGGTGGAGTTTTCCCTGAGATCCAATGAAGGCTTTGCTTGATAATATTTGTGTTATAGTATGCCGTTATGTTTGGGAACCCAAGTCTGCCATAGGTTTTAATTTTATATATTAACCCCTCTCTGACATTAGACGTACTATCCCGTCCATAAAACCCGTGCCATTCTGCCCATGGACGGGATAGTACGTCATAGGCGATCAGCTGCGCTCCTGAGGGGAGCGCAGCTAATCGCCGCCGGGTGTCAGCTGATTATCACAGCTGACACCCGTGACTGTGTGTCAGGAGCGGTCACGGACCGCTCCCGGAACATTAACCCCTAGCACACCGCGATCAAACATGATCGCGGTGTACTGGGGGCACAGGGGAGGATCGCGCAGGGTGGGGGCTCCCTGCGCGCCCCCCCCTGAGACCCTCAGACCAGCGCGATGTGATCGCGCTGTTCTGAGGGCTTCCTCCCTCCCAGGACCCGGATCCAAGATGGCGCCGGGGTCCTGGAGGGAGGCGGCTTCCTCAGTGCCTGCTGAGAGCAGGCACTGAGAAGCCTGCTGCACTGCCTGAGCGATCGCTGGTGTGACAGTGTGCCAGCGATTTGATAAAATACAGTGATGTCCCACCCTGGGACAAAGTAAAAAAGTTAAAAAAATAAAAATAAACATGTTATAAAAAAAAATCCAAAATAAATAAAAAAAAAAAAAATATTCCCCAATAAATTCATTTCTTCCTGTAAATAAAAAAAACAAAACAATAAAAGTACACATATTTGGTATCGCCGCGTCCGTAACGACCCCCCCCTATAAAACTGTCCCACTAGTTAACCCCTTTAGTGAACCCCTTAAAAAAAAAAAAAAAAAAACGAAGCAAAAAATCAATGCTTTATCATCATACCGCCGAACAAAAAGTGGAATAACGCGCGATCAAAATGACCAATATAAATAACATGGTACCGCTGAAAACGTCATCTTGTCCCGCAAAAAACGAGCCGCCATACAGCATCATCAGCGAAAAAATAAAAAAGTTATAGCTCGCAGAATAAAGCGATGCAAAAATAATGATTTTTTATATAAAATTGTTTTTATTCTATAAAAGCGCCAAAAATCGTACTGACCCGAAGAATAAAACTGCTTTATCAATTTTACCACACGCGGAACAATAAAAACGCCTCCCCCAAAAGAAATTCATGAATTGCTGATTTTCGTTCATTCTAACCTCCCAAAAATCGAAATAAAAAGCGATCAAAAAATGTCACCTGCTCAAAAGTGGTACAAATAAAAACGTCAACTCGTACCGCAAAAAATAAGACCTCACATGACTCTGTGGGCCAAAATATGCAAAAATTATAGCTCTCAAAATGTGATGATGCAAAAAACTATTTTTGCAATAAAAAGCGTCTTTTAGCGTGACAGCTGCCAATCATAAAAACCCGCTATAAATAGTAAATCAAACCCCCCTTTATCACCCCCTTAGTTAGGGAAAAATAATAAAATTAAAAAAATGTATTTATTTCCATTTTCCCATTAGGGTTAGGTTTAGGGTTGCGGCTAAAGTTAGGATTAGGGTTAGGGTTGGGATTAGGGGTGTGTTAGGGTTAGGTTTGTGGTTAGGGTTGGGACTAGGGTTAGGGGTGTGTTGGGGTTAGGGTTGGAGTTAGAATTGGGGGGTTTCCGCTGTTTAGGCACATCAGGGGCTCTCCAAATGTGACATGGCGTCTGATCTCAATTCCAGCCAATTCTGCGTTGAAAAAGTCAAACGGTGCTCCTTCACTTCTGAGCTCTGCCATGCGTCCAAACAGTAGTTTATCCCCACATATGGGGTATCAGCGTACTCTGGACCCCAAGAGTTATTGTGCAATTTGTCCTATTTCTTCTGTTACCCTTGGGAAAATAAAAAACTGGGGGCGAAAATATCATTTTTGTACAAAAAAAATTATTTTTTTGTTTTTACGGCTGTACATTATAAACTTCTGTGAAGCACTTGGGGCTCAAAGTGCTCACCACAGATCTAGATTAGTTCCTTGTGGAGTCTATTTTCCAAAATGGGGTCACTTGTGGGGGGTTTCCACTGTTTAGGCGCATCAGGGGCTCTCCAAATGCGACATGGCGCACCCAGACCATTCCATCAAAGTCTGCAATCCAAAACGTCACTACTTCCCTTCCGAGCCCTGACGTGCGCCCATACAGTAGTTTTCTCCCACATATTGGGTATCAGCGTACTCAGGACAAATTGGACAACAACTTTTGGGGTCCAATTTCTCCTGTTACCCTTGTGAAAATAAAATATTGGGGGCGAAAAAAATCATTTTTGTAAAAAAAAAAAAGATTTTTATTTTTACGGCTGTGCGTTATAAACTTCTGTGAAGCACTTTGGGGTTCAAAGTGCTCACCACACATCTAGATAAGTTCCTTGTGGGGTCTATTTGCCAAAATGGGGTCACTTGTGGGGGGTTTCCACTGTTTAGGTGCATCAGGGGCTCTCCAAATGTGACATGACGCCCCCAGACCATTCCATCAAAGTCTGCAATCCAAAACGTCACTACTTCCCTTCCGAGCCCCGACGTGTGCCCATACAGTAGTTTTCGCCCACATATTGGGTATCAGTGTACTCAGGACAAATTGGACAACAACTTTTGGGTCCAATTTCTTCTGTTACCCTTGTGAAAATAAAATTTTGGGGGCGAAAAAATCATTTTTGTAAAAAAAAAAAAAAGATTTTTTATTTTACGGCTGTACGTTATAAACTTTAGTGAAACACCTGGGGGTTCAAAGTTCTCACTACACATCTAGATAAGTTCCTTGAGGGGTCTAGTTTCCAAAATGGTGTCATTTATGGGGGTTTCCACTGTTTAGGCAGATCATGAGCTCTCCAAACACGACATGGCGTCCAGCCAATTCTGCGTTGAAAAAGTCAGACGGCGCTCCTTCCCTTCCAAACTCTGCCATGCACCCAAACAGTGGTTTACCCCCACATATGGGGTATCAGCGCACTCAGGACAAATTGCACAATAACTTTTGGAGTCTTGTTACCCTTGGAAAAATAAAAATTGGGGTGAAAAGATCATTTTTGTGGAAAAAATATTTTTAAATTTTACGGCTCTACGTTATAAACTTGTGTGAAGCACTTGGGGGTTCAAATTGCTCATCAAAAATCTAGATAAGTTCCTTAGGGGGTCTAGTTTCCCAAATGGGGTCATTTGTGGGGGGTTTCCACTGTTTAGGCACATCAGGGGCTCTCCAAATGCAACATGGCATCCAAACTCAATTCCAGCCAATTTTGGTTGGAAAAAGTCAAATGGTGCTCCTTCCATTCCGAGCTCTGCCGTGCGCCCAAACAGTGGTTCCCCCCCACATATGGGGTATCAGCGTACTCAGGACAAATTGTACAACAACTTATGTGGTACAATTTCTCCTGTTACCCTTGGGAAAATAAAAAATTAGTGACTAAAATAATTTTTGTGGGAAAAAAATAGGATTTTTTATTTTCATGCCCGGGCATTATAAACTTGTGTGAAGCACTTGGGGGTTCAAAGTGCTCACCAAAGATCTAGATAAGTTCCTTAGGGGGTCTAGTTTCCAAAATGGGGTCACTTGTGAGGGGTTTCCACTGTTTAGGCTCATCTGGGGCACTGCAAATGGAACATGACCCCCATTAACGTCTGCATTCCAAAACGTTACTACTTCCTTTCCAAGCCCTGCCGTGCGCCCAAACAGTTTCCCCCCCCCCCCCACATATGGGGTATCAGCGTACTCAGGACAAATTGGACAACAACTTTTGGGGTCCAATTTCCTTGGGAAAATTCAAAAATTTGGGACTAAAAAATCATTTTTGTGGAAAATTGATTTTTTTTTTTTTCACACCCAGGCTTTATAAACTTTTGTGAAACACTTGAGGGTTCAAAGTGCTCATAACAGATCTAGATAAGTACCTTAGGGGGTCTAGTTTCCAAAATGGTGTCACTTGTGGGGGGTTTCCACTGTTTAGGCGCATCAGGGGCTCTCCAAACGCGACATGGCATCCAATCTAAATTCCAGCCAATTTTAGTTTGAAAAAGTCAAACGGCGCTCCTTCCCTTATGAGCTCTGCCGTGTGCCCAAACAGTGGTTTTCCCCCACATATGGGGTATTGGCGTACTCAGGAGAAATTGCATAACAACCTTATCTGTCCATTTTCTCCTTTAACCCTTGTGAAAATAAAAAAAAAAGTTTGTAAAAGATAATTTTTGTGGCTAAAAAGTAAAATATTCATTTTTTCCTTCCACGTTGCTTTAGTTACTATGAAGCACCTGAAGGGTAAAGGTACTGCCACACTACACAATCCCGCTAGCGATCTCGTTAGCGTCGCATACTAATGAGATCGCTAGCGGGATTGTTTCTATATCGCTAGTAGCTACCTATTTTAGCGATGTCGTTAGGACGCTATCGCGGTTAGCGATCTCCTTAACGACTTTAGCGGTACAAAAGTACCGCTAAATCGCTAAAAAAGGTGCCACACTCAGCGATTAGATACTTACCAGCGGGGCGCCAGCGACGAAAATAGGGTCCGGAACGATCGCTGTGATGAACGAGTTTACAGCAGGGGCCTCGTCGCTGGTAGATGCCGCACACAACAACATCGCTAACGGGATCGCTAAATAGTGACGTTTTTTAGCGATCCCGTTAGCGATGTTGTTTAGTGTGGCATACCCTTTAATAAACTTCTTGAATGTGGTTTTGAGTACCTTGAGGGGTGCAGTTTTTAGAATGGTGTCACTTTTGGGTATTTTCTGCCATATAGACCCCTCAAAGTGACTTCAAATGTGAGGTGGTCCCTAAAAAAAATGGCTTTGTAAATTTTGCTGTAAAAATGAGAAATCGCTGGTCAACTTTTAACCCTTATAACTTCCTAACAAAAAAAAATTTTGGTTCCAAAATTGTGCTGATGTAAAGTAGACATGTGGGAAATGTTATTTCTTAACTATTTTGTGTGATATATTTCTCTGTTTTAAGGGAATAAAAATTCAAAGTTTGAAAATTGCAAAATTTAAAAAATTTTCGCCATATTTGCGTTTTTTTTTCAAAAATAAACGCAAGTTATATCGAAGAAATTTTACCACTAACATGAAGTACAATATGTCACGAGAAAACAATCTCAGAATCGCGAAGATCCGTTGAAGCGTTCCAGAGTTATAACCTCATAAAGAGACAGTGGTCAGAATTGTAAAAATTGGCCCGGTCATTAACGTGCAAACCACCCTTGGGGGTGAAGGGGTTAAGTTAGATGGTACTCTGGGTCTTTTGTTTTCCCACATAAAAGCATTAATTCTTGTTTGGATATGTGTGAGATAAGGTTGTGAAATTGGAGTGGGAATTGCCCTGAAAATATATAGGATTTTTGGGAGAACAAAGGATCTTATTGTTAAGTTTTCCCCCACCAAGAGAGGTTTTTGTCTTTGTAAAGGGTATGCCACACTGAACAATATCGCTAACGGGATCGCTAAAAAACGTCACTATTTAGCGATCCGTTAGCGATGTTGTTCAGTGCGGCATCTGCCAGCGACGAGCTTCCTGCCGTGATCTCGCTCGTCGCTGGAATCGTTCCGGACCCTATTTTCTCGTCGGCGCTCCCGCTGGGTAAGTATATATTGCTAGTGTGGCACCTTTTCTTAGCGATTTAGCGGTACTTTTGTACCGCTAAAGTCGTTAAGAAGATCGCTAACGGCGATAGCGTCGTTAACTATATCGCTAAATGTGGCCGCACTTAGCAATATAGAAACAATCCCGCTAGCGATCGCATTAGTATGCGTCGTTATCGTGATCGCTAGCGGGATTGTTTAGTGTGGCAGTACCTTAAAGGTACTGCCACACTAAGCTATCCCGCTAGCGATCTCGTTAGCGTTGCATACTAATGAGATCGCTAGCGGGATTGTTTCTATATCGCTAAATGCTGCCGCTTTTAGCGATATAGTTAACGACGCTATCGCCGTTAGCGATCTTCTTAACGACTTTAGCGGTACAAAAGTACCGCTAAATCGCTAAGAAAAGGTGCCACACAGCGATAAGATACTTACCCAGCGGGAGCGCCAGCGATGAAATAGGGTCCGGAACGATTCCAGCGACGAGCGAGATCACAGCAGGAAGCTCGTCGCTGGAAGCTGCCGCACTGAACAATATCGCTAACGGGATCGCTAAATAGTGACGTTTTTTAGCGATCCCGTTAGCGATATTGTTTAGTGTGGCATACCCTTTAGTGTTGAGGTCTTTTGAAATTGTGTTAGAGAGAGAACTCATGTTTGATGAGATTAAGGTGTTGATTTTATCAGTGACACTTATACCTAAAGGTACTGCCACACTACACAATCCCGCTAGCGATCTCGTTAGCGTCGCATACTAATGAGATCGCTAGCGGGATTGTATATCGCTAGTAGCTACCTAACTTAGCGATGTCGTTAAGGACGCTATCGCGGTTAGCGATCTCCTTAACGACTTTAGCGGTACAAAAGTACCGCTAAATCGCTAAGAAAAGGTGCTACACTTAGCGATTATACTTACCCAGCGGGAGCGCCGGCGATAAAATAGGGTCCGGAACGATTCCAGCGACGAGCGAGATCACAGCAGGAAGCTCGTCGCTGGCAGCTGCCGCACACAACAACATCGCTAACGGGATCGCTAAATAGTGACGTTTTTTAGCGATCCCGTTAGCGATGTTGTTTAGTGTGGCATATCCTTAAGTAAAGGTACTGCCACACTTAGCGATCTCGTTAGCGATCTCAATAACGACGCAAGCTAACGAGATCGTTTTTGTGATCGCTTTTAGGTCGCTAGTAGCTGCCAAACAGGAGATCTCAAAAACGACTCATCAGCGGTCAGCGATCTCTTTAACGACTTTGGCGGTCGTTAGGACGTCATTGGCATGTACTGAGCACTTCTGATTCATAGGAATTTCCAGCATCGCTCCTGCTCTCTGCGTCCTGCTAGCCTGCTTTGCAACTTCTGCGATCCTCTCTGTGACGCAAAAGAGAACTTACAGATATTGCGATCCACTCCGTGACGCAAAACAGTCATGCATCACAAACGAGGTCGCTCGACGTTCGCAAAAGGTGCCAAACACAGCGATTCAGGCTCACCAGTGGGACGCCAGCGATCAAAAAACGGTCCAGAACTCTAGTGAACGATCAGCGACATCACAGCAGGGGCCACATCGTTGCTACATGCCACACACAACGAGGTCGCTAACGAGATCGCAAAATAGTGACGTTTTAGTGATCTCGTTTGTGATCTCGTTTGCGATCTCGTTTAGTGTGGCATACCCTTGAGATTTCTTTATCTGCCCATGTCAAGGGAGACATATCTTTGATTTCTGTTATATGTTTTTCTGGTACATTTAACGGAAGAATTTTTGATTTAGTGAAATTTATTTTAAAATCCGAGAGTTTAGAAAAGGTGTCTAGTAGAACGTGAAGTTCCTTGATGGAGTTAATTGGGTCTGTTAGTGATAATATTATGTCATCAGCGAATAAGCTTATTTTCAATTGACGGGAAGGAGTAATGACGCCCTTAATTTTTTCATTTTGTCTTACCGATTGGGCTAGAGGTTCCATTGCTAGAATAAAAAGTAGCGGGGAGAGGGGGCAGCCCTGTCTTGTGCCATTAGAAATTAAGAAAGGGGTGGAAATATGATTATTTGAGTATGTCCTAGCTATAGGATTTTGATATAGAGCCATAATCATAGTTATTATTCCTTCGCTGAAACCAAATTTCTTTAATGAGAGTTTTAAAAAGTTCCAATTTAAACGATCAAAAGCTTTTTCGGCATCTAGGGAGATCAAAGTAGATGGTATCTTGTTTTTGTTGATGAATTTAATAGAATTGATAATTCTTCTAGTACCATCAGATGTATTGCGTCATTTAACAAAACCTATCTGATCATTATTGATCAGAGAGGGGAGTAATAGGTTGATTCTGTTTGCCAAAATTTTTGAGTATATTTTAACATCTGTGTTTATCAATGAAATTGGTCTGTAGTTAGTTATGTCTTTCAGATCACCTTTAGACTTGGGGATTAGTACTATTGTCGCCTCCAGCATCTCTTGTGGAAATGACCAGAGGAGGTTGCTAAATTAAAGACTTCTAGGAGATGAGGGGATAAAAGTTTGTTAAAATTTTTATAATATTCGCTTCCAAAGCAGTCCGGTCCTGGGGCTTTGAAAGATTTGAGGTGACAGATTGTGTCCTCAATTTCGGATGTCGATATAGGTGAACTAAGAAATTCTAAATCCTCCTATTGGAGCTGGGGAAGGTTGAGTGAGGATAGAAACAATTCTATTGATTTTTTATGGGTTTGTGAGTCGAAGTTGTGTGTTTTTAAGTTGTAGAGTTTCTGGTAAAATTTAGCAAATTCATCAACAATATCTTGAGGATGGGATAGTTTAACACCGGAAGAGCTGGAAATTTTATTGATCCTGTTTTTAATACGTTTATTTTTAAGACGGTTTGTCATATATTTGGTAGGTTTAGTTATGTTAGTGTAGGTTTTAAGGTACTGCCACACTAAACAATCCCGCTAGCGATCTCGTTAGCGTTGCATACTAATGAGATCGCTAGCGGGATCGTTTCTATATCGCTAAATGCGGCCACATTTAGCGATATAGTTAACGACGCTATCGCCGTTAGCGATCTTCTTAACGACTTTAGCGGTACAAAAGTACCGCTAAATCGCTAAGAAAAGGTGCCACACAGCGATAAGATACTTACCCAGCGGGAGCGCCAGCGATGAAATAGGGTCCGGAACGATTCCAGCGACGAGCGAGATCACAGCAGGAAGCTCGTCGCTGGAAGCTGCCGCACTGAACAATATCGCTAACGGGATCGCTAAATAGTGACGTTTTTTAGCGATCTCGTTAGCGATATTGTTTAGTGTGGCATACCCTTTAAACTTGGCATTTTTTATGACTGAGTCATAGAAAGAAAAAAATTGTTGTTTTTAACTCTTGCCTTAAAGATAAGATTTCCATTTTTATAGATTGAGAGGGATTAAGCAGGTTTATTTGTTTCAATTCTTTTTTCCTAATTAGATTTTGAATCTCTCTTATCTTTTTGTTGTTTTCTCTCTTTACTTTGGCAGATAATTGAATCAAAATGCCTCTCAAGACAGCTTTGTGTGCACACCATCTGATAAAAGGTGATGTTGATTCAGGCTTGTTTTCCTCAAAGTAGTGTTTTAATGTCTCCTCTATTGTTTTTTTGTGATTAAGATCATGAAGAAGGCTTATGTTGCACTTCCAGAGAGAACATTTTTTCTGTGGTGGGCCTAAAATTAATTCTCCTATTACTGGGGAGTGATCCGAGATGGATTTGTCTTTAATTGTAACTGTTTTAAATTTGGGAAGGGTGAAGACATCAGATAAAATAAGGTCTATTCTTGAGGCAGATTGATGTGCTGATGAAAAATGAGAATATTCTTTAGAGGTAGTGTTAAGACATCTGAAAATGTCAAACTCATTCTTATATATCCAGTCATTTAGGGTGTTATGTTGTGTACGATTGTAAGAGGAAGAATCCATAGTATTATCCGGTACAGAATTGAAATCTCCTAACATTATCATTTCTCCTTTTTTTATTGGGGTAGTTTTCCTCAAGACTTTATTTTTTTTTTTATTATTATTATTGTTTATTTCTATAGCACCATTGATTCCATGGTGCTGTACATGAGAAGGGGTTACATACAAATTACAGGTATCACTTACAGTAAACAAACTAACAATGACAGACTGATACAGAGGGGAGAGGACCCTGCCCTTTCGGGCTTACATTCTACAGGATTGTGAGGCAGGAGACAGTAGGTCGGGGGGTTGCAGCAGTTCCGGTGTTGGTTGAGGCAATATCTCCGGTAGTGGTGAGGAGGTAGCAGGGTCATTGCAGGCTGTAGGCTTTCCTGAAGAGGTGGGTTTTCAGGTTCCGTCATTTAGGAAGCCTATTTGGCCCGTGTTAAGGGCATAGATGTTTACTAATGTTGTGAGTTGATTATTAAGGTTGCATATCAATATGTGTAATCTACCCTTGGGGTCTGCCAATTCTTCAATAAATTCGAATGATATAGAATCTCTTATCATAGTTATCACTCCTGCCTTTTTCTTTGGGCTGTTTGCAAAATAAATATGTGGGAATTTCACATGTTCAAACTTGGGGTGATCTCCATCTTTAAACTTGGACTCTTGTATGCATATTATATCGGCATTAGATTTAGACAATTCTTTCCATAGAGCGCATCTTTTCCATGGGCTATTAAGACCTCTGATGTTATACGTCATTACTGTGGTACTCATTTTAAAAGGTTAAGTTTAACTGAAAGGGAGAGGGAAAAGGGTGGGAAGGCAATAGGGCTGGCACAAGATTTGACTGTTTATCAAACTTTTAATATATAATAACTTTAACACCCAAAAGAGGAAAAAATATTATTTTCCTCAGGAAGTCCACTAAAGAGTGGATTCTTCTATATTTGGGGGAAAAAGAAGTAAGAGGGCGATCTACACCCTCTTGAGGAAGCCATCTCTGGCATGATGTGTTGTACAGATGAAATCTTATACTAAAATAACATGCAACTTTTATAAAATGTTGAAAGAGATATATACATAACACATCAGATACATTGTATAATATAAATCAACTTTGACTGTAGTTATATTTTTGAAACCTTCAAGTGTTTCTCTCACGGCCTGGGTTATTTGAAGGATTAGTACGTAAAGGTATACCCAGGGATTTTATGAGGTCCTCGCCTTCTCTTGGTGATAAAATGACATTTGTTTTCCCTTTGATGTTTACCAGTAATTTAAGAGGAAAGCCCCATTTATATGGGACACCATTATCTCTTAAAATATTAGTTACCGGATTAAATTTTCTTCTGCCCTCTATGGTTTCTTTTGAAAGGTCAGCATATAGTTTAAGATGACCATAGGGCTCAGGAAATTTTTTTTCTTTTTAATATAGTCCATAATTTGTTCTTTTACATGAAAGAAATGAATTCTTAAGATGGTGTCCCTAGGGAGTTCTTTGGGAATGTTTGATGGTTTTGGTAGGCGATGTATTCTATCAATTACAACTTCTTCATTTGATAGATTTGGTAATATTTTTTTTAAATATTTTGGTAACATAATCAGAGAAATTTGCTGGGGAAATGTCTTCTGAAATGCCTCTCAGTTTAATATTATTCCTCCTACTCCTGTCTTCAATATCTGCTACCTTAGCCCTAAGTCTTCTTAAGGTACTGCCACACTAAGCTATCCCGCTAGCGATCTCGTTAGCGTTGCATACTAATGAGATCGCTAGCGGGATTGTTTCTATATCGCTAAATGCTGCCGCATTTAGCGATATAGTTAACGACGCTTCGCCGTTAGCGATCTTCTTAACGACTTTAGCGGTACAAAAGTACCGCTAAATCGCTAAGAAAAGGTGCCACACAGCGATTAGATACTTACCCAGCGGGAGCGCCAGCGATGAAATAGGGTCCGGAACGATTCCAGCGACGAGCGAGATCACAGCAGGAAGCTCGTCGCTGGAAGCTGCCGCACTGAACAATATCGCTAACGGGATCGCTAAATAGTGACGTTTTTTAGCGATCCCGTTAGCGATATTGTTTAGTGTGGCATACCCTTTAGTTCTGAGTACACTGCATCGTTATCCTTTTCTAGCAATTCTGTTCTCTTTTCCAACTCCTCTATACGTGATTCGTGTAATTCCAATTTTTTATTGAAGAGTTCAAAAGTACTCTGAAATGTTTGATTTAGTTTTTTGAGATCAATGCTCATACGTTCCCCTATTCTGTCTGTGAGGCTTGATAAAAGGGCTTCCATTGAGCCATGGCTTGATAGATCTTGGTCAAATGAAAATGAGCTCTTTTTTTGTGGATTGGGTCTGTCTGGACTAAGGTTGGGAGAATAGTCTTCTGAATCGTCATCTGACGTATTCTTAGATTGTGAGTATTTTTCCCCCTTTGCCCCCGGATTTTTCCTTTTGGCAGATAAGGATGTATCCATTGATACTACTGTAGAGGATTGATGTGGGGGGTTTTCTAATGTTTTAGGAGGTTCTTTTGTAGTATTTTTCACCTTAGTCCCTGACTGTGTTGGATTTGTAGGGTTAATTGAATTGGCTTTATTATCTCTTTTAAGGGGAGATCTAGACTTAAATGGGCTCAATAGATTAATTGAGTCCATTGAGGGGGTTCTGTTAATACCTCTACTTTTTGCACTTTTGGATGAAATGGGGTTGAAAGTAGAGATAGAGGATTTTGTGTTTTTTTGGCTCATTTTTAGCTAATTTTTTCTTGGCAGTCTACTTATAGAATTCAACTGAAAAGACAACAATGAATGTGGTATCACAGATCTAGTAATAATTATGTATATACCTCAGCAAAAGTAAATTATTTGATGTTAAACAGAATGGTTATTATACAATCCTTAGACTTTAACACGGTAAATCCTTTCTTGTGAGTCTAACCCTTAATAGTTGTTGAATAATGCAATGGAATAGTTTTGCAGACACTTTCACAACTGTGTTCTCAATGCGGTTTGGAAAGGAATGCACAGCAATGGATAGGGGTGATAAGACTCAGAATCTATCGCATAAAGGCTTCAAGATGCGTGACAATGGAGAGCGCACATGGGGAATCTCAGTTGCAACTTGAATCGCTGCTTGGGCTATATAGTCTCGTTTCTCAAAGGGGGCAAAATTAACGCTGAGATGATGGTATGATGAAAGTATAATAAAGTCAAGCTTACCCCAGGTTTATGAAAAATAGGCTGGTGCTTCTGAGACTTTGTTGCGGCTTCCAGATGATTACTTTATTGCGATCTTCGCAGGTTCGCTTTGTAGCGGTCTCCGTAAAATCGCTAAAGGGAACGACCGGGCCGACTGTAACGTTAGGCGCCTGATCTCCAGGAAGCTGTCGCAAACGTACGACTTCTCTTGTACCTTTGTTGCGGCCTTCAGAAGATCGCTACTGGGAGCGTCTGGGTTGAAGCTTGTTGCGGTATATGATGGGTCTCTGGATCGCTGTTGTAGGCTTGCGTCCTCTTCCAAACCTTTGTTCTCCGGGAGTACTTTAAATTGCGGCCTCTAGAAGATCGCTTTGTTGCGACCTCCGGGGGTACGTTGTATTGCGGCCTCCAGAAGATCGCTGCAAGGGACGGCTGGGCCGATATTGGGTGCGGTAGGCGTCAGGGTCCTCGTGTCGCTGTCGCGGATGTGCGACCTCTTCTGTGCCTTAGTTGTAGCCTCTGGCCAGTCGCTGTTGGGAATCGCTGGGTAAATGCTGGGAAGCGATTGGCGATGGGTCACAGATCGCTGTCGCTGACTTGTTTCTCCTTCTGGGTCTTTGTTGCGGCCTCTGGAGTGTCTCTGTGAGATGCCGCTGGGCTGGTGTTGGATGCGGTGAGCTCCGTCCTTTTCATCCAGAAGGAGACTTTTGTGATGAGAAATGAGGAGATCTCAAGCAGGCCACAAGCTTGCAGCCTCAATGCAGTCTCTGTTGAGACGGATCTTCTAAGTCTTCTAAGTCTCCAAAAATTTAAATTTTCGGCTCCAAAGATTGCTTGAATAAAGGGAATAAGATTTCCTTGGTATATGGCTATTAAAAATGATTTTTTTGTAGCGATGTATGTAGATTTAGATGAGGCTTCCTCAGAGAGCAGTGAAGACACTTCTTACTCCATGCAGTGGTAAGCCACACCCCCTATTTGTGTCATTTTTAAAACTTTTGGCCATGACTGTAGATAGATGCATTTCTGTTTAGGGTAGTGCAATGCTTTAGATATCCCTCTTAACTGCATTTATGTGTTGTATTGTGCAACCTCTGTAATGTCATGGTATAGGACATGGTTAATGTCCTGTCCATTCTGGGTTAACTTTTGCTGGCCTCCTGGCAGAGTATAGGACATGGTTAATGTCCTGTCCACTCAGGGTTAACTTTTGCTGGCCTCACTTTGGATTTGGGAGGGTATTTATACCCAGTCCAGAGGAAGATTCTCTGTCAGCTATACTTTTGTTGTGACTGTGTGTCTGACCCCCCTGGTTTGCGTGTATACTGGTCTGCTTGTTTGATTCCCGTGTATGACCTGTTCTGTTTGCTCACTCTGCTCTCTGTCTCACGTTTTGCTAATATTGTCTTCTCCGGTTCTGACCTCCTGGCTTGGCTATCGATACTCCGTTACAGTTTTGTCCCTATTGTACTGTCTATTGCCCGCTCTGGTTTACTGATCTATTGCTACGTCCTGACTATCCGTTCTGTCTAACCCTTTGGTACTGTCGTGCTATCTTGTGCTCTGATCTCGGCCTGTCCTGGTTTTCGTCCATGACTTTGCCCCTTGGTAACTATCTCGTTGTTACTCTGCTAGGAGTTTTCCTGCAGTTCCTAGATCTCTGGAGCTTAGGCCACGCCCGCAGCAGTCACATGCTGCAGGTCCTGTTAGTCTGTAGTACACATCATTCATTACTGCTGTCACGCTCATCAGGTATCCTCGAGCACAGTTTGTTTTATTCAGGACACGTGCACTGGCTCAGTGAGCATGTGCAGTGCGGTGTTCCTGACATGTAATACTCCTGTTACTGATGTAATAGCACCCTGTATTATTGTTGTTGTGTAATCTACCAGTATTGATATACGTTATATTTCCTTATAGCTTTTACCGCTCATCTTGTCCCGCTGCATATCGTGCACATCATCATTATTGTCCATTGTCATCATTCATTGTTATCAAGGTAACATCACCCCAATAAATATAGATTTAAGAATACATACAGTCTGTTTATTGGAGTGGACGAGGGTTTAGCTGTATGCTGGAATCCACACAGCACTATACGTGGAGGAAGGCAGAACAATATAGTATAAAAAAAAAAAAAGTAAAAAAACGGATGAAACGGAGGAAAAAAAAAACTGACGCGACGGATCGTTTTTTTCGACGGATCCGCTAGTCGGATCCGTCAATAAAACGGATCCGTCTCATCAGTTTTTCACAGTCTGCGACGGATCCGTCGAGCCAACAGATTGTGACTGATGTCAAAAATGATTCTAAAACCTGCACCCCCCAAGGTGCTCAAAACCACATGCAATAAGGTTATTAACCCTTCAGGTGCTTCACAGGAACAAGGTGTAAGAAAAAAAAATGAACAACTTTTCACAAAAAATTTACTTTAAACCCAAATTTTTCACAAGGGTAACAGAAGAAAATGGATCCCAAAATGTGTTATGCAATTTCTCTTGAGTATTCCAATACCCAATATGTGGAGGAAAACTACTGTTTGCGCGCACGGCAGGGCTTGATAGGGAAGGAGTGCCATTTGACTTTTTAAATGCATCATTTTCTGGAATCAGAACACCATGTTGCATTTGGAGAGCCCCTAATGTGCTTAAACAGTGGAAACCCCCCACAAGTGACTATTTTGGAAACTAGGCCTCAATGAATTTATCTAGGGGTGTGCGAGAACCTTGAACCCACAGGTGCTTCACAGAATTCTACAACATTGATCAGTGAAAATAAAAAAAATATATATATTTTTCCCACAAAAATGTTTTAGCCCCTAATTTTTTTTTTTCATTTTCACAAGGATAGCAGGAGAAAATGGACCCCAAAATTTGTTATGCGGTTTCTCTTGAGAACACCGCTACCCCACGTGGTTGAAAACTACTTTTCAGGAACAGTGCAAAACTCAGAAGGGAAGAAGCACCATATTGGTGTTCAGATTTTGCTGGGGTGGTTCGAGGGTGCCATGTCACATTGGCAGAGCCCCTGAGATGCCAAAACAGCAAAATCCACCATAAGTGACCCCATTTTACAAACTACATCTCTCAATGGATTTATCTAGGGGTGCAATGATCATATTGACAGAATTGTCACAATTTTATACCATTGGGCGGTGAAGAAAAAATAATTACAATTTTATCACCAACACACATTTTATCACACACATTTTATCACAATTTCTGCTGAATGTATAAATACCCCATATGTGGGTGTACAGAAATGCTTAGCCATACAGCAAGGCTCAGGAGGGATAGAGCGCTATTTGCCTCCTGGAGTGCAGAATTTCCTAGATTAGTTTGCAGACTCCATATACAGGGCCCCCAAGTGCTAGAAGAGCAGAATCCCCCCTCAAGTGATCCAAGTTTGGAAATGATACCCCTTTGGGAAATTATATACAGGTGTTGTGGGTGTTTTCCAGAAACAAGCAGTAGTGAATGTTGCCGAGCGACATTGCCATTGTAGTTACCATCTCTCATCGCAGCAGACATTACAAATATTTGGACGCTAAATGTGTTTTAGGTACACTGTGGTGCTCAGAAGTGAGGGGGGCATTTGGAATGGCAGAATTTGCTGAATTTCTTTTTGGGGTCGAGGAGCCATAGCGCTTTTCCCAAGCCTCTGTACTACCAGTAGCGTGGAAGCCCGCTATATTTCCGGTAACCACGGCAGAATGAATGAAATCATGTCTGAGCAGGCTCCATGGAGATGAACTGATTAGCGTGGGAAAGTTTCTGAATTTTTTCCCACGCTATCGAGTTTAGCCGGGGACTCCGAGCAGCCTCACTGACTACCGCTGACATCAGTGAGGCTGTACGGAGTCCACGGCTGACCTGAGCTGATCTGACAGCGTAGGAAAAAATTCTGAAACTTTCCCACGCTAATCAGTTCATCTCCGGTCAGCCGGGGAGCCTGTACAGATATGAATTCATTCATTCTGCAGTGGTTTACAGCCGGGCCGGTAGCATTAGCAGCGATCCCTGCTGTAAACTAGTTAACCCCTTGTGATGGATTGCAGCGGGGGACCTGACTGAATGGCAGAGAGGTATGGATATTGTTGCTTTTTTATTTTATTTTTATTATGGGAGAACAAGGGATTCAGATGGATTGGCAGAATAATAAATTTGGTCAAAAACTTTGTGTAATTATTTCATTAAAATAATTTTTAATTAATGTGTTTTTTTAACCCTTTACTACAAAAGGATTAATAATGGAGAGTTGTCTAATTGACAACTCTCCATTATTAACCAGGATTAATGTCACCTTTCAATAGCAAGGTGACATTAACCCCTTATTAACCCATGAGCCACCACTAAAGGCAATAGGAAGAGAGGCTTAGGGCCCCGTCTCACATAGCGACACACCAGCGTCCCCGACAACGATCAGGATCACTGGTGTGTCGCTACATGATCGCTGCTGAGCTGCCAAACAGGCAGCTCAGGCAGCGATCAGGACAGCGACACTGCAGGTAACGTCGCCTAGTTACCCGTAGTGTACGTTGGATACCAGCCCGCTGATGCAGGAAGCTGGTAACCAAGGTACATTTCGGGTTTCCAGGCGCTGCGCGGTGCCTGGATACCCGATGTGTACCTTGGTTACCAGCTTCCCTGCAGCAGCGTGCTGGTATCCAACGTATACATCGGGTTTCCAGGCACAGCCCCTCGCCTGGAAATCCGAAGTGTACCTTGGTTACCAGCTGATCACTGGTCTCCCGCCTGTCACACGTAGCGATGCGTACTGGCCAGCGACCAGCGATCAAAAAAATGTCCAGGCATTTCTGACACGACCAGCGATTCACAGCAGGGGCCCGATTTGCTGGTACGTGTCAGACATAGCGAGATCGCTGCTGAGATCGCTGTTTAGCAGCGATCTCGCTATGTGAGACGGGGCCTTTAGTGCCAGAAAAGGCGCATCTAATAATAGATATGCCTTTTCTGGGGTGGCTGGGGCCAGATGTTTGCAGCCGGGGGGGCACTAAAAACAATGGACCCTCTTTAGGCTATTAATATCTGCCCTCACTCACTGGCTTTCCCTCTCTGGCGGAGAAAATACCGCGGGAGCCCACGCATTTTTTTTCAACGAATTCTCCGTTAATTTAAAACCTACATTTCCCAAATTTTGCACACATACACTCAACTAATTATTAGTCACAAACATATATAAAACTAAATGAAATGAAATGGTTTACTGTATGTAAACCATGTGTCAATTCATGTTGGGTTCTGTAATGATTTTACAGAAGCGGGCAATTTATTTAGTGGCTTTTGGAAACCATTATATGTTCATTTTGCAAGCTGGCGAGAAATTCTTGCCGTGCGGATGCCATATGGATGACACACGGATATTTTGATGGGAGGAAATCGCATCCTTGCATTGCACACGGATGACATAAAGATCACTGTTCAGGGAACGTTTGTGCGATTCTCGTCCGTGAAAAACGGACCGATTTTTTATATGTTGTGTGTGACTCCAGCCTTAGTCATACTTACCAATTAGAGAGGCAGCACTAAAAGTGCATAGGGCATCATAAACTCGAAATACGTCCCTGATCGGGGCCTTATCTACAGCAATACAGAATGCTGTAGATAAGCCCTGAAAGGCAGTGGCCGCAGCTTATATCGGCTAAAACTGCTGAAAGGTTAGCTTTAATATGTTTTGGTAAAACGCTAAAATGCCCAAACTTGTGTCATGTCCAAATTGTTTTGAACCTAACTATGTGGTACTAGCCCTCAGCATCAATAACAGTCACCCACCTTATACTTGAAGCTGGCCTCCCACCAGTAATGGGCAATTACCATATTCTGGGAAGTAGTCCACACTACCGCAGTAATTATCACCCACCTTATACTTGGAGGTGGTACATATAGCAGTAACGGGCACTCACCTTATACTGGAAGCTGGCCTCTCAGCAGGAATTGGCACCCACCTTGTACTGGGAGGTGGTCCATACAGCAGTAAAAGGCACCAACCTTATACTTGAAGCTGGCCTCCTGCAGCAGTAATGGGCATCCACCTTATACTGGAGGCTGGCCTCCTGCAGCAGTAATGGGCACCCACCTTATACTGGGGGCTGGCCTCCTGCAGCAGTAATGGGAACTCACCTTATAATGGAGGCTGGCCTCCTGCAGCAGTAATGGGCACCCACATTATACTGGAGGCTGGCCTCCTGCTGCAGTAATGGGCACACACCTTATACTTGAAGCTGGCCCCATGCAGCAATAATGGGCACCCACCTAATACTGGAAGGTCGCCTCCTGCAGCAGTAATGGGCACCCACCTCATACTTGAAGCTGGCTCCCTGCAGCAGTAACGGGCACCCACCTCATACTTGAAGCAGGCCCTCTGCAGTGGTAATGGGAACCCACCTTATACTAGAGGCTGTCCTCCTACAGTAGTAATGGGCACCCACCTTATATTGGAGGCTGGCCTCCTGCAGCAGCAATGGGCACCCACCTTATAGTTGAAGCTGGCCCCCTGCAGTAGTAATGGGCACACACCTTATACTTGAAGATGGCCCCCTGCAGCAGTAATGGGCAACCACCTAATATGTGAAGCTGGCCCCCTGCAGCAGTAATGGGCACCCACCTTATACTTGAAGCAGGCCCCCTACAGTAGTAAAGGGCACCCACCTTATACTAGAGGCTGGCCTCCTACAGTAGTAATGGGCACCCACCTTATACTGGAGGCTGGCCTCCTGCAGCAGCAATGGGCACCCACCTTATAGTTGAAGCTGGCCCTCAGCAGTAGTAATGGGCACACACTTTATACTTGAAGAAGGCCCCCTGCAGCAGTAATGGGCACCCACCTAATTTGTGAAGCTTGCCCCCTGCAGCAGTAATGGGGAACCACCTTATACTTGAAGCTGGCCCCCTGCAGCAGTAATGGGCACCCACCTTATACTTGAAGCTGGCCCCCTGCAGCAGTAATGGGCACCCACCTTATACTTGAAGCTGGCCCCCTGCAGCAGTAATGGGCACCAACCTTATACTTGTAGCTGGCCCCTTGCAGCAGTAATGGGCACCCACCTTATACTGGAAGCTTGCCCCCTGCAGTATTAATGGGCACACACCATATACTGGAAGCTTGCCCCCTGCAGCAGTAATGGGCACCCACCTTATACTTGAAGCTGGCCCACTGCAGCAGTAATGGACACCCACCTTATACTTGAGGCTGGCCCCCTGCAGAAGTAATGAGCACCCACCTTATACTGGAGGCTGGCCCCTGCAGCAGTAATGAGCACCCACCTTATACTGGAGGCTGGCCCCCTGCAGCAGTAATGGGCACCCACCTTATACTGGAGGCTGGTCCCCAGCAGAAGTAAAGAGCACCCATCTTATACTGGAGGCTAGCCTCCTGTAGCAGTAATGGGTACCCACCTTATACTGGAGGGTGGCTCCCTGCAGCAGTAATGGGCACCCACCTTATACTGTAGGCTGAACCCTTGCAGAAGTAATGAGCACCCACCTTAAACTGGAGGCTGGCCTCCTACAGCAGTAATGGGTACCCACCTTATACTGGAAGCGAGCCCCGTGCAGCAGTAATGGGCATCCACCTTATATTTGAAGCTGGCCCCCTGCAGCACTAATGGGCACCCACCTTATACTGGAGGCTGGCCCCCTGCAGCAGTAATGGGCACACACCTTATACTTGAAGCTGGCCCCCTGCAGCAGTAATGGGCACACACTTTATACTTGATGCTGGCCTCCTGCAGCAGTAATGGGCACACACCTTATACTGGAAGATGGACCCCTGCAGCAGTAATGGGCACACATCTTATACAGGAGGCTGGCCCCCTGCAGTAGTAATGGGCACCCACCTTATACTGAAGGCTGGCCCCCTGCAGTAGTAAAGGGCACACACCTTATATTTGAAGCTGGCCCCCTGCAGTAGTAATGGGCACACACCTTATACTGGAGGCTGGCCCGCTGCAGTAGTAATGGGCACCCACCTTATACTGGAGGCTGGCCCCCTGCAGCAGTAATGGGTACCCACCTTATACAGGAGGCTGGCCTCCTGCAGCAGTAATGGGCACACACCTTATACTTGAAGCTGACCTCCTACAGCAGTAATGGGCACATACCTTAAGGGTATGCCACACTAAACAACATCGCTAACGGGATCGCTAAAAAAACGTCACTATTTAGCGATCCCGTTAGCGATGTTGTTGTGTGCGGCATCTGTCAGCGACGAGCTCCCTGCTGAGATCCTGCTGTGATCTCGCTCGTCGCTGGAATCGTTCCGGACCCTATTTTATCGTCGGCGCTCCCGCTGGGTAAGTATTATCGCTGAGTGTGGCACCTTTTATTTAGCAATTTAGCGGTATTTTGTACCGCTAAAGTCGTTAAGGAGATCGCTAACCGCGATAGCGTCCTAACGACATCGCTAAATAAAGCCGCTACTAGCGATATTGAAACGATCCCGCTAGCGATCGCAATTAGTATGCGTCTTTATCGTGATCGCTAGCGGGATAGTTTAGTGTGGCAGTACCTTTATACTGGAAGATGGCCCCCTGCAGTAGTAATGGGCACACACCTTATACTGGAAGCTGGCCCCCTGCAGTAGTAATGGGCACACATCTCAAGTGTATGCCACACTGAACAATATCGCTAACGGGATCGCTAAAAAACGTCACTATTTAGCGATCCCGTCAGCGATGTTGTTCAGTGCGGCAGCTGCCAGCGACGAGCTTCCTGCTGTGATCTCGCTCGTCGCTGGAATCGTTCCGGACCCTATTTTCTCGTCGGCGCTCCCGCTGGGTAAGTATATATCGCTAGTGTGGCACCTTTTCTTAGCGATTTAGCGGTACTTTTGTACCGCTAAAGTCGTTAAGAAGATCGCTAACGGCGATAGCAGTCGTTAACTATATCGCTAAATGTGGCCGCACTTAGCGATATAGAAACAATCCCGCTAGCGATCGCATTAGTATGAGTCTTTATCGCTATCGCTAGCGGGATTGTTTAGTGTGGCAGTACCTTTATACTGGAGGCTGGCCCCCTGCAGTAGTAATGGGCAAACACCTTATATTTGAGGGTGGCCCCCTGCAGCAGTAATGGGCACACACCTTATACTGGAAGATGGCCCCCTGCAGTAGTAATGGGCACCCACCTTATACTGGAAGCTGGCCCCGTGCAGCAGTAATGGGAACACACCTCATACTGGATGCTGGCCCCTGGAAGATGGCCCCCTACAGTAGTAATGGGCACACACCTTATACTGGAGGCTGGCCCCCTACAGTAGTAATGGGCACCCACCTTATACTGGAGGCTGGCCCCCTACAGTAGTAATGGGCACCCACCTCATACTGGAGGCTGGCCCCCTACAGTAGTAATGGGCACCCACCTTATACTGGAGGCTGGCCCCCTACAGTAGTAATGGGCACCCACCTCATACTGGAGGCTGGCCCCCTACATTAGTAATGGGCACCCACCTCATACTGGAGGCTGGCCCCCTGCAGCAGTAATGGGCACCCACCTTATATTTGAAGCAGGCCCCCTGCAGTAGTAATAGGCACCCACCTTATACTGTAAGATGGCCCCCTGCAGTAGTAATGGGCACCCACCTTATACTGGAGGCTGGCCCCCTACAGTAGTAATGGGCACCCACCTCATACTGGAGGCTGGCCCCCTGCAGTAGCAATGGGCACCTACCTTATACTGCAGGCTGGCCCCCTGAAGTAGTAATGGGCACCCACCTTATACTGGAGGCTGGCCCCCTGCAGTAGTAATGGGCACCCACCTTATACTGGAGGCTGGCCCCCTGCAGTAGTAATGGGCACCCACCTTATACTGGAAGCTGGCCCCCTGCAGCAGTAATAGGCACCCACCTTATACTGTAAGATGGCCCCCTGCAGTAGTAATGGGCACCCACATTATACTGGAAGCTGGCCCCCTGCAGTAGTAATGGGCACCCACCTTATACTGGAGGCTGGCCCCCTGCAGTAGTAACGGCACCCACCTTATACTGAAGGCTGGCCCCCTGCAGCAGTAATGGGCACCCACCTTATATTTGAAGCAGGCCCCCTGCAGTAGTAATGGCACACACCTTATACAGGAGGCTGGCCCCTGCAGCAGTAATGGGCACCCACCTTATACTTGAAGCTGGCCTCCTGCAGCAGTAATGGGCACACACCTTATACTGGAAGCTGGCCCCCTGCAGTAGTAATGGGCACACACCTGATACTGGAGGCTGGCCCCCTGCAGTAGTAATGGGCACCCACCTTATACTGGAGGCTGCCCCTTGCAGTAGTAATGGGCACACACCTTATACTGGAGGCTGGCCCCCCGCAGTAGTAATGGGCAACCACCTTATACTGGAGGCTGGCCTCCTGCAGTAGTAATGGCACCCACCTTAAACTGGAAGCTGGCCTCCTGCAGCAGTAATGGGCACACACTTATACTGGAAGCTGGCCCCCTGCAGTAGTAATGGGCACACACCTGATACTGGAGGCTGGCCCCCTGCAGTAGTAATAGGCACCCACCTTATACTGGAGGCTGGCCCCTTGCAGTAGTAATGGGCACACACCTTATACTGGAGGCTGGCCCCCTGCAGTAGTAATGGGCAACCATCTTATGCTGGAGGCTGGCCTCCTGCAGTAGTAATGGGCACCCACCATAAACTGGAGGCTGGCCCCCTGCAGCAGTAATGGGCACCCACCTTATACTGGAGGCTGGCCCCTGCATTAGTAATGGGCACACACATTATACTGGAGGCTGGCCCCTGAAGTAATAATGGGCACCTACCTTATACTGGAGGATGGCACCCCAAAAGTAGTAATGGGCACTCACCTCATACTGGGGCTGGCCCCCTGCAGTAGTAATGGGCACCCACCTTATACTGCAGTCTGGCCCCCTGCAGTAGTAATGGGCACCCACCTTATACTGGAGGATGGCCCCCTGCAGTAGTAATAGGCACACCCTTATACTGGAAGCTGGCCTCCTGCAGCAGTAATGGCACCCACCTTATACTGGAGGCTGCCCCCCTGCAGCAGTAATCCGCAAACACCTAATACTGGAGGCTGACCCCCTGCAGCAGTAATGGGCAACCATCTTATACTGGAAGCTGGCCCCCTGCAGCAGTAATGGGCACCCACCTTATACTTGAAGCTGGCCTCCTGCAGCAGTAATGGGCACACACCTTAAACTGGAGGCTGGCCCCCTGCAGTAGTAATGGGCACACACCTTATATTTGAGGGTGGCCCCCTGCAGCAGTAATGGGCACACACCTTATACTGGAAGATGGCCCCCTGCAGTAGTAATGGGCACCCACCTTATACTGGAAGCTGGCCCGTGCAGCAGTAATGGGAACACACCTCATACTGGATGCTGGCCCCCTGGAAGATGGCCCCCTACAGTAGTAATGGGCACACACCTTATACTGGAGGCTGGCCCCCTACAGTAGTAATGGGCACCCACCTTATACTGGAGGCTGGCCCCCTACAGTAGTAATGGGCACCCACCTCATACTGGAGGCTGGCCCCCTACAGTAGTAATGGGCACCCACCTTATACTGGAGGCTGGCCCCCTACAGTAGTAATGGGCACCCACCTCATACTGGAGGCTGGCCCCCTACATTTGTAATGGGCACCCACCTCATACTGGAGGCTGGCCCCCTGCAGCAGTAATGGGCACCCACCTTATATTTGAAGCAGGCCCCCTGCAGTAGTAATAGGCACCCACCTTATACTGTAAGATGGCCCCCTGCAGTAGTAATGGGCACCCACCTTATACTGGAGGCTGGCCCCCTACAGTAGTAATGGGCACCCACCTCATACTGGAGGCTGGCCCCCTGCAGTAGCAATGGGCACCTACCTTATACTGCAGGCTGGCCCCCTGAAGTAGTAATGGGCACCCACCTTATACTGGAGGCTGGCCCCCTGCAGTAGTAATGGGCACCCACCTTATACTGGAGGCTGGCCCCCTGCAGTAGTAATGGGCACCCACCTTATACTGGAAGCTGGCCCCCTGCAGCAGTAATAGGCACCCACCTTATACTGTAAGATGGCCCCCTGCAGTAGTAATGGGCACCCACATTATACTGGAAGCTGGCCCCCTGCAGTAGTAATGGGCACCCACCTTATACTGGAGGCTGGCCCCTGCAGTAGTAACGGGCACCCACCTTATACTGAAGGCTGGCCCCCTGCAGCAGTAATGGGCACCCACCTTATATTTGAAGCAGGCCCCCTGCAGTAGTAATGGGCACACACCTTATACAGGAGGCTGGCCCCTGCAGCAGTAATGGGCACCCACCTTATACTTGAAGCTGGCCTCCTGCAGCAGTAATGGGCACACACCTTATACTGGAAGCTGGCCCCCTGCAGTAGTAATGGGCACACCTTAAGAGCTGCCCTAATAATGGGACACCTTATACTGGAGGCTGGCCCCTGCAGTAGTAATGGGCACCCACCTTATACTGGAGGCTGGCCCCTGCAGTAGTAATGGGCACCCACCTTATACTGGAGCTGGCCCCCTGCAGTAGTAATGGGCACCACTTATACTGAGCTGGCCCCTGCAGTAGTAATGGGCACACACCTTATACTGGAGGCTGGCCCCCTGCAGTAGTAATGGGCAACCACCTTATACTGGAGGCTGGCCCCTGCAGCAGTAATGGCACACACCTTATACTGGAAGCTGGCCCCCTGCAGTAGTAATGGGCACACACCTATACTGGAGGCTGGCCCCCTGCAGTAGTAATGGCACCCACCTTATACTGAGGCTGGCCCCTGCAGTAGTAATGGGCACACACCTTATACTGGAGGCTGGCCCCCTGCAGTAGTAATGGGCACCACCTATACTGGAGGCTGGCCCCTGCAGTAGTAATGGGCACCCACTTAAACTGGAGGCTGGCCCCCTGCAGTAGTAATGGGCACCCACCTTATACTGGAGGCTGGCCCCTGCATTAGTAATGGGCACACACATATACTGGAGGCTGGCCCCCTGACAGTAGTAATGGGCACCACCTTATACTGGAGGATGGCCCCCAAAGTAGTAATGGGCACCACCTTATACTGGGGCTGGCCCCCTGCAGTAGTAATGGGCACCCACCTATACTGAGTCTGGCCCCCTGCAGTAGTAATGGGCACCCACCTTATACTGGAGGTGGCCCCCTGCAGTAGTAATGGCACACACCTTAATACTGGAAGGCTGGCCTCCTGCAGCAGTAATGGGCAACCCACCTTATACTGGAGGCTGGCCCCCCTGCAGCAGTAATGGGCACCCACCTTAATACTGGAGCTGCCCCCTGCAGCAGTAATGGGCAACCACTTATACTGGAAGCTGGCCCCCTGCAGTAGTAATGGGCACCCACCTTATACTTGAAGCTGGCCCCTGCAGCAGTAATGGGCACACACCTTAAACTGGAGGCTGGCCCCCTGCAGTAGTAATGGGCACCCACCTTATATTGAGGTGGCCCCCTGCAGCAGTAATGGGCACACACTCATTAACTGGAAGATGGCCCCCTGCAGTAGTAATGGGCACCCACCTTATACTGGAAGCTGGCCCCCTGCAGTAGTAATGGGACACACACCTATACTGGATGCCCTCAGAGTAATGGCCCCCTCACTGGAGATGGCCCCCTACAGTAGTAATGGGCACACACCTTATACTGGAGGCTGGCCCCCTACAGTAGTAATGGGCACACACCTTATACTGGAGGCTGGCCCCCTACAGTAGTAATGGGCACCCACCTCATACTGGAGGCTGGCCCCCTACAGTAGTAATGGGCACCCACCTTATACTGGAGGCTGCCCCCCTGCAGCAGTAATCAGCACACACCTAATACTGGAGGCTGACCCCCTGCAGCAGTAATGGGCAACCATCTTATACTGGAAGCTGGCCTCCTGCAGCAGTAATGGGCACCCACCTTTTTTTCAATTCAATTCAAAGAAGCTTTATTGGCAGGACTAAATACACATTGGTTTTGCCAAAGCAAGTGTACAAAAGGGGAATAGGGATAGGGATGTTGAGTAGGGGCAGATCTAGGGTAGGAGCTATGGAAGTCCATGGCATAGGGAGGGGGATGGGCGCAGGTCCGGGGTGGGGGCTATAGAAGTCCATGGCATAGGGAGGGGGGATGGGGGCAGATCCGGGGTGGGGGCTATATAAGATATATACACCTTATACTTGAAGCTGGCCCACTGCAGTAGTAATGGGCACCCACCTTTAACAGGATGCTGGTGTCACGCGGTCTTATGATATGTGTACGATGTCAGTAAACTATTCTTAAAAGAACAACACTCTATACAACATATAGATTAGCAACATCAGCATGTAAATATAGAATAGATTTACCTGACACGATATCCGTTGAACTCAGGTTAATCTTGAGGACTTGATACACTGTCACAGGAAAGAGGAGGACCGGGGGTCTAACCTGACCCTAAACTGGGGTCCTAACTAATCCCTCACCTTGGAGGTACTGATAATGGTTCAGAGGTCCAAGTCTCCAGCCTAACCCTGTCTCCTATCAGTCCCTGAACCCTGTAATCAGTCCTAAGAAGGATACTGATTACCACCAAAGGAATACGGGCTGATCTCTGCTAAATACACAGATTAGACATATTAGACAGACTGGAGAAAACACAGACTTGCATACACACTCAAACACAGAAGGAACATAAATGATCTGGGATATTAAACTCTAAGCAAGGTGAGCTTAAAACAACTAAGGAGCTCTTTAACTTAAGTCTATACAGATACAATCCTATCTGTGGTCTGCATGAAGAATTTCACTGGCAACTCCCAACACAGACAACCAGAGATTTAAAGGAAACCAATCAACAAATAATTAATTGCAGCCGGGAGAAACTGCACCCAGTCCCAGAACTGAGCACAGACAGAATTAACTCCCTAACTGCCAAACACAAAGAAACAGCAACTCAGCTGTGAGAAGTCAGAATGTGCAACCGCGACGATCTACGTGGCAATGCACACATGACAGTACCCCCCCTTCTACGAGGGGCCTCCGGACCCTCAGGGCCAGGTTTGCCCGGGTGAGTTCTGTGGAAGGTCCGCACCAAACGATCTGCGTTAATGTCAGACGCAGGAACCCACGTCCTCTCCTCTGGACCATACCCCTTCCAATGCACCAAGTACTGAAGGGACCGGCGATTCAGACGTGAGTCAATGATCTTTGACACTTGAAACTCCAAGTTACCATTGACCACCACTGGAGGAGGAGGTAGAGGTGATGGTATGACTGGTGCCACGTACCTCTTAAGTAATGACTTGTGGAACACATTGTGGATTTTAAACGTAGGAGGGAGGTCCAGACGAAATGCCACAGGATTAATTATGGAACTGATCCTGTACGGCCCGATGAATCTGGGGCCCAGCTTCCAGGAGGGAACTTTAAGTTTTATATTCCTGGTAGACAACCATACCAGATCGTTCACATTAAGATCTGGACCAGAAACTCTCCTCCTATCAGCCATACGTTTATAACGGTTCCCCATAGCACTCAGATTATTCAATACACCTCTCCACACTGAAGCAAGTGACGACGAGAAACGCTCCTCCTCAGGAACCCCAGAAGGGACCCCCCCATTGAATGTACAAAACTGGGGATGAAAACCATATGCCCCAAAAAACGGGGACTTACCAGTGGACTCGCTCCGCCTGTTGTTAAGAGCGAACTCTGCCAGAGGCAAGAAAGAAGACCAGTCCTCCTGGTTCTCTGAGACAAAACACCGAAGATAAGTCTCTAGGCTTTGATTCAGACGCTCTGTCTGACCATTGGTCTGCGGATGAAAAGCCGAGGAAAATGACAATTGCATCCCCCGACGTAAACAAAATGCCCTCCAAAACTTGGACACAAACTGAGACCCCCTATCTGACACCACATCAGAAGGCAACCCATGAAGTCTCACAATCTCCCCAATGAACACCTGCGCCAGAGTTTTAGCATTAGGGAGGGCAGGAAGAGCAATGAAATGTGCCATCTTACTGAACCTGTCAACAACCACCAGTATGACAGTCTTCCCTGACGACTGAGGAAGGTCCGTGATGAAGTCCATAGACAAATGAGTCCATGGACGCTCCGGAAGTTTCAAGGGTAAGAGGGTCCCAGACGGACGGGTATGAGGGGTCTTAGAGCGAGCACAAACCCCACAGGACGCGACAAAAGTTAAAACATCTTTATTAACGTTAGGCCACCAAAACCGGCGAGAAAGGAGATCTAAAGTAGCCTTACTCCCTGGATGTCCTGCTAAAGCAGAATTATGATGTGCCTCAATAACCTTTTGTCTCAACTGATTTGGGACAAACAGTCTCCCTGGAGGTCCTGCAGGGGCGTCCCCCTGAGCCTCTAACACCTCCTCCTCAAGCTCAGAACATACAGCCGACACTACCACCCCCTCCTGAAGGATAGGAATCGGGTCATCCATTTTCCCGGCCCCTGGGAAACTGCGAGACAAGGCATCCGCCTTAACATTCTTAGATCCAGGGCGATAAGTGACAACAAAATTAAACCTGGTAAAAAACAACGACCATCGAGCTTGTCTGGAATTCAGACGCTTAGCAGATTCCAAATACAGCAGGTTCTTGTGATCAGTAATGACGGTGACCGGGTGGACTGCCCCCTCCAAAAAGTGACGCCATTCTTCAAAAGCCAACTTAATGGCCAAAAGTTCCCTATTGCCGATATCATAATTCCTTTCGGCGGACGACAATTTTTTAGAAAAGAAAGCGCACGGATGCCATTTACCAGGGGACGGACCCTGGGACAATATTGCACCCACCCCTACGTCAGACGCGTCCACCTCCACAACGAACGGCTGTGATGCATCTGGTTGGATGAGAACGGGTGCCGAAGCAAAACATTTCTTCAAAGAGGAAAAAGCTTGGCAAGCTTTGTCCGACCATTTAGAAAAATCCGTCCCTTTTCTTGTCATGTCAGTGAGAGGTTTGACAACAGATGAGAAATTACAAATAAATTTCCGGTAGTAGTTAGCAAACCCCAGAAAACGCTGCAGAGCCTTAAGATCCTCTGGCTGATCCCATTCAAGCACTGCTCTCACCTTTTCAGGGTCCATACGGAAACCGGAGGCTGACACCAAGAAACCCAAAAACTGAAGTTCCTGTACGGCGAATACACACTTTTCCAGTTTGGCGTATAGTTTATTGTCTCGCAAGATCTGCAACACCTGTCTCACATGCTCCTGGTGAGACACAAGATCTGGTGAGTAAATTAAAATGTCATCCAAATATACGACCACAAACAGCCCCACCAGATGACGAAAAATGTCATTAACAAAATGTTGGAACACTGCTGGTGCAGTAGTCAGACCAAAAGGCATGACAAGGTTCTCATAATGTCCCTCCGGCGTGTTAAACGCCGTTTTCCACTCATCCCCCTCTTTTATCCTAATCAGATTATACGCCCCCCTGAGATCCAATTTAGAGAACCATTTGGCGCCAACAATTTGATTGAAGAGATCAGGAATCAGAGGGAGTGGATACGGATCTCGAACAGTAATCCGATTAAGTTCGCGGAAATCCAAGCAAGGGCGTAGGCCTCCATCTTTTTCTTCACAAAGAAGAACCCCGCGGCCACTGGGAAGATGAAGGTCTAATATGCCCTTTGGCCAGACTCTCCGAAATATAATCTTTCATAGCCTGCCTCTCAGGACCAGAAAGGTTATATAACCTAGCTTTAGGTAACTTAGCATCAGGAAGTAAAATTAATAGAGCAGTCATACACGCGATGAGGAGGCAACTCCTGACACCCCTCCTCAGAGAACACATCCCCAAAGTCCTCCAAAAAAGGAGGCAAAGTACTAGGCACGACCGCACTGATGACTGTGTTCATGCAGTTACTTTTGCAAAACTCCCCCCATTGGCTTATATCTCTGGACTGCCAATTAATCACAGGGTTATGTTTAACCAACCAAGGAAGTCCCAACACAATAGGAGTAGGTAGACCCTCCAACACATAACAAGATAATAGTTCCCTATGTATTGCCCCTACCCGAAGGTCAATGTTATGAACCTCATGAACAAAGCTACCTTGGCCGAGAGGCCTGGCGTCAATGGAGAATATAGGGATCGGTTTGACCAATACACTCAGATGCATACCTTGAGCCTGAGCAAACTGAGCGTCAACCAGATTAGCCCCGGCCCCACTATCAAGAAGAACAGAAAATCTCTCCACTCTCGTACCAACCACCACCTCCACTGGTACAAGGAACTGAGAAGAACTAGCGGACGAAATACATACTCCCAGGTTGTCGTCCACCACACAACCTGGGATTAACAGTTTTCCGGCGACTTTTTGCTCAACAAGGCACGGGATGGACATCCCCCAACAAAATGTCCCTCTTTCCCGCAGAAGAAACACCTTCTAGTCCTGCGGCGTACCGCCAATCCCCTCCTACGAAATGATGTCCCTCCCAACTGCATAGGCTCCTCCGAACAGACAAGGGGAACCTCAACATAAGGGACTTTAGTAGTAGGTGGAGTAACAACAGGGGGCGGAGTTACCTCGAACCTCTCCCGGAGCCGTCTATCAGTACGGATAGCTAGGGCCATAGCAGCCTCCAGTGATGGAGGAGAATCATACTGAGCCAAAACGTCCTTTAATTTGTCAGAAAGCCCATGACAAAACTGGCTTCTAAGAGCTGGGTCATTCCACTGAGTATCTGTGGCCCATCTACGGAACTCAGAAGCAAATTCCTCCGCCGGACGATCTCCCTGCTGTATCTTACGTAATTTTGTCTCAGCAAGAGAGACCCGATCTGGGTCATCATATACCAAACCCAGGGCAGAAAAAAATCGATCTACTGACTGTAGAGCCGGGGATCCCGGAGGAAGGGAGAAGGCCCAGGATTGAGGGTCCCCTTGTAGGAGCGAGATAACAATTCCCACTCTCTGCTCTTCACTCCCTGATGATCGAGGCCGAAGCCGAAAATACAATTTACATGCTTCCCTGAAGGTAAAAAATTTGTCTCGCCCACCAGTGAACCTGTCCGGGAGAGCTACTTTAGGTTCAAATCTGGTTTGCTCCGAGGGAGACAAAACTTTGGACTTAATGTCCGTCAGCTCCATGGATAATCCCTGCAACTGCAGAGCCAGCTGGGCTACTGGATCCATGGCAACTGGGAATAATTTTATGGGCCAGTGAAAATGTCACGCGGTCTTATGATATGTGTACGATGTCAGTAAACTATTCTTAAAAGAACAACACTCTATACAACATATAGATTAGCAACATCAGCATGTAAATATAGAATAGATTTACCTGACACGATATCCGTTGAACTCAGGGTTAATCTTGAGGACTTGATACACTGTCACAGGAAAGAGGAGGACCGGGGGTCTAACCTGACCCTAAACTGGGGTCCTAACTAATCCCTCACCTTGGAGGTACTGATAATGGTTCAGAGGTCCAAGTCTCCAGCCTAACCCTGTCTCCTATCAGTCCCTGAACCCTGTAATCAGTCCTAAGAAGGATACTGATTACCACCAAAGGAATACGGGCTGATCTCTGCTAAATACACAGATTAGACATATTAGACAGACTGGAGAAAACACAGACTTGCATACACACTCAAACACAGAAGGAACATAAATGATCTGGGATATTAAACTCTAAGCAAGGTGAGCTTAAAACAACTAAGGAGCTCTTTAACTTAAGTCTATACAGATACAATCCTATCTGTGGTCTGCATGAAGAATTTCACTGGCAACTCCCAACACAGACAACCAGAGATTTAAAGGAAACCAATCAACAAATAATTAATTGCAGCCGGGAGAAACTGCACCCAGTCCCAGAACTGAGCACAGACAGAATTAACTCCCTAACTGCCAAACACAAAGAAACAGCAACTCAGCTGTGAGAAGTCAGAATGTGCAACCGCGACGATCTACGTGGCAATGCACACATGACAGCTGGCCCTCTGCAGCAGTAATGAGCACACACCTTATACTGGAGGGTGACCCCCTGCAGCAGTAATGGGCAACCATCTTATACTGGAAGCTGGCCTCCTGCAGCAGTAATGGGCACCCACCTTATACTGGAAGCTGGCCCCATGCAGCAGTAATGGGCACACACCTTATACTGGAAGCTGGCTCCCTGCAGCAGTAATGGGCATCCACCTTATACATGAAGCTGGCCCCGTGCAACAGTAATAGGCACACACCTTATACTGGAGGGTGGCCCACTGCAGCAGTAATGGGCACACACCTTATACTGGAAGCTAGCCCCCTGCAGTAGTAATGGGCACACACCTTATACTGGAGGCTGGCCCCCTGCAGTAGTAATGAGCACACACTTTATACTGGAGGCTGGCCCCTTGCAGCAGTAATGGGCACACACCTTATACTGGAAGCTGGCCCCCTGCAGCAGTAATGGGCACACACCTTATACTTGAAGCTGGTTCTGTGCAGCAGTAATGGGCACCCACCTTATACTGGAGCCTGGCCCCCTGCAGCAGTAATGGGCATTCACCTTATACTAGAAGCTGGCCCCCTGCAGCAGTAATGAGTACCCACCTTATACTGGAGGCTGGCCTCCTGCAGCAGTAATGGGTACCCACCTTATACAGTCATGGCCAAAAGTTTTGAGAATGACACAAATATTATATTTTCACATGATCTGCTGCCCTCTGGTTTTTATGTGTGTTTGACAGATGTTTTATCACAGACAGAAATATAATTGCAAACATATGAGTAACAAAAGCTTATATTGACAGTTAAGGCTGGGTCTCACATAACGATACACCAGCGATCCCGACAACGATATGCACTTGTCAGGATCGCTGGTGTATCGCTACATGATCGCTGCTGAGCTGCCAAACAGGCAGCTCAGGCAGCGATCTGGGACAGCGACACTGCGGGTAACATCGCTTAGTTACCCGCAGTGTACCTTGGATACCAGCGCCCTGATGCAGGGAGCTGGTATCCAAGGTACACAGCGGGTTTCCAAGCGCTGCGCGGTGCCTGTAAACCCGCTGTGTACCTTGGATACCAGCTCCCTGCATCAGGGCGCTGGTATCCAAGGTACACAGCGGGTTTCTAGGCACAGCCCCGCGCCTGGAAAACCGCTGTGTACCTTGGTTACCAGCGGATGGCTGGTCTCCCGCCTGTCACACGCAGCGATGCGTGCCTGTCAGCGGGAAACCAGCGATCAAAAAAATGTCCTGACATTTCAGCAACGATCAGCGATACCCAGCAGGGGGGCTGATCATCGCTGAATGTCACACACAGCGATATCGCTGGTGAGCTCGCTGCTGCGTCACAAAACTAGTGACTCAGCAGCGATCTCGGTAGCGATATCGCTATGTGAGACGGGCCCTTTAGAATGCGTTAATGCAGCAAGTCAATATTTGCAGTGTTGACCCTTCTTCTTCAGGACCTCTGCAATTCTCCCTGGCATGCTCTCAATCAACTTCTGGACCAAATCCTAACTGCTAGCAGTCCATTCTTGCACAATCAATGCTTTCATTTTGTCAGAATTTTTAGGTTTTTGTTTGTCCACCCGTCTCTTGATGATTGACCACAAGTTCTCAATGGGATTAAGATCAGGGGAGTTTCCAGGCCATGGACCCAAAATCTCTATGTTTTGCTCCCTGAGCCATTTAGTTATCACCTTTGCTTTATGGCAAGGTGCTCCATCATGCTGGAAAAGGCATTGTTGATCGCCAAACTGCTCTTGGAGGGTTGGGAGAAGTTGCTCTTGGAGGACATTCTGGTACCATTCTTTATTCATGGCTGTGTTTTTAGGCAAGACTGTGAGAGAGCCGATTCCCTTGGCTGAGAAGCAACCCCACACATGGTTTCAGGATGCTTAACAGTTGGTAGACTGGTGGTAGCGCTCACCTTGTCTTCTCCGAATGAGGCGTTTTCCTGATGTCCCAAACAATCGAAAAGGGGATTCATAAGAGAAAATAACTTTACCCCATTTCCTCAGCAGTCCACTGCCTGTACCTTTTGCAGAATATAAGTCTGTCCATGATGTTTTTCCTGGAGAGAAGTGGCTTCTTTGCTGCCCTCCTTGAGACCAGGCCTTGCTCCAAGAGTCTCCGCCTCACAGTGAGTGCAGATGCACTCACACCTGCCTGCTGCCATTCCTGAGCAAGCTCTGCACTGCTGGTAGCCCCATCCCGCAGCTGAAAAACTTTTAAGAGACGGTCCTGGCGCTTGCTGGTCTTTCTTGGGCGCCCTGGAGCCTTTTTGGCAACAATGGAACCTCTCTCCTTGAAGTTCTTGATGATGCGATAGATTGTTGACTGAGGTGCAATCTTTCTAGCTGCGATACTCTTCCCTGTTAGGCCATTTTTGTGCATTGCAATGATGACTGCACGTGTTTCTTTAGAGATAACCATGGTTAACAGAAGAGAAACAATGATGCCAAGCACCAGCCTCCTTTTAAAGTGTCCAGTGGTGTCATTCTTACTTAATCATGACAGATTGATCTCCAGCCATGTCCTCATCAACACCCACACCTGTGTTAATGGAGCAATCACTGAAAAGAGGTTAGCTGGTCCTTTTAAGGCAGGGCTGCAATGATGTTGAAATGTGTTTTGGGGGATAAAGTTCATTTTCTAGCCAAATATTGACTTTGCAAGTAATTGCTGTTAAGCTGATCACTCTTTATAACATTCTGGAGTATATGCAAATTGCCATTAGAAAAAAGTGAAGCAGTAGACTTTGTAAAAATTAATATTTGTGTCATTCTCAAAACTTTTGTCCATGACTGTACTGGAAGCTGACCCCGTGCAGCAGTAATGGGCATCCACCTTATACTTGAAGCTGGCCTCCTGCAGCAGTAATGGGCACACAACTTATACTGGAGATGGCCCCCTGCAGTAGAAATGGGCACCCACCTTATACTGGAGGCTTGGGCCCCTGCAGTAGTAATGGGCACACACCTTATACTGGAAGATGGCCCCCTGCAGTAGTAATGAGCACCCACCTTATACTGAATGCTGGCCCTGCAGTACTAATGGGCACACACCTTTCATTTGAAGCTGGCCCCCTGCAGTAGTAATGGGCACACACCTTATACTGGAGGCTGGCCTCCTGCAGCATTAATGGGTACCCAACTTATAATGGAAGCTGGCCCCATGCAGCAGTAATGGGCAACCACCTTATACTTGAAGCTGGCCCCCTGCAGCAGTAATGGGCACACACCTTATACTGGAGGCTGGCCTCCTGCAGCATTAATGGGTACCCACCTTATACTTGAAGCTGGCCCCCTGCAGCAGTAATGGGCAACCACCTTATACTTGAAGCTGGCCCCCTGCAGCAGTAATGGGCACACACCTTATACTGGAGGCTGGCCCCCTGCAGTAGTAATGGGAACACACCTAATACTGGAGGCAGGCCCCCTGCAGTAGTAATGGGAACACACCTTATACTGGAGGCTGGCCCCCTGCAGTAGTAATGGGCACCCAACTTATACTGGAGGCTGGCCCCCTGCAGCAGTAATGGGCATCCACCTTATACTGGAAGCTGGCATCGTGCAGCAGTAATGGGCACACACCTTATGCTTGAAGCTGGCCTCCTGCAGCAGTAATGGGCAACCAACTTATACTTGAAGCTGGCCCCCTGCAGTAGTAATAGACACCCACCTTATACGGGAGGCTGGCCCCCTGCAGTACTAATGGGCACCCACCTTATACTTGAAGCTGGCCTCCTGCAGCAGTAATGGGCACCCACCTTATACTGGAGGCTGGCCCCCTGCAGTAGTAATGGGCACACACCTTATATTTGAAGCTGGCCCCCTGCAGTATTAATGGGCACACACCTTAAACATGAGGCTGGCCCCCTGCAGCAGTAATGGGCACCCACCTTATACTTGAAGCTGGCCTCCTGCAGCAGTAATGGACACACACCTTATACTGGAAGATGGCCCCTGTTGTGAATGTGTTAGAAATGAATTCTGAGCAGAAGCTCCCTCTGGTGGTTACAAACAGTACTGAACTATTCAATGAAGATTGTGAAGATTGGCAATCAGGTGTTACAGACTGGTCTTATTAAGGTTTTTTCAGTGGCTGCTGCTTAGTTTTGTTACACCAGAGAACTAATTTAGGTGGTAGAGGTCGTGTGATCTCAGGTGTTTTTGCAATTAGTGTGTTGGTATTTTTTAGGGTTTTTTGGATTGCAGTAAGTGTCCTTCCTATCCTTTTCTTTCTAGGAAGATTGGGCCCCAACGTTTGCTCATACTAAAATCTGTCTGTGTCTGTATTTCCTCTTGTCTAACCGCCATTACATGTTTGGGGGCTTCCTATGTTCTTTGGGGATCTGCTCCGGGGCAGATAGAAAGAGGAAAACTATCTTTAGGTGTAGTTAGCTTCTCAGGCTGTGACGAGGCGTCTAGGACCAACGTAGGTACGCTCCACGGCTGCCTTTAGTTGTGGTGGTCTGTCAGGGTACTGCAATCCAGTAGATTCCAACCTCTCTGGTGTATTGCCTTTTTTTTCCTGCTCTCCTCAGCTACCAAATCATAACAGTATCACCGGCCAAACTGAAAATTATATGGTACTCACAGAAGGGAAGGATAGTGTAAAAAAAAAAAAAAAAAAAAAAAGAAAGTTGTCACAGATTTTTTTTTTCTTTCCCTCTTTTTCTCTGGGTGCTGAGGATTTTTCTCTCAATGGAGTTTGCACAGTTGTCTGGCGTGTGGATCAACTTGACACTGAAGTTCGGAGTATTGCTACCTATCTTGCAGGGTTGCCGGTTGTGGAACCTAGGATCCCCATGCCAGATTTGTTTTTAGGGATCGAGCTAAATTTCTGAATTTTAAAAATAACTGTAAGTTGTTTTTTGCCTTAAAACCTAAGTCCTCAGGGAACGCAGCACAGCAGGTTCAAATTGTCATCTCTCTCCTGCGCGGCGATCCTCAGGATTGGGCTTTTTCCCTGACACCTGGGGATCCTGTTTTGAGTAATGTTGATGCATTTTTTCTGGCTCTGGGGTTATTGTACGATGAACCTAATGTCACTGATCAAGCTGAAAAAGCCTTGTTGGCGTTAAATCAGGGGCTTGAGGACGCTGAGTTATACTGTCAGAGATTCCGAAGGTGGGCAGTCCTGACCAAATGGAATGATGATGCTTTGGCAGCCCTTTTTCGAAAGGGTCTGTCAGAGAATGTAAAAGATGTTATGGTGGGTTTCCCTGCTCCCTCTGGTCTCAATGATTCTATGTCATTAGCGATTCAAATTGACAGACGTTTGCGTGAGAGTAGAGGTATGCGTGAGATAGTGTTGCCTTGTGAACCAGCTTCTGAGTCCATGCAGTGTGATAGAGTGGCTTCTGGGGCACAGCGTCATGAGTTTCGAAAACGCAATGGGTTATGTTTCTATTGTGGTGACGCCTCTCATGCTATTTCAGTCTGCCCTAAGCGGGGAAGACGTTTTGCACGCTCAGTTGTCTTGGGTAGTGTTCAGACTAAATTTCTGTTGACTGTTACCCTGATTTGCTCCCTGTCCACATTTTCTGCTCAGGCTTTTGTTGATTCAGGAGCAGCTATTAACCTGATGGATTTTGATTTTGCTAAACGTTGTGGGTTTCCCTTGATACCCCTACGGAAGTCTATTCCCCTACTGGGATTGATTCTACCCCTTTGGCTTAGAATAAACCCCAGTTCTCTACTCAGGTGATAATGAGGGTTGAACCTGATCATCAGGAGAGTTGCAAATTTTTGGTGCTGTATAATCTGCATGACATTGTTGTACTGGGTTTCCCTTGGTTACAGTCTCATAATCCTGTTTTGGATTGGAAATCTGTGTCTGTAACCAGTTGGGGCTGCCAATGTGTATTAATGCCAACACTCCTGTTTTTTCTGCCTCTCCCCAGGCTCAGGATGTTCCTGACTTTTTGACAGATTTTCTGATGTGTTTAGCGAAAGTAAATCTGCATCCTTTCCCCCCCATAGGAGCTATGACTGCGCTATTGAATTAGTGCCTGGTAGTAAATTCCCTAAAGGTCGCCTTTTTAACTTGTCTGTACCTTAACATGACGCTATGCGGTCTTATATCAAGGAGTCATTAGAGAAGAGTCATATCAGACCATCCTCTTCACCCTTGGGTGCCGGTTTTTTCTTTGTGGCCAAAAAGGATGGTTCATTAAGGCCGTGTATTGATTATCGTCTCTTGAACAATATCACTGTGAAATATCAATATCCGTTACCCTTGATTTCTGACCTGTTTTCCAGGGTGAAAAGTGCTACTTGGTTTACCAAGCTTGACCTCAGGGGGGCGTATAACCTTATTCGCATTAAGCACGGGGATGAGTGGAAGACGGCATTTAATACCCCAGAGGTGCATTTTGAGTACCTAGTGATGCCCTTTGGGCTCACTAATGCTCCTTCCGTCTTCCAGTCCTTCATGAATGACATTTTCAGGGATTTTGTGGATAAATTTCTGATTGTTTATTTGGATGATATCTTGATTTTTTCCAATGACTGGGACTCTCATGTGAAACATGTTCGGACTGTGTTCCAGATTTTGAGAGAGAATGCTCTGTATGTGAAGGGATCAAAGTGTCTTTTTGGCGTACAGAGGATCTCATTTCTGGGATTCATTTCGTCCCCATCTGTTATTGAAATGGACCCGGTCAAGGTTCAGGCCATCTGTGATTGGGTCCAACCTACTTCATTAAAGGCTCTTCAGAGATTCTTGGGTTTTGCCAATTTTTATCGTAAATTTATTGGTAACTTCTCTGTTATTGTTAAACCATTGACTGATTTGACCAAGAAGGGTTCTGATGTGGTAAATTGGCCTCCTGAGGCAGTCTCTGCGTTTCAGGAACTTAAGCAGAGATTCACTTCTGCTCCTGTTCTACAGCAGCCTGATGTTTCTCTGCCATTTCAGGTGGAGGTTGAGGCCTCTGAAATTGGGGCAGGTGCCGTTTTGTCCCAAAGAGATCCAGAGACCTCTAAAAGTAACCCTTGTGCCTTTTTCTCTCGAAAATTTTCTCCAACTGAACGTAATTATGACGTGGGTAATCGGGAGTTATTGGCCATGAAGTGGGCTTTTGAAGAGTGGAGACATTGGCTGGAGGAGCCAAACATCAGGTGGTGGTCCTCACGGACCATAAGAATCTGGTTTATCTGGAATCAGCCAAGCGACTTAATCCTAGACAGGCCAGGTGGGCCTTGTTTTTCACACGTTTTAATTTTGTGGTTTCCTTTCTTCCTGGCACTAAGAATGTTAAAGCGGATGCCCTCTCGAGGAGTTTCCTTGCGGACTCTCCTGAGTTATCTGATCATGCTGTTATTTTGAAAGAGGGTGTAGTTCTTTCCGCCATCTCGCCCAATTTGAGACTGGCTCTGGAAGGGTGTCAGGAGGATAAACCCGAGCGCTGCCCTATTGGGAAATTGTTTGTCCCAGACCGGTGGAAAAAGAGTGTGATGTCTGAGATTCATTGTTCCGCGTTGGCCGGTCATCCCGGAATTTTTGGTACCAGAGACTTGGTTAGTCGGTCCTTTTGGTGGCCTACTTTGTCTCATGACGTCAGGGAATTTGTGCAGTCCTGCGGGACTTGCTCTCGCTCCAAGCCTTGCTCTCGCTCTAGTGGTTTGTTGATGCCATTGCCTGTGCCCAAGAGTCCATGGACCCATATCTCTATGGATTTCATTTCCGACCTCCCTGTTTCTCAGAGAATGACCGTTATCTGGGTGATTTGTGATAGGTTTTCCAAAATGATACATCTTGTGCCATTACCTAAGTTGCCTTCCTCCTCCGAATTGGTGCCTTTGTTCCTTCAGCACGTGGTTCGGTTACACGGCATTCCTGAGAACATTGTGTCTGACAGAGGAGTCCAGTTTGTTTCCAGATTTTGGAGGACTTTTTGTTCTAAACTTGGTGTTCAATTGTCTTTCTCCTCGGCTTTTCATCTTCAGACCAATGGACAAACTGAGAGAACAAACCAGACATTGGAGACTTATCTAAGATGCTTTGTGTCTGCTGATCAGGATGACTGGGTCTCTTTTTTGCCTTTGGCTGAGTTTGCTCTTAATAATAGGGCTAGCTCTGCCACTTTGATGTCCCCATTTTTCTGCAATTTTGGGTTTCACCCTCGATTTTCTTCGGGACAGACGGAGGCTTCTGTCTGTCCAGGTGTTGACTCTGTTGTGGAGCGTATGCAGCAGATTTGGGACCAGGTAGTGGAGAGGTTGTCCCTCTCTCAGGAGAGGGCCCAGCGGTTTGCCAACCGGCATAGGACTGATAGTCCTCGGTTTGAAGTGGGGGACTTGGTCTGGTTGTCCTCAAGAAATATCCCTATGAGAGTTGCATCTCCTAAGTTTAAGCCTAGGTTCATTGGACCTTATAAGATCTTGGAGATTCTTAACCCTGTTTCCTTTCGTTTACTTCTTCCAGGGACATTTAA
>JARQOD010000005.1:183769440-183885635 GCA_033576555.1 Oophaga sylvatica | reverse complement strand
GATCCTTAACGTGTTCCACAAGTCCTTATTGAAGAGGTTTGTCGAGCCAGTGGTTCCTATGGCTGCGCCTCCTGACCCTGTTTTGGTTGAGGGCAATCTAGAGTATGTGGTTGAGAAAATATTGGATTTTCGTTTTTCTAGACGGAAACTCCAGTATTTGGTTAAGTGGAGAGGTTATGGTCAGGAGGACAATTCTTGGGTGTTTGCTTCGGACATCCATGCTAGGAGACTGATCCGTGCGTATCACAGAGCTCATCCTGACCGACCTGGTTGCCCAAATGAGGGTTCGGTGACCCCTCCTCAAAGGGGGGGTACTGTTGTGAATGTGTTAGAAATGAATTCTGAGCAGAAGCTCCCTCTGGTGGTTACAAACAGTACTGAACTATCCAATGAAGATTGTGAAGATTGGCAATCAGGTGTTACAGACTGGTCTTAAGGTACTGCCACACTACACGATCCCGCTAACGATCTCGTTAGCGTCGCATACTAATGAGATCGCTAGCGGGATCGTTTACAATATCGCTAGTGTCGGCCACATTTAGCGATGTCGTTAAGGAAGCTATCGCGGTTAGCGATCTCCTTAACGACTTTAGCGGTACAAAAGTACCGCTAAATCGCTAAAAAAGGTGCCACACTCAGCGACATATACTTACCCAGCGGGACGCCGACGATCAGAATAGGGTCCGGAACGATCAGAACGACGGACGAGATCACAGCAGGGGCTACGTCGTTGCTGCATGCCGCACACAACATCGCTAACGGGATCGCTAAATAGTGACGTTTTTTAGCGATCCCGTTAGCGATGTTGTTTAGTGTGGCATACCCTTTATATAAGGGAGGTTCCCTCTCATCAGGGTTGCCGGTGATCAATTGTTCTTGTCTCAACTTTGGTTCCTGGTTCACTTGGAAGCCTGCTGTGTCTTGCCTTCATCTTCTGCTAACAGATAAGATTTTTTCTGCTTTTATTTTTGTGCTTGGTTTTTGCATTTTGTCCTGCACTTCTGTGGAGGTCAGCCAGGTCCCCTCCGGGGGCTTGTGCTCCTCTCAGTTTATCTGAGCCACTGTTATTTGTTCATTTGCCTTTTCCAGTTTTTTCAGTGGCTGCTGCTTAGTTTTGTTACACCAGAGAACTAATTTAGGTGGTAGAGGTCGTGTGATCTCAGGTGTTTTTGCAATTAGTGTGTTGGTATTTTTTTAGGGTTTTTTGGATTGCAGTAAGTGTCCTTCCTATCCTTTTCTTTCTAGGAAGATTGAGCCCCAACGTTTGCTCATACTATTTTCTATCTGTGTCTGTATTTCCTCTTGTCTAACCGCCATTACATATTTGGGGGCTTCCTATGTTCTTTGGGGATCTGCTCCGGGGCAGATCGTTTTCCTCTTTCTATCTTTAGGTGTAGTTAGCTTCTCAGGCTGTGACGAGGCGTCTAGGACCAACGTAGGTACGCTCCACGGTTGCCTTTAGTTGTGGTGGTCAGTCAGGGTACTGCAATCCAGTAGATTCCAACCTCTCTGGTGTATTGCCTTTTTTTTTCCTGCTCTCCTCAGCTACCAAATCATAACAGGCCCCCTGCAGTAGTAATGGGCACACACCTTATACTGGAGGCTGGCCCCTGCAGTAGTAATGGGCACCCACCTTATACTTGAGGCTGGCCCCCTGCAGTAGTAATGGGAACACACCTTATACTGGAGGCTGGCCCCCTGCAGTAGTAATGGGCACCGACCTTATACTGGAGGCTGGCCCTGTGCAGTAGTAATGGGCATACACCTTATACTGGAGGCTGGCCCCCTGCAGTAGTAATGGGCACACACCTTATACTGGAGGCTGGCCCCCTGCAGCAGTAATGGGCACACACCTTATACTTGAAGCTGGCCCCGTGCAGCAGTAATGGGCACCCACCTTATACTGGAAGCTGGCCCCCTGCAGCAGTAATGGGCACACACCTTATACTTGAAGCTGGCCCCCTGCAGCAGTAATGGGCACATTCCTTATACTGGAGGCTGGCCTCCTGCAGCAGTAATGGGCACCCACCTTATACTGGAGGCTGGCCCCCTGCAGCAGTAATGGGTACACACCTTATACTTGAAGCTGGCCCCGTGCAGCACTAATGGGCACCCACCTTATACTGGAGGCTGGCCCCCTGCAGCAGTAATGGGCACACACCTTATACTTGAAGCTGGCCCCGTGCAGTACTAATGGGCACCCACCTTATACTGGAGACTGGCCCCTGCAGCAGTAATGGACACACACGTTATACTGGAGGCTGGCCCTCTTCAGTAGTAATGGGCACACACCTTATACTGGAGGCTGGCCCCCTGAAGCAGTAATGGGCACACACCTTACACTGGAGGTGGCCCCCTGCAGTAGTAATGGGCACACACCTTATACTTGAGGTCGCCCCCTGCAGTAGTAATGGGCACACACCTTATACTTGAAGGTCGCCTCCTGCAGCAGTAATGGGCACACACCTTATACTGGAGGCTGGCCCCCTGCAGTAGTAATGGGCACACACCTTAAACTGGAGGCTGGCCCCCTGCAGCAGTAATGGGCACACACCTTATACTGGAGGCTGGCCCTCTGCAGTAGTAATGGGCACACACTTTATACTGGAGGCTGGCCCCCTGCAGTAGTAATGGGCACACACCTTATACTGGAGCCTGGCCTCCTGCAGTAGTAATGGGCACCCACCTTATACTGGAGGCTGGCCTCCTGCAGTAGTAATAGGTACCCACCTTATACTGGAGGCTGGCCCCCTGCAGTAGTAATAGGCACACACCTTATACTGGAGGCTGGCCTCCTGCAGCAGTAATGGGCACACACCTCATACTGGAGGCTGGCCCCCTGCAGAAGTAATGGGCACACACCTTACACTGGAGGCTGGCCCCCTGCAGTAGTAATGGGCACACACCTTATACTGGAGGCTGGCCCCCTGCAGCAGTAATGGGCACACACCTTATACTTGAAGGTCGCCTCCTGCAGCAGTAATGGGCACCACCTTATAATGGAGGATGGACCCCTGGAGTAGTAATGGGCACACACCTTATACTGGAGGCTGGCCTCCTGCAGCAGTAATGGGCACACACCTTATACTGGAGGCTGGCCCCCTGCAGCAGTAATGGGCACACACCTTATACTGGAAAATGGCCCCCTGAAGCAGTAGGAATGGGCACCCACCTTATACTGGAGGCTGACCCCCTGCAGCAGTAATGGGCATCCACCTTATACTTGAAGGTCGCCTCCTGCAGTAGTAATGGGCACACACCTTATATTTGAAGCTGGCCTCCTGCAGCAGTAATGGGCACCCACCTTATACTGAAGGCTGGCTCCCTGCAGCAGTAATGGGCACCCACCTTATACTGAAGGCTGGCTCCCTGCAGCAGTAATGGGCACACACCTTATACTGGAGGCTGGCCCCCTGCAGCAGTAATGGGCAAACACCTTATACTGGAGGCTGGCCCCCTGCAGTAGTAATGGGAACACACCTTATACTGGAGGCTGGCCCCCTGCAGCAGTAATGAGCACACACCTTATACTTGAAGTCGCCTCCTGCAGCAGTAACGGGCACCCACCTTATACTGGAGGATGGCCCCCTGCATTAGTAATGGGCACACACCTTATACTGGAGGCTGGCCTCCTGCAGCAGTAATGGGCACACACCTTATACTGGAGGCTGGCCCCCTGCAGCAGTAATGGGCCACACACCTTATACTGGAGGCTGGCCCCTGCAGTAGTAATGGGCACACACCTTATACTGGAGCTGGCCCCTGCAGCAGTAATGGGCACACACCTTATACTGGAGGCTGGCCCCCTGCAGTATAATGGGCACACACCTTATACTGGAGCTGGCCCCCTGCAGCAGTAATGGGCACACACCTTATACTGGAGGCTGGCCCCTGATAGCAGTAATGGGCACACACCTTATACTGGAGGCTGCCCCTGCAGTAGTAATGGGCACACACCTTATACTGGAGGCTGGCCCCTGCAGTAGTAATGGGCACACACCTTATACTGGAGCTGGCCCCTGCAGTAGTAATGGGCACACACCTTATACTGGAGGCTGGCCCCCTGCAGTAGTAATGGGCACACACTTAACTGGAGGCTGGCCCCCTGAGTAGTAATGGGCACACCTATACTGGAGGCTGGCCCCCTGCAGTAGTAATGGGCACACACCTTATACTGGAGGTGGCCCCTGCAGTAGTAATGGGCACACACCTTACTGGAGGCTGGCCCCCTGAAGAGTAATGGGCACACACCTTATACTGGAGGCTGGCCCCTGCAGTAGTAATGGGCACACACCTTATACTGGAGCTGGCCCCCTGCAGTAGTAATGGGCACACACCTTATCTGGGGTGGCCCCCTGCAGTAGTATGGGCACACACCTTATACTGGAGGCTGGCCCCTGCAGAGTAATGGGCACACACCTTATACTGGAGGCTGCCCCTGCAGTAGTAATGGGCACACACCTTATACTGAGGTGGCCCCTGCATAGTAATGGGCACACACCTTATACTGGAGGCTGGCCCCTGCAGCAGTAATGGGCACACCACCTTATACTGGAGGCTGGCCCCCTGCAGTAGTAATGGGCACACACCTTAACTGGAGGCTGGCCCCTGAGCAGTAGTATGGGCACACACCTTATACTGGAGGCTGGCCCCTGAGCAGTAGTAATGGGCACACACCTTATACTGGAGGCTGGCCCCCTGAAGCAGTAGTAATGGGCACACACCTTATACTAGAGGGCGCTTAGGCACACACCTGAGTGCAGTAGTAATGGGCACACACCTTATACTGGAGGCTGGCCCCCTGCAGTAGTAATGGGCCACACACCTTATACTGGAGGCTGGCCCCCAAGCAGTAGTAATGGGCACACACCTTATACTGGAGGCTGGCCTCCTGCAGAGTAATGGGCACACACCTTATACTGGAGACTGGCCCCCTGCAGTAGTAATGGCACACACCTTATACTGGAGGCTGGACCCCCTAGCAGTAGTAATGGGCACACACCTTATACTGGAGGCTGGCCCCCTGCAGTAGTAATGGGCACACACCTTATACTGGAGACTGGCCCCCTGCAGTAGTAATGGGCACACACCTTATACTGGAGGCTGGCCCCCTGAAGCAGTAGTACTGGGCACCCACCTTATACTTGAAGTCGCCCCTGCAGAGTAATGGGCACACACCTTATACTGGAGGCTGGCCCCCTGCAGTAGTAATGGGCACACACCTTATACTGGAGGCTGGCCCCCTGCAGTAGTAATGGGCACACACCTTATACTGGAGGCTGGCCCCTGACAGCTAGTAATGGGCACACACCTTATACTGAGGCTGGCCCCAAGCAGTAGTAATGGCACACAGCTTATACTAGAGGCTGGCCCCCTGAAGCAGTAGTAATGGGCACACACCTTATACTGGAGACTGGCCCCCTGCAGAGTAATGGGCACACACCTTATACTGGAGGCTGGCCCCCTGAAGCAGTAGTACTGGGCACCCACCTTATACTTGAAGGTCGCCTCCTGCAGCAGGTCCCTGAGGACACTTTTGCCGATCTCTTTACTGGACTCGTCCGCTATGAAGTGCAGGCTGAGCACCTCGCTGCTCTCGAACTTCCCGTACCGGACCATGGAGCGCAGCGCCGCCTGGAACTTGTCCCTGAGCCCCGGGCTCCTGTGCGCCTTGGTGAACATGACGAGCAGGTGGTAGTCCTGCACCCCGCGGCTCTCCACGTTCTTGCTCTTCCCCTCACTGAGCTTCAGTTCCGCAGAAGACGCCGGCAGCAGCAGCTCTGGGTCGGGGACGGCGCTGTGCACCGCGCTATTCTCCTTCATCCTCCGGGTGGCGCTGGAGAAATTCTCTCTCCCAGAGCCCAGGTAATAAAAGGCAAACACTGCCAGGGCGGCGAGCAGCAGCAGCACGGCCTGGTAGGACCTCATAGTAACGACCCTTCCCGTCACTCATCACACTGCACACCAGCGCCTTCACACATAGCGCAACAGTATCGCCGCCGCGCAACAGGGGGAAGCCATGCTGGAAGGGCTGGACGATCACCAGACAATACACTGGCAGCCAATCAGCGCAGAGGACGCCTGCTTCCTGCTGGATCTAGCTCATTTCATTGGTTAGTTTGTCAGGCGGTTGCTGGGACTGGTTGCTGCACTGTGATGAGGGGTAAAGCGCTCTGTCCGCACGTCCCACATCAGGCCGAGCCAAGGATTTATAGCATCAGGGTATATGAGCTCGTGTCAGGTATTTATCAGTGACATCAGAGTATATGGGCTCCTGCCGGGTATATATCAGTGACACCAGAGTATATGGGCTCCTGTCAGGTATATATCAGTGACATCAGAGTATATGAGCTCGTGTCAGGTATTTATCAGTGACATCAGAGTATATGGGCTCCTGCCGGGTATATATCAGTGACACCAGAGTATATGGGCTCCTGTCAGGTATATATCAGTGACACCAGAGTATATGGGCTCCTGTCAGGTATATATCAGTGACATCAGAGTATATGAGCTCTGCCAGGTATATATCAGTGACATCAGAGTATATGGCTCCTGTCAGGTATATATCAGTGATATCAGAGTATATGGGCTCCTGTCAGTATATATCAGTGACATCAGAGTATATGGGCTCCTGTCAGGTATATATCAGTGACACCAGAGTATATGGGCTCCTGTCAGGTATATATCAGTGACATCAGAGTATATGAGCTCCTGTCAGGTATTATCAGTGACATCAGAGTATATGGCTCCTGCGGTATATATCAGTGACATCAGAGTATATGGGCTCCTGTCAGGTATATATCAGTGATATCAGAGTATATGGGCTCCTGTCAGGTATATATCAGTGACATCAGAGTATATGGGCTCCTGCCGGGTATATATCAGTGACACCAGAGTATATGGGCTCCTGTCAGGTATATATCAGTGACACCAGAGTATATGGGCTCCTGTCAGGTATATATCAGTGACATCAGAGTATATGAGCTCCTGCCAGGTATTTATCAGTGACATCAGAGTATATGGGCTCCTGCCGGGTATATATCAGTGACACCAGAGTATATGGGCTCCTGTCAGGTATATATCAGTGACACCAGAGTATATGGGCTCCTGTCAGGTATATATCAGTGACATCAGAGTATATGGGCTCCTGCGGGTATATATCAGTGACATCAGAGTATATGGGCTCCTGTCAGGTATAATGTGACATCAGAGTATATGGGCTCCTGTCGGGTATATATCAGTGACATCAGAGTATATGGGCTCCTGTCGGGTATATATCAGTGATATCAGAGTATATGAGCTCCTGCCGGTATATATCAGTGACATCAGAGTATATGGGCTCCTGTCAGGTTATAAGTGACATCAGAGTATATGGGCTCCTGTCAGGTATATATCAGTGACATCAGAGTATATGGGCTCCTGTCGGGTATATATCAGTGACATCAGAGTATATGGGTTCCTGTCGGGTATATATCAGTGACATCAGAGTATATGGGCTCCTGTCGGCTATATATCAGTGACATCAGAGTATATGGGCTCCTGTCAGGTATATATCAGTGACATCAGAGTATATGGGCTCCTGTCGGGTATATATCAGTGACATCAGATTATATGGGCTCCTGTCGGGTATATATCAGTGACATCAGAGTATATGGGCTCCTGTCGGGTATATATCAGTGACATCAGAGTATATGGGCTCCTGTCAAGTATATATCAGTGACATCAGAGTATATGGGCTCCTGTCAGGTATATATCAGTGACATCAGAGTATATGGGCTCCTGTCAGGTATATATCAGTGACATCAGAGTATATGGGCTCCTGTCGGGTATATATCAGTGACATCAGAGTATATGGGCTCCTGTCGGTATTATCAGTGACACCAGAGTATATGGGCTCCTGTCAGGTATATATCAGTGACACCAGAGTATATGGGCTCCTGTCAGGTATATATCAGTGACACCAGAGTATATGGGCTCCTGTCAGGTATTTATCAGTGACACCAGAGTATATGGGCTCCTGTCAGGTATATATCAGTGACACCAGAGTATATGGGCTCCTGTCAGGTATATATCAGTGATATCAGAGTATATGGGCTCCTGCCGGGTATATTCAGTGACATCAGAGTATATGGGCTCCTGTCAGGTATAAGTGACATCAGAGTATATGGGCTCCTGTCAGGTATATATCAGTGACATCAGAGTATATGGGCTCCTGTCGGGTATATATCAGTGACATCAGAGTATATGGGCTCCTGTCAGGTATATATCAGTGATATCAGAGTATATGAGCTCCTGCGGTATATATCAGTGACATCAGAGTATATGGGCTCCTGTCAGGTATAAGTGACATCAGAGTATATGGGCTCCTGTCAGGTATATATCAGTGACATCAGAGTATATGGGTCCTGTCGGGTATATATCAGTGACATCAGAGTATATGGGTTCCTGTCGGGTATATATCAGTGACATCAGAGTATATGGGCTCCTGTCGGCTATATATCAGTGACATCAGAGTATATGGGCTCCTGTCAGGTATATATCAGTGACATCAGAGTATATGGGCTCCTGTCAGGTATATATCAGTGACATCAGATATATGGGCTCCTGTCGGGTATATATCAGTGACATCAGAGTATATGGGCTCCTGTCGGGTATTATCGTGACATCAGAGTATGGGCTCCTGTATATATATCATGACATCAGAGTATATGGGCTCCTGTCAGGTATATATCAGTGACATCAGAGTATATGGGCTCCTGTCAGGTATATATCAGTGACATCAGAGTATATGGGCTCCTGTCAGGTATATATCAGTGACATCAGAGTATATGGGCTCCTGTCGGTATTATCAGTGACATCAGAGTATATGGGCTCCTGTCAGGTATATATCAGTGACATCAGAGTATATGGGCTCCTGTCGGGTATATATCAGTGACATCAGCTCCCAGAAACTGACTATGTACCGGAGTCTACAGAGAGACTACAGACTGGCCCCATACCTGGAGTAACTCCCGGACCCCAGAGACCGCCAGATCCTGAGCCGGTATAGACTCAGCGCCCACAGTCTGGCCATCGAATCCGGCCGACACAGGCAGAGCTACAAGCCCAGGGAGGAAAGACTATGCCAACACTGTGACCAGGAGGCCATAGAGGACGAAACCCACTTCCTGCTACACTGCTCCAAATACTCAGCAGTGAGGGACACTCACTTCAGGAGACTCTCACATCTCTTCCCGGATTTCATCACCATGAAGGAGGAAGAGAAAACATATATCTTGCTGGGGGAAGAAGAGAGAGCAGCGGAGATAGCAGCGCGGTATGTGAGCGAATGTCATAGACTGCGAGAAAGAGAACTATGATATGCCATGGACTTCTATAGCCCCCACCCCGGATCTGCCCCCATCTCCCCTCCCTATGCCATGGACTTTTATAGCCCCCACCCTGGACCTGCGCCCCCATCACCTCTCCCTATGCCATGGACTTCCATAGCCCCCACCCTGGATCTGCACCTATCCCTATTCCCCTTTTGTACACTTGCTTTGGCAAAACTAATGTGTATTTAGTCCTGCCAATAAAGCTTATTTGAATTTGACATCAGAGTATATGGGCTCCTGTCGGGTATATATCAGTGATATCAGAGTATATGAGCTCCTGTCAGGTATATATCAGTGACACCAGAGTATATGGTCTGCTGTCGGGTATATATCAGTGATATCAGAGTATATGAGCTCCTGCCAGGTATATATCAGTGACACCAGAGTATATGGGCTCCTATCAGGTATATATCAGTGATATCAGAGTATATGGGCTCCTGTCAGGTATATATCAGTGACATCAGAGTATATGGGCTCCTGTCAGGTATATATCAGTGACATCAGAGTATATGGGCTCCTGTCGGGTATATATCAGTGACATCAGAGTATATGGTCTGCTGTCGGGTATATATCAGTGATATCAGAGTATATGAGCTCCTGCCAGGTATATATCAGTGACACCAGAGTATATGGGCTCCTGTCAGGTATATATCAGTGATATCAGAGTATATGGGCTCCTGCCAGGTATATATCAGTGACATCAGAGTATATGGGCTCCTGTCAGGTATATATCAGTGACACCAGAGTATATGGGCTCCTGTCGGGTATATATCAGTGACATCAGAGTATATGAGCTCCTGTCAGGTATATATCAGTGACATCAGAGTATATGGGCTCCTGTCAGGTATATATCAGTGATATCAGAGTATATGGGTTCCTGTCGGGTATATATCAGTGACATCAGAGTATATGGGCTCCTGTCGGGTATTTATCAGTGACATCAGAGTATATGAGCTCCTGTCAGGTATATATCAGTGACACCAGAGTATATGGGCTCCTGTCGGGTATATATCAGTGACATCAGAGTATATGAGCTCCTGTCAGGTATATATCAGTGATATCTGTGCAAGCAGTATAAACATATATCTCAGTGCAACACCAATACTGGCCGGCAGATTAAAATTAAAAACAACGCAGAAGATGACACACACTCACTCACTATAACTCTGTACAATACTGGCACTGTCATGGTGCAAGGAACTGAGGACAATCTGCAGCAGTTCAATGAACTTTTTATTGAAATCAGTGAACAGGCTCCAATCCTTAAGGGTATGCCACACTAAACAATATCGCTAACGGGATCGCTAAAAAACGTCACTATTTAGCGATCCCGTTAGCGATGTTGTTCAGTGCGGCAGCTTCCAGCGACGAGCTTCCTGCTGTGATCTCGCTCGTCGCTGGAATCGTTCCGGACCCTATTTCATCGCTGGCGCTCCCGCTGGGTAAGTATCTTATCGCTGTGTGGCACCTTTTCTTAGCGATTTAGCGGTACTTTTGTACCGCTAAAGTCGTTAAGAAGATCGCTAACGGCGATAGCGTCGTTAACTATATCGCTAAATGCGGCAGCATTTAGCGAATATAGAAACAATCCCGCTAGCGATCTCATTAGTATGCAACGCTAACGAGATCGCTAGCGGGATAGCTTAGTGTGGCAGTACCTTTAGAAAGACACTTCCAGAGACCATTTCTAATGCTCACATATCTACAGAGAAGACCTCCAGGGCCCCTACCCCCAACACTTCACACCTCTCCCCTGAGAACATCAGAGACTATCTATCTCAATTAGAAGGAGACTTGGCTCAAATTAAGGAAGAACTTCAAAGAAACTCACATAGAAATGCAAATGACCAAGCAACAAATGAGATCAATAAGCTGAAATGCGAGTTCAACTCAGCTCTCCAGAAAATAAGAGAGGAAATGTGCAAATTACAAAATGACAATGAAAGGCTCAGAAAGGAGATAGCAGAACTCAAAACACAGATTCCTCGATGTCTGACCCAGCAGGGGCAATGGAAACAAGCCAGAGAGCAGACAACATGGCCTCCACTGACCAGAATGTGGAGACCCCAAACAACAACACAGCAATAACCTATAATATGAATAATACTGAAAACAAGAAAAGTGAGCCAGCGAGAGGCGAACCAACCACCAGCAAAGCCAGCATCACAGACCCCCACCATCAGCCACTTAACCCATCCCAGACACCACAAAGCCCTGATATCGTCCTAATAATGGACTCAAATGGGAAGTACCTAAATGCACAACGGCTATTCCCAGGAAAACGGGTCAGAAAAATCCACTGTGCAACTATTGAACAGGTGACAGAGGTCATCAATCCACGTTTTACCAACCCAACCATATTATTATACACACAGGTACAAACAATCTGCCAGACCAGCACAAGCAGATCGCAGCACAACTGGCCCAACTAGCAAAGAAGGCAAAACTAAAATTCCCAGACAGCAAAATCATTCTGTCATCTCTGCTCCCAACAAAGGACATATCCAGGCAAACCACCCAAAGCATCAATATGGAAGTGACAGAAAAGGTCAAGACTGTCCTAAACGTGACCCTGGCACAACACCTTTCCATAAACCACCATCACCTATATGATAATAAGCACCTCAACAAACAAGGGGTCAGCCTCCTGGCCAAATAGCTGATAGACATCGTACTAAACAGAGGACCCAGGCCTGGATTCAACAGTGACCAACATCACACCGAAAGACCCCTAACAATAAAAAGACAGAAAACCCCAATCCTATCTCCAGAAGCTGGAAACAAAGCTCTTCACCCAAAATCAGACCATCAGAGGAGGAGACCTCCATGGAGGGGTCCACCGACCCCACACAGATACACGCAGAGCAGAGATATGGATGAGGTAAAGACCCTGCTCAGTGCACTATGCAGGAAACTAATGTGACTGGATGGAACCAAGCACACCTACAAAACAGTCAGAAATCCAGTTTGTCCTACACAGCCATACTCATTACAAGGTATATACACACAAGATAAATATAAAAATGACTTCACTTACAATCAGCAGCTGGAATATTCAGGGTCTCAACACCTCGACCTTTGGATGTAAAACAAATGACCCGGACTTTATACAAAGACTGAAAAATATAGACATCCAGATCCTCCTGGAAACATGGACCAGAGCCGAAAACGAATCCCTGGCGCCCATCGGATACAGGGAAATCTCTGTCCCTGCCCTGAAAAATAAAAACATCAAACAGGGCCGGAGCTCAGGAGGAATACTGATCTGGTATAAAGACGAGCTCCACCAATACATCAAACCGGTGAAGAGAGGAGGTAGCCACATATGGATCAGGATCAGCAGCTCCATCCTCACCTCTCAGTCTGATGTCCACCTCTGCGCCACCTATATACCACCGCCAGAGTCCCCCTACTTCAATCCAGAGAGCTTTGAGATCTTACAAAGAGAAGCCGCCCACTATCAGGCCCTGGGCAAAGTTCTCATCTTTGGAGACCTCAACGCAAGAACAGGGAGAGAAAACGACTTCCTGACCACGGATGGGAACATCTACATATTTGGAGCAGAGAATGACGGCCAAGACTCAGTACACACAGAGAGAAACAGCTACGACAGTACAGTCAACAAAAGTGGTAAAAAGCTCCTGAACGTATGTAGAAGTTTAGGACTTCATATTCTTAATGGACGTACCAAAGGAGACTCTTTAGGGAGGTATACACTAAACTCCCATGTAGGGAGGAGTGTAGTAGATTATGCCATTACAGACATGAACCGGGCAAATATCAGCGCCTTCATAGTCACCCCACAAACGCACCTGTCAGACCACAGCCAACTTCTTCTGTACTTGAAATCTACAGAGAAACCACCCACTCAAAAGCCACAGCATAGCGGCCTCTTCAACCGGCCTCCATCATATAAATGGTCCAAAACGTCGGCACTAAAGTACAAAGAGGCTCTCAGCAGACCCGAAATACAGCGGATGCTCCACCACTTCTACAACCACGAGTACCAGCCTAACCCAAAGGGAGTGAGTCAAGCTACAAAAGACCTCAACAATATATTCTATGCAATGGCCAGACTGTCTGACCTTAAAAAAGTTGACTACAAGAGACCAAAAGAAAAACAGACCAACGGTTGGTTTGACAGAGAATGTAAAGCCGTACGGAAGACCCTGAGAACAGCCTCAAACAAGAAACATAGAGACCCCAACCACCCTGGTCTGAGGGAAGCCTATGAAACCATACAAAGACAGTACAAAACCATCCTCAGGAGGAAGAAGCAGAGTTACATCTCTACCAAGCTTAACCAACTCCAAGATGCTCTTCAAGACAATTCCTTCTGGGAACTATGGAACCACATGGGCACAAAAGACAAGAAAAACAACATCCATATCCAAAATGGCAACATCTGGCTCCAGTACTTCAGAGACCTCTATAAAGACATCCCAAAGGAAGAACTAAACCAAGAACAGGAAAACATAATGGCAAAACTAAAAGCAATGGAGGAAAAAGTAAAAAATTTCCAAAACCCAGTGGATACACCTATTACATTACAGGAAGTAGCAGAGAGAATCTCTTCCATAAGATGTAGAAAAGCCGGTGGCCTGGATGGAATCCTACCAGAAATGCTGAAGTACAGCCCACCAGAAATACAGGCTGCAATAGTTAAACTCTTCAATATTGTGCTAAGTGCCGGCTACTTCCCTCGTACCTGGAACCAAGGCCTCATCACACCCATCCACAAGAATGGGGACAGGTATGACCCAGCCAACTACAGAGGCATATGTGTCAGCAGCAACCTGGGGAAACTGTTCAACAGCATCCTGAACAAGAGGATCCTCAGTTTCCTCACCGAACATAACGTCCTCAGCAAGAGCCAAGCAGGGTTCATGCCAAACCACCGCACCACTGACCACATCTATACCCTGCACAGCCTCATTCAGAGACACGTCCACGATACAAAGAACGGGAAGATATACACCTGTTTCGTGGACTTTAAAAAGGCCTTTGATTCGGTGTGGCACCCGGCTTATTCCTGAAACTGCTGGAGAGCGGAATAGGAGGAAAGACCTACGATGTTATCAAAAGCTCCTACACCGAGAACCTCTGCAGTGTGAGTGTGAACGGTAAAAGAACGGCTTATTTCCAGCAGAGCCGTGGAGTCAGACAAGGCTGCAGCCTAAGTCCAACGCTCTTCAACATTTACATCAACGAGCTGGCTACCGCTCTGGAATCTTCCACAGCACCAGGTCCCACCCTCCACGACACCCAGGTGAAATTCCTGCTGTATGCAGATGACCTGCTGCTTCTGTCACCAACCGAGAAAGGCCTCCAAGACAACCTGAAAATCTTAGAGAAATTCAGCTCCACCTGGGCACTACCGGTCAACCTAAAGAAAACCAACATCATGGTGTTCCAGAGGAGAAAGAGAAAATTAGACCAGCACCCTTCATTTGTCCTCAACAACTGCGCTCTTACAGGAACAGACAAATATACCTACCTGGGCCTAGAGATTCACCGGTCAGGAAGCTTCAAACAAGCCATAGAGACCCTGAAAGACAAGGCATGTAAAACCTTCTATGGCATCCGAAGGAAACTTTACCATCTGAAGCCACCAGTGAGGGTCTGGTTAAAAATCTTCGACTCCGTCATCGCCCCAATCCTCCTGTATGGCAGTGAAGTCTGGGGTCCTCACACCTACCCAGACTGGTTAAGATGGGACTCCAGCCCAACAGAAATATTCCACCTGGAATTCTGCAAGCACCTTCTCCAAGTCCATCGGAGCACCTCCAACAGTGCCTGCCGGGCCGAGCTGGGCAGATTCCCTCTACACCTAACGGTTCTAAAGAGGGCACTGTCATTCCGGGCTCACCTACGTAGGAGCAATCCAAGCTCCCATCACCATAAAGCCCTGACACACGTAGGTGAAACAGAAAAACTAGGACCCTCGGAACAGCTCACCCAAACCCAACCTGACCAGAACACCAATCACAACAACCTGACAAAAGCCGAAATCAGGAAGATGGTAGACGAAGGCCAGGAGAGGTATGTCAGTGACTGGAAGAACAACATCATCAGCTCCCAGAAACTGACCATGTACCGGAGTCTACAGAGAGACTACAGTCTGGCCCCATACCTGGAGAAACTCCCAGACCCCAGAGACCGCCAGATCCTGAGCCGGTATAGACTCAGCGCCCACAGTCTGGCCATCGAATCCGGCCGACACAGGCAGAGCTACAAGCCCAGGGAGGAAAGACTATGCCAACACTGTGACCAGGAGGCCATAGAGGACGAAACCCACTTCCTGCTACACTGCTCCAAATACTCAGCAGTGAGGGACACTCACTTCAGGAGACTCTCACATCTCTTCCCGGATTTCATCACCATGAAGGAGGAAGAGAAAACATATATCTTGCTGGGGGAAGAAGAGAGAGCAGCGGAGATAGCAGCGCGGTATGTGAGAGAATGTCATAGACTGCGAGATAGAGAACTATGATATGCCATGGACTTCTATAGCCCCCACCCCGGATCTGCCCCCATCACCCCTCCCTATGCCATGGACTTTTATAGCCCCCACCCTGACCTGCGCCCCCATCACCCCTCCCTATGCCATGGACTTCCATAGCCCCCACCCTGGATCTGCCCCTACTCAACATCCCTATCCCTATCCCCCTTTGGTACACTTGCTTTGGCAAAACTAATGTGTATTTAGTCCTGCCAATAAAGCTTCTTTGAATTTGAATTTGATATCAGAGTATATGGGCTCCTGTCGGGTATATATCAGTGACATCCGAGTATATGGGCTCCTGTCAGGTATATATCAGTGACATCAGAGTATATGGGCTCCTGTCAGGTATATATCAGTGACACCAGAGTATATGAGCTCCTGTTAGGTATATATCAGTGATATCAGAGTATATGGGCTCCTGTCAGGTATATATCAGTGACACCAGAGTATATGGGCTCCTGCCAGGTATATATCAGTGCTATCAGAGTATATGGGCTCCTGTCAGGTATATATCAGTGCTATCAGAGTATATGGGCTCCTGTCAGGTATATATCAGTGCTATCAGAGTATATGGGCTCCTGTCAGGTATATATCAGTGCTATCAGAGTATATGGGCTCCTGTCAGGTATATATCAGTGACACCAGAGTATATGGGCTCCTGCCGGGTATATATCAGTGATATCAGAGTATATGGGCTCCTGTCAGGTATATATCAATGACATCAGAGTATATGAGCTCCTGTCAGGTATATATCAGTGATATCAGAGTATATGGGCTCCTGTCAGGTATATATCAGTGACACCAGAGTATATGGGCTCCTGCCAGGTATATATCAGTGCTATCAGAGTATATGGGCTCCTGTCAGGTATATATCAGTGCTATCAGAGTATATGGGCTCCTGTCAGGTATATATCAGTGCTATCAGAGTATATGGGCTCCTGTCAGGTATATATCAGTGCTATCAGAGTATATGGGCTCCTGTCAGGTATATATCAGTGACACCAGAGTATATGGGCTCCTGCCAGGTATATATCAGTGATATCAGAGTATATGGGCTCCTGTCAGGTATATATCAGTGACATGAGAGTATATGAGCTCCTGCCAGGTATATATCAGTGACACCAGAGTGTATGGGCTCCTGTCAGGTATATATCAGTGATATCAGAGTATATGGGTTCCTGTCGGGTATATATCAGTGACATCAGAGTATATGGGCTCCTGTCGGGTATATATCAGTGACATCAGAGTATATGGGCTCCTGTCAGGTATATATCAGTGACATCAGAGTATATGGGCTCCTGTCGGTATATATCAGTGACATCAGCTCCCAGAAACTGACTATGTACCGGAGTCTACAGAGAGACTACAGACTGGCCCCATACCTGGAGTAACTCCCGGACCCCAGAGACCGCCAGATCCTGAGCCGGTATAGACTCAGCGCCCACAGTCTGGCCATCGAATCCGGCCGACACAGGCAGAGCTACAAGCCCAGGGAGGAAATACTATGCCAACACTGTGACCAGGAGGCCATAGAGGACGAAACCCACTTCCTGCTACACTGCTCCAAATACTCAGCAGTGAGGGACACTCACTTCAGGAGACTCTCACATCTCTTCCCGGATTTCATCACCATGAAGGAGGAAGAGAAAACATATATCTTGCTGGGGGAAGAAGAGAGAGCAGCGGAGATAGCAGCGCGGTATGTGAGCGAATGTCATAGACTGCGAGAAAGAGAACTATGATATGCCATGGACTTCTATAGCCCCCACCCCGGATCTGCCCCCATCTCCCCTCCCTATGCCATGGACTTTTATAGCCCCCACCCTGGACCTGCGCCCCCATCACCTCTCCCTATGCCAAGGACTTCCATAGCCCCCACCCTGGATCTGCACCTATCCCTATTCCCCTTTTGTACACTTGCTTTGGCAAAACTAATGTGTATTTAGTCCTGCCAATAAAGCTTATTTGAATTTGAAATCAGAGTATATGGGCTCCTGTCGCGTATATATCAGTGATATCAGAGTATATGAGCTCCTGTCAGGTATATATCAGTGACACCAGAGTATATGGTCTGCTGTCGGGTATATATCAGTGATATCAGAGTATATGAGCTCCTGCCAGGTATATATCAGTGACACCAGAGTATATGGGCTCCTGTCAGGTATATATCAGTGACATCAGAGTATATGGGCTCATGTCAGGTATATATCAGTGACATCAGAGTATATGGGCTCCTGTCAGGTATATATCAGTGACACCAGAGTATATGAGCTCCTGTCAGGTATATATCAGTGATATCAGAGTATATGGGCTCCTGTCAGGTATATATCAGTGACACCAGAGTATCTGGGCTCCTGCCAGGTATATATCAGTGCTATCAGAGTATATGGGCTCCTGTCAGGTATATATCAGTGCTATCAGAGTATATGGGCTCCTGTCAGGTATATATCAGTGCTATCAGAGTATATGGGCTCCTGTCAGGTATATATCAGTGCTATCAGAGTATATGGGCTCCTGTCAGGTATATATCAGTGACACCAGAGTATATGGGCTCCTGCCGTGTATATATCAGTGATATCAGAGTATATGGGCTCCTGTCAGGTATATATCAGTGACACCAGAGTATATGGGCTCCTGTCAGGTATATATCAGTGATATCAGAGTATATGGGCTCCTGTCAGGTATATATCAGTGACACCAGAGTATATGGGCTCCTGCCAGGTATATATCAGTGATTTCAGAGTATATGGGCTCTTGTCGGGTATATATCAGTGACACCAGAGTATATGGGCTCCTGTCGGGTATATATCAGTGACACAAGAGTATATGAGCTCCTGTCAGGTATATATCAGTGATATCAGAGTTTATGGGCTCCTGTCGGGTATATATCAGTGACATCAGAGTATATGGGCTCCTGTCGGGTATATATCAGTGACATCAGAGTATATGGGCTCCTGTCGGGTATATATCAGTGACATCAGAGTATATGAGCTCCTGCCAGGTATATATCAGTGACATCAGAGTATATGGGCTCCTGTCAGGTATATATCAGTGACATCAGAGTATATGGGCTCCTGTCGGGTATATATCAGTGATATCAGAGTATATGGGCTCCTGCCAGGTATATATCAGTGACATCAGAGTATATGAGCTCCTGCCAGGTATATATCAGTGATATCAGAGTTTATGGGCTCCTGTCAGGTATATATCAGTGACATCAGAGTATATGGGCTCCTGTCAGGTATATATCAGTGACACCAGAGTATATGAGCTCCTGTCAGGTATATATCAGTGATATCAGAGTTTATGGGCTCCTGTCGGGTATATATCAGTGACATCAGAGTATATGGGCTCCTGTCGGGTATATATCAGTGACATCAGAGTATATGGGCTCCTGTCGGGTATATATCAGTGACATCAGAGTATATGAGCTCCTGCCAGGTATATATCAGTGACATCAGAGTATATGGGCTCCTGCCAGGTATATATCAGTGACATCAGAGTATATGAGCTCCTGCCAGGTATATATCAGTGACATCAGAGTATATGGGCTCCTGTCAGGTATATATCAGTGACATCAGATTATATGGGCTCCTGTCAAGTATATATCAGTGACAATATATACCAAGGAAAGAAGTATAGACTCCATCATTTATAAAACTACAAAAGACTTTATTAATAGGCAATACAATGCCGACAATAATGGCACACAATACAGAGTTAAAATGGAGGCAATAAACTGCGGGTATAGATGCAGGGGTTGCACAGACTGATTAGTGGCCAGGGTAAACCAGAACATGTAAATATAGCACTAAAGTTGTGCAAATAGGGAATGCATATCACATATAACGACAATTAGTACTAAAGACCCCTAAGATCAATATTATCCAGGTATAGTGCCATATGCACCCTATAAATAATCACTAGTTCTTACCCATATCAAGCGGTTAGACTGTGCGTCCCCAGCGACCCCTGACGCGCGTTTCGCAGCAGTGCTTTCTCAAAAGGGATGCTAGTTGTCATAACCCCAGGGTTTATATATGCTAGCCATAATTAAGATATTGCCGGTGTGTAGCTGCGCACATGCGTCTGACATCACACGCCGAGTAATTACCACCTCCTTCCCTCCGGCTGTCGCTGCTCCATGCGCATGTGGGCGAAATCTCGCCTCATGACGTCATTATTATGCGCCTGCAGCGTCATCGACAGCCAAAAAGAAGATAGAGGCGGCGCGTGAGTACGGCGCATGCGCGCACCACAGCGGCCATCTTTTTGGAGACCAACTAGGTGGACATTTTGTGAAAGAGTGCTACAAAACTGAAAAAAACAAAACAAATCAAAAAGTGACGATATAACAATTTAATGCAACGGTGAGATTAACCAATGCGAGAATAATATGCTGTGACATAAAGAAGAATAATAATAATATATATATCTGATTACTACAATGGTGCCTATAAAATGCAGTTATAGTGAATTATGTTATAGTGACATGTAAATATTTTCTTTGATCTTGAATGGTGAACCGATTCCGTATCCCATTGTCCAACCAGCGTAAATCTCAGCAGGAAAGCATCACTTTCTAGAGAATCTCCATAATAAAAAATACACCGACATTAATGAACTAAATAAAGAAAAACTGAAGAAATGACAAATATTAAAATAAATAATAAAAACGTGGTGGATAAATTCACATATTATTAATGCAAAAGGACGTTTACAAAACTTAGCGCACGAGACTGCGGTGGATACATATCTACTCAATTTTACAAAAATGGCACAAAAGTCAATTTTTCGTTAAGGCCCCTAGGTGCAACCGTGTCAAGGGTGACCATCCATCTACATTCACGTTGAGCTAAAATACGATTAAGATTGCCACCCCTGACACCCCCACGAACTTTGTCAATACCCCTAATTTTGAGTCCACTGGGATCGGATCCATGACACAAACGAAAATGTCGAGGCAACGTTTTTAATTCCCCAACATCTGCAGTTTCCCTAGCGGTCACGATATCCCGTACGTGCTCACGCATCCTAATTTTTAATTCCCTCGATGTGAGACCCACATATATGAGGGGGCAAGGGCATGTGGCGTAATAGACCACATGTGTAGTACTACATTAAATGTAATCTCTAATCGTATACTCCTTGCTCCCATCAGATTTTTGAAGGTCCCACACCTGAGAATATTAGGGCACGCGACACACGAGCCGCATGGGAAACAGCCCACTCGTGGGTTGGATATATGAAAGAAAGATTGTGGTTTCGCCACATAGTGGCTTTTAACCAAATAATCTTTGAGGTTCCTACCTCTTCGCTGTGTCAATGCAGGGAATTGGGTCAAATTGGCCGCCAGGACAGCATCCGTCTGTAATACGGGCCAATGTTTGTTCAATATGTCCCGAATCTGATCCCAGCGACAATTAGAAGTAGAGACAAATCTTAGTTCATTAGATTGTTTCAAATTTTTCCTCCCTGCTGTAACCAAAAGATCCTATCTCCTTGTCCGCTTAGCACGTATATAGCCAGCCTTTATGGAGCGATTACTATAGCCCCTATCTCTGAAGCGCTCCGCAAGGATGACGGACTGTTGCTCGAAGCGGGTCATAGTCGAACAAGTTCGTCTGTTTCTCAAAAATTGCCCAACTGGGATGGCTTTGATCACGGATGAATTATGTGCGGAGGAGGCGTATAGAAGGGAATTGACAGCCGTCTCCTTCCGAAATAAATCAGTTTCAATAGAGCCATCCTCCGCCACACATAATGTAACATCCAAAAAGTCAATAAATTTGGTATGATATTTAAAGGTGAACTTAAGATTAAAGGCATTTTCATTGAGGTACTGCATAAATTGAGACAGGCTGGCTTCATTCCCCTTCCAAACCATGAGCACATCGTCAATATACCGAAACCATCCCACCACTGGGTCCGCGGCGTGCGCTCCGTCACCAAAGAAAACCTGCCTCTCCCAAAATCCAAGAAACAGGTTTGCATATGACGGAGCGCACGCCGCACCCATGGCAGTCCCCTGTGTCTGTAAATAAAATTTGTCTTTAAATACAAAAAAATTTTTTGTCAAAACAAATTCCAATAAGTCCAAAATAAATTCCAAAAAATGGCCATACCAGTTGGCAGCTTCAAGAAAAAAACGAACAGCCCGAAGCCCATCATCATGTCTAATAGACGTATATAAAGACTCAATGTCAAAGGTCACCAAAAGCATGTCTGCCTCGAGAAAGAGTCCGTCAACCTTGGTGAGAATGTCAGTTGTGTCTCTGACATAGGAGGGGAGTGTTTCGACCAAAGGTTTCAAATGATGATCAATATATTTACAAACGTTCTCACTCAACCCTCCTATGCCAGAGACAATTGGACTCCCAGGTGGATTCTGGCATCTTTATGTACCTTAGGTATTAAATAAAAAGTAGGCACCTTAGGATATTTAGGTAACAACTTTCCTTGGGACAAGGCCCTGCTCATCTGCATAATCAAGAATTTTTTTCAATTCTAAAGAAAATGGCAGAGTTGGATTCTGAGGTAACGCTCAATATGTATGTTTGTCTCTAAGCTGGTGAAAAGCTTTTATATCAGTGACATCAGAGTATATGGGCTCCTGTCAGGTATATATCAGTGACATCAGAGTATATGAGCTCCTGCCAGGTATGTATCAGTGACACCAGAGTATATGGGCTCCTGTCAGGTATATATCAGTGACATCAGAGTATATGGGCTCCTGTCGGGTATATATCAGTGAGATCAGAGTATATGGGCTCCTGCCAGGTATATATCAGTGATATCAGAGTATATGGGCTCCTGTCGGGTATATATCAGTGACATCAGAGTATATGGGCTCCTGTCGGGTATATATCAGTGACACCAGAGTATATGGGCTCCTGTCGGGTATATATCAGTGACATCAGAGTATATGAGCTCCTGTCGGGTATATATCAGTGACATCAGAGTATATGAGCTCCTGTCAGGTATATATCAGTGATATCAGAGTATATGGGCTCCTGTCAGGTATATATCAGTGACACCAGAGTATATGGGCTCCTGCCGGGTATATATCAGTGACATCAGAGTATATGGGCTCCTGTCGGGTATATATCAGTGACACCAGAGTATATGGGCTACTGTCGGGTATATATCAGTGACATCAGAGTATATGGGCTCCTGTCGGGTATATATCAGTGACATCAGAGTATATGGGCTCCTGTCGGGTATATATCAGTGACATCAGAGTATATGAGCTCCTGCCAGGTATATATCAGTGACATCAGAGTATATGGGCTCCTGTCAGGTATATATCAGTGACATCAGAGTATATGGGCTCCTGTCAGGTATATATCAGTGACATCAGAGTATATGAGCTCCTGCCAGGTATATATCAGTGACACCAGAGTATATGGGCTCCGGCCGGGTATATATCAGTGATATTAGAGTATATGGGCTCCTGCCGGGTATATATCAGTGATATCAGAGTATATGGGCTCCTGTCGGGTATATATCAGTGACACCAGAGTATATGGGCTCCTGTCAGGTATATATCAGTGATATCAGGGTATATGAGCTCCTGCCGGGTATATATCAGTGATATCAGAGTATATGGGCTCCTGTCGGGTATATATCTGTGACACCAGAGTATATGGGCTCCTGTCGGTTATATATCAGTGACACCAGAGTATATGGGCTCCTGTCGGGTATATATCAGTGACACCAGAGTATATGGGCTGCTGTCAGGTATATATCAGTGACATCAGAGTATATGGGCTCCTGTCAGGTATATATCAGTGACATCAGAGTATATGGGCTCCTTTCGGGTATATATCAGTGACATCAGAGTATATGGGCTCCTGTCGGGTATATATCAGTGACATCAGAGTATATGAGCTCCTGCCGGGTATATATCAGTGACACCAGAGTATATGGGCTCCTGTCAGGTATATATCAGTGACATCGGAGTATATGGGCTGCTGTCAGGTATATATCAGTGACATCAGAGTATATGGGCTGCTGTCAGGTATATATCAGTGACATCAGAGTATATGAGCTCCTGCCAGGTATATATCAGTGACACCAGAGTATATGGGCTCCTGCCGGGTATATATCAGTGATATCAGAGTATATGGGCTCCTGTCGGGTATATATCAGTGACACCAGAGTATATGGGCTCCTGTCGGGTATATATCAGTGACACCAGAGTATATGGGCTCCTGTCGGGTATATATCAGTGACACCAGAGTATATGGGCTGCTGTCAGGTATATATCAGTGACATCAGAGTATATGAGCTCCTGCCAGGTATATATCAGTGACACCAGAGTATATGGGCTCCTGTCAGGTATATATCAGTGACATCAGAGTATATGAGCTCCTGCCAGGTATATATCAGTGACACCAGAGTATATGGGCTCCTGTCGGGTATATATCAGTGACACCAGAGTATATGGGCTCCTGTCGGGTATATATCAGTGACACCAGAGTATATGGGCTGCTGTCAGGTATATATCAGTGACATCAGAGTATATGGGCTCCTGTCGGGTATATATCAGTGACATCAGAGTATATGGGCTCCTGTCGGGTATATATCAGTGACATCAGAGTATATGGGCTCCTGTCGGGTATATATCAGTGACATCAGAGTATATGAGCTCCTGCCGGGTATATATCAGTGACATCAGAGTATATGGGCTGCTGTCAGGTATATATCAGTGACATCAGAGTATATGGGCTGCTGTCAGGTATATATCAGTGACATCAGAGTATATGAGCTCCTGCCAGGTATATATCAGTGACACCAGAGTATATGGGCTCCTGCCGGGTATACATCAGTGATATCAGAGTATATGGGCTCCTGTCGGGTATATATCAGTGACACCAGAGTATATGGGCTCCTGTCGGGTATATATCAGTGACACCAGAGTATATGGGCTCCTGTCGGGTATATATCAGTGACACCAGAGTATATGGGCTCCTGTCGGGTATATATCAGTAACACCAGAGTATATGAGCTCCTGTCAGGTATATATCAGTGACATCAGAGTATATGGGCTCCTGTCGGGTATATATCAGTGACACCAGAGTATATGGGCTCCTGCCGGGTATATATCAGTGATATCAGGGTATATGAGCTCCTGCCGGGTATATATCAGTGATATCAGAGTATATGGGCTCCTGTCGGGTATATATCAGTGACACTAGAGTATATGGGCTCCTGTCGGGTATATATCAGTGACACCAGAGTATATGGGCTCCTGTCGGGTATATATCAGTGACACCAGAGTATATGGGCTGCTGTCAGGTATATATCAGTGACATCAGAGTATATGGGCTCCTGTCGGGTATATATCAGTGACATCAGAGTATATGGGCTCCTGTCGGGTATATATCAGTGACATCAGAGTATATGGGCTCCTGTCGGGTATATATCAGTGACATCAGAGTATATGGGCTCCTGTCAGGTATATATCAGTGACATCAGAGTATATGGGCTCCTGTCGGGTATATATCAGTGATATCAGAGTATATGGGTTCCTGTCAGGTATATATCAGTGATATCAGAGTATATGGGCTCCTGTCGGCTATATATCAGTGACATCAGAGTATATGGGCTCCTGTCAGGTATATATCAGAGTATATGGGCTCCTGTCAGATATATATCAGTGACATCAGAGTATATGGGCTCCTGTCGGGTATATATCAGTGATATCAGAGTATATGGGCTCCTGTCAGGTATATATCAGTGACATCAGAGTATATGGGCTCCTGTCGGCTATATATCAGTGACATCAGAGTATATGGTCTCCTGTACGTGGGTGAGACCACACAGCATGCCAGGGAGAGGATGGCAAGCCACAAATCTACAGTATGTACTAAGAAAACATGGCTACCTCTCCCTGATCACTTTGTTGAGCATAACCACTCAGTGGCCCAGTTTAAATTCCAAATAATCGAACAAGTACCTAAATCACGGAGAGGTGGGGACCGTATTAAGCGTCTGAAACTTAGAGAGACGTATTGGATACATAAACTTGATACGTTATCCCCTAGGGGCCTTAATAGGGATATTAATTGGCTCCTCTAACTATCTCTTTTCCATTCAACTTTCAGACTCGCTGATAACCTTTTCTAACCGGTAAGTTTTTTCCTATGTTCCAATTTGATTTTTGTCCTTATTTTTGTCCTTATTTTTATTTTTTTATTTTCAATTATTATTTTTCAATTCATTTTTATCTTTACTTTTATTTTCATTGTTTTTTCTAATTTTCCTTTTTTTAATTTATTTTCATTCCCCCCCCTTTTTTTTATCATTTTTCATTCTCATTTTTTTTTATTTTTCATCTTTTTTCAATTTAAATTTTTATTTATTTTTAATTTTTATTTTCCATTTTCATATTCATTTTCCTTTATTCGTTATTTTTATTTTTTATTTACATAATTTCCATGTATGGCATTCGTTTCTTTACCATCCATTTTCTTTTTTCTTACCGGCTTAACCATTCTTCTCCCACCATTATTATAATATATATTGGTCTGCCTTATCCCTCTGCTTACCCCCGCATCTCTACCTCGCTCCTCCCTGCCTCACACGCCCTAGTATTCCCTGCCACTAACCAACATGGCGATAGTATCGGCCAGCGCGCATGCGCAAGCTTCCCATTATGTGGCGCCGTGTCACGACCGGTCCCGGGTGACGCACTTCCGGTCCGGCGTGACACGGCGCTTCTATTTAAACAGGGCTGACCCTGTCATTGCATCTAGCAGCACTGGCATAGCGCGGGAGCGCTGCCATATAGAAAGCCCCCTAATACAGGTATTTATAGGTATTCATCAGACATGCTATGCTACCATTATGCACGAGTTCTGGGGGTCCTCACAGCACAATTTCTTTTCTGCAGTACCTCCTCTCTTCTGGCTCATTTAGCCCTCACTGTCCTACCTCAGCCACAGGTAATATGTGCTCCCCATCTGGACTCCTACTTTACATCCGTATTTGGTTATAAAATGCATTTGTCTTTTTTACCCTAGTACCTGGCTATTATTCATAGGGGCTGCCATGATTTGTCTTCATTTAAGTGCCATTTCTCTGAAATACATATATCTAAGGTACCTCTTCATTTTCCCTAAAACTTTTCTTCAATGGGATATATTTAGAACTGCAAACAGGGGAATCATATACTACCCATTAGGGTTGAGCATTCCGATACCGAAACCCGGTTCCGATACCTGAAATCCAATGTAAGTCTATGGGAACAAAATATCGGAATATTTTTAATTCCGATATTTTGTTCCCATAGACTTACATTGGATTTCAGGTATCGGAACCGGGTTTCGGTATCGGAATGCTCAACCCTACTACCCATACAATATGTTGTTGCAAGCAACAACTTATATACATTTGAAATCTGTCATCCATTGTTTATAATTTAATATTATTCACAATATTGCTGTTATGTAAATATGTATATTTGTATATATGTTTTTTAGTGCTTTACCTCACTGATTCTGGTTTTCTGATTTTCCTACAGTTACCCATGACTAAGATCCGGGAGGATCGAAACGTTGGGTATTAGTGTATATATGGTATATGTATCTTGTTTTGCTACGTGGCACTTTTCTTCTTTGATGTGGAGAACTACAATAAATATTACTTTATTTGCATCTACTTGATTGACGTGTGCGGTGGATTGTTATTCTCTTATAGGTATATATCAGTGACATCAGAGTATATGGGCTCCTGCCGGGTATATATCAGTGATATCAGAGTATGTGGGCTCCTGCCGGGTATATATCAGTGACATCAGAGTATATGGGCTCCTGCCGGGTATATATCAGTGACATCAGAGTATATGGGCTCCTGTCGGGTATATATCAGTGACATCAGAGTATATGGGCTCCTGTCGGGTATATATCAGTGATATCAGAGTATATGGGCTCCTGTCGGGTATATATCAGTGACACCAGAGTATATGGGCTCCTGTCAGGTATATATCAGTGATATCAGAGTATATGGGCTCCTGTCGGCTATATATCAGTGACATCAGAGTATATGGGCTACCGTCGGGTATATATCAGTGACATCAGAGTATATGGGCTCCTGTCAGGTATATATCAGTGACACCAGAGTATATGGGCTCCTGTCAGGTATACAGGTCCTTCTCAAAAAATTAGCATATAGTGCTAAATTTCATTATTTTCCATAATGTAATGATTACAATTAAACTTTCATATATTTTAGATTCATTACACACCAACTGAAATTTGTCAGGTTTTTTATTGTTTTAATACTGATGATTTTGGCATACAACTCCTGATAACCCAAAAAACCTGTCTCAAAAAATTAACATATCAAGAAAAGGTTCTCTAAACGACCTATTACCCTAATCTTCTGAATCAACTAATTAACTCTAAACACATGCAAAAGATTCCTGAGGCTTTTAAAAACTCCCTGCCTGGTTCATTACTCAAAACCCCCATCATGGGTAAGACTAGCGACCTGACTGATGTCAAGAAGGCCATCATTGACACCCTCAAGCAAGAGGGTAAGACCCAGAAAGAAATTTCTCAACAAATAGGCTGTTCCCAGAGTGCTGTATCAAGGCACCTCAATGGGAAGTCTGTTGGAAGGAAACAATGTGGCAGAAAACGCTGTAAAACGAGAAGAGGTGACCGGACCCTGAGGAAGATTGTGGAGAAGGACCGATTCCAGACCTTGGGGGACCTGAGGAAGCAGTGGACTGAGTCTGGTGTAGAAACATCCAGAGCCACCGTGCACAGGCGTGTGCAGGAAATGGGCTACAGGTGCCGCATTCCCCAGGTAAAGCCACTTTTGAACCATAAACAGCGGCAGAAGCGCCTGACCTGGGCTACAGAGAAGCAGCACTGGACTGTTGCTAAGTGGTCCCAAGTACTTTTTTCTGATGAAAGCAAATTTTGCATGTCATTCGGAAATCAAGGTGCCAGAGTCTGGAGGAAGACTGGGGAGAAGGAAATGCCAAAATGCCTGAAGTCCAGTGTCAAGTACCCACAGTCAGTGATGGTGTGGGGTGCTGTTGTGAATGGACTTCAAATGAGTTCTGAGCAGAGGCTCCCTCTGGTGGTTACAAGCGGTACTGGACTGTCCAGTGAAGATTGTGAGGAGTGGGAATCAGGTGTTACTGACTGGTCTTATATAAGGGAGTCGCCTTCCCATCAGGGTTGCCGGTGATCAATTGTTCTGGTCTCAATCCTTGAGTCCTGTTTCCTTTGTAGCCTGCTGTGTCGTGTCTGCATCTCCTGCTAACAGATAAGTCATTTTCTTCTTTTTGTTTTTGTGCTTGATTTTTGCATTTTGTCCTGCACTTCTGTGGGGCCTTCAGGGTCCCCTCCGGGGGCTTTTGCCCTCTCAGTTTAGTTCAGCCACTGAGGTTTGTACTTTTGCTTTTTCCAGTTTTTTCAGTGGCTGCTGTTTTGATTTTGTTACACCAGAGAACTAATTTAGGTGGTAGAGGTCGTGTGATCTCAGGTGATTTTGAAATTAGTTGAGTTGGTGCTTTTCAGGGTTTTTTGGGATTGCAGTAAGTGCCCTTCCTATCCTTTCTATTTAGGTAGTTTGGGCCCCAACGTTTGCTCATACTATTTTCTGTCTGTGTCAGTATTTCATCTTGTCTAACCGCCATTACATGTTTGGGGGCTTTCTATGTTCTTTGGGGATCTGCTCCGGGGCAGATAGCTTTCCTCTTTCTATCTTTAGGTGTAGTTAGTTTCTCTGGCTGTGACGAGGCGTCTAGGACCAACGTAGGAACGCTCCACGGCTGCCTCTAGTTGTGGTGGTTAGTCAGGGTACTGCAATCTCATAGATTCCAACTTCTCTGGTGTATTGCCTTTTTTACCTGCACTCCTCAGCTACCGAAACATAACAGTATCACCGGCCTAAAAATTGAAAATTGTATGGTACTCACAGAAGGGAAAAAATATTGTGAAAGAAAAAAGGTTGTCAGAGTTGTCAGAGATATTTTTCTGTTTGTTGCATTTTTTTTTCCCTCTGTATCTCTGGGTGCTGGGGAGGATTTTTTTTTTTTTCTCTCAATGGAGTTTGCACAGTTGTCTGGCCGTGTGGATCAGCTTGCCACTGAGGTTCAGAGTATTGCTGCCTATCTTGCTAGGTTGCCTGTTGTGGAACCTAGGATTCCCATGCCAGATTTGTTTTTAGGGGATCGAGCTAAGTTTCAGAATTTCAAAAATAATTGTAAATTGTTTTTTTGCCTTAAAATCTAAGTCCTCAGGGAACGCAGCGCAGCAGGTTCAAATTGTCATCTCTCTCCTGCGCGGCGATCCTCAGGATTGGGCTTTTTCCCTGACACCAGGGGATCCTGTTTTGAGTGATGTTGATGCATTTTTTCAGGCTTTGGGGTTATTGTACGATGAGCCTAATGTCACTGATCAAGCTGAAAAAGCCTTGTTGGCATTAAATTAGGGGCTTGATGACGCTGAGTTATACTGTCAGAGATTCCGTAGGTGGGCAGTCCTGACCAAGTGGAATGACGACGCTTTGGCGGCCCTTTTTCGGAAGGGTCTGTCAGATAATGTAAAGGATGTTATGATGGGATTCTCTGTCCCCTCTGGTCTCAATGATTCTATGTCATTAGCGATTCAAATTGACAGACGTTTGCGTGAGCGGAGAAGTATGCGTGGAATGGTGTTGCCTTGTGAACCTGCTTCTGAACCCATGCAGTGTGATAGAGTGGTGTCTGGGGCACAGCGTCATGAGTTTCGATAGCGCAATGGGTTATGTTTCTACTGTGGTGATGCCTCTCATGCTATTTCAGTCTGCCCTAAGCGGGGAAGATGTTTTGCACGCTCAGTTGTCTTGGGTAGTGTTCAGAATAAGTTTTTATTAACTGTCACTCTGATATGCTCTCTGTCCTCATTTTCTGCTCAGGCTTTCGTTGTTTCTGGAGCAGCTATTAACCTGATGGATTATGATTTTGCTAAACGTTGTGGGTTTCCCTTGATACCCCTACAGAAGTCTATTCCCCTACTGGGGATCGATTCTACCCCTTTGGCTGAGAATAAACCTCAGTTCTCTACTCAGGTGATAATGAGGGTTGAACCTGATCATCAGGAGTGCTGTAAATTTTTGGTTCTGTATAATCAGCATGATATTATCGTACTGGGCTTCCCTTGGTTGCAGTCTCATAATCCTGTTTTGGATTGGAAATCTGTGTCTGTAACCAGTTGGGGCTGCCAATGTGTTAATACCAACACTCCTGTTTTTTCTGCCTCCCCCCAGGCTCAGGATGTTCCTGACTTTTTGATTGATTTTTCTGATGTGTTTAGCGAAAGTAAATCTGCATCCTTGCCTCCCCATAGGAGCTATGACTGCGCTATTGAATTAGTGCCTGGTAGTAAATTCCCTAAAGGTCGCCTTTTTAATTTGTCTGTACCTGAACATGACGCTATGCGGTCTTATATCAAGGAATCATTGGAGAAGGGTCATATCAGACCATCCTCTTCACCCTTAGGTGCCGGTTTTTTCTTTGTGGCCAAAAAGGATGGTTCATTAAGGCCGTGTATTGATTATCGTCTTTTGAACAATATTACTGTAAAATATCAATACCCGTTACCTTTGATTTCTGACCTGTTTTCCAGGGTGAAAAACGCTACTTGGTTTACCAAGCTTGACCTCAGGGGGGCATATAACCTTATTCGCATTAAGCACGGGGATGAATGGAAGACGGCATTCAATACCCCTGAGGGGCATTTTGAGTACCTTGTGATGCCCTTTGGGCTCACTAATGCTCCTTCTGTCTTCCAGTCCTTCATGAATGACATTTTCAGGGATTTTGTGGATAAATTTCTGATTGTTTATTTGGATGATATCTTGATTTTTTCTAATGACTGAGACTCTCATGTGAAACATGTTCGAACTGTATTACAGATTTTGAGAGAGAATGCTCTGTATGTGAAGGGATCAAAGTGTCTTTTTGGCGTACAGAGGATCTCATTTCTGGGATTCATTTTGTCCCCATCTGTTATTGAAATGGACCCGGTCAAGGTTCAGGCCATCTGTGATTGGGTCCAACCTACTTCATTAAAGGCTCTTCAAAGATTTTTGGGTTTTGCCAATTTTTATCGTAAATTTATTGGTAATTTCTCGGTTATTGTTAAACCATTGACTGATTTGACCAGAAAGGGTTCTGATGTGGTGAATTGGCCTCCTGAGGCAGTCTCTGCATTTCAGGAACTTAAGCAGAGATTCACTTCTGCTCCTGTTCTACGGCAGCCTGATGTTTCTCTGCCATTTCAGGTGGAGGTTGATGCCTCTGAAATTGGGGCAGGTGCCGTTTTGTCCCAAAAAGATCCAGAGACCTCTAAAAGTAACCCTTGTGCCTTTTTCTCTCGAAAATTTTCTCCTACTGAACGTAATTATGACGTGGGTAATCGGGAGTTACTGGCCATGAAGTGGGCTTTTGAAGAGTGGAGACATTGGCTGGAGGGAGCCAAACATCAGGTGGTGGTCCTTACGGACCATAAGAATCTGGTTTATCTGGAATCTGCCAAGCGACTCAATCCTAGACAGGCCAGGTGGGCCTTGTTTTTCACACGTTTTAATTTTGTGGTTTCCTTTCTTCCTGGCACTAAGAATGTTAAGGCGGATGCCCTCTCGAGGAGTTTCCTTGCGGACTCTCCTGAGTTATCTGATCCTTCTGTTATTTTGAAAGAGGGTGTAGTTCTTTCCGCCATCTCACCCAATTTGAGACTTGCTCTGGAGGGGTGTCAGGAGGATAGGCCCGAGCGCTGCCCTGTTGGAAAATTGTTTGTCCCGGACCAGTTGAAAAAGAGTGTGATGTCTGAGATTCATTGTTCCGCGTTGGCTGGGCATCCCGGAATTTTTGGTACCAGAGACTTGGTTAGTCGGTCCTTTTGGTGGCCTACCTTGTCTCGTGATGTCAGGGAATTTGTGCAGTCCTGCGGGACTTGCTCTCGCTCCAAGCCTTGCTCTCGCTCTAGTGGTTTGTTGATGCCATTGCCTGTGCCCAAGAGACCATGGACCCATATCTCTATGGATTTCATTTCCGACCTCCCTGTTTCTCAGAGAATGACCGTCATCTGGGTGATTTGTGATAGGTTTTCCAAGATGATACATGTTGTGCCATTGCCTAAGTTGCCTTCCTCCTCTGAATTGGTGCCGTTGTTCCTCCAGCACGTGGTTCGTTTACACGGCATTCCTGAGAACATTGTGTCTGACAGAGGAGTCCAGTTTGTTTCCAGATTTTGGAGGACCTTTTGTTCCAAACTTGGTGTTCAATTGTCTTTCTCCTCGGCGTTTCATCCTCAGACCAATGGTCAAACTGAGAGAACAAACCAGACATTGGAGACTTATCTAAGATGCTTTGTGTCTGCTGATCAGGATGACTGGGTCTCTTTTTTGCCTTTGGCTGAGTTTGCTCTTAATAATAGGGCTAGCTCTGCCACTTTGATGTCTACATTTTTCTGTAATTCTGGGTACATTATGAAGTCCAATTAGCAAGCAGAGACTCTGGTTAGTGAATGAATGAGTTAATTCTGAGGACGCTGGTAGAGACATCTGTTCCCTGGTCGTCAGAATTGTAAGTCTCTTGTCAGAACTGTCAATTTGTGACTATTTGGAGTCAAAGAACGAACTTAGCGGCAAATCACCATTTGTGGTTATAAGACAGGAGAAAATAGAAACCAATGTAAGTCTATGGATCGAAATAGAATATAAACCGATCCGACTCCTGTTCAGGCAGATCTCTCATACCTTGAGAATCTCCAACACGGACCACATCATGCCTCAAGACCATATGTAAGAACCATTGAATGCTTGTTTTATTTTGTACTTCTTTTTGTGTGCTATGAACTTACTTTTCTTCATTTTTGTAATCACTTTTTCTGAATGAACATTAAACAAGTTTTGTTTTATCCATACAAGTCAATATTCTACTTTTTATCCTCACCGTGCTCTTACTTAAAGAAGTGAGAAGAGTTATTTTTTTTATAACATAATGGCGAGCTCAGTCAGTTCTGAAGCTTCTGTGCTATTTTGAGTGGATTCTTTCCCTTGCACACGGGGGTGAGTTTGCTGAAGACACCTGTTGTCCAAGTATCAAGAATTCCACTATTTCACGGCACAAGGATCAGACAGAATCTATAGACGAGTGAGGATTCGTGAAGCTGCCTGCGTCCTATCCAGACGGAGATCTGAGGATTTTAGTAAAGACACAGAGGACCATCCATTGACGGTTGGATCGATACAGGAGAGGACAAGACATTCTATAGGTGAGAAAAATGAATTTCATTTATGATTATTCTAAGAAAAGTAAAATAGATTTTAAGTTTGTCCATAGTCATACAGATTCACAATTATGGTCTAGTTTGTATAGCCAATGTGAAGCAGAAAATCTTAAAATTGATAAGAGGTTTTTCTCAGTAAAAAAGTTACAAAGAAAGCTTCAAAATGTAATGCACATGGTCCGAGTGTATAATAATTTGGTCTTTGAGAAACTGAAACTCATAAAGCATGTACTATCACACAAGACATTGTTCATACTGACACACAGGATGACACACAAGAGCCTGACGGGGATTTCTTTGATTGTCCAAATTGTTTGGTATTGTCTGAACATATTGAACAATTGGAAGATCAAATTGATACTCGAACAGAGTTATTGTCCAAATTGCACAGAGACATAAAAAAGGCTTCTGTTCTTACAAGATCAACAGGTAAACATGAAGACAATGCCGCCACATCATCATTAATACCAGACACACAAGATCCAGATGTTTCAGTAGAAGATTTACAGGCAGATGAATTACAACGGAAAAAATTAAATGACAGAGCCGCACGAATTAATCTGAAAATACATGATCAGTTAATGAAAATTGTAAAAGACATTCCAAATTACAATGATAAGATGGATGCCTTTTATAATGCGAACATTTTTGAATCAAACACAGATAAATTCAATCTTAATGATGAACAAAAAAACAAGATATTCAAAGTATGGTTACCCTCACATATGGAAAAAAGATTACAGATTACACCCATATTAGATGATAATCTTGAAATGACACACAGTACTAAGGAAGATAGACTTAAGGTACTGCCACACTAAACAATCCCGCTAGCGATCACGATAACGACGCATACTAATGCGATCGCTAGCGGGATTGTTTCTATATCGCTGATAGCGGCTTAACTTAGCGATGTCGTTAAGGACGCTATCGCGGTTAGCGATCTCCTTAACGACTTTAGCGGTACAAAAGTACCGCTAAATCGCTAAGAAAAGGTGCCACACTCAGCGATATATACTTACCAGCGGGGGCGCCGACGATAAAATAGGGTCCGGAACGATGTCAGCGACGAGCGAGATCACAGCAGGATCTCAGCAGGGGCCACGTCGCTGGTAGATGCCGCACACAACAACATCGCTAACGGGATCGCTAAATAGTGACGTTTTTTTAGCGATCCCGTTAGCGATGTTGTTTAGTGTGGCATACCCTTTAGACAATTGATATTGTTTACTACTGGCGAAGACACTCCTACAGTTGATGTCTTGGAAAATCTACGAACAAATATTCAGGATGACCCATTTGCTTTTTTAGTAAAATTTGAACAGGCCTATAGGATGGTGATGGATCTTAGGCCTCATCAGGAGCCAACATCTATGATCAGATGTTTTGTAAAAAAGTTCAAATATTTAGATCCTGCCTCAGTACATTTAGCCAATGCTCAGCCATCATTGCAGGAAGCAACAATATTTATCGATAGAGTACGGAGATCCATTAAGCAAAATCAGGTCAAGGCTAAAATAGCTGTAGTTCAAGAGAAAGAAGACAGTCAGCTAAAACCTAGGCCCACAGTAACATCCAAGAACAAAGGTAAAAATGTTACACAAAGGAACAATATCCATTGTTATTTTTGTGGTATACCTGGACACTTAAAATGGCAGTGCAGAAAATTCTTGAGAGCAGAGTCAGAGACAGATACACAAGGAACAGAAAAGCTTGGAAAGGAAAACGGACTCATGCCAAAATCATCCACCAAACCTTCTGCACCTCCATTACATTCTTCTGCACCCACTCATACTGACAACAGACAAAAGCAGTCACCATATGCACCATTAATCAGACAGATCAGAGAAATGACAGTGAAGGAGACAGAGTCCAGAGGCAGAATTCCAAACTTTTTTAAAAGGACACTGGTCTTCTCCCATCTCCTTCATCTTTCTGACAATTACAGACTATCCCTACACCTCATCCATTGGAATTTGTGACTCGAGTTACATTAGATAACTGTGGAAGACCATTTATCAAAGGGAATTTAGCAGGACAAAGTGCTGTTTTTCTTATTGATACAGGAGCTCAATTAAGTGTTACAAATCTTGATTTGAAGCTAAAACCAGATTCACCAGTTTGTACAATTGTTGGTTTTAGTGGAAAAGGTGGAACTAAAGCAACCTTAAGGGTATGCCACACTAAACAGCGTCGCTAACGAGATCGCTAAAATACGTCACTATTTAGCGATCTCGTTCGTGACGCTAACGTGTGTGGCATGTAGCAACGACGTGGCCCCTGCTGTGATCTCGCTGATCGTTCACTAGAGTTCTGGACCGTATTTAGATCGTTGGCGTCCCGCTGGTGAGCCTATATCGCTGTGTCTGGCACCTTTTGTGAGCGATGTGCGCTGTTTTTTACATCGCAATGACCGTTAAAGTCGTTAATGAGATCGCTAACCGCTTTTGAGTCGTTAACGAGATCACTAAGTGTGGCAGCTACTAGAGACATTAAAACGGTCACAAAAACAATCTCATTAGCTTGCGTCGTTATTGAGATCGCTAACGAGATCACTAAGTGTGGCAGTACCTTTAGTTTCTAATGTGACGTTGGAGATACCTAGTTCTTTTAAAACTGGAATTGACATTTGGTATTGTCGCGATTCTGAAAATATACTTGGCACAGATTTTATGCAGAAATTTGGATGGGTAGTCGATCTAGGAAATCAAGTGATCTGGAAAGATTCTAATGGTTGTAAACCTGTTGTCATTGACCCTAGTGATTATAGCCATGTTGGAAGTATTTGCTTAAATGATGTTGTGTCATCAGATCATTTATGGCCTGAAACTGGTGGTGATAAGGTATTGACAGAAATTGTACAGCGATTTCCTTCTCTTTGGGCTCAGTTCAGGAATGAGGTTGGTACAATGAAGGATGTTGTTGTAAATGTGGAAGGCCGAGATCCTCCGCCACAGCGTCAGTATAAATTGCCTCCAGAATCAATTGAGTCTATGTCAAAAATCGTACAGGAATTATTAGATCAAGGTGTTATCCGAAAGGCTAATTCTGTATGTAACAATCCTTTGTGGTGTGTCTTGAAATCTGATGGTTCTTATCGAATGATATTGGATTTACAGATGTTTAACAAACATACTCCCAATGTAGCACCCATTGTTGCAGATACTCATGACATGATGTCAAGGTTGAATGCAAAGGCAAAATACTTCTCTGTACTGGACATCAGTAATGGTTTTTTCAGTATACCTCTTGAAAAGAGTTGTCAGTACAAGTTTGCATTTACTTTCTTGGATGAGCAATATCTGTTTTGCAGGTTACCTCAGGGAGCACATTTGTCACCTAGTGTTTTTCATCAGGCGTTGGCTAAGGTATTATCCAGATTTTCCAGGCCTGATTGCATTTTACAGTATGTGGATGATATTCTGCTGTCTACTGAGGATGAAGAAACACATGTTTCTCTTCTGACAGAATTGTTTGAGCTCTTGCACGATGCAGGGTTGAAACTGAACACCAAGAAGGTCAAATTGATGCAGACTGAGGTCAGATTTTTGGGAGTGTTGTTGAGTCCAGGAAAGAGACAGTCACTGCAGGAAAGAATAGAGGCAATTGCTTCTATACCAATCCCAACATCACACACGGCAGTGCGACATTTCTTGGGTCTTATGAACTATTCAAGGGACTTCATTGAGAATTTTGCAGGAAAGGCCAAACCATTGTATGATCTTTTGAAAAGTGAAAACAGTGATTACTTTGGTCCTTGGGGTGAGGAACAACAAACCTCATTTGAACAATTGAAAATGAATTTACAAAATGCACCTGCTTTGTCCACAGTAGAACCTTCGGCTCCATTTGCTTTGCAAGTACACACATCAGAGACATCTGTGTCTGCTGTACTGTTACAGTTACAGGGAGAAGAGTGGAGAATTTTGGGCTATTTTTCTAAGCTTCTCTCACCTGTTGAAAGAGGTTTTGAGACTTGTGCAAGACACTTGGTAGGTGTGCACTTTGCAGTCAAAGCAACTGAACACATTATCGGGTTCAGCAAAATCATTTTGCAAACTCCTCATTCCACATTAAAACTTCTCTTTGAGAACAATATCCCAGGTGTGTCACATCAGAGATTTGCTCATTGGTTATTGTCATTGTCTCCCAAACAAATTGAGGTGGATTATAAGGCCAAATATGTTCTTCCTCAGTTGATGCAATATGAAGGGCAAACTCACGATTGTTTACAGTCTTTTCAGGATCCCAGTCCATCACTTTTCAGACGGAAGGCAGAGGTAACAGACGAACCAATTTTTGTTGATGGTTCCAGATTCTATTCAGATGGGCACTATTATTCAGGATATGCAATTTTTTACCCCAAAAGAGGACAGATTGTAAAACACAAATTACCAAGTCATTTTTCAGCCCAAAGAGCAGAACTAGAAGCTGTAAAAATGGTACTACAGCTGAATGAAGCTGATGATCAGTGTCCCATGGTAATCTACAGTGATAGTTCTTATGTTGTTAGATCACTGACAGATTATTTGCCAGTCTGGGAAAAAAGAGGCTATGTAGATTCTTCTAATAAGACTCTAGTACATAGTGACACGTTGAAAACAATTTTTGAAATAGCATCAAAAAACCCTAATGGTTTTGCTATTCTCAAGGTCCCTGCCCATAAAAAATCAAATGACGAATTATCTGTTGGAAATGCAACCGCAGATATTTTGGCCAAAGAGGCCGCCCTGACAGGAGAAGAAGTGTTTGAAACTGAACCTCTTGAGGTTTCAGCAGTTCAAAGAACATACACGCATATCCCTTCTTTTGCGGAAGAACAAGAAAAAGACACATCTCTTGTTGCTTCCCGGGTTGATCCAAAACCTCCCTTTGTTTGTGAAAATGGGGTTTTGTGTCGTGACTTAAACGGGGAGTTGCGTCCTGTTGTACCAAAACATCTACAGGTTGAGTTCACAAAATACAATCATGAAAGTTTGGGTCATTTGGGCCAACAGAAATTGTTAGACATTCTCAGAGAGAAATTTTACTGGGAAAAGATGGAAGAGACAGTACAAAGTGTTGTTCAATCATGTCTCATTTGTGCCCAAATTAATCCAAGACCAAAAGGACAGAAACCACCACTACTCCGAACCGCACCTGCAGATGGTCCATGGTCAACATTACAAATCGACTACATTGGACCGTTACCATCAGGTAAAAATGGTCTCAGGTATGCATTGGTTGTAGTAGATGTTTTTTCTAAATGGGTTGAAATTTTACCTGTCAGGAAAGATGATGCTTTGTCTACAGCTAGAGCATTAGTTAATCATGTCTTTTGTACTTGGGGGAACCCAAGAATGATCACCTCTGATCGAGGAAGTCACTTTACAGGAAAAATCATGCAAGCAGTTTGTACTATTCTAGGGGTACAACAACAGTTCCATGTACCTTACCATCCACAGTCTGCTGGTATTGTGGAAAGGATGAATAGAACAATAAAATCCAGAATTGCCAAGATGTTATTGGACAAAGGTAACACTTGGGTTGATGCCGTACCTTTTGTACTGTTGAGTGTGAGAGGAACAACTTCTTCCACAACTCAATTTACTCCTTTTGAACTAATGACAGGAAGAAAAATGCCATTGATTTTTCCACATGAACCATTTTTGTCTACACCTCAAAAAGATGCTGTTGCAAGGTCCAAATGGTTGCAATTGTTACAGGAGAACTTAAAAACGATTCTGTAACGGGTCTGGGAGGCGGAACCTCTGAGCTTTATTATACAAGGAGGCTTTCCTTGTAAAGGAGCGGGTGGCGCCCGGGGAGACGGACAGGAAGTCACGGCAAGTGACAGGGACAGTCTCTGGGTAGACGCGCAGGTAGTCACGGCAAGTGACCGGGGCAGTCTCTGGAGGGACAGGCAGGTAGTCACGGCAAGTGACCGGGGCAGTCTCTGGACAAACAGGCGGGTAGTCACGGCAAGTGACCGGGGCAGTCTCTGGGTAGACAGGCAGGTAGTCACGGCAAGTGACCGGGGCAGTCTCTGGGTAGACAGGCAGGTAGTCACGGCAAGTGACCGGGGCAGTCTCTGGATAAACAGGCAGGCAAGGGGCCGGGGCAGTCTCTGAATGGACAGGTATATACGACCTGAGATGGTGGAGCCTCCCGGTAGGCTAGCAGGCAGATGGCAGATGAGCGCCCCCAAGTGAGCAGGCGAGAGTCTCTGGAATAGCCGATGGACACCGCAGGTGATGGCCGAACCTCCAGGTAGGCTTGCAGGCAGATGGCTGATGAGCGCCCCCAAGTGAGCAGGCGAGAGTCTCTGGAATAGCCGATGGACACCGCAGGTGATGGCCGAACCTCCAGGTAGGCTTGCAGGCAGATGGCTGATGAGCGCCCCCAAGTGAGCAGGCGAGAGTCTCTGGAATTGCCGATGGTCACCGCATGTGACGGCCGAACCTCCAGGCAGGCTTGCGGGCAGGTAGCAGACAGGAAACTGGCAGGAAACAGGCAGGTAACTGGTAACGGACCCTGAGGGCTGAAGCAGAGTTAAACAGTGCAACAACAACATTGCTCGGGCACCTCCATTAAGGAGGAGGTGCTTTACATAAGGTGGAGTCCACCGGCATTGGCCGGGGACCTTTTTTGAAAGATGCGCGCGCCCCTTTAAGAGCGGGGGCGTGCACGCGCGCGCGCCCTAAGCCCAGTGGCAGGGAAGGAGCGCGCAGCCCCAGCAGGGCGGAAGGAGGACGCTGTGTGAGGGTAAGGGGAGCGACGTCCCTGCCTGGCAGAGGACGCTGGCGCAGGGGAACAGCGTCCCTGCCTGGCAGAGGACGCCGGCGCTACAGATTCTTCCACATGCTGCATCAAGAATGCAGAGAATGAAGCCACCATACAAATCCAAATTCAAGAAAGGGGCTCTAGTGATGATTAAAACTGTCAGGAAGAGTGGACCTTGGGAAAGTAACTGGGAAGGTCCCTTTGAGATCATTGAAACCATGGGACAAGTTATGATTCTTGTGCAACCAGCATCTAATGTGGTCAAAAATACCCGCAGACAACAAAAAGTGTGGGTACATGTCGATCAATGCAAATTGTATGTTACAAAATAATGATACTGCATTTCTTTTAGGAAGAAATGGATTCCAATAAGAACTGGAATAGGAAACATCGTGGCCTTGATGGAAGGGATTCAACACCAATCCTTCAGGAGAAAAAGACATTTCCCAGGAAAAACTTTTACCTGATGGGAATCACATTTCTGCTACTTTGTACTATTTCAACTGTGATCTACGCAGAAGATATTTTACATCAAGGAACAAATACTAGTGAAGTGAATGAACCTTTCAAAAGAACTTTACATTCACGGAAACCAAGAGGATCTGAGCTACAGAACCTAAAAGATAAAGACATACCGGCACTGGCGCCGCTATAATGAGGCGACTTGAGCCTATTTCTCAGGCGGCGGCAGCCAGGGGGCGGCAGAGGGAACCCATAACACGTGGTGTGGCTCTCCTTAATCCCTCACACACACACAGTCACTTACCACGTCACAAGACAGAAGACACAGTCAGTTTAATCCCGCTGCTGGCTGGCTGCTGCTTTCCGAAGCCAGGTCGGTGACTCAGACTAGTTATTAATGCATTACAACTGAACTACTGCTGCCTGTTAGTAACTGTGGGACTTGAAAACATGATCTCCTGACAGGACCTGACTCCCCCTCTCTCCTCCCCCCCCCCCCCCGGCCCTCACCCCTGATGGGACTGACTGAGGTGCACTGTGCAGACTAGTGCAGCGATGCCCCTGGGCCTGGAGCAGCGACTCAGCGAGACCCCTCTCCCTCCCTCCCTCATCTGCTGGCCTGGCCAGGGACTCCTCTCCCTTTCAGACACAGCCAGCCAGGCACAAATAGTTAAAAAAAAACCATGATCTCCCGAGTAGAGTTGAGCGATACTTTCCGATATCCAAAAGTATCGGAATCGGAATGGTATCGCCGATACCATTAAAATATCGGCGATACCCGATACCGATACCGGAAATCCAATGTAAGTCTATGGGAACAAAATATCGTAACTAAAAAAACCCCATTCTTTCCTTGTAAACACTAAATATACACACATAGAATACATATATATATATATATATATATATATATATATACATACACATGTCATTGTGACATATATATATACATATTATAGTTTATACACTTCTACATAGTAAAATAGCCTCTGATTCAATTGCCGGGTAAAGTCGGCTTTTGTGAAAAGACAGAAGCACCCGACATGAAATGACACTTGGTTTACATAGAGTTAACCATGTCTTTTCATGTAGTTTGATATCTGATTTGCACAAACAATTACATGAGTGGCTGTGTGCAAAATTTCACACCTGTAGGGGTTAATTAAAGGTGTAAATTCGTTGTAAAAAAACGGACTTTTTTGCTACGAATTTACACCTTTAATTAACCCCTACAGGTGTGAAATTTTGTACACTTACACTCATGTAATTGTTTGTGCAAATCAGATATCAAACTACATGAGAAGACATGGTTAACTCTATGTAAACCAAGTGTCATTTCATGTCGGGTTCTGCATTTTCACAAAAGCCGGCAATTGAATTAGCGGCTATTATACTATGTAGAAGTGTATGAACTATAAATATAAATATATATATATGTGTCACAAACTCAATGACATGTAATATATATATATATATATATATATATATATATATATATGAGGTGTAAAATTGCTGAAAAAAAAAAAATGCGTGGGCTCCCGCCCTATTTTCGCAACCAGACAGACAAAGCCAGTGAGTGGGGGCAGATAATAATAGCCCAGAGAGGGACCATTATTTTTGCCCCCCCCCGGCTACTAACATCTGCCCCCAGACACCCCAGAAAGGGCAAATCTCTAATTAGATTTGCCCTTTCTGGCACTTTGCCCGTCTATTCCCATTGCCCTGTAGCGGTGGCGAATGGGTTAATAAGGGGTTAAAATGACCTTGCAATTGAAAGGTCACTTTAAGCCAGGTTAATAATTGAGAGCTGTCAATTAGACAACTATCAATTATTAATCCTATTGTATGAAAGAAAAATCAAACACACACACTTTAATAAAAAAGAAGTTTAATGAAATAATCACACAGTTTTTGACCATATTTTATTTACCTGCTAAAACCATTTCCTGTAATAAAAATAAAATAATAAAGCAAAATTATTCTTACCAATCCGATGTACAGTCAGGTCCCACGGTGTAATCCTTCAGAAAGGGTTAATGTTTACTGCAGGGACCGCAGCTAATGCTGCAGCCTCACAGTAAACCCCCAAATGAATGAGCTCCTCTCCTGGCTGACAGGAGAGGAAGTGGAAAGCTTAATTGATTGCTTTCCACTTTCACTTCAGGTCAGCCAGGGACACAATCAGTGACGTCAGAGGGAACTGATTAACAAAAATAGGGGTTCCCTTCGAAAAAAAAATGGCATGGGGTCCCCCCTATTTTTGTTAACCAGCCAGATGAAGCAGACCGCTGAGGCCTGGTTTTTCAGGCTGTTAAGGAGCCAAGATCCATGGACCTTGCCAGCCTGATAATACCAGGCCACAGCAGTCTGCATATCTTGGCTGATTAACAAAAATAGGGGATCCCCTCGAAAAAAATTGGCGTGGGGTCCCCCCTATTTTTGTTAACCAGCCAGATGAAGCAGACCGCTGAGGCCTGGTTTTTCAGGCTGGTAAGGATCCAATATCCATGGACCTTGCAAGCCTGATAATACCAGGCCAAAGCAGTCTGCTTAGCTTGGCTGGTTAACAAAAATAGGGGATCCCCTCGAAAAAAAAACGGCGTAGGGGTCCCCCTATTTTTGTTAACCAGCCAAGTAAAATGCAGACTGCTGCGGCCTGGTATTAAAAGACTGTCAAGGCCCATGGATTTTGGCCCTCAACAGCCTGATAATACCAGGCTACAGCAGCCCCACATTTGGCGCATCAAAAGATGTGCCAATTGTGGCACTTTACCCGGCTCTTCCCACTTGCCCTGTAGCGGTGGCAAGCGGGGTAATAAGGGGTTAATGTCACCGTTGATTGCACGGTGACAATAAGCCCGGTTAATAATGGAGAGGCGTCAATAAGACACCGATCCATTATTAATCCCAAAGTTTTTAAATGTGTAAAAAAAGACACAGCAAGAAAAAAGTCTTTTAATGAAATAAAAGAGACAACACAGTTTTCATTTTTTTTATTACTCTCTCATTCCTGCGACGCCATCGATCTCCTGTAAAAAAATAAAAAAAACAAACCAACAGTATACCACCTGTCCGACGCAGTCCATAGTAACGACTGTCCCACGACGATCCAGCTCTGCTACGTCGGAATGACAGGCAGAGCCTGACATCCCAACGCAGCACAGCTGATTACCTGCTTCCCCGGCGGTGACGTCATCGGACTGCTTTACGGCCGCGATTACCCAGCAGTCACTGCAGTTATCGCGAGAAACTGCATGTGACCGCCGGGGAGAAGAGGATGGCGGCCATTAAGCAGTCCGGGATGTGACCGCCGGAGATCTTCTGCCGGGTAAGTGCTGCTGACTCCTGACAGACCCGACCGACGGACACTGACAGTGACAGTGACATTCCGATTCCGGTATCCGATATGACGAAAATATCGGTACTCGGAATCGGAATTCCGATACAGCCAATATCGGCCGATACCCGATATTTGCAGGTTCGGAATGCTCAACCCTACTCCCGAGTCCCGACTCCCCCTCAGCCCCCCCCTCAAGCAGCTCTGCTACATCTTAGGGAAGCTGCAGCCTCCCAACCCCACTGCAGCTGCACTCTTAAAGGGGAACTCTAAGATTATGTGACTATTAGGCCCTGTGCACACTTTGCGTTTTTAGATGCGTTTCCGCTGCGTTTTTCAACGTGCGGAAACGCATCCAACCCGCAGCACAGTGCACATGCAATGTACTCCAATGGGAAACGCATGTCTGCTGTGCACATGCTGCAGAAAAAAACGCGCGGTTTCGCCGCGTTTTATTTTCCGCAGCATGTCAATTCTTTGTGCGGAACTGCAGCGGTTCGGCGCCCATTGACTTGCATTGAGTCGGGCACTTCCGCAGCAAAACCGCAGATCTTAAAAAGATCTGCGGTTTTGCTGCGGGTGAAACCGCTGCAGTTCGGGAGGAGGGAAGTGTGTGGGCAGTGCATGGGCGTGTATAGTGTGCGGCACTATGTGTGTGGGTGGTGCGTGGGCGTGTATAGCGTGCGGCGCTATGTGTGTGGGCAGTGCATGGGTGTGTATAGTGTGCGGCGCTATGTGTGTGGGCGGTGCGTGGGCGTGTATAGTGTGCGGCGCTGTGTGTGTGGGCGGTGCGTGGGCTTGTATAGTGTGCGGCACTGTGTGTGTGGGCGGTGCGTGGTCTTGTATAGTGTGCGGCGCTGTTTGTGGGCGGTGCGTGGGCGTGTATAGTGTGCGGCGCTGTGTGTGGGCGGTGCATGGGCTTGTATAGTGTGCGGCGCTGTGTGTGTGGGCGGTGCGTGGGCTTGTATAGTGTGCAGAGCTGTGTGTGGGTGGTGCGTGGGCGTGTATAGTGTGCGGCGCTGTGTGTGTGGGCGGTGATTGTGCGCCGGTGTCTGCGTGATCGGTGTGCGGGCCTGTGTGCGTGATCGGTGTGCGTGATCTGTGTATGCAGGCATCGTCAGATGGGACTACAAGTCCCATCCGGCGATGCCTGCTACAGTTACAGTGACTAACACATTAGCCAATGATGGGACAGTAGTAGTCCCATCATCCGGCTAATGTGCTGAATGTAAAAAAAAAAAAACCCATACATGACATATAACATACAATGACATACAGAACATGCACATGACATACAACACATAACATTGAGCACATGCTCACCTATTCCCCGACGCCATCGATCTGTGTATTGCTCAGCCGCCCGGGAGAGAATGACGTCACTACAGTTCATTCTCTCACGGCAATGCTGGGTGAGAAAATTCCCACGCAGCATTGCCATAAAGTGAGACAATGAACTCAGGTAACCTCAGTGATGCACTGCAGGAGCCATTGTCTCCTGCTATTGCATCACTGGGAGGCCCTATAGAACGGTGACATCACCCGATGTCACCGTTCTATAGGGGAGACCGTCGTGGGACACTCGTTATTAATTGGACTACGTCGGACAGGGAGTATACGGTTGTTTTATTTTTTTACGTTTTTTTTTTACAGGAGATCGAGGGCGTCGCTTGGATCTGAGCGTGTAATAAAGATATGAAAACCGTGTTGTGTTTTATTTCATTAAAATAATTTATTCTTGTGTGTGTTGTTGTTTTTTAACCCTTTATTCATATAAGATTAATAATGGATGGGCTTCTTATTGACGCCTCTCTATTATTAACCGGGCTTAATATCACCTTACAATAGCAAGGTGATATTAACCCCTTATTACCCCATATCCCACCGCTACAGGGGAGTGGGAAGAGAGGGGCTAAGTGCCGGAATTGGCGCATCGTACAGATGCGCCAATTCTGGGGCGGCTGGGTGCTGGTATTTTTAGCCGGGGGGTCGCCAATATCCATGGCCCCTTCCTAGGCTATGAATATCAGCCCGCAGCTGTCTGCCTAGCCTTTCTGGCTATAAATTATAGGGGGACCCCACGTCATTTTTTTTGGGGTGTCCCCTATTTTAATAGCCAGTAAAGGCTAGCTGCGGGCTGATATTCATAGCCTGGTAAGAGCCATGGGTATTAACCCCTTCCCAGGCTAGAAATATTGGCCCTGGCTGTCGGCTTTCCCCCTCTGGCGCAGAAAATTGCGCGGGAGCCCACGCCATTTTTTTTCCTATATTTTTTTTTTTATTAACTATATTGCGTTAAGATTTTGTGCGTGTGTGTCTTTAACTATGTACCATTTTATCTACCTATATATCTTTATGTCTATCTATATATCTATCTTTATATATATTTCTAACTATTATCCATCTATATGTATTTTCTATCTATCCAACTACTGGTATCTATTATCTATCTATGGCCGGCGTCACACTTGCGAGTGTGATGCAAGTAAGTCGCATGACTTTCTCGCATCAACACCTGGCACGGCCGCCCGCTCTCGGACCCGAGTGTGCAGCTGCATAGAAATACATGCAGGAGCACACTCGGGTCTGAGAGCGGGCGGCCGTGCTGGATGTTGATGCGAGAAAGTCGTGCGACTTACATCACACTCGCAAGTGTGACGCCGGCCTATCTCTATCTGTGTGTGTGTGTGTGTGTGTGTGTGGTGTGTGTGTGTGTGTGTGTGTGTGTGTGTGTGTGTGTGTTAATGGAGTGTGGGTGGGAACAAATGTAAAAGAGGAGGTTGGACAAAAAATGACATCACAAATCTTTTTTTTCTTTTGTTAAACAACATATCTTTATATAGCTGTCAAAACCGCATGAGAAAAATCATGAAAAACCGCGTCAAAACCGCGCCAAAAACCGCATCAAAACCGCGCCTGCGGTTTCTGCCAAGAGGTGCGATTTCTGTGCGGAAAAAATCCGCAGGCAAATCCGAAATGTGTGCACTGGCCCTTACTTGGTTTCCAACTGTAAGGTAATGGGATAGATGATGTCCCTAACTTCCTATCCCCTGGTTTCACAAAGCCATTGTGTGTAGTGCTGATAACACTTTGACAGCACTGCAGCCAATCAGTGACATCAGCAGCTGGTGACCTCATCTCGGGAAGAAGAGTAGAGCTCACTGATTGGCTGCAGCGCTGTCTGCGTGACGGCAGTACTGCTGACTCGTCTCCCTTTCAGACACAGGCAGGGGCGCCGCCATAATGAGGCGAGTTGAGCTTTTGTCTCAGGCGGCGGCAGCCAGGGGGCGGCAGAGCAGAACTCATAACACCAGCGCCGCTCAATGTGTGAGAGGAAGTGAGAAGGAAGCTGCCGGATCGTGGAGAGGTGAGTCTGGCCGCTGTGCCTGTGAAGCTGCTGTGTGTGTGTGTGTGACGCTGTGTGTATGTACAGTTAGGTCCATATATATTTGGACAGAAACAACATTTATCTAATTTTGGTTCTAGACATTACCACAATGAATTTTAAACAAAAAAAATTCAGATACAGTTGAAGTCCAGACTTTCAGCTTTCATTTGAGGGTATCCACATTAAAATTGGATGAAGGGTTTAGGAGTTTCAGCTCCTTAACATGTGCCACCCTGTTTTTAAAGGGACCAAAAGTAATTGGACAAATGACTCCAAGGCTATTTCATGGACAGGTGTGGGCAATCCCTTTGTTATGTCATTCTCAATTAAGCAGATGAAAGGGCCGGAGTTGATTTGAGGTGTGGTGTTTGCATTTGGAAGGTTTTGCTGTGAAGGAAACATGCGGTCACAGGAGCTCTCCATGCAGGTGAAACAAGCCATCCTTAAGCTGCAAGAACAGAAAAAAACCCATCCAAGAAATTGCTACAAGATTAGAAGTGGCAAAATCTACAATTTGGTACATCCTGAGAAAGAAAGAAAGCTGTTATGTTTCGGCTGAGGAGTGCAGGTAAAAAAGGCAATACACCAGAGCAGTTGGAATCTATGAGATTGCAGTACCCTGACTAACCACCACAACTAGAGGCAGCCGTGGAGCGTTCCTACGTTGGTCCTAGACGCCTCGTCACAGCCTGAGAAACTAACTACACCTAAAGATAGATATAGGAAAGCTATCTGCCCCGGAGCAGAACCCCAAAGATAATAGAAAGCCCCCAAACATGTAATGGCGGTTAGACAAGATGAAATACTGACACAGAAAGAAAACAGTATGAGCAAACGCTGGGGCCCAAACTAACTAAATAGAAAAGGATAGGAAGGGTACTTACTGCAATCCCAGAAAACCCTGAAAAGCACCAACTCTACTAATTTCAAAAAAAACACCTGAGATCACACGACCTCTTCCACCTAAATTAGTTCTCTGGTGTAACAAAATCAAAACAGCAGCCACTGAAAAAACTGGAAAAAGCAAAAGTACAAACATCAGTGGCTGAACAAAACTGAGAGGGCAGAAGCCCCCGGAGGGGACCCTGAAGGCCCCCACAGAAGTGCAGGACAAAATGCAAAAATATAGCACAAACACAAAAGAAGAAAATGTCTTATCTGTTAGCAGGAGATGCAGACACGACACAGAAGGCTACAAGGGAAACTGGAATAAAGGATTCAGACCAGAACAATTGATCACCGGCAACCCTGATGGGAAGGTGACTCCCTTATATAAGACCAGTCAGTAACACCTGATTCCCAGTCCTCACTGGACAGACTAGCACCGCTTGTTTTTCAAATATATTTATTGATTTTAAATTGTAGGGGAAGTAAAGGGGAGGGAGGGAGGGTAATTGGAAGGGGGAAGAGATAAACAAAATTAAAGTTAGAGAACTCATAATTTATATTACAAGCAGTCGTGACAATGATCCATATCAGTTACAGCAAGTGTGTCATGTAAAGCCTATTATTAACTATACTATAACAATGAAAGCAAAAGTGGGAAAGAGAGAATAGGAAGAGAAAGAAAAAGGAGTCCTGGTATCTACGACTGGTATGAGAGTTCAGCATTATTAAGGTTTGGTATATAAAGAATTCCAAAGTTCCCATTTTTTGTTGTATCTTGTTAAACAACTATTGATTGTGGCGAACCTTAGTTCCAGTGAGTTATGTAGATGTAGTCTGTCCATAAAGTCGGAAAACTTAGGTACATCTGGTTCTTTCCAATAGAGAGCTATTAGATTTTTAACAACTAATAATGTGTGGATTACAACGAATCTCAATGATGGATGCACTTTGTCCAAGTCTATGGAAAGTAGGGCAGTTTGGGGGGTGAGTGTTAGTTCTTTATTGAGGAGAATATTTAAATTATGAGAGACCTGATTCCACAGAGGTCTGATCTTTGGGCAATACCAGAAGATATGGATTAAATTGCCCGGATACCCACAACCCCTCCAGCATAAAGGTGAATTATCTTTGTTGATGTGTGACAACCTTGAGGGGGTGTAGTACCACCTAGCTGACAGTTTGTAGTAAGATTCGTGGAGAAGCATAGAGATGTTGGATTTATAAGTGTTCTTTATTGCCTCTACCCATTGATCTATGCTCAATGGCGTTCTCAGATCTCTCTCCCATCGGGACATGTAGGCATTTTTATGGAGTTGGCTGTCCTTATTGATATAGTCGTATAGGTATTTTGTACTCCAAAAAATTTTATGTTCTGTATTATTTAGAAGTAAGGATATTATTTCAGCTTTGGGAGATTTCTTGTGGGTACATTTTTGGATGTGGTCCTTTAAAATAGTGAAAAATATGAAGTCTGAGGAGGGAATATTAAATTTATTTCTTAATTCCGCAAACCTTATGAAGGTGTTGTTATCATATATATCTTTGATTGTTTTAATCCCTGCCATGGTCCAACTCTCTGGAATCTGGAATTTATACCTGGAAGCAATTAGGGACAATGGAAAATTGTTCAATAAACGTGATCTGTCATCTCCCCTGAGGGGTTTTGCGAGTTTTACCCACGCGGAAGTTAAAGCATGAAAGATGGGGTGTCGTTTATGTACCTTAGTTTCGAAAATTTGATTGAATAAAAAATCTTTTAATGGGCAGCTATTGCTTTGTGCCTTTTCTAGGTCTAGCCAGGCTGGAGATAGTTTCTCGTTAACCCAAAATATACTTTGTTTAATTAGATTAGTTTGGGAATACGCTGTAATGTTTGGTACTCCAAGTCCCCCGTTAGCTTTCTTTATACAGAATATTTTTGGCTACTCTGGCCCTTTTCCCATTCCAGATGAAAGAGTTCAGAGTAGCTTGTAATTTATCTAGAAATGGTGTCGGGAAGCTTAGAGGTAGGGATCTAAAGAAATATAAGATTTTTGGGAGGATGCATGACTTAATCGCGAGGATTTTCCCTATTCACGACAGGCCCAGGCTCTTCCATCCTCGGAGATCATTGGATACTGTTTCGGTAATTTTATTGCAGTTGGCTTTAACAGTTAAATTAATTTTTTTTGTAAAGAGTATTCCCAGATATGTAATCATGTCTTCCTTCCACTCAAAATCTGTTATTCTTTGCAAAGTAGTGATAATCTGTTCGCTTAAATTGAAGTATAGTGCCTTGGATTTTTGACCGTTTATTTTGAAGTACGAAATCTTGGTGAAAAGGTCTAATATCTTTTGTAAATAGACTATAGAATTTATGGGGTTTGTTAAAGTTAATAATAAGTCGTCTGCAAACAGACTAACTTTATAGTGACGTGTGGCGGTGTTGAACCCTGAAATGGAGTCCTCACTTCTGATCCTCTCCGCCAGGGGTTCTATGGCCAAGGCGAATAGCAGTGGTGATAGGGGGCATCCCTGTCTCGTACCATTGCTAATGGGGAAGGTTCTGGATAGGTGATTATTTACATATATCCTTGCACTCGGATGAGAGTAAAGGGCGAAAATAGAGTTCATTAGTTTGTTATCAAAACCAAATTTTAACATGACCTCTCTGAGGTAGACCCAGCTGACTCTATCAAACGCTTTTTCAGCGTCTAGTGTTAGGACCACAGAGGGAATACATGAGGTGTTAATTGCATCAATAGTGTTGATTAGTCTTCTTGTTCCATCCGAAGCCTGACGACCTTCAATAAAGCCGATCTGATCGTTATTAATGAGCTTGGGAAGAGTGCTTTTCATTCTGTCGGCTAGAATTTTCGCGTAGATTTTAACTAGCACCGCTTGTAACCACCAGAGGGAGCCTCTGCTCAGAACTCATCTCAAACCCATTCACAACAGAAAGCACTGGTGAACTCATCAATCCAAAAAGACCTGGGAGCCCACGGAAGACAACAGTGGTTGATGATCGCCGCATACTGTCTTTGGTGAAGAAGAACCCGTTCACAACATCAACTGAAGTCCAGAACACTCTCAGTGAAGTAGGTGTATCTGTCTCTAAGTCAACAGTAAAGAGAAGACTCCATGAAAGTAAATACAAAGGGTTCACATCTAGATGCAAACCATTCATCAATTCCAAAAATAGACAGGCCAGAGTTAAATTTGCTGAAAAACACCTCCAGAAGCCAGCTCAGTTCTGGAAAAGTATTCAATGGACAGATGAGACAAAGATCAACCTGTACCAGAATGATGGGAAGCCAAAAGTTTGGAGAAGAAAGGGAACGGCACATGATCCAAGGCACACCACATCCTCTGTAAAACATGGTGGAGGCAACGTGATGGCATGGGCATGCATGGCTTTCAATGACACTGGGTCACTTGTGTTTATTGATGACATAACAGCAGACAAGAGTAGCCAGATGAATTCTGAAGTGTACCGGGATATACTTTCAGCCCAGATTCAGCCAAATGCTGCAAACTTGATTGGACGGCGCTTCATAGTACAGATGGATAATGACCCCAAGCATGCAGCCAACGCTACACAGGAGTTCATGAGTGCAAAAAAGTGGAACATTCTTCAATGGCCAAGTCAATCACCAGATCTTAACCCAATTGAGCATGCATTTCACTTGCTCAAATCCAGACTTAAGAGGGAAAGACCCACAAACAAGCAAGACCTGAAGGCTGCGGCTGTAAAGGCCTGGCAAAGCATTAAGTAGGAGGAAACCCAGCGTTTGGTGATGTCCATGGGTTCCAGACTTAAGGCAGTGATTGCCTCCAAAGGATTCGCCACAAAATATTGAAAATAAAAATATTTTGTTTGGGTTATGTTTATTTGTCCAATTACTTTTGACCTCCTAAAATGTGGAGTGTTTGTAAAGAAATGTGTACAATTCCTACATTTTCTAACACATATTTTTGTTCAACCCTTCAAATTAAACGTTACAATCTGCACTTGAATTCTGTTGTAGAGGTTTCATTTCAAATCCAATGTGGTGGCATGCAGAGCCCAACTCGCGAAAATTGTGTCACTGTCCAAATACTTCTGGCCCTGACTGTATGTATGTGTGTGTGTGTGTGTGATAGATGAGGAAGCGATATCAGCGTTGGAACGGGCAGAGGTGAGTAGTTTTTTTTTTATGCAAGGCCATTATTCAGTATGGAGCATCATGTGGGGCCATTTTACTGTATGCAGCAGTATATGGGGCCATTATTCAGTAGTTTTTTTCTTTCCCATCTTTCTTTCTCTCTGTTCTTTTTCTTTCTCTCTGTTCTTTCTTTCCCCTCTTTCTATCTCTGTTCTTTCTTTTTCTTTCTCTCTCTGTTCTTTCTTTCTCTTTTCACTCTATCTTTCTGTTCTTTCTCTCTGTTTTCTTTATTTCTCTTTCTCTCTCTCTGTTCTTTGTTTCCCATCTTTCTTTCTCTCTATCTCTCTGTTCTTTCTTTCTCTCTTTGTTCTTTCTTTCCCCTATTTCTTTTTTTCTCTGTTCTTTTTTTCTGTCCCCTCTTTCTTTTTCTGTTCTTTTTTTCTCTCTGTTCTTTCTTTCCTGTCTTTTTCTCTCGCTCTGTTCTTTTCTCTCTGTTCTTTCTTTTCCCTTTCTTTGTTTATTTATTTCTCTCTACTTTCTCTCTATTCTTTCTTGCTTTCCCCTCTTTCTCTCTCTCCTTTCTCTCTGTTTTCTTTTTTCTCTCTCTGTTCTTTTACTCAGTACCAGTGTGCCCATAGTACCAGTCACTGTGCCCTCAGTACCAGTCAGTGTGATCACCAGTGCTAAATGCGTGTGGTCTGGGCGTGGACATGGGTGTGACTAGTTGTGAAATGGGTGTGGTCAGGGCGTGGCCTAAAATTTGCCGCAGCGCGCATAGCGCGCCGCAACCTTCCTCGCTCGAATTGGGGGGCGCCGTTTTCAAGTTCGCCTCAGGCAGCACAGAGGCTAGGTTCACCCCTGCATACCGGACGATTCAGTAGATATTACCGGAAACATTTGCATGGGTTATGGTGTAAAATGCTGCATTGAGTTACACTTCATACACGACACTAATATCATATTACGTGCTACCACAGGACCTAAGACTAGGTTTACACAGTTACAAGGAGATTATGTACATAATAATAAGGCAGGCACATGGGAATGTAATCTTACAGATACGTTATACTGGAATATTGAGATAAGAGGGAAAGAAAAAGCTGTGTGGTCAGGTGATATAACAAATGATATGATCTCAAAAGGGAGAGTTGGAAGATCCAAAGCAGATATTTGGTTAAGGACACAACTTTTTGGAAAAATTTTGGATCCTTCATTACTTTCCATTACAGAAGGAGATGAAGATTGGGTAAAAACTTGGAACTTCCAGATAACCAGAGAATCAGTACAGGTACAGGTGTCTGTAGTTTTTACAGTAACTAATACTATAGCTCCAGAAGTAAGGGTTACACCACAAGCGGTACATAGTCAAGAACATATGTCTCATTTATTATTAAAATGCAACACAAGGTTGGAATTACCTTCAGAATCTCTGTTAACATGGACCAAAGATAGATTATTTTTGGGAAGTTTTTCGAATGGTCCAACAAATGTTATACACAGAGGTCAATCCGGTAATGTGAGATGGTTGAATAAGAATTTTATTTTTTCTCTACACAATCCATCTCCTAAGGATTCCGGATTGTATCAATGTTGCGTTTTAACAAAAAATAATTACAAACAATGTAAAGATGTAAAGGTAAATATATGGTCAGCAGTAGATAATGTATGCACACAGACAAGATTTCAACCATCTACTCCTTTCCAAATCAACCAATTCCAATCTAAACCTCTATTACGAGATGGAGTGTTTATGACCATGATATGGACTTTTAACATGTCTAACTGGAAAATCTCTTCTAGATATCCCCAATGTCAATCACATCTCATTAACATGGAAATGGGAATAGAACAATGGTTTGGGAAAAGAACTTCAACACAGGTTACAAGTAAGAGAGGAGTGTTAGAAGGTATTTTGGGGGATTAGGAACAATGGGAAGTCTAATTAATAGTATAGACATTCATACTCTTAAATTCGATCTAGAAAATATTGGGTATATTGGAGGTAAAGGGGTGAAGATTCAGAAAAGTTTGAATCAACTTCTTGAAAAGATGGTTTTGGACACTGCTGCTGTACTGGGATCTTCTGTATCACATCTACAAGAATATTCCACCAATCTGAAGATGATTGCACAAGCATTACAAAGTGGAATTACACCTTTAGGATTAATGAGAAATTTGCCTACAGAATATAATTTTGCATTAAATCATACAGATTTATGGGTAAATAAGTGGTTAGGATGTGAACAGAATATTTGTGTAGGAACATCACTAATTCCAGTGTCAGGAAGAGAAGAAACCCTGGTTCCTATAACTGTTTTTGGAATTCCTGTTAGTCATACACAATTGTTATATTATCATTTACAGTACACAGATTTTGCATTTGACGGCACAAACACTGAACAATTGGATATTTCTTCATGCTTAAATTTTGTTTCTAAGGTAATGTGTTTACCTGGACAAGATAAAGTCATTTATCATTCATGTTTCCATAATCATACCTCATGTCATGCCAGAGTTGAGAATGTACACACGATATATGACTTGGTGACACCAGTAAGCGCTAATAAGATTTGTTTCCAAGTTATGTCAGAAAAAGAAGTTGTTTCTGCATTCTTTTCATCTTGTGTACATGCTGAAAATCTGACAATAGGTTTATATTGTATTGAAGGAAATGTGAAAACTCTCGCAAAGAAGGAAGGAAACATTAATATTACGTCTATAGGCTCAAGAAATCTGAAAATCCTTCCAATACAGTTCACTTTGTCCCAAATAAATAATTTCCTTGGAATATGTGGACAAATGAGATAAAGAAAGACAAGGGTTTGTTAAATTTGTTAACAAAACAATTAAAATAAGCTGAAATTGTATTTAGACATGAGCAGGGTAATTTAAATGATATTGAACATGAATGGACAGGTATGTCAGGCTCATCTTGGTGGAGAAATTTAGGAAAATCAGTAACTAGTTGGTCACAGTCTTCAGCGAAAATGGCAGCAGGAAATGTATTATCTAATCCTATTGTGATTATATTCATTATAGTTTTGCTGTGTATCATATATCAAATAGTTATCATGTGTAAAATTAAGAGAATTTATAAGAAGATAAAGACAGAGATGAAAAAGGAAGATGACATTTTAAGAGAGCTGTTAAAACGAAAAAATGTAACTCTGATTTAAATTTATTTTCGTTTGGAAATTCTGATGACATTCAAAACAGATGTTGATACAAGGTTTTCAGAATAAAGAATGAATGTGATACGAAGGGTGAAAGAATGAGTTTAGGATTGATTATGATATTTCTTAAATCATAATCAGGGGGGACTGTAAAATATTAGTATTTCAATAATAAAATATAGATCATTGAACATATACATTATGAAGTCCAATTAGCAAGCAGAGACTCTGGTTAGTGAATGAATGAGTTAATTCTGAGGACGCTGGTAGAGACATCTGTTCCCTGGTCGTCAGAATTGTAAGTCTCTTGTCAGAACTGTCAATTTGTGACTATTTGGAGGTAGTAAATGGTTCCAAAGGTCATAGGCCATAGGTTTAAGTTTTTCAAAATAAGGTATCATATAAATAACTAATGTATATTCCATAAGTTACTAATGTTCTTCTAATATGGTAAAAGAACGAACTTAGCGGCAAATCACCATTTGTGGTTATAAGACAGGAGAAAATAGAAACCAATGTAAGTCTATGGATCGAAATAGAATATAAACCGATCCGACTCCTGTTCAGGCAGATCTCTCATACCTTGAGAATCTCCAACACGGACCACATCATGCCTCAAGACCATATGTAAGAACCATTGAATGCTTGTTTTATTTTGTACTTCTTTTTGTGTGCTATGAACTTACTTTTCTTCATTTTTGTAATCACTTTTTCTGAATGAACATTAAACAAGTTTTGTTTTATCCATACAAGTCAATATTCTACTTTTTATCCTCACTGTGCTCTTAAAGAAGTGAGAAGGGTTATTTTTTTTATAACAACAGTGTAGCAGGAAGTGGGTTTTGTCCTCTATGGCCTCCTGGTCACAGTGTTGGCATAGTCTTTCCTCCCTGGGCTTGTAGCTCTACCTATGTCGGCCGGATTCGATGGCCAGACTGTGGGCACTGAGTCTATACCGGCTCAGGATCTTGTGGTCTCTGGTGTCCGGGAGTTTCTCCAGGTATGGGGCCAGTCTGTAGTCTCTCTGTAGACTCCGGTACATGGTCAGTTTCTGGGAGCTGATGATGTCGTTCTTCCAGTCACTGACATACCTCTCCTGGCCTTCGTCTACCATCTTCCTGATTTCGGCTTTTGTCAGGTTGTTGTGATTGGTGTTCTGGTCAGGTTGGGCTTGGGTGAGCTGTTCCGAGGGTCCTAGTTTTTCTGTTTCACCTACGTGTGTCAGGGCTTTATGGTGATGGGAGCTTGGATTGCTCCTATGTAGGTGAGCCCGGAATGACAATGCCCTCTTTAGAACCGTTAGGTGTAGAGGGAATCTGCCCAGCTCGGCCCGGCAGGCACTGTTGGAGGTGCTCCGATGGACTTGGAGAAGGTGCTTGCAGAATTCCAGGTGGAATATTTCTGTTGGGCTGGAATCCCACCTTGACCAGTCTGGGTAGGTGTGAGGACCCCAGACTTCACTGCCATACAGGAGGATTGGGGCGATGACAGAGTCGAAGATTTTTAACCAGACCCTCACTGGTGGTTTCAGATGGTAGAGTTTCCTTTGGATGCCATAGAAGGTTTTACATGCCTTGTCTTTCAGGGTCTCTATGGCTTGTTTGAAGCTTCCTGACCGGTGAATCTCTAGGCCCAGGTAGGTATATTTGTCTGTTCCTGTAAGGGCGCAGTTGTTGAGGACAAATGAAGGGTGCTGGTCTAATTTTCTCTTTCTCCTCTGGAACACCATGATGTTGGTTTTCTTTAGGTTGACCGGTAGTGCCCAGGTGGAGCTGAATTTCTCTAAGATTTTCAGGTTGTCTTGGAGGCCTTTCTCGGTTGGTGACAGAAGCAGCTGGTCATCTTCATATAGCAGGAATTTCACCTGGGTGTCGTGGAGGGTGGGACCTGGTGCTGTGGAAGATTCCAGAGCGGTAGCCAGCTCGTTGATGTAAATGTTGAAGAGCGTTGGTCTTAGGCTGCAGCCTTGTCTGACTCCACGGCTCTGCTGGAAATAAGCCAATGTAAGGTTCTGTGTATCTGTTTCTGAAACTCAGTTTGTTCGTCTGCCATTTTGCTTTCTGTTTTGCTGCAGCTATCTTGCCCTCAGTCAAAATGGAGTTTTCCAGCTTGCATGTTCCCGCCCTGATTCTCTCCGTTTGCTTCTTAAACAGCCACAGCTGAGTAATCAGTGCTTCAGAATCTAGCCTGCAGTGAACCTGTGTTCTGACTCCTGAAGCCTTGGACCTTGTACTCCAGCTATTCCTACTGAGGAACTCTGAAGCACTTGTGGACTCTGAACTCTGCTCTTGAGAGCCTCACGTTTGCACGGACTTGCGGTAACAGAGAAGAAGATCTGAATCTGTTGTGGAGAGTTATTGCTGAGCTTAGATTACTCTGGCCTGCTGTGTCTCCTGCTTCTGTGTTTGCAACCTGTGTGTTTATTTTTGCCAATTTGTATGAAGCAATACAAGACTTTCTTTATCAACCTGTGTCTCAAGTATTTTCATCGCACCCAAGCACAAGACGCTATATGAACTGTACCACATACATTACAAGATTCTGAAGCCAAACGTTAGTGTCTGCTGGGTCTGGAAAGGCTTGTCTGCTGTACTGTGGATATCGGATGTCCGGTTGTACTTTCTGTGATGACAGTGGTTGTGACTTCTCACAACCATTCCAGGTGAGCAATTCCCTTAAGTTTTTTTTTCTGCAGTGTTATCACAGGTAAACACTATTGTTTTTTTTTTTTTTTTTCCTCTTCTCTTTTTGTCTGCTGAAACTCTGGATATCAGATGTCTGGTTGAAAGCTTTCTGTGATGATAGTGGTTGTGACTTCTCACAACCATTCCAGGTGAGCAGTTCCCTTAAAGTTTTTTCTTTCTTCAGTGTTGCCACAGGTGAACACTATTGTTTTTTTTTCTCTCTCTTCTTCCAGTATCCTGTCTTAAAAGATCTGGAAAATGGAGGCCCGCATAAAGGAACTTTGCGGAGTGACTGATAATATCCTTGCAGATTTGCAGAATATAAAGACCCGTCTTACAAATCTTCAGGACCTAAATAATCACAATTTGCAAGTGGTTGGACAGACTACCCAGGATTTGCGAGCCAGGATTGAGGTTCTGGAGGGGCGAGTCCAGGCTCCTGCCGTGGCCCCGAGTTCTGGGATTCCCAAGTTGCCCCCTTTTCGTTTTGGTGGTGAACGTGAAAAATTCAGGGGATTTGTTAATCAATGCAATCTTTTTTTTTCTGCACATGCTTCACAATTTCCTACTGAACGATCTAAGGTGCTTACTATAATTATGTTGCTTACCAACAAGGCTTTGATATGGGCAAACCCTCTGATTGAGACTGAGGATGATTGTTTGAATCACCTTGATGATTTTATTTCAGCCATGGGGCAGGTGTTTGATGACCCCAATCGAGGTGCAACAGCTGAAGCAGCCATGTTAGCTTTGCGCCAAGGTAAGCACTCGGTAGCTGAATATGCCTTGGATTTCAGGAGATGGGCCCTTGATACCACCTGGGACAATTCCGCCAAAAAATCTATTTTTCGAAAGGGGTTATCCCCACTAATTAAGGATGAACTTGCTCGTGCCGACCCTCCCACTGCGTTAGGTGACTTTATTAACTACTGCATCCGTATTGATACTCGTTTAACTGAACGCAGGCAAGAGAGATGGTTCGAAAGCAATCGTACTAACCTTTTCCTACCTTCCTCTCCAGCTAAGGAACCTTTGAATAGGATTACACGGGAACCTGAACCTGAACCCATGCAGGTAGACTCTTTACTACGACGAGTTAGTGATGCACGCAAGGAACATCGTTTTAAGGAGAATCTATGTTTTTATTGTGGTAAGTCAGGGCACTTTATTATTAACTGTCCCAGCCGTTCTCGCAAGACTACTGCAGCACTCATTCATTGTGAGTGTTGCGAGAGGGGATCTGTCAGGTCCGAGCCTCAGGCTCCAGAGAGAGCTGCAGCAACAGATCTTGATTTCTCGGACTTAAACTCCGTTACCTCTGAGGACGTTGACTGTGTAAATGCTGCCATCTTTCAAGTTTCCTCAGCGGTGTCCCAGCTGAGTTGTAAGAAAAACAATTCTCACTGTTTTCTTTCCATCAAACTCTGGGTTGACTCAGCCTGGGTGTCTAGCTCTGCTATGATCGACTCAGGTGCAAGTGGAAATTTTATGGATGTCTCCTTTGCTCTAAAACAGGGAATACGTTCAGTGAAGAAGGCTGCTCCAGTACAGATGGAAACTGTGGATGGTTCCCTGCTGACCTCTGGACCAGTGGATCAGGAAACAGAGCCTTTAAAGGTTCTTATGGGTAAAGATCATCAAGAGAAACTGTCCTTTATGCTTATCTCTTCTCCTCACTTTCCCATTATTCTAGGGCTACCATGGCTGCAGGCTCAGAATCCTACCATTAACTGGGAGACCAAGGAATTACACTTTCCAGAGAAACAGATGAGTCCAAAAATTTCAGCTTGCTCTGTTCCTAAAGGAACCATATCAGTCCCTGAACTACCAGCTGTATACCAGGACTATGTGGATTTATGTGACAAGAAGAACGCTGACCAGCTTCCTCCTCACCGTCCATATGATTGTCCAATTGAATTATTGCCTGGAGCAGAGATACCTTTTGGTAAGATCTACCCCCTGGCGGGGCCCGAGCTGAAGGCTTTAAAAGAGTACATAGACGAAAATCTAGCCAAGGGCTTCATACGCCCCTCTTCATCTCCTGCAGGGGCACCCATATTCTTTGTAAAGAAGAAAGATGGATCCCTGAGACCATGCGTAGACTATAGGGAACTCAATAAGGTTACTATTAGAAACCGTTATCCATTGCCTTTAATCCCTGAGTTATTGGAGAGAGTGCGACATGCCAAAATTTTTTCTAAACTAGATCTTCGTGGGGCCTATAACTTAGTCCGTATTAGACCTGGGGATGAATGGAAGACTGCATTCAGGTCACGCTATGGACACTTTGAATATCTGGTTATGCCTTTTGGTCTGAGTACCGCCCCAGCCACTTTCCAACACTTGGTGAATGACATCTTCAGGGATCTCCTAGATACATTTGTGGTAATTTATTTGGATGATATTTTAATTTTTTCTAACTCCACAGAGGAACATCATGGACATGTGAGAATGGTCTTGGAACGTCTAAGACAAAATCATCTTTACATCAAGCTTGAAAAGTGTGAATTCCATAAGACCGAAATTCAATTTCTGGGGTATGTACTGTCTACACAAGGAATTAGTATGGATGGAAGTAAAACCCAGGCCATCAATGATTGGCCAAGTCCTAGAAATGTGAAGGAGGTACAGCGCTTCATCGGGTTTGCAAACTTCTATAGACGTTTCATTAGAAATTTCTCTGAGGTAGTGTCACCTATCACCCAACTTACCCGGAAAGAGTCTAAGTTCTCCTGGACTCCCCAAGCCCAGGAAGCATTTTCCCGTCTAAAAGATAAATTTACCACTGCACCTATCCTAGTACATCCCAACCCAGAGCTTGCCTTCATAATAGAGGTGGATGCTTCAGACTGTGCCGTGGGAGCTATACTCTCTCAGAGAACAGGTGAGAAGAATGTCTTGCATCCCTGTGCCTTCTTTTCCCAGCAGTTGTCTTCGGCTGAGAAGAACTACGATGTGGGCAATAGAGAGTTGTTGGCCATTATTGCCGCCTTCAAAGAATGGAGACACCTTCTTCAAGGAGCTGCACAGCAAATAGTCGTTCTGACAGACCATCGTAATCTTGAGTTTATCAGGTCGGCTAAGTGCCTGACTCCTCGCCAGGCTCGCTGGAATCTTTTCTTAAACCAATTTAATTTTATTATTTCTTATAGACCAGGATCGCGCAATGGAAAGGCTGATGCACTCTCTAGGATTTACTCAGCAGAGACACGTCCAATTACTCCTCCTAAGACTATTCTTCCTGACTCTAGATTCCTAGGAGTGATTCATCATCAAGACCTAATTAAAGACATCAAGGAAGCATACCATGCGGATTCTTTTTTGGCTCAACCCCCAAGGGACGTAAGTCTTGTCTTTAAGAATGGTGTGTGGATTCTGGGACAACGTCTGTATATACCTGAAACAGTCAGATTGAGAGTATTGCAACTCATTCACGATTCCAAAATAGCCGGGCATAGAGGGATTCTAAAGACACAGGAATTTCTTTCTCGTTTCTTTTGGTGGCCCACTTGTAGGAAGGATGTTTTGGACTATGTCACTTCGTGTGAGGTTTGTGCAAGATGCAAAACACCTCGCTCTTCACCAACTGGTCTGTTACAGCCTCTTCCCACCCCGTCCCGCCCGTGGGGATCCATTTCTATGGACTTCATTGTGGAATTACCAACCTCTCAAGGGAAGAACACTATTCTAGTGGTGGTTGACCGTTTAACAAAGGCAGCTCATTTTATCCTTGTGTCGGATTACTCACTGCAAAACAGACATCAGATTTGATGATTAAAGATGTGTTTCGTTTACATGGAGTACCGGATGAGGTTATTTCGGATCGAGGGGTGCAATTCACTTCTAGGTTTTGGCAAAATTTCTGTGCAGCATTGGACATTAAAGTAAACCTTTCTTCTGCTTTTCATCCCCAGACTAATGGACAAACCGAACGAACCAATCAAACCCTGGAGCAGTATCTCCGCTGCTTTATCTGCCACCTACAGGATGATTGGGTGGATCTACTTCCATTGGCTGAGTTCTCTTACAACAACTCTCAGAGTGCCTCCACTAAACAGTCTCCTTTTTACTCTAATCTAGGTTATCATCCTAACATTCTACCACGATTTCCCATAGAGACGCCTTTGCCAGCAGTGGCTGAAAGAGTCACGACTTTACAGAAGAATATGGATCTTCTAAAGGAGAATCTGGAATCGGCTCAGGAAAGGTACAAGAAGGCAGCAGATAAATTTCGTAAACCTGCACCAGCTTTTAAGGTAGGAGACCTGGTCTGGCTGTCAACCAGAAATCTTAAGTTAAGGATTCCATCGTCTAAGTTGGGACATAAGTACATTGGACCCTATAAAATCAGTAAGATTATAAGTGCCGTTGCTTGTCGTCTTCAACTGCCCAGAACTATGAGAATCCACCCTGTCTTTCATGTATCCCTACTAAAGGCTGCGACACCCAATACGTTTCCTGGACGTTCTTCTCCTTGCCCTGACCCAGTGCTAGTCGATGGTCAGGAAGAATTTGTGGTGGAAAGGATTTTAGATTCCAGGTTGTATAGAAATCAGTTACAATATCTGATTAAATGGCAGGGCTACCCAGTGGAGGACAACTCATGGGAGCCAGTCAATAACGTTAATGCTCCTCGCTTGCTCCGTCAGTTTCATCAGAGGTACCCACACAAGCCTGGTCTGAGGTCATCCGGAGGTTGTCCCTAAGGGGGGAGTAATGTAAGGTTCTGTGTATCTGTTTCTGAAACTCAGTTTGTTCGTCTGCCATTTTGCTTTCTGTTTTGCTGCAGCTATCTTGCCCTCAGTCAAAATGGAGTTTTCCAGCTTGCATGTTCCCGCCCTGATTCTCTCCGTTTGCTTCTTAAACAGCCACAGCTGAGTAATCAGTGCTTCAGAATCTAGCCTGCAGTGAACCTGTGTTCTGACTCCTGAAGCCTTGGACCTTGTACTCCAGCTATTCCTACTGAGGAACTCTGAAGCACTTGTGGACTCTGAACTCTGCTCTTGAGAGCCTCACGTTTGCACGGACTTGCGGTAACAGAGAAGAAGATCTGAATCTGTTGTGGAGAGTTATTGCTGAGCTTAGATTACTCTGGCCTGCTGTGTCTCCTGCTTCTGTGTTTGCAACCTGTGTGTTTATTTTTGCCAATTTGTATGAAGCAATACAAGACTTTCTTTATCAACCTGTGTCTCAAGTATTTTCATCGCACCCAAGCACAAGACGCTATATGAACTGTACCACATACATTACAGCCGTTCTTTTACCGTTCACACACTGCAGAGGTTCTCGGTGTAGGAGCTTTTGATAACATCGTAGGTCTTTCCTCCTATTCCGCTCTCCAGCAGTTTCAGGAATAAGCCCGGGTGCCACACCGAATCAAAGGCCTTTTTAAAGTCCACGAAACAGGCGTATATTTCCCATTCCCGTATATCAGTGACATCAGAGTATATGGGCTCCTGTCGGGTATAAATCAGTGACATCAGAGTATATGGGCTCCTGTCGGGTATATATCAGTGACATCAGAGTCTATGGGCTCCCGAGGGGTATATACAGTGCCTTGCGAAAGTATTCGGCCCCCTGGAACTTTTCAACCTTTTCCCACATATCATGCTTCAAACATAAAGAAACCAAATGTAAATTTTTGGTGAAGAATCAACAACAAGTGGGACACAATTGTGAAGTTGAACGAAATTTATTGGTTATTTTAAATTTTTGTGGAAATACAAAAACTGAAAAGTGGGGCGTGCAATATTATTCGGCCCCTTTACTTTCAGTGCAGCAAACTCACTCCAGAAGTTCATTGTAGATCTCTGAATGATCCAATGTTATCCTAAATGACTACTGATGATAAATATAATCCACTTGTGTGTAATCAAGTCTCCGTATAAATGCACCTGCTTTGTGATAGTCTCAGGGTTCTGTTTGAAGCACAGAGAGCATCATGAAGACCAAGGAACACAACAGGCAGGTCCGTGATACTGTTGTGGAGAAGTTTAAAGCCGGATTTGGATACAAAATTATTTCCAAAACTTTAAACATCCCAAGGAGCACTGTGCAAGTGATCATATTGAAATGGAAGGAGTATCATACCACTGCAAATCTATCAAGACCCGGCAGTCCCTCTAAACTTTTATCTCAAACAAGGAGAAGACTGATCAGAGATGCAGCCAAGAGACCCATGATCACTCTGGATGAACTGCAGAGATCTACAGCTGAGGTGGGACAGTCTGTCCATAGGACAACAATCAGTCATACAGTCATGGACAAAAGTTTTGAGAATGACACAAATATTAATTTTTACAAAGTCTACTGCTTCACTTTTTCTAATGGCAATTTGCATATACTCCAGAATGTTATAAAGAGTGATCAGCTTAACAGCAATTACTTGCAAAGTCAATATTTTGCTAGAAAATGAACTTTATCCCCCAAAACACATTTCAACATCATTGCAGCCCTGCCTTAAAAGGACCAGTTAACCTCTTTTCAGTGATTGCTCCATTAACACAGGTGTGGGTGTTGATGAGGACATGGCTGGAGATCAATCTTTCATGATTAAGTAAGAATGACACCACTGGACACTTTAAAAGGAGGCTGGTGCTTGGCATCATTGTTTCTCTTCTGTTAACCATGGTTATCTCTAAAGAAACACGTGCAGTCATCATTGCAATGCACAAAAATGGCCTAACAGGGAAGAGTATCGCAGCTAGAAAGATTGCACCTCAGTCAACAATCTATTGCATCATCAAGAACTTCAAGGAGAGAGATTCCATTGTTGCCAAAAAGGCTCCAGCGCGCCCAAGAAAGACCAGCAAGCGCCAGGACCGTCTCTTAAAAGTGTTTCAGCTGCGGGATCGGGCTACCAGCAGTGCAGAGCTTGCTCAGGAATGGCAGCAGGCAGGTGTGAGTGCATCTGCATGCACTGTGAGGCGGAGACTCTTGGAGCAAGGCCTGGTCTCAAGGAGGGCAGCAAAGAAGTCACTTCTCTCCAGAAAAAACATCATGGACAGACTGATATTCTGCAAAAGGTACAGGCAGTGGACTGGGGTAAAGTTATTTTCTCTGATGAATCCCCTTTTCAATTGTTTGGGACATCAGGAAAACAGAGAAGACAAGGTGAGCGCTACCACCAATCTTGTCTCATGCCAACTGTTAAGCATCCTGAAACCATTCATGTGTGGGGTTGCTTCTCAGCCAAGGGAATCGGCTCTCTCACAGTCTTGCCTAAATACACAGCCATGAATAAAGAATGGTACCAGAATGTCCTCCAAGAGCAACTTCTCCCAACCCTCCAAGAGCAGTTTGGCGATCAACAATGCCTTTCCAGCATGATGGAGCACCTTGCCATAAAGCAAAGGTGATAACTAAATGGCTCAGGGAACAAAACAGAGATTTTGGGTCCATGGCCTGGAAATTCCCCAGATCTTAATCCCATTGAGAACTTGTGGTCAATCATCAAGAGACGGGTGGACAAACAAAAACCTAAAAATTCTGACAAAATGATAGCAGTCCATTCCTGCACAATCAATGCTTTCAGTCAGGATTTGGTCCAGAAGTTGATTGAGAGCATGCCAGGGAGAATTGCAGAGGTCCTGAAGAAGAAGGGTCAACACTGCAAATATTGACTTGCTGCATTAACTCATTCTGTCAATATAAGCTTTTGTTACTCATATGTTTGCAATTATATTTCTGTCTGTGATAAAAACATCTGTCAAACACACATAAAAACCAGAGGGCAGCATATCATGTGAAAATATAATATTTGTGTCATTCTCAAAACTTTTGGCCATGACTGTACTTCATATTAGATAGATAAGAATGGATGAATGTGTGTGTATGCTTTAATGAAGATATAGTGAATGCTTAGATGAAATGGCAACTATAAGGCAGTCAGGAATGGATGTCTGACATCCCATGATCTATGCAGACTTGTTGACAGCCCATACTTCATGAAGTATACAGCAAGTATCATTTCGTGATAGCAGTCCAGACCTGCGCTATGGTCTTGCCTATCGTCATCTTATTAGATAGATAAGAATTGATGAATGTGTGTGTATACTTTAATGAAGATTGAGTGAATGCTTAGATAAAATGGCAACTGTAATGCAGTAAGGAATGGATGTCTGACATCCATGATCTATGCAGACTAGCTGTATACTTCATGAAGTATGGCCTGTCAACAAGTGTCATTTCGCGATAGGCAGGAACATAGCGCAGGTCTGGACAGCTATCATCATCTTATTAGATAGATAAGAATCGATGAATCTATGCAGACTAGCTGTAAACTTCATTAAGTGTGGGCTGTCAACAGGGGTCATTTCACAATAGGTAGAAGCAGAGCAGGTCTGGACAGCTGTCGTCATTGTATTAGATAAGAATTAATATATGTGTGTGAATGCTTTAATGAAGATTGAGTGAATGCTTAGATGATTTGGCAACTGTAATGCAGTCAGGAATGGATGTCTGACATCCCATGATCTATGCAGACTATCTGTATACTTGTAACGATAAGGTGAAAATATCATGTATGACTTTTCCGGGGCATTCCAGAATCTTCCATCTTCTACACACTGAGCCCAGCGACCACCCTCTCTCCCCCACCCCTCTGGTCACACATTGTGGCCAGGGACACTGCTCGTCTCTTCCCCCAGCCTGCAAATTTCTCTCACTGCCTGAAACTACAACTCACTCCTTCCTCTCGTCCCCACCTCAGGAATGTCTTTGTCTCCAGACCATGCGGGACTGTCCCATAGCATATAATGGGAATATATTCATTTGGAACCAACAGAGAGCTAATTTCAATATTAGATGAGTGATAGGTCTGCCATTTTGCTAGGTTCTCAAGCCCAGTTATATAGCCGATAAGGTTTAAGAACCAAAATTGCAACTTAGAGACAAGGGGAGGACCCGGTAACTCAGCCCCTTTTATGATGTCATGACCCAGAACTATAGAGTACAGCCACTCAGTCAGGGGGTCATTCTGCAAAGGGAGCATGAGATTCACAGCCACACTGTCATGCAGGGTGACGTGTGGCCCCTTCCCTTCCTCCAGCCTGATTCGCCGGAATGATCTAAGTACCATGTGAGTGTTTTACTTCTTTAACCCTGTTTTATTTTAAATTGCTTGTACATATAATTGTCTCAGATTGTTTCATCTTTTTTTATACCTTGTAAATACTGCCTATCTTTTCGAAGTAAAAATATAGAACATAGAGACAAACTAGTAATTTTATAACGAATTTGCACGTGCCTGAAGTATACTACGCTACTAAATTGGGGTGGCCTCTGCCCCACATTCTAGACCCAGAGGCTGGTGGCATCGTGTGTGTGCGGGGCTGTGGGTATCGCTGGCAGTGACGGAGCTGGTTTTATAAGTGTATTGCCTGGCTGCGGCTAGGAGTAGTTATAATTCCCTCCCTGCAGCGTGCCTAATAGCCAGCACACGTCCAAGCCGCCCATCCGGCGACTAATTATCCTAGGTGCAGTTGCCTGACTGACCTGAGGGTAAGGGGGGCGCTGGAGAGTTGCAAGTTTTTAGGAGAACTGGAAAGTGGGATAAATATAAATCCCTGCAGATTATTCATCACATTTTTGTCAGCGGTGGGATCATAAGGCGTAATCCCCGGGCCTCTGTCCGCTGTTCATCACATTGGTGGCAGAGCGGTGGGATTATAGAGCATTAATGATCAGGTCTGAGCAATCATTCCTCTCAGTAAAAAACTTGCACGGTTCTTGCGGTGACCCTGCAGCAAAAGTTTTGGAGAACAAACTCAGTGTTTAGCAGTCCTGAGACAATTAAGTGTGTACTTGCGATTGCCCCTCCCTTCTCTTTGTTTTGCTGTCCTATCTTTTATTTGACAATCATGGCTGCAAGAGGAGAAAGTTGGTGCGCACAGCAGAAAAAGGAAACTCTTGCTGGAATATGCATGTACCGAGGCCTTGACTCCACGGACCAAAGCAAAGCCCAACTGGTCCTGGCCCTGGTGGCACGGGACAATGCTGAGAGCGCTGCGGGCGCAGGAGCCGGCCCACGCAGAGGTGGTGCTGCAGCAGAGGCCCAACTACTGAATTCTGGCCCCACATGCAACCAAGAGCGGGTTGGACCCCTACCTGCAAGCGAACTCTCCGCCGACGACCGTGATGGACGCCTGAGGCTGATTTAGCAATACCAGGAGGAGGCCCGGGCCAAGCGGGAGGCTGAGAGGGACCGAGCAGAGTGGGAGGCCCAAGCACGGAGAGCACATGAACTGGAGATGGCCCAGCGAGGGGGGATACCCTCCACAGCCCGGAGCAGTGAGCCCAGCAGCGCTTAGAGTCCGAAGCCGCGGCCAGAGCATTTTCCAGTGATGGAGGATGGGGACTTGGACACTTTTCTGCGGGCCTTTGAGAAAGCCTGCAGACAGTACCAGCTTCCTGAGAACCAATGGGCCAGGTACTTGACCCCCGAGCTAAAAGGCAAAGCTCTGGAGGCGTTTGCTTCCCTCCCTGCAGAGCAAGATGGAAACTATGAGGCCATCAAGCAGGCCCTGATCGCCAAATATAGGCTGACACCTGAGGTTTACCGCAAGAAATTCCGGAACCTCCAACATGGCTCACACGACAGTTTTACTGATGTTGTACAAGGACTCAGTCCTCGTGTCCACTGTCTGAAGTGGGTCCTGTCAGTGACCTCTTTTCAGCGGCTTTAGGACCTGATGATCAAAGACCAGTTCCTACACCTTTGCCCAGCCGAGGTCCGCCAGTTCATACTGGACCCAGAACCAGAGGACACGGACAAAGCAGCGCAGATCGCCGACAACTATGAGGCCAACCGGAAACCCGAGGTGCGGAAGCCAGTCATCGCCAGCTGGAGAGGGGGTAAGCCTGTGACCAACCCCAGTGCCCCTGCCAGCCGACACACCGGAGGACCTGTCCCCTTTGCCAACGCCAGGTCTACATCAGACCCTCGCCAGTGTTTCTCCTGTAAACGGACTGGACATATCAGTGCCACCTGTCCAGAGAGGCAGAAGAACCCCCAGCCAAGGCCTCTGGGCCCAACGCCTCTGTTCTTTTGGTGGGTGGTGTGGTTGGGAGGGTCGATGACAACATGCGAGTCCGTGTGGGGGCCCGCCTCGCTACAGGCCTCAAGGACACCGGGGCTGAACGAACCCTCATCCGACCCGAACTGGCGGCCCCTGAAGAGTTGATTCCGGGAAAAAACCCTAACTGTCACCGGGATTGGGGGCGTCCGCTGCCCCTTGCTGATGGCCCGGGTTTTCATTGATTGGGGTGCCGTGAGCGGGGTGAAGGAAGTGGGCGTGTCCAAAAACCTGCCCACTGATGTTTTATTGGGGACTGATTTGGGGAGGATGGTTGCATACTACGTCCCTGACACCCCTCCCCAATCTGATGATGATGATGATAGTGATGGGAAACTGATTGTATTACCTGCCAATGCTTTGATAAGTAATGATGCAACTGATAACCATTGTGTCCCTAGGAATGATGCTGATAGTGATGTATCTATGCTGACTGAACGTGTTCACCCCTTTTCTGAAACGGTAGATGTCTCCACAGGTACAGGAGTGCTCAGCCACGTCGCTCTGCGGAGTGAGACTGCTGAGGAACCCCTAGCAGGAGCCAGCAACGGTGCTCAAGGAAATGGGGAGGTGCATGGGAATCATGAGGAAGGTGATGCCATGCAACTGACCAGTGCCACCGAGGAAGGTAACTGGCCCATAAATAGCACTGCTCCTGAAGTGTTGGGGTGGATGGGGAAGTAGAACCTATAGCAGCGCAGGCTGATGGGTCTGTAGAAACCCTCGGGGAGACAGCACACGTAGCCGCTGTCACCCGCAGTCAGAGTGCCCGGATCACAGGTAGCGCCCGGCCATCTGGACCCTCCTCCGCTACAGGAGAAACTGAACCAGAGGTGGACCCAGAGCAGGTCCCAGTGAGGAAGGAACCCTGACGTCACTTCTGGCTGCCTCCAGCCAGGAGTTCCAGGCCGCTCTGCACTCAGATGCGAGCCTGGAGAACTTGAGACACCTCGCCAAAACGCCTACCTCTGTGATTGATAAGGAGAAGGTGTTCTGGGAACGAGGAAGGTTGTACCAAGACCCACTGATATATACCTGGCAGGAGCATATATACTCTGATGTCACTGATATATACCCGACAGGAGCCCATACAGTCATGGCCAAAAGTTTTGAGAATGACACAAATATTATATTTTCACATGATATGCTGCCCTCTGGTTTTTATGTGTTTGACAGATGTTTTTATCACAGACAGAAATATAATTGCAAACATATGAGTAACAAAAGCTTATATTGACAGTTAGAATGAGTTAATGCAGCAAGTCAATATTTGCAGTGTTGACCCTTCTTCTTCAGGACCTCTGCAATTCTCCCTGGCATGCTCTCAATCAACTTCTGGACCAAATCCTGACTGAAAGCATTGATTGTGCAGGAATGGACTGCTATCATTTTGTCAGAATTTTTAGGTTTTTGTTTGTCCACCCGTCTCTTGATGATTGACCACAAGTTCTCAATGGGATTAAGATCTGGGGAATTTCCAGGCCATGGACCCAAAATCTCTGTTTTGTTCCCTGAGCCATTTAGTTATCACCTTTGCTTTATGGCAAGGTGCTCCATCATGCTGGAAAGGCATTGTTGATCGCCAAACTGCTCTTGGAGGGTTGGGAGAAGTTGCTCTTGGAGGACATTCTGGTACCATTCTTTATTCATGGCTGTGTATTTAGGCAAGACTGTGAGAGAGCCGATTCCCTTGGCTGAGAAGCAACCCCACACATGAATGGTTTCAGGATGCTTAACAGTTGGCATGAGACAAGATTGGTGGTAGCGCTCACCTTGTCTTCTCTGTTTTCCTGATGTCCCAAACAATTGAAAAGGGGATTCATCAGAGAAAATAACTTTACCCCAGTCCACTGCCTGTACCTTTTGCAGAATATCAGTCTGTCCATGATGTTTTTTCTGGAGAGAAGTGGCTTCTTTGCTGCCCTCCTTGAGACCAGGCCTTGCTCCAAGAGTCTCCGCCTCACAGTGCGTGCAGATGCACTCACACCTGCCTGCTGCCATTCCTGAGCAAGCTCTGCACTGCTGGTAGCCCGATCCCGAAGCTGAAACACTTTTAACCCCTTCACCCCCAAGGGTGGTTTGCACGTTAATGACCGGGCCAATTTTTACAATTCTGACCACTGTCTCTTTATGAGGTTATAACTCTGGAATGCTTCAACGGATCTTCGCGATTCTGAAACTGTTTTCTCGTGACATATTGTACTTCACGTTAGAAGTATAATTTCTTCGATATAACTTGCGTTTATTTTTGAAAAAAACACAAATATGGCGAAAATTTTGAAAATTTTGCAATTTTCAAATTTTTTTTTTCCCTTAAAACAGAGAAATATGTCACACAAAATAGTTACGAAATAACATTTCCCACATGTCTACTTTACATCAGCACAATTTTGGAACCAAAATTTTTTTTAGTTAGGAAATTATAAGGGTTAAAAGTTGACCAGTGATTTCTCATTTTTACAACAAAATTTACAAAGCCATTTTTTTAGGGACCACCTCACATTTGAAGTCACTTTGACGGGTCTATATAGCAGAAAATACCAAAAAGTGACACCATTCTAAAAACTGCACCCCTCAAGGTACTCAAAACCACATTCAAGAAGTTTAATAACCCTTCAGGTGCTTCACAAGAGCTGAAGCAACGTGGAAGGAAAAAATTAATATTTAACTTTTTAGCCACAAAAATGATATTTTACAAACTTTTTTTTATTTTGACAAGGGTAAAAGGAGAAAATGGGCAGATAAAGTTGTTGTGCAACTTCTCCTGAGTACGCCAATACCCTATATGTGGGCGGAAACCACTGTTTGGGCACACGGCAGAGCTCGTAAGGGAAGGAGCGCCGTTTGACTTTTTCAAACTAAAATTGGCTGGAGTTGAGATTGGACGCCATGTCGTGTTTGGAGAGCCCCTGATGCGCCTAAAAAGTGGAAACCCCCCACAAGTGACACCATTTTGGAAACTAGACCCCCTAAGGAACTTATCTAGATCTGTTATGAGCACTTTGAACCCCAAAGTGTTTCACAAAAGTTTATAATGCCTGGGTGTGAAAAAAAAAAAAAACAATTTTCCACAAAAATGATTTTTTAGTCCCGAATTTTTGAATTTTCCCAAGGAAATTGGACCCCAAAAGTTGTTGTTCAATTTGTCCTGAGTACGCTGATACCCCATATGTGGGGGGGGGGGAAACTGTTTGGGCGCACGGCAGGGCTTGGAAAGGAAGCAGTAACGTTTTGGAATGCAAACATTGATAGGGGTCATGTTCCGTTTGTAGTGCCCCAGATGAGCCTAAACAGTGGAAACCCCCCACAAGTGACCCCATTTTGGAAGCTAGACCCCCTAAGGAACTTATCTAGATCTTTGGTGAGCACTTTGAACCCCCAAGTGCTTCACACAAGTTTATAATGCCCGGGCATGAAAATAAAAAATCCTATTTTTTTCCCACAAAAATTATCTCTTAGTCACTAATTTTTTATTTTCCCATAGGTAACAGGAGAAATTGGACCACAAAAGTTGTTGTCCAATTTGTCCTGAGTACGCTGATACCCCATATGTGGGGGGGAACCACTGTTTGGGTGCATGGCAGAGCTCGGAATGGAAGGAGCACCATGTGACTTTTTCCAACCAAAATTGGCTGGAATTGAGATTGGACGCCATGTTGCATTTGGAGAGTCCCTGATGTGCCTAAACAGTGGAATCCCCCCACAAGTGACCCCATTTGGGAAACTAGACCCCCTAAGGAACTTATCTAGATCTTTGGTGAGCAATTTGAACCCCCAAGTGCTTCACACAAGTTTATAACGTAGAGCCATACATTTAAAAAATCATATTTTTTCCACAAAATTGATCTTTTCACCCCAATTTTTATTTTCCCAAGGGTAACAAGACTTCAAAAGTTATTGTGCAATTTGTCCTGAGTACGCTGATACCCCATATGTGGGGGTAAACCACTGTTTGGGTGCATGGCAGAGTTTGGAAGGGAAGGAGCGCCGTCTGACTTTTTCAACGCAGAATTGGCTGGATGCCATGTCGTGTTTGGAGAGCTCCTGATCTGCCTAAACAGTGGAAACCCCCCACAAATGACACCATTTTGGAAACTAGACCCCTCAAGGAACTTATCTAGATGTGTGGTGAGCACTTTGAACCCCAAAGTGCTTCACAGAAGTTTATAACGTACAGCCGTAAAATAAAATATCTTTTTTTTTTTAAAAAAAAAATGATTTTTTTCGCCCCCAATATTTTATTTTCACAAGGGTAACAGGAGAAATTGGACCCCAAAAGTTGTTGTCCAATTTGTCCTGAGTACGCTGATACACAATATGTGGGAGTAAACTACTGTATGGGCGCACGTCGGGGCTCGGAAGGGAAGTAGTGACGTTTTGGATTGCAGACTTTGATGGAATGGTCTGGGGGCGTCATGTCGCATTTGGAGAGCCCCTGATGTGCCTAAACAGTGGAAACCCCCCACAAGTGACCCCATTTTGGAAAATAAACCCCACAAGGAACTTATCTAGATGTGTGGTGAGCACTTTGAACCCCGAAGTGCTTCACAGAAGTTTATAACGTACAGCTGTAAAAATAAAAAATCTTTTTTTTTTTTTACAAAAATGATTTTTTCGCCCCCAATATTTTATTTTCACAAGGGTAACAGGAGAAATTGGACCCCAAAAGTTGTTGTCCAATTTGTCCTGAGTACGCTGATACCCAACATGTGTGAGAAAACGACTCTATGGGTGCACGTCTGGGCTCGGAAGGGAAGTAGTGACGTTTTGGATTGCAGACTTTGATGGAATGGTCTGGGGGGGTCATGTCGCATTTGGAGAGCCCCTGATGTGCCTAAACAGCAGAAACCCCCCAATTCTAACTCCAACCCTAACCCCAACACACCCCTAACCCTAGTCCCAACCCTAACCACAAACCTAACCCTAACACACCCTAACCCTAATCCCAACCATAACCCTAAGGCCGGCGTCACACACAACGACAAAAAATCGGTCCGTTTTAGACGGTCGATTGTCGGATCAAAATGCAAACATCACACATCCTTCTGGCATCCGATTTTCCATCAAAGATGCGATTTAGTCGCATGTGTGTGTAGCTTGTAACATCCGATTTTCATCCGACTTGCGAGATTTTCTCGCAGGCTTGCAAAACTGACATATAATGGATCCAAAAGAATAGTATTTCAATCACAAAAAAAAGAATAGATATATACACATAGAACACATATATATATATATATATATATATATACACACTGTCATTGTGACATGTATATATACATATATTTATAGTTCCTAGACTTCTACATACTGTTATAGCCGCTAATTCAATTGCTGGCTTTTGTGAAATCACAGAAGCCGACATGAAATGATACATTGTTTCCACACAGTTAACCATGTCATTTCCTGTATTTTGATATTTGTTTAGAACTTACAATTACATGAGTGTATTTGTGCAAAATTTCAGACATGTAGGGGTTAATTAAAGGTTCAAATTCGTTGACAAAAAAATGCGTGGGCTCCCGCTGTATTTTCTCACCAGACAGACAAAGCAAGCGAGTGGGGGCAATAATAATAATAGCCTAGGGAGGATACTTTTTTTTTGTGCCCCCCTGGCTACTAACATCTGCCCCCAGACACCCCAGAAAGGGCAAATCTATAATTAGATTCGCCCTTTCTGGCACTTTGCCCGTCTATTCCCATTGCCCTGTAGCGGTGGCGAATGGGTTAATAATCTCACCTTAATGTCACCTTAGTATTGAAAGGTGACCTTAAGGCAGGTTAATAATTGAGAGCTGTCAATTAGACAACTATCAATTATTAATCCTATTTAGTGTTGAGCGATACGATACTGCAAATATCGGATATCGGCCGATATTAGCTGTATCGGCCTTTCGATTCCGAATACCGATATTTTCGTCATATCGAATACCGGAATCGGGATTGTCACTGTCATTGTCAGTGTCCGTCGGTCGGGTCTGTCACTGTCAGTGTCCGTCGGTCGGGTCTGTCAGGAGTCAGCGGCACTTACCTGGCAGAAGATCTCCGGCGGTCACGGCCTGGACTGCTTCATGGCTGCCATCCTCTTCTCCCCGGCGGTCACATGCAGTTTCTCGCGATAACTGCAGTGACTGCTGGGTAATCCCGGCCGTAAAGCAGTCAGTCCGATGAAGTCACCGCCGGGGAAGCAGGTAATCAGCTGTGCTGCGCCGGGATGACAGGCTCTGCCTGTCATTCTGATGTAGCAGAGCTGGATCGTCGTGGGACACTCGTTACTATGGACTGCGTCGGACAGGTGGTATACTGCTGTTTTTTTTTTTCATTTTTTTACAGGAGATCGATGGCGTCGCAAGATGAGACTGTAATAAAAGTAATGAAAACTGTGTTGTGTTTTTTATTAAATTAAAAATTTTTTTTATGAACATTCACCCGTCCGGGTACATCAACAATTTAACTATTTACATATTTAACTATTTACATACAGGGACCCTGTCCGGGTTATTTATAATTCTTTGGCAGGGTGTTCCAGGTACCACCTGGTACTCTTCTGATGCTTGCCAAACATCCGAGACACCAAGGACCACCAGGACCTGATGACGTCGTGTGGCCTGTACAGTCAAGTCGTGACCCGCTATCTGGGTCTGTGTGGCCACCTCTTTCATCTCCCTCCGGGTCTGGACCCCTATGTCCCGGACTGAACGAACCCCAGGGGGCCTAACAGGCGCCGGGTACGGGCCAGCTATAGTTATCATGTCCATAGCTGGGGCTGCTGAGGAGACCACTGAGGGAGGCTTGGGAGATTTACGGCGTGGGGTGGGCACTTGTGCAGAGGCCTGGTTGGGGGAGGCTGAAGGCTCGGAGGGTCTGTCAGTTTCCTGACACTCTGGGGAGTAGGGGTCGCACCTGGTAACATTTAGGGCGTACCATCCATTGTAACCCCAGTGTCGGGTGTAAGTCACCAAGTCTCCTGGCAACAGGTCCCTCCCCGGGTGTCCTTCTGGGAGGTGAGTCTCCACGTCCCGCCGGGTCACAAAGACTTCTAAATAAAGTCCAGGCTCCTGGATGAAGCCCCAACCACCTTTCAATTTAAAGCTCCGTACTGCACCCTTACGCCGCGGCTCCCTCAGGGTACCTTTATCTTTTCTCATCCAGTCCTTATCTGCCCGGTCCTTCTCGATGTGACGTTGGCGAAGTTTCTGGGATTCGCGCTGCTCCCTTTGTCGCTCTGCTTCCTTCTCCCAACGTCTCCACTCTTCCTCCTGACGCCGGTTGTAATTCTCCTCCAGCATCTCCACGTCTCCACCATCAAACTGCAGCTTATGATGTCCGGTTTGCGACAGCTCTCCTGGCGCCCCCCAGTCCTGGCGGCGCTCACCTGCGGAGGAAGCAGCCGGCTCTGGAACAGATGACAGTCGGGGCTCCGGTACAGACTGGTAGACCTCTGGTGCCTGCGCGGCCTCCTCCATGAGGACGGGTGTCGCTTCTTCTGTCTCAGCGACGGGGGCAGACAGCGGGATCTGGGGTGCTGCCGGTGCAGAGGTTTTTGCAAGAACGGGTGCCTCCACTGCGACGTCAACCGGATCACATTGCAAGGGCTGGGATGCCCGCACGGACTCCTCTACTAGAACGGGTGCCTCACCTTCCGGTACAGACACTTCAGGTAAGAGGGATTGGCGCCGCTCCAAGTTTAGTTTTAGGGCACGCCAGCTGGCTTCCATCCTGGCGACCTCCTCCCTGTGCCGGGCCAGGTCTCTCAGGGTATCCTCCGCTTCTTGCAGCGTAGGAGGGTTTCCAGGCCGGGTGCCCAACGGTGGTTCCGTGGCGATCGGGTCGCTTCCGTGGGGGGAGAGCTCTGACTGCTCCATCCCTTCACACTTCTGCTCGTGTCCATTAGCCATCTCTGCCAAGTCACGTGTCATTATCATCTGGAGAGGGCCCCTCTTTTGTAGTGAGGCGGGACCTTCGTGTTAGTTTCCGCACACTGAGGAGGATGAGGAGGCGGAACTCAAGAGCTGTGGGGCACGATCTTACATTGCAGTACCATTTAGAGTGGTCGGCCACTGAGTGAGTGTACACCCACGAAGAGCACGCCCTTCTTCTTCACCAGTGCCTCGTCGTGACGCAGATATGGCGGAAAAATGGCAAATACATTCTCTGATGATTTTAGCAATTCTCAAGCACAAAACCAGTTCAATTCAGGCACACAGGACTCGCTTATAGCGAGCTACAGAATCCTGTTCGTGACGCCCAAGTTGAGTCGCACAGAGCAAGAGGTTTTGGGGGTACTCGGCACCGAGCACGTCGACTTCTATGGGATATGTCACGGCTTTACCCGGCAATTGAATCAGAGTCTATTTTACTATGTAGAAGTGTATAAACTATAAATATATGTATATATATATATATATATATATATATATATATATATATATATGTCACAATGACATGTATATATATATATGTATTCTATGTGTGTATATTTTGTGTTTACAACTAAAGAAAGGTTTTTTTTGGTTGCGATTTTTTGTTCCCATAGATTTACATTGGACTTCCGGTATCGGAATCGGATATCGACGATATTTAGTGATATTGGCGATACCATTTCGATACGATATTTTTAGATATCGAGCAGTATCGCTCAACACTACTCCTGAAACATCCGGGCCGACTTACCAGGACGTCTAGTTACCTCTCTCCAGTAACTGTAACGCCCTCATGGCTCCATTAGTACGGCCCATGAGAGAGGCAGAGTGTCCCTGCTGATCCTCCTCGTCCGAAACGGACATCTTCGCTACGCGAGAAGGAAGGCACCGATTTGAGTCGCTTCCTTGAGAGGATATAGCTGACACTCCAATAACCTAGAAGGTCAGACAGGCCATCAATAGAAACTAGCGAGGGCCTCCATTTGACACCACTGGAACCTCCGACCGTTGCGCATGACGCCGTCGAGGTCTGCGTGTCAGATAGTCCGCATCTGACATGTCCTTGCACAGTATATGGCAGGTTAAACCTGTCAGTAACTAGAACAGTGTGTTTCTTAAAGAAAAACAATCGCTGAAGGGTTAAAGCTCTTAAAGAGAGAGCTACCCCAGCATTAAGAGTTAACCACCTAAGAAGGGGTTAAAGTAGCAGACTCCCCACAACCTTGATAATGAAAAAGGTGTGCGAGCCCCAAGTGCCTCTTATAAGGCAGCAGCTGCAGGACAGCTATGCCACATTAATCAGAAAAGACGTTCCACAAGATCGCTAAAAAATTGCGCTGTTTTGTATATCGCAATGACCGCCAAAGTTGTTAAGGAGATCGCTAACCGCTTATGCGATGTTAATGAGATCGCCCAGATTGGCAGCTACTAGCGACATTAAAAAAATGATCACACAAACGATCGCATTAGTATGCGTCGTTATCAGGATCGTTAGTGGGAACGTATAGTGGCAGTATTAAAATCGCAGACTCCCCACAACCTCTTTTTTTATTGAAAAGAGTGTGCGAGTCCCTTATGCGATAACAGCCGCAGGACAGCGCTATCTGCCACTCATTAGTGCCCCAGAAGGCGCCCGCCCTGTGGGGGTGAAGGGGTTAAGCTTCTGCCCGCAGGCTAGAAGCGACTCACTCAGCTGGTCACTGTGTAACGTTGCCGGGAGGGGAGGAGAGAGAAAAGCCCGAGGAAGTTTCAGCCTGACTTCATTAATGGCCGCCGCGCTGTGCCTCCGTGTGCTCCATGAGAGAAGCCGGAAATGGAGACTGCAGTAAAGCGCGCGCTCAGAGCGGCGCGAAAATTCAAATAAAAAGGCACGCATCCTCTCTCCTATGTCCTGCAGGCATTAACCTGCGGACAAAAAACACCAGTCACCGACATGTATTGTACAGCGTCTGCCGCAGCAGTCGCTTAAGCACTCACACACACATTAATAAAAATGCGGGGTACTCACCAGCCTAAGCGCCACAGGGACCCCCAGGGGTTTCTGGCGCTATGCCCATGCTTCCCCCCAGGGCGGGGAACGCAGTGACCCCCGTGCGCGGTTTGCGTCCCCGCCAGGGAAGCCATCCTCATCCCCCAGGGCCGGCAGGGTTCTGCAGGGACCACCATCAGGGTAATACAGATCCGCCAAGGGAGAGGTGGGGGTCCAGCAGCGCTGAGACCCCTGAGACCTCTAGACCACTTCTGGTGATCCAAGTCTCTTGTCCGATTAAAATAATAAAATCTTCTGAGGAGCTGCTTCCAGCAGCGACTATCCTCTGAGACCTCAAATTTTAGACTGAAGAGCTGAGTAGGAGGAGCCCGAGCTGGAGGGTCGGTCAACACTCTTTTTAATCTGAGGTGTCAATCCTATCTGGGCTCCGCCTACCCACTAGTAATGACTAGTGTGGCTCTCTTCCTTCCATCTGCAGCTGAAAGTCAAAAGTTCCAAACATTTTTACTATTTTACTTGTCAGTGTTAATATCACAACCCAACAAACACTAGTAAGGTTCTGTGGGTATTCGCACTGTGTAGAAGAAATGATTTCACCATTTACCACACATTGTCCTTTTAAAAAATAGTGACAAACAAAATAAAGATGGATACAGCTCAGACCAAATATTTTTCTGTATTATAGGTATTAGCTACCACAAGCGACTGTTAGCAAATACATATGGCAAGACATTCAAAAATCTTTTTTTTCCTTTTTTTATTGAAATTGTATACTGTTCTGATTCTGCAGTGTACAAATTATTCAATCGAGTATTTACATTTGTTACATAATGTACATGTGCACTGAAATAAGTTCTCTATTTTTTGTGTGGAGCAAAAATAAAGCTACATTCAAGTTTAACTTACAAAAGTTATATCAATAAAACATGATATGTTTGACATTCTTCATAGCACAGTATCTGGAAGGAATATTGCAATGCAAAAAAATGATGTCCATCAATGGAAAAGCGCAAGATTTATTATCCTAGTGAAAAAATATTGCACTTTAGAGTATGCAGGACACAGAAGGTGAAATGTGGAAATCAACACATAATTTACCCTCATAGAAGGGGCCAATTTTCAGAGGCTGCTGTAGATTCATTCTTGGGTCCCTTAGGCTATAACCAGACTTATTATTCTGCCTTCTCAGACGACTGAGCAATGAATGAGAACATTTTTAGCACTATATACAGTACTTACAGAAAGAAACCTGCAGTATAAATCACAAGAGATTTTATAACTGAGTGACTGCCTTATGGTAAGGGGATAGATTGGTTTCTCACCGCACCATGTTCTTGAGGTCACCATTAGACCTGGCAGAGTTTCGTAGATTTTGTTCAGTGACAAGACTCAGTATGGCTCACTTGCCCAGGGAAAACAAAATTACCGCACTTAACTTTTGATTTAAGTACAACTATACTTTGGCAACTTGTTTATTGCATCTCAGATGTTACTCAAGTTTTTGCTAACCAGATAGTTAAGCTAACCATACAGTAAGGATGTAGATGGCAGCTTTCTTAGAGAGCTATTGCTCATGGATGGTCTGTGAGGGTATGTTCACACGGAGTTTGTCTTGGATTTTTCTGGCTTAGAAATCGCTTAAAAAAATGTTGACTTTTTTGTGTGCAATTAGACATGGTTTTTGAGTATGGGGCGTTGTTTTTCTCCATATCACATTGATTCAGTAGTCAAATTTGGAACATTTTTCCAAGCAGAAAAGCCTCAAGTACTGAGGCTACCAACTGGTTTTACCCATCAACCAACAGCTGTAGTCCAAAGAAATATATTGGGTTATATGCGATTGTGTTGCCTGCCATAGCCAGCGTAGCCCTAACAGAGGTTTGCCTTCCTTCATGTCTTGGGTATGTGCGCATTAAGTATTTTTTGCAGACAAACACTGGAAAAACACTGCATAAAAAAAAAAAACATACGCATTTTTCTTTCCACCCATTAAAAAGGGTGAAAAAAACCCCGTAACACCAACAGATTGACACACCTCGGATTTGAAACTGTTTCAAATTTGCAAGGAAAGAAGCAGCTACATTTGCATGAGATTTCAGAAATCTCATTCACTTTGCTGGGACAGTAAAATGTTGCCTTTTTCGTGGCAAAAATGTGTCACATACCCTTAAGGCTGGATGAACATCTGGTGTTTTTTGTAACTCCTGAAACACCTTTTATTATACAGGTTTTGGGATGGAAAACTGGTATTTTCTGTGCCAAAATCCACACAAAAACACTTGTAAAACTGCATCTATTGTATCAAAACAAAAACACACGCTGCTCATAGATTTGAGTTTTTAGCGCTTTGTACTTTTCATAAATCACTACAATAAATGACAAGTCGCTTACGGAAGTGGTTTATGATTACGGTAGATTCTTTATGACAACGGCTTCATTTATCCTGGCTTATCTCAGTACAGGCCCATGGCAGCTTAACCTTAAAGGCTCTGGTTTTGATCACAGATTTGTCTCGGATTACTGCTGCGGATTCTAGGCCAAATGGCCTTTTTTATGATGTATATGTACTACATGTAAAATTTATCTTCAATCAGACTAATTCTGTGCTTAGAAAAGATTAAAAAAAAAATTAGACGTTTACTCCGATACCTGTGTACTGACTTCTCGGAAAGCTTTGCCAATGGGATCAATGGCATCAAGCAACAGCTTATTCACAACTGCTTACTGCTAAAGTAAAGATCATCTTACCAGTAAAATAATTATCTAATAATCCAGACCAACTGAATCTATAACACTTGTGCTTCTTGGGTTCACCATAGACATGTATTCATCCATATTAAGTAAAACCCACAAAAACTATTCACTATGGTCTCTTAAGATTTATTCCTTAAAAACATCTAATACCCTGTTTATTATAGTCAATTATCTTACAATGCATGCTATACAATCTATTCTCCTTTATTTTTATTTATATCCATTTACAGTACGTGGCAGTAGCCATTAAACAATGTATGGAGCCGCATTCCATATTGGCTTCTATCCGGCAACAGCCAAAGCAAATAACTAATCAATAGGGTTGTTGTGTGCCAGACGACCCCCTACTTATGCGGAAATACAAATACGTAGGTAGGTCTTGGACAATCACTTTAAAGGAAATCGGTCAGTAGGCTCGTCCCTCCTAAGCCGTCTATACGACCATGCAGGTCATAGAAAGCTGAATAAAAAAATATCTTGATATCTGCAATCCGATGTCTTATTCCAGACACTGATCTGTATGAGAATCTGCCTCCAGAGATTATTTTCCATGAAGGGGAGTTACCCGTGTGATGTGTAATGGCCACGCTCTGCTCTCCTGATCGCACTGCAGAGCTGTGTGTGATTATACCTGACACATCTGCAGGTTCCTCTCAGCTCCAGCTTTCAGCTCACAGGCAGACAGGCTGCAATAGTTTTACAATACAGCAGAGCTGTGAAAACTGCAAAAAATGTGTTTGCAAGAAGGCAAAGTTCAGTTATACTGTTCTGTGTTAGTTACTAGTCTCACACTGATAATGCTCTTTTATTAAAAATAATCTCTGGAGGCAGAGTCTCATGCAGATCGACATGCGGCCCATAGTCCTGAACAGCTCAGCTACATATAAGAAAAATGTAAATTTCTCTGGACTTAATCATCAGATCGTAGAGAAGAAGGTATTTTATTCAGCTTCCTCTGACCTACATGCTCATATAGACAGCTTAGGAGGGTTGATCCTACCGACAGATTCTACTAAAGGGTTTTAACCAATGTTTTACCAATCAGGAGTGTATGTGTAGTTATCTGATAGAACAAATCCTCTAATGAATGTTCATGATCAATGATTATGCTAATGGTTCATAGATGAATTCAGCAAAAATTAACCCTCCAATAGCACCTAATAGCAATCTCAAATGGTGGGTCCAAAACCAGTAAAAAAAAAGTATTTGGTGAGAAAAGCTCTTTAGGCTGCCTGATATTGATTTCATCATTGGTACTTCCAAACTAAGACTTAAAAGGTGCTGTACATAACATATGCTTTCTTATAGAAGACCGTGTCCTGTCTTCTACCTTCTATTTGAATACTTGCTCAATGCTAACAGTTTAACCAGTTGTTAACTGTCCAATAATTGATACATTAATATAAAACTAATATAACTACATTCTATGTACAACTCTAAGTGACAAAAATATCTATAAAAATAAGATATACTGTATGCATAGCTCACAGATTAGAAAGCTTGAAGACGGACTACCCCATACTAGAGCAATAATGCTGTAGAACTGGATCACAATTTATAGGTTTCTACAGGCAGGAGGAAATCCAGCTGGTGGAGGCATCTTTACACATACTTCATATACAGTCTTACTGATGGGACACTAAGTATGTAAGATGGAGGTTTCAGAGCTGCATATTGTATCATGTTCACTGTGTGCATAAAGCTGAACAATAGTTAAAGGGGTTTTCTGGTCTGAAATGAAAAGTATACAGTCAGTCAATGTGATGTGTACACGGTCACTATTGCCACACGTACGCCCCAAGCCAGTGGGCGGCCATGTGAACGCATGTATGAGATTTGAATACTTGCCTTTACATTTCAACTAGTCTCATTCAGCTCCTCCCAAAAGATGGAGAAGACTAGTATGCACTTGACCACAAGGATGCAAACTGCATGCAAGCAGTCACGTCAATGTCCACTCGCTCAAGGCATACAGGACATGGAATGGTGACAGCACATTGTCTTCAGTCACAGAGTGAATCCCTTTAAGACAATGAAGGTAATTTGATTTGATAACAGATTGTATAAGCAGGGCACAATTTAATAGGTAGCAAGTAGTTAATGCTTCAATGTAATAAAATCAGTAATATACTGACAATAGGTAATTTGGAGTATTGCACAATGGCTTTAATCTTCCATTTCACACTGAATAGACTGTAGTGGTTGGAAAATTAAGAGAACAGACCTCATAGTGTCAGTCATATATCTTAAACTACCCATGAAAATAGCAGGGTATCTATGATAAGAAATGGATGTTAGGTTATCTGAAGGATGCATCTCTTTGAATAGCAGGTAATGTTTCTCTGTCTTGTTTCAGATATCGTCTGTATCATTATATTTAAATTATATTTGTCTGACTGTTCTAACAAATTAGTGCAATGCTGTCAAAGAAGGTGCAGAATTGTGTAGAACGTAACACCGGGTATAATGGTAGAAGCAGTCTGTTGGTCCTTTTTACGTAGAAACAAGAAAACTTAGCAGCGCAGCCTATGGTGGACCCTATATAGTATTTACTCAAAACAGCTGAAAGCGGTATTTGTTCATATACTCGTCATAAAAGAAAACAGCCACAATATTGCAAGGCAGCCATCAGTCACCATAACACTTAACGGTGTCACACTTAAGTAAAATAGTGATTTATCCAAAGTGCAAAGCAATGATGCTGTGGGGTGGTCACATGGAATGCTAAACCCTTTCACCGAGAGCAGCTAAGCACTGGCCTGCAAAATACACTAGGGCTAATAAATAGGTTTTCTATTGTGATTAAATACTTATTTTAAATGGTAAAGCTCAAAATGTATAGAATTCAAGACTTCTGAGAATCTGGCGGCTGAAAACGGTTCAGTTTTTCGGGATTGTTGGATGCCATATGGGAAAAATCTCTGAAAATATCTTGGTATGTTTCATCACCTGTAAAATGATACAAAAAAGACCAAATTTGAACTATACACAATATATGAAACAAAATGCTTATAATGATGGTCGTTACTGGTAAAACAATGCATAGGTTGAAGGCGCTTCCCAGTGCTAAGTTATAGATGACCTATCCAGTATCAGATTAGTGGGAGTCCAACATATAGCACCTGTTACCAGCTCCGGACGGATCACAGCACCATCACTCCTGGGATTTACACACTAGCTCCTATTCAAATAACGGAACAGCTTATGAATGGGAGTGCCAGATGTCGGACCCCCACTGATCTGGTACTGATGACCTATCATAAAGATGGGTCAATAGCATAGTACTGAAAAAACCCTTTAAAGGGAAACGGTAGCCATGAAATTGCAACCCAACCTGTAAGCACCAAGTTATAGAGCAGGAGGAGCAGAGCAGACACACAATTTTGTGAGAAAACATTCATTATAACATGTGCCTTATTTGTTTAACCCTCTGCTCTTTCTGAGATTCTTGGTCCACTGGGGGTCCGATTAGAGAAAAAAGGAAGGTTTGGAGCTCACCAAGTTTGTTGCAAAATGAGATGCACTGAAATCTTAAAGGAAGGGTGTAGAATCCAACCGTTGAAGAACAGTAAGTAATAAAGAGAGCCAAGGGAAAATTATTGGCACGTCCGTCCAATAAATTCAAAAACCTTTCTTTAGATAACTATAAAAACCATGTGAAACCATATAGCAGCTTAAAAACCCGACGCGTTTCTGGAGCGACAAATCATACATGGGTGAAGGTTTTAGATTTTATTGGACAGATGTGTCGGCATTCTTCCATTGTTACTTACTGTATGTGCTCCACCGGGTGGTCCTATCAGTGGTCTATCTAGTCACACGTATACAAAGAAAACTGCCTGTCACACGTATACAAAGAAAACTGCCTGTCACTGCTAGGACTGATAAGCCAAGAAACAGCAGAGCTTTAAATCATTAAAACACAGGTTATACTGAATTTTCTCTCACTAATCTATATATCAATCTGCTCCGCTCTTTCACATGGTGCCTGCAGATTGGATGGCATTTTCATGGTGATAGGTTCCCTTGTAGTATAAGGGGTGACTGCATATACCTTAGGACAAATTATAAATGCCAACATTACAATGTAACTTGTTTCTTATAACATGATGAAAGTCTTAAGGGCCCGTCTCACATAGCGATATCGCTACCGAGATCGGTGCTGAGTCACTAGTTTTGTGACGCGCACCGAGCTCACCAGCGATATCGCTGTGACATTCAGCGACGATCAGCCCCCCTGCCGGGTATCGCTGATCGTCGCTGAAATGTCAGGACATTTTTTTGATCGCTGGTCTCCCGCTGACAGGCACGCATCGCTGCGTGTGACAGGCGGGAGACAGCGATCCGCTGGTAACCAAGGTACACAGCGGGTTCCAGGCGCGGGCTGTGCCTGGAAACCCGCTGTGTACCTTGGATACCAGCCCCTGATGCAGGGAGCTGGTATCCAAGGTAAACAGCGGGTTTCCAGGCACCGCGCAGCGCTTGGAAACCCGCTGTGTACCTTGGATACCAGCTCCCTGCATCAGGGCGCTGGTATCCAACGTACACTGCGGGTAACTAAGCGATGTTACCCGCAGTGTCGCTGTCCCAGATCGCTGCCTGAGCTGCCTGTTTGGCAGCTCAGCAGCGATCATGTAGCGATACACCAGCGATCCTGACAAGTGCATATCGTTGTCGGGATCGCTGGTGTATCGTTATGTGAGACCCAGCCTTTAACCATGCATGGTCTAAAATGTAGTTTACAAGGATTTCTACCTGCAGGAAGACTCCAAGAATCCAGACAGATGACAAGAAGGAGAAAAAGCAGAGTATCCCATATTTAAGCATATAAAAAAACAACTACTTGCTGAACAGGAAAAGTAAAAAAAACAAAACACGGTATTGATGGTATATAAAAGCTATTTAAATGTGTAAGGTTGGGGTCACACAGAGCCATTAGATAGGTTATGTTACAACCACAGCAGGGATTGCTGGCACTCCCACCTGTCAAGAGAATAGGGGTCTCCAGAACCCAATTTGAATGGAGCGGTGGTCGAGCATCCATACTGCAGCTCCATTTATAGTCTATGGGACTAAGAGAAGTAGACTGTTGTATTTGTCTATATCCATTGAAATTAAGACACAAATCCTTCAAAGGGTTTTACAACTACAGTAAAAGATGGCAAATTCGCTAGAAACATAAACCATCATACCGATTACTATAGCTCACACTGCTGCTGCACCTCTGTTAAAGGTCTACCCTACACAGCAATAACGCTGGCCACTGACTACAGGGAACTGAAGCATGGTCCTATTGACTTGAATGGATCCATGTTGCAATTTCCTGTCCAGCAGGTATGGTGTATCATAGTGTTATGGCACAACCTAGAAATAAGCCATAACATAAATATTGGAATGTATCTTTAAAGAGAACCTGTCATGTAAAATAATACTACAGTATAAACCGGCAGATATGAGGATAATATGAGGTTAATCTGCAGATTTATAACTTTCTGACACTGTGCTGTGCCCGCACTGAGAGTCCTACTGATTTGAGTAAAAAACTTTATTTCCCCCGGAAGTTTCACCCTTTCAGTCATAGGGGTGGCACAATCACGGTTTCAGTCACAATTCAGCGGCGGCTCATCATTAAGGCAGGTTGTCAGACAGTGCCGGAGACGCAGTTACAGCCGCCAATCTTTATGCGCAGAGCGGTGACTAAAACTGTACCAGCACGTCAAACACTGAACATCAAACTGAAAGTCAAACACTGCCGGGAGGAATAAAGCTAATTTCCTCCCGGCAGCAGGGCTCTCAGTTGGTGCCGCAACGTGTAATAACGCTATATACCTGCAGATTAACCTCATATTTACATAGGTTGAAAAAGACCTGGCTCCATCAAGTTCAACCTTTCTCCGAAAAATGTAAATTTTGTCACTAAATTAACTATAACCCACAACATTATATGTACTGAGAACATACTGCCCTTTTTTAAAAGCTGTTATAGTGTCTGCCATTACTACCTCTTGTGGTCGGCACTCCACAGTCTGACTGCTCTAACTGTGAAGAACCTTAGTATGGTCTTTGGAAGCAGTAAGTCATGTGCTGGTCCTCTTTACTGACCACAGATATTTATACATATAAATGAGATCTCCTCTGAGGTCTTTTTTCTAAGCTAAACAATCCCAACTTTTCCAGTCTCTCATCATATGAGAGGCCTTCCATCCCTTGTAATAATCTAGTTGCGTGCCTTTGAACTGACTAACTTCTGAATATCCTTTATAAAATGTGGAGCCAAAACTGTATCCCATATTCTAGATGTGGCCTCACAAGTGATTTATAGAGGGTTAACAATACCTTGGGATCGCGGGATAGTATCTTTTTTTTTTTAACACCTCCTAAAATCTTGTTTGCTTTTGCGGCTGCTCCTTGACTTTGAGAACTGCTGCTCAGCTTACTTGTATACCCAAGTCCTACAATCCCCTCTCTCTGCTTCACCCCCTTGTTTACAGCCATTGTGCGCTGCCACTATGAATGGTGATTAGAGATGGTCTGTATAGGTACTATGCACCTTGAGTGCTGCTTGACACATTTGAGGACTTACTAGTTTCTCCCCACTCTTTTTCCTTCATATTTGACACATTATGTTCTTAATGGTAACTGTTTTTATGAACTTTTCAATAAATGGCTGTTTTAACCTTATCGGTGGTTTATGGTTACTCCAAATTCTCAGTGTTCTGCAGCTTCTTTGCTGATCTATCAATCTAAAATCCTTATGGTCGCTTTTACATTCATATAAAAATCATTAAGAGAAGACAGGGAAGCAAAAATATTGCAGCATTTAAGGTTATGTGGATGTGATGTGCCCCTTTCAGAGGACGATTTTTATACCATCTAAGAAGATAAGGCAAATAATTCAGTGTAGTATGAAAACATCTCATCCTAAAAGCAGGAGGCATATGTGCATATAAATTACGTGTGACCCATTAATCAGACGAGTTGCTGTTCATCTTCCTCCCTAAAGACTCAGGATGACCAAGCTGCAGGCTAATAAACTCCTGCATGCACTTTCTATATTGCATTTCTGTATGGCTGTTGGTGGAATATTGACCTGGTTGTCCGTAAAGACCTTCCGATTCCCGCATCTCTTCATTCATACGTGCCAAGCGCAATCTAGAAAAAGGAGGTCAAAAAGTCAATTAAATACTAAGAGAGAGCTACACTGTCAGCTTGATTTACCGACGATGTACATTTTGCTTGGCCCAGGCTGTGCTAGGATTTTTAGTCTAATATTCAGTGTAATAATTCTTTCAAAAGTAGAAAACTTTTACATAAAAATCAATAATTAATTTGGGAAATTTTCCTCAAACAGACAGGGTTATATTTCATCTTCCTCTATCACAACAACACAAAGTAACATATCAACTCATTACTTGAATGAGAGCCTGTTAGCTACAGAAACGCTATTACCTGCAGATACACTGTGTGCAGAATTATTAGGCAAGTTGTATTTGAGAGGATTATTTTTATTATTGAACAACTATGTTCTCAATAGACCCAAAAGACTCATAAATATCAAAGCTTAATATTTTTGGTAGCTGGAGTGTTTTTTTTTTTTTATATTTGGCTATCTTAGGAGGATATCTGTTTGTGCAGGTAACTATTACTGTGCAGAATTATTAGGCAACTTAATAAAAACCAAATATATACCCATCTCACTTGTTTATTTTCACCAGGTAAACCAATGTAATCATTTCTGATATTCAAAATGAAAAAAAAAATAAAATCAGTGACCAATATAGTCACCTTTCTTTACGATGAGGTGTACTGTTTTCCCTCCCTGTAGATCTCACGTTTTAGGAGGGACCAGAGGTTCTCTATGGCAGGGTTCCCCAACTCCAGTCCTCAAGGCACACCAACAGGTCATGTTTTCAGGATTTCCTTTGTAATGCACAGGGGATGCAATTGGCACCTGAGCAATACCAAAGAAATCCTGAAAACATGATCTGTTGGTGGGCCTTGAGGACTGGAGTTGGGTAACCCTGCTCTATGTGGTTCAGATCAGGTGAACAAGGGGGCCATGTCATTATTTTTTCTTCTTTTAGACCTTTACTGGGCAGCCACGCTGTGGAGTATTTGGATGCATGTGATGGAGCATTGTCCTGCATGAAAATCATGTTTTTCTTGAACGATACCGACTTCTTCCTGTAAAACTGCTTCAAGAAGGTGTCTTTAAGAAGCTGGCAGTAGGTCTGGGAGTTGAGCTTCACTCCATCATCAACCCGAAAAGGCCCCACAAGTTCATCTTTGATGATACCAGCCCATACCAGTACCCCACCTCCACCTTGCTGGCGTCTGAGTCGGAGTGGAGCTCTCTGCCCTTTACTGATCCATCCTAGGGCCCATCCATCTGGCCCATCAAGAGTCACTCTCATTTCATCAGTCCATAAAACCTTACAAAAATTAGTCTTAAGATATTTCTTGGCCCAGTCTTGACGTTTTATCTTATGTTTCTTGTTCAAAGTTGGTCGTTTTTCAGCCTTCCTTACCTTGGCCATGTCCCTGAGTATGGCACACCTTGTGCTTTTTGATACTCCAGTAACGTTGCAGCTCTGAAATATGGCAAAACTGGTGGCAAATGGCATCTTGGCAGCTTCACGCTTGATTTTCCTCAATTCATGGGCAGTTATTTTGCGCCTTATTTTATCAACAAGCTTCTTGTGACCCTGTTGGCTATTTGCCATGAAACGCTGGATTGTTCGGTGATCACGCTTCAAAAGTTTGGCAATTTAAAGACTGCTGCATCCCTCTGCAAGACATCTCACAATTTTTGACTTTTCAGAGTCCGTCAAATCTCTCTTCTGACCCATTTTGCCAAAGGAAAGGAAGTTGCCTAATAATTAAGCACACCTTATATAGGGTGTTGATGTCATTAGACCACACCCCTCCTCATTACAGAGATGCAAATCACCTGATTTACATAATTGGCAGTTGGCTTTCAAGCCTATACAGCTTGGAGTAGGACAACATGTATAAAAAGGATGATGTGATCAAAATACTCATTTGCCTAATAATTCTGCACACAGTGTATAGTTGTAATCTGCCTATAAATAGCAGTCATGTTAGGTTCATTTACTGGAAGGTGGCTACAGGGAGAAAATGAAGTTATATTCTCCCTGCAGCGGCTTGCTTCCTCTGCACAAATACGCAACAGAGCAGGATGTCAATCAATGTGATTGGGAGTAATAACTGCACCCTCATTATAGAATGAGAGGGGACTAACAGCCCTTTGCACCGCCTCGATGACTGGAAGTGAGCGGCTGCAGGGAGAATGTAACTTAAGGTTCTTTCTGCAGCTGCTCTTCCAGTAAACCAGCCTAATATGATTAAATCGCTATTTACCTGCAAATTACCACTTTAAGTACAGGTAAATAGTTTTTTTTGCAGCTGACAGGCTCCCCCTTGTAATGGCCTTTAAGTAAACACTAGTTAAAGTAGATTGATTAACACACTAAGCTGGCCATTTAACGCATCATTTTATAGTGATGGGTGCACTGTACTATTAACACAAAGTATACAGAGGACTCAGTGATCAGTCCACTTTGCAGTGCCTTAAAAAAGTATCATACCCTGTTAACTTTTCCTCATTTTTTCCACATTACACCCACTAATCAAATGTATTTTATTGAGATTTTATGTGATATACCAGCACTAAGTAGTAAGTATTTGCTAAGTGAAAAGAAGACGATACATGATTTTATAATTATTGTAAAAATATAAATCTGAAAATTGCAGTTTGTATTCAGCCAATACTTTGTAGGACCCCCTTCCACAGCTATTACTGTTGCAAGTCTTTTGGGGTATGTCTCTACCAGCTTTGAACATCTAAAGGCTGAAATTTAAACCAATTTTTCTTTGTAAACCAGCTCTACCTCAGTGAGATTGGATGGAGGTATCTGAGAATCAGAATTTTTAAGTCTTGCCACAGAATCTCAATGGGATTTATGTCTAGACTGTGATGGCCATTCACACACATGAATATGGTTTGATCTAAAACATTCCAATGTAGTTCTGGCAGTATGTATAGGGTAGTTGTCCTGGTGCAAGGTGAACTCACGCCCCAGTCTCAAGCCCCTAACAGGTTTTACTCCAGAATTGACCTGTGTTTAGCTCAATCCACCTTCTCATCACCTCTGACCAGCTTTCCTGTCCCTACTGAAAAAAAGCATCCCCACAGCATGATGCTGTCCCCACCAAGTTTCACAGTGGGAATGGTGTTTTCAAGGTGATGTGCAGTCTTAGGTTTCCACCACACATAGTGGTTTGCACTTAGCCAAAAATATTCTACTTTGGTGTCATCTGATCAGAACATTTTCTTCCACATGCTAGCTGTGTGTTCTACATGGCTTTTTGAAAACTGCAAACGGGACTTCTTATGGCTTGCTTTCAAAAATGGCTTTCTTCTTGCCACTGTTCCGTAAAGGCCAGATTTGTGGAGTATATGACTAATAGTTGGCCTGTGGACAGATTCTCCACCTGAGACATGGATCTCTGCAGCTCCTCTAGAGTAACCATGGGCCTCTTTGCTCCTTTTCTTTTTAGTGCTCTTCTTGCTTGGGATGTCAGTTCAGGTGAACTAAACAGCCATGTTTTGGTAGGTTTGCAGTTTGTCCCTGACCTATCTGGTGTGTTCCTTGGTTAACAGACTGCTGTTTGATTCTCAATGTTCTTAAACAAACTTCTAAGGCCTGTACAGAACAGAAGTAGTTATACGGAGAATAAATTACACCCAGGTGGACTCAATACGTTAAATCTGGTTTCAAACTACAGGGGGATGAATAAAAAAATACATCACAATTTTCAGATTTATAATTTTTAAAATATTTAGAAAACCATGTATCATTTCCTTTACACTTCACAAATACTTACTTAGTGTTGGTATATCACATACAATCCAAATTAAAAAAAGAACATTTACGAATGGGTGTAATGTGAAAAAAATGGGGAAAACTTCCCTTGAGTATGATTACTTTATCGGGCCACTGTATATATTCACGAGAGAAGTGCTCCTTCCCGTAATATCACAATTGGCTTCAATGTTGTAGGCACGAATCCCACCTCTGGAACCTGCATCTATCAATTGGGCCCTATCAAACTCCGCTGTCTATAGGAATTCCCAAAATAGCTGAGAACCGATCATCAGACATAAGTGTGCAACAAGGACTCATTTTCAGGTTGTGAGTACCAGTGGTGGGGATATGTCACAAATGTAGAAGGTGGAAAAACATCATCATTACTAGCCATGAGCGAATATCGTCAGCTCCCTCCTTATTCGGCAAGCTATAGAGCTTACTGAAGAAGCTGCAGAGGGAACTCGGATACCTGGATCGCACCCGATAATCAGGTGTCCGGGGCCGCAGCTGCATGTGGCGCAGCTGTGTGACAGTCACAACACATGCATGGAGAACCACAGCCACGCACACGCAGCTGCGGCCCCGGACACCTGATTATCGGGAGTGCTCCAGGTATCTGGGTTCCCACTGCAGCTTCTTCGGTAAGTGCTATAGCTTGCTGAATAAAGAGGGAGCCTACGATATTCGCTCATCCCTAATCATTACTTGTCTGCTGTATTATTTATTACATGGTATTAACAAAATGGTGCATATTTTTGTGCCCTTTGGGCTAATATTCTTTCTTATCTGTCGCTATAGTATGCTGTATTTAAATATTTAAATAAGACTGTATAGAATGGTGACAGACCAGCCTCGAGAATAAAGGGTATGCCACACTAAACAATATCGCTAACGGATCGCTAAAAACGTCACTATTTAGCGATCCCGTTAGCGATATTGTTCAGTGCGGCAGCTTCCAGCGACGAGCTTCCTGCTGTGATCTCGCTCGTCGCTGGAATCGTTCCGGACCCTATTTCATCGCTGGCGCTCCCGCTGGGTAAGTATCTTATCGCTGTGTGGCACCTTTTCTTAGCGATTTAGCGGTACTTTTGTACCGCTAAAGTCGTTAAGAAGATCGCTAACGGCGATAGCGTCGTTAACTATATCGCTAAATGTGGCCGCATTTAGCGATATAGAAACAATCCCGCTAGCGATCTCATTAGTATGCAACGCTAACGAGATCGCTAGCGGGATAGCTTAGTGTGGCAGTACCTTAACTCTTTAATGCTTGAAGCTACGTACAGTGTTACTATATCAGCATTAGCAGCTTCCACAGCAATGCTCAACGGATCTTTTCCATCCTCATCCGTGGCGTGTTGATTGGCCCCACGTTTCAAAAATAAGCAGACTTGTCTGGTAAAAAATAAAAATTGAAGGTGGTAAAAACAAATGCATACATAATCCGGTCTCATAACTGTTCCAACCAATATATTCCATTATCAGCCCACATATATAAGATTTTTACCTAGTACAATCCTTTGTCGAAACAAATATTTTCATTATACAAACGAGAGTGCAGGAATTGTGGGTAGCATACATTTTTATAGTTTTACTAATAACCTTAAAGAACGATTCCCACAGAATATTCATATATATGAAACTCCCAGGCCTCTGGTAGAGGACCCGAGAATGAGAGAAGGACAATAAAGACCACCCACAGTGGGGGGTGAGAAGGAAGTGTTTTTATATATATATATATATATATATATATATATATATATATATATTTATCACCTCTTTAGAATAAATAGATTCTTTGCCCAAATCATTTGTGTGCAAAATCAAAAGTACTGTTTCTTGTGTTTTGTTTTTTTAACCTTTATTGCGACTTTTCAGGAGTGCCAAATAGTTTGCACAAAAATTACAAGCGTACATAAAGTCACTCTGAGGAAGACGTCGCACATTTTAGCCCTAACTTTTGCTATGGATTCACACGTTTAAAATTCATTTCCTTCACATAGTTTTAGATATGGCTGTCCCAACTAGCATTTCAATATACATTACTAGACGGCTCCTACCACAAACGTTGCACTACTGCAGTTTACAGAGACATTTTCAGTGGGACGATTTGCAGTTATGAATGACAGCATTCAGTTCACCATACATTGTACTTAAAACATGGAAACCAAAAATCTTTGGTAGAAATGGAAAAAAACAAACAAAACAAAACAATTCCACTGTTCTCGCTTGGGTTTTGTTTTAAGAGCAGATTTTGTGTCATCATATTCGAAAACCCAGCACTTTTCAATTTCTTTTTTAATTGAACTACGGGTGTTTTTTTTTTTTGTTAGACCAGTTGTAGTTTTTATTAGTACAATTTTTAGGCACATGTGAAGTTTTGGTCACTTTTTATTCTATTTTTATTGGAAGGCATGATCATGAAAAAAAAAAAAGGCAATTTGTCAGTCTCATTCTTTTGTACAACGGAGTTCACCATTCTGACTTTAATGGATGTGGTGATACTCAATAGATTTATTTTTTTTTTAAATGGGTTAAGAGGGGACATTTTTATTTATTATGATTTTCTGTGTTTGTCTATTTATTTTACTTTTTCCCCACTTTTTCAAAATAAATCTTCATAGAGCGCTTGAATTAGTAATCGCAGGAACAATATACTGCAATAATTCTGTACTGCAGTGCTTTGTACATTTTAGCTATCTTCTGTGAAACCCTCCTTAGCACAGTGCATATAATGAGATCCCACATGTGATGTACACATCAGGAATGGGTTAACTAGTAAATGTATGTACCAATATTCAATATTACTAAGATATACATCTTTACTGTACCAATATTTCATAATATTTACAGTAACTAAATTCAGAATTTAGAGCGAAGTTCTGATAGACGAAAGATAATATTTAGTTAAATGGCCTGGTGAGTAAGAGTGGGGAGAATGACATTTTTGTGGGCATACAGGATAGGAGAAAGTCCCATTTAAACACGGTTCATTTCTTACTAGGTTACAATATTGGGTAATTTCAATTAAAAGCATGAAACATTCCACACAGGAGACCCCAAAGATACAGCTCTGCTCCTCACCCGGTGTGACCAAGCACAGTTGCATGATGTAATGGTCCCCTTCCTTTGACATCACGATGGTTAACATTGGCCCCATTTTGGAGAAGAAACTCGCAGGTCACTAGAGATCCCTAAGAAGAAGACATTTTATGAGGATGTGTAAGAAAAATTTGAAAGGGAATCTGTCAGGATGATTTCACCCCCAAAACTATCTATATGGGCATGTAGCAGCTTCAAATACAAGTCGAGCAATACTTTACATGGCCGATATTTCCTGTTACTGAGAAATCAACGTTTGAAATGATATACAAACGATGCTGAAGGACTGATAAAAATCTGAAGCCTCGGTCACTCCGGCTCCATGTCTTGCCCAGCGCTGCCTCTTCCTGCTTGACTGATGGCTCCTTTGCCTGAAGTCACACAGTATAAGGCTATCAGTCAAGCAGAATGTGGTGATGGGCGGGGAATAGAGCTGGAGCGACAGAGGCTTCATATCTACATATCAATCAGAAACAAGGAACGGACAGGCCATGTAAAAGGTATTTCTATGCACTTGTAACTTTGAAAGAGCTACAAGTAAATATAGTTTGTGGGATTGGGGCAAAAATCCTGCTAAGAATGAAATTAACATAAAATACTTATTTACATAATAAAATGAAAAATTAAAGAAAAGGGAAAGCCGTATTAGTGCGACGTGGTGGTTACAGAACCAAAAGCATTATAATTTCATTCCAGTCTAAGCAGATCCAAACTTGTAAACTATAATTTATACATTTACCCCATGTACGGCCTTTATTAGAGGTGTAGCATTGTTTTCTTTTTTGTTAACCCAGTTGACTTCTGCTCCATGAGCCAAAGCCTCAGACATTGCAGGAAGGTTTTGCTGAAAAGCTGCACGATACAGCTGCAGCCCTGGCATCTCTTTAGTGCTTGGGGTGTCTGAAAAAACAGCAGAATCCCTCTTTTCCTGTTTCTTTTCCATCTCTGGAATATGGGAAAAGGAAGAACTGTCTTAACAAAAAATCTAGTTTCTAATTTACTTGCTTTTTTATTATCTAAAAGATAAACTAAGCCTCCAATCACACGCGGTTCACTAACAGTAATATCATTTTTTATATTTAATAATTAGTGATGAGTGAATGTGCTCAGATAACGCATTATCCGAGCATGCTTGTGTACTAACCGAATGTCTTTGGTCTTCTTGAAAAATATGTTGAGTCCGATAGCCGCAACACATGCAGGGATTGCATAACAAATAGACATGAGACATACTGGTGTGGGGACTCGGACATATTTTTCAAGCACACTGAATACACTCGGTTAGCACCAGAGCATGCTAATATAACACCTAAACCGAGCACGTTCACTCATCACTAATAATAATAATAATACAATATGGACATATAGATATATATACACACACACACATATATATATTTATTACATGCACACAAAACTGTATATACACATACATGCAAATACACAAACACACACATATGTATATATATATATAATAATCTTTATTTATATAGAGCCAACATATTCGCAGCGCTTTACAGTTTAACAGTTTCAAAACATAAGTCATAAGTAACAACGTTAACAATACAATAATTAAAGCAAAATAAGCCGCCCTGCTCGTGAGAGCTTACAATCTACAATGAGGTGGGGGAGATACAAAGTACAGGTGTGTATATACAATGGTGCATTTACAATGATGGTCCAGCCATCTTGGGGGAGTGAGGGATGGATGGAGATAGTGAATGGGCTACACACACACACACACACACACACACACCTTAAACATAGAACGACTTTGATTAGTGAATGTGATAGGCCACTCTGAACAAATGTGTTTTGAGGGAGCGCCTGGAACCATGCAAATTGTGGATAGTCCTAATTTCTTGGGGTAGAGCATGCCATAGGATTGGCGCAGCGGGAGAAGTCTTGGAGTCGGAGGTACGGATTAGTGCAGAGGTTAGTCGAAAGTCATTTGCAGAGCGCAGCAGTCGGTTAGGCCGATAGATAGAAATGAGGGAGGAGATGTAGGGGGGTGCTGCACTGTGGAGAGCTTTGTGGCTGAGAACCAGTACTTTGAATTGGATCCTATAATTAATGGGCAGCCAGTGTAAGGACTGGCGAAGAGCGACGCGTCCGAGTACCGATTAGCCAGATGGATGACCCTGGCTGCTGCATTAAGGATGGAATGGAGAGGGGATAGTCGAGTAATGGGGAGGCCAAGTAATAGAGCGTTGCAGTAGTCCAGGAGGGAGTGGATCAATGCTACAGTGAGGGTTTTTGTTGTTTCCATGGTGAGAAAAGGGCGGATTCTAGAGATGTTCTTTAGGTGTAGGCGGCAAGAGCGGGCAAGAGATTGTATATGGGAGGTGAAGGAGAGATTGGTGTCAAACATAACACCCAGACAGCGAGCCAGCTGCCGGGGTGTTATTATGGTGCCGCCCACAGAGAGGGAAATGTCAGATTTAGGGAGGTTAGTAGACGGCGGGAGCAGAAGGAGTTCAGTCTTGGAGAGGTTAAGTTTCAGATAGAGAGCGGACATGATGTTGGAGACTGCGGACAGACAGTCGGTGGCGTTCTGTAGAACAGCGGGGTAAGGTCGGGGGATGACGTGTATAGTTGTGTGTCATCAGCATAAAGATGGTACTGAAAGCCAAATCTGCTGATGGTCTGTCCAATTGGGGCCGTGTAGAGAGAGAAGAGAAGGGGGCCAAGGACTGAGCCCTTGGGTACACCGACAGTGAGGAAGAGGAGATGATGTGGAGCCAGAAACGAAACACTGAAGGCATGAACAGTCTATAATTTTAAGGGTAGGTTAATTTTAACATTGAGAGATAGAATCTATTTATATAATTGCCTTTTAATGGTTTTATTTCCTGTTCCGTCCAGATGTCAACGAATCCCAGAATTCCAAGTGGAGGAAGATCACCGACCGCCATATTGGGACACCCAAGTGATGGGTGTCCCAATATGGAAACTGCTGCTGGTACCAGCCTATTGCGCGATACTACCAGCGGAACAGCGTCGCACCACACACACACTCTATATGCCGTACGCACCACACACACACAGCCTCTTGCGCGGTACCAACAGCGTAACACCGCGTTCGGCTGATCCCGGCGGCAGATGCGCGACGTGTCTACAGGCAGAGGAAGCCGATCACATTAAAGGGGTTTTCCCACGAACGAAAGTTCATTTTAAAAATTGTCTGTGTTTTACCGTGTACAGAGCATACCACATCTCCTGGGCAGGGGAGGAAGCAAAAGACAATACTGACATTACAGCAGCTGATTACAGAGGATTCATTTTGTGAGGTAAAATATTTCACTGACTGTTTTTAAACAATATTTTACCTCACAAAATGTATCCTCTGCGGTCTCCTGCTCTAATGTCTGTATTGTCTTTTGCTTTCTTCCCTGCCCAGGAGCTGTGGTATGTTCTGTACACGGTCAGACACAGGGGTGAGAGAGACAGAGCACAGGGGAAGACAGCTCAAACGGGACATTACCGCCCTCCCGATGCGATAGCATCGGGCCTCTATCTAGTATCAAAAATAAAATCCAGAAAATCACATTGTATAAATTATATCAATTTATTTGCATTTTGCAGTGAGAAGTAAGTGTTTGATCCCTCTGGCAAATAAGACTTAATACTTGCTGGCAAAATTTTGTAGGCAAGCACAACAGTCAGACATTTTTTTATAGCTGATGATGAGGTTTGCGCACATGTCAGGAGGAATTTTGGTCAGCTCCTCTCTGCAGATCATCTCTAAATCATTAAGATTTTGAGGTTGTTGCTAGGCAACTTCGAACTACAACTCCCTCCTTAAGTTTTGTATGGGATTAAGGTCTGGAGACTGGCTAGGCCACTCCATGACCTTAATGTGCTTCTTTTTGAGCCACTCCTTTGTTGCCTTGGCTGTATGTTTTGGGTCATTGTCTTGCTGGAAGACCCAGCCACGACCCATTTTTAATGTCCTGGCGGAGGGAAGGAGGTTGTCATTCAGGATTTTATGGTACATGGCTCCATCCATTCTCCCATTGATGCGGTGAAGTAGTCCTGTGCCCTTAGCAGAGAAACACCCTCAAAACATAATGTTTACACCTCCATGCTTGACAGTGGGGACGGTGTTCTTTGGGTCATAGGCAGCATTTCTCTTCCTCCATACACAGCGAGTTGAGTTAATGCCAAAGACCTAAATTTTAGTCTTATCTGACCACATCACCTTTTCCCAATTAGTCACAGAATCTTCCAGGTGTTCACTGACAAAAACTTCAGACGGGCCTGCACATGTGCCTTCTTAAGCAGGGGGACATTGCGGGCACTGCAAAATTTTAAACCTTTACGGCGTAATGTGTTACCAATGGTTTTCTTGGTGACTGCGGTCCCAGCTGCCTTGAGATCATTAACAAGTTCCCCCGTGTAGTTTTAGGCTGATCTCTCACCTTCCTAATGATCAAAGATACTCCATGAGGTGAGATTTTGCATGGTGCCCCAGAACGATATTGATTGACAGTCATTTTGTATTTCTTCCATTTCCTTACTATTGCACCAACAGTTGTCTCCTTCTCACCCAGTGTCTTAACTTATGGTTTTGTAGCCCATTCCAGATTTGTGCAGGTTTATGATCTTGCCCCTGACATCCTTAGAAAGCTCTTTGGTCTTGCCCATGTTGTAGAGGTTACAGTCTGACTGATTAAGTCTGTGGACAGGAGTCTTTTATAAAGGTGATTATGTAAGACAGCTGTCTTTAATGCAGGTAACTAGTTGATTAGAAGCGTCTAACTGGTCTGTAGGAGCCAGAACTCTTAAAGGTTGGTAGGGGATCAAATACTTATTTCTCACTGCAAAATACAAATAAATTGATATAATTTATACAATGTGACTTTCTGGATTTTATTTTTGATATTCTATCTCTCAATGTTAATATTAACCTACCCTTAAATCTATAGACTGTTCATGTCTTTGTCAGTGGGCAAACTTACAAAATCAGAAAGGGATCAAATACTTATTTCCCCCAAAATATATACAGTGGGTTCGGAAAGTATTCAGACCCCTTTAAATTTTTCACTCTTTGTTTCATTGCAGCCATTTGGTAACTGCAAAAAAGTTCTTTTTTTCTCATTAATGTACACTCTGCACCCTATCTTGACTGATAAACCGAAATGTAGAAATTTTTGCAAATTTATTAAAAAAGAAAAACTGAAATATCACAGTCATTAGTATTCAGAACCTTTGCTCAGTCACTCATATTTATGTCACATGCTGTCCATTTGCTTGAAGTCCTCCTTGAGATGGTACTACTCCTTCATTGGAGTCCAGCTGTGTTTAAACTGATTTGTAAAGGCACACATCTGTCTACAGTATATAAGACCTCACATCTTACAGTGCATGTCAGAGCAAATGAGAATCATGTGGTCAAAGGAACTGGCTAAGGAGATCAGAGACAGAATTGTGGCAAGGCACTTATCTGGTCAAGGTTACAAAAGAATTTCTGCAGTACTCAAGGTTGGCCTCCATAATCCTTAAATGGAAGAAGTTTGTGACCACCAGAAGTCTTCCTAGACCTGACCGTCCAGAAAATCTGAGCTATCGCGAGAGAGGTAAAGAAGAACCCCAAGATCACTGTGGCTGAGTTCCACAGATGCAGTAGGGAGTTCCACAAAGTCAACTATCACTGCAGCCCTCCACCAGTTGGGCCTTTATGGCAGAGTAGCCCGACGGAAGCCTCTCCTCAGTGCAAGACATATGAAAGCCTGCATAGAGTTTGCTAAAAAACAACAAAAAAAAAAAAAAAAACACATGAAGGACTGCAGACTATGAGAAATAAGATTCTCTGGTCTGATGAGATGACGATAGAACTTTTTGGTGATAATTCTAAGCGGTATGTGTGTAGAAAACCAGGCACTGCTCATCACCTGGCTAATACAATCCCAACAGTGAAACATGGTGGTGGTGGCAGCAGCAGCATCATGCTATGGGGGTGTTTTTCAGCTGCAGGGACAGGACGACTGTTTGCAATTGAAGTAAACATGAATGCAGCCAAGTGCAGAGATATCTTGGATCAAAACCTCTTCCAGAGCGCTCTGGACCTCAGACATGGCCAAAGGTTCACCTTCCAACAAGAGAATGACCCTAAGCACACAGCTAAAATAACAAAGGAGTGGCTTCAGAACAACTCTGTGACCATTCTTGACTGGCCCAGCCACAAGCCCTGACCTAATTCCAATTGAGAATCTCTGGAGAGACCTGAAAATGGCTGTTCACCAACTTTCACCATCCAACCTGACGGAACTGTAGAGGATCTGCAAGGAAGAATGGCAGAGGATCCCCAAATCCAGGTGTGAAAAACTTGTGGCATCATTCCCAAGAAGACTCATGGCTGTACTAGCTCAAAAGGGTGCTTCTACTCAATACTGAGCAAAAGGGTCTGAATACTTATGACCATGTGATATTTAAGCTTTTCTTTTTTAATAAATTTGCAAAAAATTCTGCATTTGTTTTTTTTTCAGTGAAGATGGGGTGCAGAGTGTACACTAATGAGAAAAAAAGACGGATTTTGGTAAGAACTTACCTGTAAAATCCTTTTCAGCGAAGGAAGGAAGAGAGACACAGTATTCATTACTGATGGGTAGGCGGAGCCCAGATAGGATTGACACCTCAGATTAAAAAGAGTGTTGACCGCCCCTCCGGCACGGGCTCCTCCTACTCAGCTTTCTTCAGTCGTACCCAAGCTTAAAGAAGAGCAAGATCACCAGCGGAGCAACATAACCCCTTCTGAAGGACTTCAGAGAAAAACACAATAGTACAGGTTATGCATGCATTTGGCAAAACATCACACAGTTCCAGGTACTACTCACTGGACCTAACCACTGCGATGAGCTGGTAATGCTGGAACAGAGCCGTAGCGGTCGACCTCAGCCCAGTTAAACGCTATCAGAGAAGGGTCACGCCGCATCTGTAAATACAACAACACACTTCTGCCATGGGAGGGAGCTGTGTCTCTCTTCCTTCCTTCGCTGAAAAGGATTTTACAGGTAAGTTCTTACCAAAATCCGTCTTTCAGCTGCAGAGGGAAGGAAGAGAGCCACAGTATTCATTACTGATGGGACGTCCCAAAGCAGTTCAAAAATAAGGGTGGGAAAAAACCAACAAAAGGCAGAAACCCAACAACCTAGATAAAAGCGCAAACAGGCGCCAAATACAAGTTAACTAGAACTTTAAACTACCGCTGCCTGCAGGACCCTACGTCCTAAGGCCGCATCAGCGGAAGCACTAACGTCCACCTTATAAAACTTTGTAAATGTGTGGACAGAAACGCCAGGTCGCCGCTCGGCAGAGCCGAGCTGCCGAAGCCCCTTGACAAAAGGCCCACGATGAAGCCACAGCCCTCGTGGAGAGAGCTTCGAACCTTAATCTGGCAAGGTTCGCCTTTAAGTCGGTAAGCTTCCAAAATGGCCGACCGAATCCAACGAGCTATAGAGTCCTTGGAAGCTCGTTGACCACGCCTGCGACCTGCAGGAATTACAAACAGAGAATCTGACTTCCGAAAACTCGAGTAATAGGCAGATAGAACTTCAAGGCCCGCACCAAATCCAATGTGTGCAAGGCCCGTTCCTTTGCCTTCCTCGGGCCCGGGCAAAGCGAGGGCAACACAATATCCTGGTTAACATGAAAATGCGACACCACCTTAGGTAGAAAGTCGCCCCGTGTGCGAAGCACACTTGATCAGAGTAAAACTCCAGGAAAGGAGGCGAGCAGGGAAAAGCCGCCAACTCAGAAACTCTTCTCAAAGAGGTTACCGCCACTAAGAAGACAACCTTCCAAGAAAGTAGAGAAAGGCTAGCATAAATCATAGCCTCAAAAGGCACATGTTGAAGAGCCTCCAAGACAAGGTTGAGCCGCCATGGAGACACAGGCGCCTTCCGCGGCGGAAACTGACGGGTTACTCCGCGAAAAAAAGGGGAACGCACGTCACTACGGGAGGCGATAGCCCTCTGAAACAGCAAGGACAGAGTAGAAACCTGACCTTTCAGGTTGCTCACTGCCAAACCTTTGTCCAGCCCATGCTGTAGACAAATTGGGAATGGAAAAAACCCTGGGTTCCTTGAAGAACCCGAACACCACGAAAAGAAGACTTCCCAAGTCTTGTGATAAATCCTAGTAGTAGCCGAACTACTGGCAGCTCGCAGAGTGACAATGACTTTGCTGAATACTTCGGTCTCAAGAGCCACGCCATCAAACGCAGAGACTTCAAGTCCGGATGACGGCCGGGACCCCGGGTTAACAGTTCCGGGCGAAGAGGAAGTGGGAATGGCGGCGCCGCCAAAAGCGACACTAGTGTCGAGAGCCACGTCCTCCTTGGCCAATCTGGGGCTATCAAAATAGCCGGAATTCTCTCCAGTCCGATCCGACTCAGCACCAGAGGAAGTAAGGATATCGGCGGAAACACATAACTAGCTCGAAATGGTCCCATGGATCCACCAGAGCGTTACCGCCACAGCCTTCGGGTCCTTGTACCTGGACATGAAGGTCGGTAGTTTGGTATTGAACCTGGACGCCATCAAGTCCACTTGGTGAGTTCCCCAACGGGAGCACAGCAGTGCAAAAATCTTCGGATGAAGACTCCATTCTCCGGGATCCATCTTCTCGCGACTGAGGAAGTCCGCCGTGGTATTCTGGACTCCTGGAATGTGAATCGCAGAGATGGCTGGAAACCTGGTCTCGGCCCATATCAGGATCCGAGACACCTTCCATTAAGAGCCTGGAACTCCTCGTCCCGCCTTGGTGGTTGATATACGCGACCGCAGTCGCGTTGTCTGTCTGCACTCGGACTGACAGACCGCTCAAAAGGACCGTCCAGTGTTGGAGGCAAAGAAAAAATTTTGCCCTCAATTCCAGGATGTTGATCGGTAGAACCGACTCTTCCGATGACCATACTCCCTGGATCCAAAGATCGTTCCAGACACCTCCCCCCCAGCTCGTCAGGCTGGCACTGGTGGTTATGACCGACCACTTCGGAGGGAGGAAAGACTTTCCCAGGGATAACGCTCCTGAACGTAACCACCATCCTAGGGATTCTCGCACCCTGTGAGAGATGGTGACGCTGCAATCCAGTGAAACTTGCGATCGATCCCAACGACTCAGGATGAGCTTTTGGAGAGCTCTGGAATGAAAATGGGCAAATGGAAGTGCCTCCATGGTCAAACTCAGAAGGCGCATACCTTCCGAAGGGACATTGCTGTCGCAGACTTCATAATCTGTACATGTCGGAAAAAGACATGCCTGCTTGTCTGGAGGTAGGGACACCACCGCCCGTACCGTGTCGAAATGCATCCCCAAAAACAGGATTGACTGCGACGATTCCAGAGACAACTTTCCCCAATTGACCAGTCACCCGAAATCCTCCAGGAGCTGAAGGGATAGATTGCGAGCCGTCACTGCCTCCTCCTTTGAGGATGCCACAATCGAAAGGTCGTCCAGGTAGGGGCGAATCGTAAGTCCCAGTCTTCAAAAAAAAAAATTGCCATGAGATTTAGGCGCCAGAATCGTTGTAAAAATTCTGGGCGTTAAGGCCAAGCCGAATGGCTGAGCCACAACCTGGTAATGGTTGATCTATGGCAAAAACGAAGGAAGCGCTGGTGAGCTCTTCCGACGGAACATGCAAATAAGCGTCGCGAATGTCGATTGACCAAAAAGTCGCTCTGCGACAGGACTGCCATAACAGAGCGAAGCGACTCCATGCGGAATTTTCGGGTGTGGACAAGCCGATTCAATCTTTCCAGAATAGGGCGAAATTTGTCCTCCTTTTTTGGGGACTACCAAGAGGTTGAATAAAAGATCCTCTTCCCCGGTCCTCTGCGGAACCGGTATCACCACACCCTTCTGCAGAAGGGAATCGACCTCTCGCAGTAGAGAGGTAAATAGTTTGGCTTTGACGGAATGCGAGATTGGCAAAAAAACTGTCCGGGGGTCGAGAAAGAAACTCTATGAAGTAGCCTGCCAACACAACCTGTGTCACCCAGGCGTCCGACACACAGGAAACCCAAGTCTGTTTAAATTGGAGTAAACGACCCCCCCACTCGAGGGCGCTCGAGTGAGATTCAGATGTCAGTCCGCCTTAGCAAATTTTTTGCCAGCTTCTGTCTTAACAGAAGTTCTGTTTCCAGTGTATGCGGAATTTCTGAGAATTCCCTTTTTTTTTTTTTTTTTTAAAAAAGAGAGACGACCCAAACCCCCAGAGGGTTGGCGGATCATCCCTTGAACCGAAAGGACCGCCGATAACTATCGGCACTAGTCCTGCCAGACGCAGAAGTCATAGCTCTGCGCTGTGGTAAAGCTGTTTCTTTTGCCTTTGCCTTGGCAATCATCTCCGTGAGGTCAGATTCAAATAGCTGACCACTTTGTAAGCTAAAGATAGCAAACCCTGCTTGGAAAACCGCGTTCCACCGTCCAAGTCACAGTGCTCTTCTGACTGTGACTGTCGAGGATTGCGCCCGGGATAGCAGTGACGCATTATCCTTCAACTTGAAAAGGCCATCCACCTCGATAGAGGGGATCCATCTTGCCACGCCGTCCTTAGACGGTCCAACCGGCTCAGGGGAACTTAACAAGTACACCTAGATCCTTAATACCGAATCTATGATCCACGGCCTTGCAGATGGATTGTTGCCATCTCCGTTTTTCTGTCCAGCGTGTCCTGCAGACTCGCCTTCCCTTTACCAGGAAGATTTGCTAAGCTGGGATAAAGGGACATTCACTTCCGGTCGAAGGGATCCAATTAACAAACAACTCCGTAGAAAAACGGATACAGTTTGTAAAGCCGTCGCGACCCATGCGACTCCTGAAAAATCCGGGCCGACTTACCAGGACGTCTAGTTACCTCCTCCGGTAACTGTAACGCCTCATCTCCAATAGAGATATTAGTACGGCCCATGAGAGAGGCAGAGTGTCCCTGCCGATCCTCCTTGTCCGAATCGGACTTCTTCGCTAAGCGAGAAGGAAGGCACCGATTTGTGTCGCTTCCTTGAGAGGATCTAGCTGACACTCCATAACCTAAAAGGTCAGACAGGCCATCAACAGAAACTAGCGAAGGCCTCCATTTTGACACCACTGGAACCTCCGACCGCCGTGCATGAGTTGAGGTCTGCGTGTCAGATACGCGAGGCTGATCCGTAGCGAATCTGGGAGACGGTCTCTGACATGCTCTTGCACAGTATATGGCAGTTTAAACCTGTCAGTAACCAGAACAGTGTTTCTTAAAGAAAAAACAAACGCTGAAGGGTTAAAGCTCTAAAAGAGAGAGCTACCCCAGCCGTCCCCCATTAAGAGTTAACCGCCTAAGAATGGGTTAAAGTAGCAGACTCCCCACAACCTTGATAATGAAAAGGGTGTGCGAATCTCAAGCGCCTCTTATAAGGTCGCAGCTGCAGGACAGCTATGCCACATTATACAGAAAACGTTCCACAAGATCGCTAAAAAATTGCGCTGTTTTGTATAACCAAAGACGCCAAAGTCATTAAGGGGATCGCTAACCGCTTATGCGATGCTAATGAGATTGCCCAGATTGGCAGTTACTAGCGACATTGAAAATAATCACACAAACGATCGCATTAGTATGCGTCGTTATCAGGATCGTTAGCGGGAACGTTTAGTGGCAGTATTAATGTCGCAGACTCCCCACAACCTCTTTATTAATATTGAAAGAGTGTGCGAGCCCCTTATGCGATAACAGCCGCAGGACAGCTCAATCTGTCACTCAGTAGTGCCCCAGACGGCGCCCGCGCTGTGGAGGTGAAGGGGTTAAGCTTCTGCCCGCGGGCTAGAAGCGACTCACCCAGCTGGTCACGGTTCTTGCCGGGAGGGGAGGGGAACGATCCGGGGATCTTTCAGCCTGCATCTGATCAGCAATGGCCGCCGCGCTCTGCCTCCGTGTGCTCCATGTAGAGGAGCCGGAAATGGAGGCTGCAGTAAAGCACTCGCGCTCAGAGCGGCGCGAAATTCAAATAAAAAAGCGCGTACTCCTCTCTCCCGCTCTCTATGTCCTGCAGGCATCCACCTGCGGACAAAAAAACACAGTCACCGGCATGTATATTGTAACAGCGACTGCCGCAGCAGTCGCTGAAAACACTCACACAATCAATAAAAATGTGGAGTACTCACCAGCGGAAAGCGCCACAGGGACCCCCAGGGGTTTCTGGCGCGTGCCCATGCTTCCCCCCAGGGCGGGGATCGCAGTGACCCCTGCAGCGCTGTTTGCGTCCCCGCCAGGGAAGCCATCCTCATCCCCCCGGGCCGGCAGGGTTCTGCAGGGACCACCATATAGGGTAATACAGATCCGCCAAGGGAGAGGTTGGGTCCAGCAGCGCTGAGACCCCTGAGACCTCTAGACCACATTAGGTGATCCAAGTCTCTTGTCCGATAAAAATAATAAAATCTTCTGAGGAGCTGCTTCCAGCAGCGACCATCCTCTGGGACCTCAAATTTTAGACTGAAGAAAGCTGAGTAGGAGGAGCCCGTGCTGGAGGGGCCGGTCAACACTCTTTTTAATCTGAGGTGTCAATCCTATCTGGGCTCCGCCTACCCATCAGTAATGAATACTGTGGCTCTCTTCCTTCCCTCTGCAGCTGAAATGAACTTTTTTGCATTTACCAAATGGCTGCAATGAAACAAAGAGTGAAAAATTTAAAGGGGTCTAAATCAAACTTCTGTGAAATCAAACTGTCCACTTAGGAAGCAACACTGATTGACAATCAATTTCACAAGCTGTTGTGCAAATGGAATAGACAACAGATGGAAATTATTGGCAATTATCAAGACACACTCAACAAAGGAGTGGTTCTGCAGGTGGGGACCACAGACCACATCTCAGTACCAATGCTTTCTGGCTGCTGATTTGGTCACTTTTGAATGTTGGTTGTGCTTTCACACTCGTGGTAGCATGAGACGGACTCTAAAACCCACACAAGTGGCTCAGGTAGTGCAGCTCATCCAGGATGGCACATCAATGCGAGCTGTGGCAAGAAGGTTTGCTGTGTCTGTCAGCATAGTGTCCAGAGGCTGGAGGCGCTACTAGGAGACAGGCCAGTACACCAGGAGACGTGGAGGGGGCTGTAGGAGGGCAACAAGCCAGCAGCAGGACCGCTACCTCCGCCTTTGTGCAAGGAGGAACAGGAGGAGCACTGCCAGAGCCCTGCAAAATGACCTCCACCAGGTCACAAATGTGCATGTGTCTGCACAAACGTTTAAAAACCGACTCCATGAGGGTGGTCTGAGTGCCCGTCGTCCACAGATGGGGGTTGTGCTCACAGCCCAACACCGTGTAGGATGCTTGGCATTAGCCACAGAATACCAGGATTGGCAAATTCGCCACTGGCGCCCGTGCTCTTCACAGATGAAAGCAGGTTCACACTGAGCACATGTGAAAGACGTGAGAGTCTGGAGACGCCGTGGAGAGAGATCTGCTGCCTGCAACATCCTTCAGCATGACCGGTTTGGCAGTGGGTCAGTAATGGTGTGAGGTGGCATTTCTTTGGAGGGCCGCACCACAGCCCTCCATGTGCTCGCCAGAGGTACCTGACTGCCATTAGGTACCGAGATGAGATCCTCAGACCCCTTGTGAGACCATATGCTGGTGTGGTTGGTTCTGGGTTCCTCCTAATGCAGGACAATGCCAGACCTCATGTGGCTGGAGTGTGTCAGCAGTTCCTGCAAGATGAAGGCATTGAAGCTATGGACTGGCCCGCCCGATCCCCAGACCTGAATCCGATTGAGCACATCTGGGACATCATGTCTCGCTCCATACACAGTCACGTTGCACCACAGACTGTTTAGAAGTTGGTGGATGTTTTAGTCCAGGTCTGGGAGGAGATCCTTCAGCAAACCATCTGCCGCCTCATCAAGAGCATGCCCAGGTGTTGTAGAGAGGTCATAAAGGCACGTGGAGGCCACACACACACTACTGAGCATCATTTTGACTTGTTTTAAGGACATTATATTCCACTTTAATTTTGTGTGTGACTCCAAATCCAGGCCTCCATTGGTTAATAAATTTGATTTCCACTGATGATTTTTGTGTGATTTTGATGTCAGCACATTCAACTTTGTACAGAACAAAGTATTCAATGAGAATATTTCATTCATATAGATCTAGGATGTGTTATTTGACTATTCCTTTATTTTTTTTGAGCAGTGTTTATATGTCCTTCTCACCCCCCAATGGGTGTGGTCTTTTTTGTCCTTCCTCATTCTTGGGTCCTCTACCAGAGGTCTGGGAGTTTGAGGGTTCTGCGCAGGATCTTAGTTGTTTCCAGCATTGCACTTTTCTGGAGAACTCAGATGTTGCTTCTGGGATCTGTTGTAGCCATTCTTCCAAATTGGGGGTCACTGCTCCTATCACAACTGGAGTACTGTTACCTTCACCTTCCACATCTTCTCCAGTTCTCCTTTGAGGCCCTGGTATTTCTTCAGCTTCTCATATTTCTTCTTTCTGATGTTGCTGTCACTTGGCACTGCCACATCTATTATCATTGCTGTATTCTGGTCCTTGTCTACTAAAACATTGTCTGGTTGGTTGTCCAACACCTGCTTAACCATCTGGATCTTTAAGTCCCACAGGATTTTAGCCCTTTCATTCTCCACCACTTTTTCTGGGGTCTGCCACCTAGACTTAGGAGGACTTAGCCCATATGCTGTGCAGATTTTCCGGTATACAATTCCCGCTACTTGGTTGTGTGTGTGTGTGTGTGTGTGTGTGTGTGTGTGTGTGTATGTATGTATGTATGTATAAAGCACTAACAGTGTGACACTAAGGGTATGGTTACACGTTTTGGAACCACAGCGCTTTGGACGGAGCGGAAAGTCCACCCAGCCCCCTTCTGAACGCGTGGTGAATCCGGATGTGCTCATTGAACAGATCCGGAATCACCGCAGCGCTAGATAGGATTCTGCTATTTACCTTGCGGCGACGGAGCGTCGCCGCAAGGTAAAAGGACTTGCTGCGATCTGAAAAGACGCACCGCATGTCCGTTAACGCAGGTCTGCCGCCTGCGTGTTTTAACGCATAGTGGAGACGGGATTTCATGAAATCCCCTCCACTATGCTGTAACATCTGGACGCTGAGTGTTTGACGCTGCGGCTGTACACAGCGTCAAACACGCAGCGTTTCCTTACCGTGGAAACATACCCTTACCTGCATCATATAAACTGTTGGAAGACACTGCAGATGATAGGAGCTCCCGGCTGCCATCTGCACTAAACTGTATTCCGCTGTCATTGCTTCTCACTAAAAATACAAATGATATGGGTTATTAATTAACATCAAAAGCAGTAGCGATTCACACAAACTCTTTAGGTTTTTATAAACCCCATTCATATAGTAAAAGCAAGTCAGTCATTCATAAAGTAAACTTACCGTATATACTCAAGTATAAGTCAACCCAAGTATAAGCCGAGGCACTCAAGTTTGCCACGAAAAACTGGGTAAATTTATTGACTCGAGTATAAGCCGGGTATGCATTGTACTCTCATCCCTATCCTTGTATGCATGGCTCCCCCCCCATCCTTGTATGCATGGCTCCCCCCTTCCATCCTGGTATACATGGCTCCTTATCCCCTATCCGTGTATGCATGGTTCCTATATAAAAAAACAAACAAAAAAAAAAAAACATCCTATTCACCTTCCTGCGCGCCCTCGCTGCATCTTGTTCCGGTGCCAGCAGCTCTTCCTGCTGAGCGATCACTTGGCCCCGCTCATTAAGGTATTAAATATTCACTCCATTCCTATGGGAGTGGAGAGGCGTGCATATTCATTACCTTAATGAGCGGGGCTGATTGCTTGACCAGAAATGCTGCTGGCCCAGAACGAGATACAGCGAGGGCACGCAGGAAGTCGAGTAGGATGTGTGCTGGAAGCCGGCGGCTGTCACTGTGCACTATTACAGAGAAATGAATATTCATTTCTCTTTAGCAGCGTCTCAGGCTTTAGCCACAGCAGCTGGCTCATGCCTGTTACCTGTTTCTTTGCCGCTCCCCCTCCGTCTTTCTGGAACAATTGACTCATGTATAAGCTAATGGGGGGTGCTTTCAGCACAAAAAAATGTGCTGGAAAATTTGGCTTATACCCGAGTATATACAGTATATAAGCAGATTCAGCCGTCTGGTTAGTTTAATTTGTTAACCGGATTCAACAGGAACCTAACAGTAGATTCTAGATGCCATCAGTGTAGGCCATGGGAACTTTTCTGTTTTGGTTCTTTTGTTACTTTATACCAATACATTTTGGATGAAATGTTGGACATCTGCACTTTACTTGGATCGTATTTGCATGTTATCGACACAAACACTTTGTCTGTGCAGTGTCCATAATTGGAAGCTCATGCTTTTGGATTAGCTGCCTAGGGCAAACTGAAGATATTTTTTCCTTTCTATGTTATCATTTCTCTTACTATGTACTCATATTGGAGAGACCGGTCAGTCAATTATGGTTTTAACTGATATGTCGTAACGTCTCAAAGTAAAACATACACAGCCGCAATAATTCAGCCATTGTATGATTTAAGTTGGCCATGCTTCGGGCAGCATGGAACTACTGTCAGGTGTTTTAAAGGGAATCTGTCAGTAGGATCAAACCTCATAAACCATCTATATTGGCATGTAGGTTATAGGAAGCTGAACAAAATGATACCTTGATATCTGTGATCTGATATTTTATTCCAGAGAAATCCACGTTTTTCTACTGTTCCAGGCTATGAGCCGGACACTGATCTGCATGAGACACTGAATACAGGGCTTTTTTTTCTTTAAAGGGGGCGTAATAACAAATCACGCAGCGGAAAAGTAGAGTCAGGTCTTATCCGAGGACTCCAGGCTCTAGGTAAAGAGACACATAGAAGACATTCCCTACACTGCAAGATCCACTTTGAGCCCTGTACCGCTACTAAGTCACGTGACGAAGACGTCACGGCAGGCCCTGCCGCATCCTCCTGAACTAGCAGGTCCTACCGTGAGCGCCTCCTGAAACTAACCACTGGGCAGACAGCCTCCCGTGATACTCCGAGAAGCGTGTGCTGCTGGCCAGGGCACCGCTTCTGAAGTTTTCATCTCAGACCTACGGCTTCCATTCCTGAATCACCGTGACTCTACTTGGACACATTCTCCAATCGCAGACTACAGGTTACTAATCTATATTACTACATTATAGTATTTTATTTTCGTCTATCTGTGTTCTTTTGATTATTTACCAGCAGAGCATTTTTTATTTTTTACCGTGCAACCAATGCATCTACATATTCTCCTGTTTAATGGGCATATGTGTTAATATATAGCACAAAAGATACTCTCTTTTTAGTATTTGTCACTCCCTTGACAGCTTTTGTGGTACTGTCTTTTCTTTTTGCTGCTGAACACATACACCCATTACCACTGCGCCTTTTCCTATTTTTTAAACTGTGAAATTTACTTTTCTTTCACAAAAATTTTCCTTTAAACCTATTTTTTTTTTTTTTTACTTTCGCAATGGTAACAGGAAAAATTGCTCCATATAATTACGGTAGTTGTGCAATTTCTCCTGAGTACGCCGGTACCCCATATGCGTGTAGGAATACTACTGTTTGGCCGCACGGCAGGGCTTGGAAGGGAAGGAGAGCCATTTGACTTTTTGAATGCAAAACTTGATGGAATAATTAGCGGACACAATGTCGCATTTGGAAAGCCCCTGATGTGCCTAAACAGTGGAAACCCCCAACAAGTGACACCAGTTTGGAAACTAGACCCCTTTGGTACCTTATTTAGATGTGTACTGAGCACCTTGAACCCCCAGGCGCTTCACAGAAGTTTCTAACATTAAGCAGCAAAAAAAAAAAAAAAATCCCACAAAAATCTTTAGCTGCCAATTTGTATTTTCACAAGGGCAAAATGAGAAAATGGACCCCAAAGCTTGTTGTGCAATTTCTCATGAGTTGACCGATACCCCATTTGTGGTCAAAAAACTACTTTTGAGGCACAGTGCAAAGCTCAGAAGGGAAGTAGCACCATATTACAGTGCAGATTTTGCTGCACTTGTTTGAGGGTGCCATGTTACATTGGCAGAGCCCCTGAGATGCCAGAACAGCAGAATCACCCATAAGTGACCCCATTTTACCAATCAAACATCTCAATGAATTCATCTAGGGGTGCAGTGATTGTACTGACCACAGGTGTGTCACAATCTTTTATACCATTGAGCAGTGAAGAAAAAATAATTTACATTTTTACCACCAAGATTGTTTGTTAGCTCCAAGTCTTACATTTTCACACTGGGAAATGGATAAAAATGGCACCAGAATTTGCCTGACAATTTCTGCTGAATGTAGAAATACCCCATATGTGGCTGTACAGTACTACTTTGCCATATGGAGTGACTCGGGAGGGCAGAGCGCTATTTGCCTCCTGGAGCGCAGATTTTCCTAGACTAGTTTGTGGATTCCATATAAAGAGCCACTAAGTTTTAAAAAAGCAGAATCCCCCCCTCAAGTAACTCCATTTTGGACATTATAATCCTTTGCGAATTTATCTACAGACGTAGTGACGATTTTAACTCCATGGGTGTTTTCCAGAAACAGGCAGTAGTGGATGTTGCAAACTGTCGTTGTAGTGACCAGTACATTATGCCCAGCTCCTGCTTCTGAAGACATGCACCTGTATATTAGGCGAAATGTCAAACATGTGGGCGCTAAATGTTGTTTAGGCATACTGGGGCTCAGAAGGGAGGGGGGCATTTGGATTTGGGAGTGGAGAATTTGCCGAATTTCTTTTTGCAGGTAAGAAGCCATTTCACTTTTCTCCTTCCTTTGTGCTACCTGTAACGTGGAAGCCCCCTATATTTCCGTTAACAGATGACAGACCTGAGTGGGGATTTGCTTTTTTTGTGGATTGAGTGGAAGCTTTTATTGGAACATTTTACATAACGTTTGGGATCACATTTAGCGGGCGCTCTACGCTGACCACTTACTTTGGGGTTTTCATCTAAATCTCTGAGTGACATAATTCAGATGAAACCCCAGATGGATCTCATTCACTATAATGAGGCAGCAGAGTTACTCTGGACTGCGTCTGGCCTCTGTTCCGCGGTGTTCTTTTCAGATCCTAAAAAGACGGACATCGCAGGATCACAGGTCTGACGGCATCCACAGTGCCTACATCTACCTCATTATAGGGAATCTTCAGCCAGAGGTTCTGTCTGAATCACGTATTTCAGAGATTTACATGGAAACCCCGGTTTAAGCACTCAGCACAGAGCGCAGGATTAATGTGCACTGAGCCTTACCGCGATCTTTGGGAGGCAGAATGAAATAAAATCAACAGCATGTGAAGAATTGGTTTTATTTATTATTTACGCCGTTCCTCGTGTGGTAGAAGTGATTAGGCAACTTTATTCTTCGGGTCGGTGCGATTACAGCGATACCAGATTTATATCAGGTTTTTATGTTTGGCTGCTGTTGAACACTAAAAAAAAGC
>JARQOD010000005.1:183640044-183769340 GCA_033576555.1 Oophaga sylvatica | reverse complement strand
GGAGCTGTGTCTCTCTTCCTTCCTTCGCTGAAAAGGATTTTACAGGTAAGTTCTTACCAAAATCCGTCTTTCAGCTGCAGAGGGAAGGAAGAGAGCCACAGTATTCATTACTGATGGGACGTCCCAAAGCAGTTCAAAAATAAGGGTGGGAAAAAACCAACAAAAGGCAGAAACCCAACAACCTAGATAAAAGCGCAAACAGGCGCCAAATACAAGTTAACTAGAACTTTAAACTACCGCTGCCTGCAGGACCCTACGTCCTAAGGCCGCATCAGCGGAAGCACTAACGTCCACCTTATAAAACTTTGTAAATGTGTGGACAGAAACGCCAGGTCGCCGCTCGGCAGAGCCGAGCTGCCGAAGCCCCTTGACAAAAGGCCCACGATGAAGCCACAGCCCTCGTGGAGAGAGCTCGAACCTTAATCTGGCAAGGTTCGCCTTTAAGTCGGTAAGCTTCCAAAATGGCCGACCGAATCCAACGAGCTATAGAGTCCTTGGAAGCTCGTTGACCACGCCTGCGACCTGCAGGAATTACAAACAGAGAATCTGACTTCCGAAAACTCGAGTAATAGGCAGATAGAACTTCAAGGCCCGCACCAAATCCAATGTGTGCAAGGCCCGTTCCTTTGCCTTCCTCGGGCCCGGGCAAAGCGAGGGCAACACAATATCCTGGTTAACATGAAAATGCGACACCACCTTAGGTAGAAAGTCGCCCCGTGTGCGAAGCACTACTTGATCAGAGTAAAACTCCAGGAAAGGAGGCGAGCAGGGAAAAGCCGCCAACTCAGAAACTCTTCTCAAAGAGGTTACCGCCACTAAGAAGACAACCTTCCAAGAAAGTAGAGAAAGGCTAGCATAAATCATAGCCTCAAAAGGCACATGTTGAAGAGCCTCCAAGACAAGGTTGAGCCGCCATGGAGACACAGGCGCCTTCCGCGGCGGAAACTGACGGGTTACTCCGCGAAAAAAAGGGGAACGCACGTCACTACGGGAGGCGATAGCCCTCTGAAACAGCAAGGACAGAGTAGAAACCTGACCTTTCAGGTTGCTCACTGCCAAACCTTTGTCCAGCCCATGCTGTAGACAAATTGGGAATGGAAAAAACCCTCGGGTTCCTTGAAGAACCCGAACACCACGAAAAGAAGACTTCCCAAGTCTTGTGATAAATCCTAGTAGTAGCCGAACTACTGGCAGCTCGCAGAGTGACAATGACTTTGCTGAATACTTCGGTCTCAAGAGCCACGCCATCAAACGCAGAGACTTCAAGTTCGGATGACGGCCGGGACCCCGGGTTAACAGTTCCGGGCGAAGAGGAAGTGGGAATGGCGGCGCCGCCAAAAGCGACACTAGTGTCGAGAGCCACGTCCTCCTTGGCCAATCTGGGGCTATCAAAATAGCCGGAATTCTCTCCAGTCCGATCCGACTCAGCACCAGAGGAAGTAAGGATATCGGCGGAAACACAGACTAGCTCGAAATGGTCCCACGGATCCACCAGAGCGTCTACCGCCACAGCCTTCGGGTCCTTGTACCTGGACATGAAGGTCGGTAGTTTGGTATTGAACCTGGACGCCATCAAGTCCACTTGGTGAGTTCCCCAACGGGAGCACAGCAGTGCAAAAATCTTCGGATGAAGACTCCATTCTCCGGGATCCATCTTCTCGCGACTGAGGAAGTCCGCCGTGGTATTCTGGACTCCTGGAATGTGAATCGCAGAGATGGCTGGAAACCTGGTCTCGGCCCATATCAGGATCCGAGACACCTCCATTAAGAGCCTGGAACTCCTCGTCCCGCCTTGGTGGTTGATATACGCGACCGCAGTCGCGTTGTCTGTCTGCACTCGGACTGACAGACCGCTCAAAAGGACCGTCCAGTGTTGGAGGCAAAGAAAAAATTTTGCCCTCAATTCCAGGATGTTGATCGGTAGAACCGACTCTTCCGATGACCATACTCCCTGGATCCAAAGATCGTTCCAGACACCTCCCCCCCAGCCCGTCAGGCTGGCACTGGTGGTTATGACCGACCACTTCGGAGGGAGGAAAGACTTTCCCAGGGATAACGCTCCTGAACGTAACCACCATCCTAGGGATTCTCGCACCCTGTGAGAGATGGTGACGCTGCAATCCAGTGAAACTTGCGATCGATCCCAACGACTCAGGATGAGCTTTTGGAGAGCTCTGGAATGAAAATGGGCAAACGGAAGTGCCTCCATGGTCAAACTCAGAAGGCGCATACCTTCCGAAGGGACATTGCTGTCGCAGACTTCATAATCTGTACATGTCGGAAAAAGACATGCCTGCTTGTCTGGAGGTAGGGACACCACCGCCCGTACCGTGTCGAAATGCATCCCCAAAAACAGGATTGACTGCGACGATTCCAGAGACAACTTCCCCCAATTGACCAGTCACCCGAAATCCTCCAGGAGCTGAAGGGATAGATTGCGAGCCGTCACTGCCTCCTCCTTTGAGGATGCCACAATCGAAAGGTCGTCCAGGTAGGGGCGAATCGTAAGTCCCCGTCTTCAAAAAAAAAAATTGCCATGAGATTTAGGCGCCAGAATCGTTGTAAAAATTCTGGGCGTTAAGGCCAAGCCTAATGGCCGAGCCACAACCTGGTAAAGGTTGATCTATGGCAAAAACGAAGGAAGCGCTGGTGAGCTCTTCCGACGGGAACATGCAAATAAGCGTCGCGAATGTCGATTGACCAAAAAGTCGCTCTGCGACAGGACTGCCATAACAGAGCGAAGCGACTCCATGCGGAATTTTCGGGTGTGGACAAGCCGATTCAATCTTTCCAGAATAGGGCGAAATTTGTCCTCCTTTTTTGGGGACTACCAAGAGGTTGAATAAAAGATCCTCTTCCCCGGTCCTCTGCGGAACCGGTATCACCACACCCTTCTGCAGAAGGGAATCGACCTCTCGCAGTAGAGAGGTAAATAGTTTGGCTTTGACGGAATGCGAGATTGGCAAAAAAACTGTCCGGGGTCGAGAAAGATACTCTATGAAGTAGCCTGCCAACACAACCTGTGTCACCCAGGCGTCCGACACACGGAAACCCAAGTCTGTTTAAATTGGAGTAAACGACCCCCCCACTCGAGGGCGCTCGAGTGAGATTCAGATGTCAGTCCGCCTTAGCGAATTTTTTGCCAGCTTCTGTCTTAACAGAAGTTCTGTTTCCAGTGTATGCGGAATTTCTGAGAATTCCCCTTTTTTTTTTTTTTTTTTTAAAAAAAGAGAGAGACGACCCAAACCCCCAGAGGGTTGGCTGGATCATCCCTTGAACCGAAAGGACCGCCGATAACTATCGGCACTAGTCCTGCCAGACGCAGAAGTCATAGCTCTGCGCTGTGGTAAAGCTGTTTCTTTTGCCTTTGCCTTGGCAATCATCTCCGTGAGGTCAGATTCAAATAGCTGACCACTTTGTAAGCTAAAGATAGCAAACCCTGCTTGGAAAACCGCGTTCCACCGTCCAAGTCACAGTGCTCTTCTGACTGTGACTGCCGAGGATTGCGCCCGGGATAGCAGTGACGCATTATCCTTCAACTTGAAAAGGCCATCTACCTCAATAGAGGGGATCCATCTTGCCACGCCGTCCTTAGATGGTCCAACCAGCTCAGGGGAACTTAACAAGTACACCTAGATCCTTAATACCGAATCTATGATCCACGGCCTTGCAGATGGATTGTTGCCATCTCCGTTTTTCTGTCCAGCGTGTCCTGCAGACTCGCCTTCCCTTTACCAGGAAGATTTGCTAAGCTGGGATAAAGGGACATTCACTTCCGGTCGAAGGGATCCAATTAACAAACAACTCCGTAGAAAAACGGATACAGTTTGTAAAGCCGTCGCGACCCATGCGACTCCTGAAAAATCCGGGCCGACTTACCAGGACGTCTAGTTACCTCCTCCGGTAACTGTAACGGCCTCATCTCCAATAGAGATATTAGTACGGCCCATGAGAGAGGCAGAGTGTCCCTGCCGATCCTCCTTGTCCGAATCGGACTTCTTCGCTAAGCGAGAAGGAAGGCACCGATTTGTGTCGCTTCCTTGAGAGGATCTAGCTGACACTCCATAACCTAAAAGGTCAGACAGGCCATCAACAGAAACTAGCGAAGGCCTCCATTTTGACACCACTGGAACCTCCGACCGCCGTGCATGAGTTGAGGTCTGCGTGTCAGATACGCGAGGCTGATCCGTAGCGAATCTGGGAGACGGTCTCTGACATGCTCTTGCACAGTATATGGCAGTTTAAACCTGTCAGTAACCAGAACAGTGTTTCTTAAAGAAAAAACAAACGCTGAAGGGTTAAAGCTCTAAAAGAGAGAGCTACCCCAGCCGTCCCCCATTAAGAGTTAACCGCCTAAGAAGGGTTAAAGTAGCAGACTCCCCACAACCTTGATAATGAAAAGGGTGTGCGAATCTCAAGCGCCTCTTATAAGGTCGCAGCTGCAGGACAGCTATGCCACACTATACAGAAAACGTTCCACAAGATCGCTAAAAAATTGCGCTGTTTTGTATAACACAAAGACTGCCAAAGTCATTAAGGGGATCGCTAACCGCTTATGCGATGCTAATGAGATCGCCCAGATTGGCAGTTACTAGCGACATTGAAAATAATCACAAAACGATCGCATTAGTATGCGTCATTATCAGGATCGTTAGCGGGAACGTTTAGTGGCAGTATTAATGTCGCAGACTCCCCACAACCTCTTTATTAATATTGAAAGAGTGTGCGAGCCCCTTATGCGATAACAGCCGCAGGACAGCTCAATCTGTCACTCAGTAGTGCCCCAGACGGCGCCCGCGCTGTGGAGGTGAAGGGGTTAAGCTTCTGCCCGCGGCTAGAAGCGACTCACCCAGCTGGTCACGGTTCTTGCCGGGAGGGGAGGGGAACGATCCGGGGATCTTTCAGCCTGCATCTGATCAGCAATGGCCGCCGCGCTCTGCCTCCGTGTGCTCCATGTAGAGGAGCCGGAAATGGAGGCTGCAGTAAAGCACTCGCGCTCAGAGCGGCGCGAAATTCAAATAAAAAAGCGCGTACTCCTCTCTCCCGCTCTCTATGTCCTGCAGGCATCCACCTGCGGACAAAAAAACACAGTCACCGGCATGTATATTGTAACAGCGACTGCCGCAGCAGTCGCTGAAAACACTCACACAATCAATAAAAATGTGGAGTACTCACCAGCGGAAAGCGCCACAGGGACCCCCAGGGGTTTCTGGCGCGTGCCCATGCTTCCCCCCAGGGCGGGGATCGCAGTGACCCCTGCAGCGCTGTTTGCGTCCCCGCCAGGGAAGCCATCCTCATCCCCCCGGGCCGGCAGGGTTCTGCAGGGACCACCATATAGGGTAATACAGATCCGCCAAGGGAGAGGTTGGGGTCCAGCAGTGCTGAGACCCCTGAGACCTCTAGACCACATTAGGTGATCCAAGTCTCTTGTCCGATTAAAATAATAAAATCTTCTGAGGAGCTGCTTCCAGCAGCGACCATCCTCTGGGACCTCAAATTTTAGACTGAAGAAAGCTGAGTAGGAGGAGCCCGTGCTGGAGGGGCCGGTCAACACTCTTTTTAATCTGAGGTGTCAATCCTATCTGGGCTCCGCCTACCCATCAGTAATGAATACTGTGGCTCTCTTCCTTCCCTCTGCAGCTGAAATGAACTTTTTTGCATTTACCAAATGGCTGCAATGAAACAAAGAGTGAAAAATTTAAAGGGGTCTAAATCAAACTTCTGTGAAATCAAACTGTCCACTTAGGAAGCAACACTGATTGACAATCAATTTCACAAGCTGTTGTGCAAATGGAATAGACAACAGATGGAAATTATTGGCAATTATCAAGACACACTCAACAAAGGAGTGGTTCTGCAGGTGGGGACCACAGACCACATCTCAGTACCAATGCTTTCTGGCTGCTGATTTGGTCACTTTTGAATGTTGGTTGTGCTTTCACACTCGTGGTAGCATGAGACGGACTCTAAAACCCACACAAGTGGCTCAGGTAGTGCAGCTCATCCAGGATGGCACATCAATGCGAGCTGTGGCAAGAAGGTTTGCTGTGTCTGTCAGCATAGTGTCCAGAGGCTGGAGGCGCTACTAGGAGACAGGCCAGTACACCAGGAGACGTGGAGGGGGCTGTAGGAGGGCAACAAGCCAGCAGCAGGACCGCTACCTCCGCCTTTGTGCAAGGAGGAACAGGAGGAGCACTGCCAGAGCCCTGCAAAATGACCTCCACCAGGTCACAAATGTGCATGTGTCTGCACAAACGTTTAAAAACCGACTCCATGAGGTGGTCTGAGTGCCCGTCGTCCACAGATGGGGGTTGTGCTCACAGCCCAACACCGTGTAGGATGCTTGGCATTAGCCACAGAATACCAGGATTGGCAAATTCGCCACTGGCGCCCTGTGCTCTTCACAGATGAAAGCAGGTTCACACTGAGCACATGTGAAAGACGTGAGAGTCTGGAGACGCCGTGGAGAGAGATCTGCTGCCTGCAACATCCTTCAGCATGACCGGTTTGGCAGTGGGTCAGTAATGGTGTGAGGTGGCATTTCTTTGGAGGGCCGCACCACAGCCCTCCATGTGCTCGCCAGAGGTAACCTGACTGCCATTAGGTACCGAGATGAGATCCTCAGACCCCTTGTGAGACCATATGCTGGTGTGGTTGGTTCTGGGTTCCTCCTAATGCAGGACAATGCCAGACCTCATGTGGCTGGAGTGTGTCAGCAGTTCCTGCAAGATGAAGGCATTGAAGCTATGGACTGGCCCGCCCGATCCCCAGACCTGAATCCGATTGAGCACATCTGGGACATCATGTCTCGCTCCATACACAGTCACGTTGCACCACAGACTGTTTAGAAGTTGGTGGATGTTTTAGTCCAGGTCTGGGAGGAGATCCCTCAGCAAACCATCTGCCGCCTCATCAAGAGCATGCCCAGGTGTTGTAGAGAGGTCATAAAGGCACGTGGAGGCCACACACACACTACTGAGCATCATTTTGACTTGTTTTAAGGACATTATATTCCACTTTAATTTTGTGTGTGACTCCAAATCCAGGCCTCCATTGGTTAATAAATTTGATTTCCATTGATGATTTTTGTGTGATTTTGATGTCAGCACATTCAACTTTGTACAGAACAAAGTATTCAATGAGAATATTTCATTCATATAGATCTAGGATGTGTTATTTGACTATTCCCTTTATTTTTTTTGAGCAGTGTTTATATGTCCTTCTCACCCCCCAATGGGTGTGGTCTTTTTTGTCCTTCCTCATTCTTGGGTCCTCTACCAGAGGTCTGGGAGTTTGAGGGTTCTGCGCAGGATCTTAGTTGTTTCCAGCATTGCACTTTTCTGGAGAACTCAGATGTTGCTTCTGGGATCTGTTGTAGCCATTCTTCCAAATTGGGGGTCACTGCTCCTATCACAACTGGAGTACTGTTACCTTCACCTTCCACATCTTCTCCAGTTCTCCTTTGAGGCCCTGGTATTTCTTCAGCTTCTCATATTTCTTCTTTCTGATGTTGCTGTCACTTGGCACTGCCACATCTATTATCATTGCTGTATTCTGGTCATTGTCTACTATCACATTGTCTGGTTGGTTGTCCAACACCTGCTTAACCATCTGGATCTTGAAGTCCCACAGGATTTTAGCCCTTTCATTCTCCACCACTTTTTCTGGGGTCTGCCACCTAGACTTAGGAGGACTTAGCCCATATGCTGTGCAGATTTTCCGGTATACAATTCCCGCTACTTGGTTGTGTGTGTGTGTGTGTGTGTGTGTGTGTGTGTGTGTGTGTGTGTGTGTGTGTGTGTGTGTGTATGTATGTATAAAGCACTAACAGTGTGACACTAAGGGTATGGTTACACGTTTTGGAACCACAGCGCTTTGGACGGAGCGGAAAGTCCACCCAGCCCCCTTCTGAACGCGTGGTGAATCCGGATGTGCTCATTGAACAGATCCGGAATCACCGCAGCGCTAGATAGGATTCTGCTATTTACCTTGCGGCGACGGAGCGTCGCCGCAAGGTAAAAGGACTTGCTGCGATCTGAAAAGACGCACCGCATGTCCGTTAACGCAGGTCTGCCGCCTGCGTGTTTTAACGCATAGTGGAGACGGGATTTCATGAAATCCCCTCCACTATGCTGTAACATCTGGACGCTGAGTGTTTGACGCTGCGGCTGTACACAGCGTCAAACACGCAGCGTTTCCTTACCGTGGAAACATACCCTTACCTGCATCATATAAACTGTTGGAAGACACTGCAGATGATAGGAGCTCCCGGCTGCCATCTGCACTAAACTGTATTCCGCTGTCATTGCTTCTCACTAAAAATACAAATGATATGGGTTATTAATTAACATCAAAAGCAGTAGCGATTCACACAAACTCTTTAGGTTTTTTAAACCTCATTCATATAGTAAAAGCAAGTCAGTCATTCATAAAGTAAATTACCGTATATACTCAAGTATAAGTCTACCCAAGTATAAGCCGAGGCACTCAAGTTTGCCACGAAAAACTGGGTAAATTTATTGACTCGAGTATAAGCCGGGTATGCATTGTACTCTCATCCCTATCCTTGTATGCATGGCTCCCCCCCCATCCTTGTATGCATGGCTCCCCCCTTCCATCCTGGTATACATGGCTCCTTATCCCCTATCCGTGTATGCATGGTTCCTATATAAAAAAACAAACAAAAAAAAAAAACCATCCTATTCACCTTCCTGCGCGCCCTCGCTGCATCTTGTTCCGGTGCCAGCAGCTCTTCCTGCTGAGCGATCACTTGGCCCCGCTCATTAAGGTATTGAATATTCACTCCATTCCTATGGGAGTGGAGAGGCGTGCATATTCATTACCTTAATGAGCGGGGCTGATTGCTTGACCAGAAATGCTGCTGGCCCAGAACGAGATACAGCGAGGGCACGCAGGAAGTCGAGTAGGATGTGTGCTGGAAGCCGGCGGCTGTCACTGTGCACTATTTCAGAGAAATGAATATTCATTTCTCTTTAGCAGCGTCTCAGGCTTTAGCCACAGCAGCTGGCTCATGCCTCGTTACCTGTTTCTTTGCCGCTCCCCCTCCGTCTTTCTGGAACAATTGACTCATGTATAAGCTAATGGGGGGTGCTTTCAGCACAAAAAAATGTGCTGGAAAATTTGGCTTATACCCGAGTATATACAGTATATAAGCAGATTCAGCCGTCTGGTTAGTTTAATTTGTTAACCGGATTCAACGGGAACCTAACAATAGATTCTAGATGCCATCAGTGTAGGCCATGGGAACTTTTCTGTTTTGGTTCTTTTGTTACTTTATACCAATACATTTTGGATGAAATGTTGGACATCTGCACTTTACTTGGATCGTATTTGCATGTTATCGACACAAAAACTTTGTCTGTGCAGTGTCCATAATTGGAAGCTCATGCTTTTGGATTAGCTGCCTAGGGCAAACTGAAGATATTTTTTCCTTTCTATGTTATCATTTCTCTTACTATGTACTCATATTGGAGAGACCGGTCAGTCAATTATGGTTTTAACTGATATGTCGTAACGTCTCAAAGTAAAACATACACAGCCGCAATAATTCAGCCATTGTATGATTTAAGTTGGCCATGCTTCGGGCAGCATGGAACTACTGTCAGGTGTTTTAAAGGGAATCTGTCAGTAGGATCAAACCTCATAAACCATCTATATTGGCATGTAGGTTATAGGAAGCTGAACAAAATGATACCTTGATATCTGTGATCTGATATTTTATTCCAGAGAAATCCACGTTTTTCTACTGTTCCAGGCTATGAGCCGGACACTGATCTGCATGAGACACTGAATACAGGGCTTTTTTTTCTTTAAAGGGGGCGTAATAACAAATCACGCAGCGGAAAAGTAGAGTCAGGTCTTATCCGAGGACTCCAGGCTCTAGGTAAAGAGACACATAGAAGACATTCCCTACACTGCAAGATCCACTTTGAGCCCTGTACCGCTACTAAGTCACGTGACGAAGACGTCACGGCAGGCCCTGCCGCATCCTCCTGAACTCGCAGGTCCTACCGTGAGCGCCTCCTGAAACTAACCACTGGGCAGACAGCCTCCCGTGATACTCCGAGAAGCGTGTGCTGCTGGCCGGGCACCGCTTCTGAAGTTTTCATCTCAGACCTACGGCTTCCATTCCTGAATCACCGTGACTCTACTTGGACACATTCTCCAATCGCAGACTACAGGTTACTAATCTATATTACTACATTATAGTATTTTATTTTCGTCTATCTGTGTTCTTTTGATTATTTACCAGCAGAGCATTTTTTATTTTTTACCGTGCAACCAATGCATCTACATATTCTCCTGTTTAATGGGCATATGTGTTAATATATAGCGCAAAAGATACTCTCTTTTTAGTATTTGTCACTCCCTTGACAGCTTTTGTGGTACTGTCTTTTCTTTTTGCTGCTGAACACATACATCCATTACCACTGCGCCTTTTCCTATTTTTTAAACTGTGAAATTTACTTTTATTTCACAAAAATTTTCCTTTAAACCTATTTTTTTTTTTTTTTTACTTTCGCAATGGTAACAGGAAAAATTGCTCCATATAATTACGGTAGTTGTGCAATTTCTCCTGAGTACGCCGGTACCCCATATGCGTGTAGGAATACTACTGTTTGGCCGCACGGCAGGGCTTGGAAGGGAAGGAGAGCCATTTGACTTTTTGAATGCAAAACTTGATGGAATAATTAGCGGACACAATGTCGCATTTGGAAAGCCCCTGATGTGCCTAAACAGTGGAAACCCCCAACAAGTGACACCAGTTTGGAAACTAGACCCCTTTGGTACCTTATTTAGATGTGTACTGAGCACCTTGAACCCCCAGGCGCTTCACAGAAGTTTCTAACATTAAGCAGCAAAAAAAAAAAAAAATCCCACAAAAATCTTTAGCTGCCAATTTTGTATTTTCACAAGGGCAAAATGAGAAAATGGACCCCAAAGCTTGTTGTGCAATTTCTCATGAGTTGACCGATACCCCATTTGTGGTCAAAAAACTACTTTTGAGGCACAGTGCAAAGCTCAGAAGGGAAGTAGCACCATATTACAGTGCAGATTTTGCTGCACTTGTTTGAGGGTGCCATGTTACATTGGCAGAGCCCCTGAGATGCCAGAACAGCAGAATCACCCATAAGTGACCCCATTTTACCAATCAAACATCTCAATGAATTCATCTAGGGGTGCAGTGATTGTACTGACCACAGGTGTGTCACAATCTTTTATACCATTGAGCAGTGAAGAAAAAATAATTTACATTATTACCACCAAGATTGTTTGTTAGCTCCAAGTCTTACATTTTCACACTGGGAAATGGATAAAAATGGCACCAGAATTTGCCTGACAATTTCTGCTGAATGTAGAAATACCCCATATGTGGCTGTACAGTACTACTTTGCCATATGGAGTGACTCGGGAGGGGCAGAGCGCTATTTGCCTCCTGGAGCGCAGATTTTCCTAGACTAGTTTGTGGATTCCATATAAAGGAGCCACTAAGTTTTAAAAAAGCAGAATCCCCCCCTCAAGTAACTCCATTTTGGACATTATAATCCTTTGCGAATTTATCTACAGACGTAGTGACAATTTTAACTCCATGGGTGTTTTCCAGAAACAGGCAGTAGTGGATGTTGCAAACTGTCGTTGTAGTGACCAGTACATTATGCCCAGCTCCTGCTTCTGAAGACATGCACCTGTATATTAGGCGAAATGTCAAACATGTGGGCGCTAAATGTTGTTTAGGCATACTGGGGCTCAGAAGGGAGGGGGGCATTTGGATTTGGGAGTGGAGAATTTGCCGAATTTCTTTTTGCAGGTAAGAAGCCATTTCACTTTTCTCCTTCCTTTGTGCTACCTGTAACGTGGAAGCCCCCTATATTTCCGTTAACAGATGACAGACGTGAGTGGGGATTTGCTTTTTTGTGGATTGAGTGGAAGCTTTTATTGGGAACATTTTACATAACGTTTGGGATCACATTTAGCGGGCGCTCTACGCTGACCACTTACTTTGGGGTTTTCATCTAAATCTCTGAGTGACATAATTCAGATGAAACCCCAGATGGATCTCATTCACTATAATGAGGCAGCAGAGTTACTCTGGACTGCGTCTGGCCTCTGTTCCACGGTGTTCTTTTCAGATCCTAAAAAGACGGACATCGCAGGATCACAGGTCTGACGGCATCCACAGTGCCTACATCTACCTCATTATAGGGAATCTTCAGCCAGAGGTTCTGTCTGAATCACGTATTTCAGAGATTTACATGGAAACCCCGGTTTAAGCACTCAGCACAGAGCGCAGGATTAATGTGCGCTGAGCCTTACCGCGATCTTTGGGAGGCAGAATGAAATAAAATCAACAGCATGTGAAGAATTGGTTTTATTTATTATTTACGCCGTTCCTCGTGTGGTAGAAGTGATTAGGCAACTTTATTCTTCGGGTCGGTGCGATTACAGCGATACCAGATTTATATCAGGTTTTTATGTTTGGCTGCTGTTGAACACTAAAACACGGATTTTGGTAAGAACTTACCTGTAAAATCCTTTTCAGCGAAGGAAGGAAGAGAGACACAGTATTCATTACTGATGGGTAGGCGGAGCCCCAGATCAGGATGTCACCTCAGATCAAAAGAGTGCTGACTGGCTGGCCCCTCCAGCTCGGGCTCCTCCTACTCAGCTCCAGTCGTACCAAAGCTTTTAGGAAAAGAGTCAAGATCACCAGCGGAGCAACATAACCCCTTCTGAAGGAACTTCAGAGAAAAAACACAAGGATACAGGTTATGCATGCAAAGAAAGCCAAAAACCACAGAGTTCCAGGTACTACTCACGGAACCTGACTACTGCGATGAGCTGGCGATGCTGGAACAGAGCCTTAGCGCGCTGACCTCAGCCCAGATAATCGCTATCAGATAAGGGTCGCGCTGCATCTGAAAACATCAACACACTTCTGCCTTGGGAGGGTGCTGTGTCTCTCTTCCTTCCTTCGCTGAAAAGGATTTTACAGGTAAGTTCTTACCAAAATCCGTGTTTCAGCTGCAGATGGAAGGAAGAGAGCCACAGTATTCATTACTGATGGGACGTCCCAAAGCAGTTCAAAAATAAGGGTGGGAAAAACCAACAAAAGGCAGAAACCCAACAACCTTAACAACAAAGCGCAACCAGCGCTAAACACAAGTTCATCCAGAACTTTAAACTACAGCTGCCTGCAGGACCCTACGTCCGAGGGCTGCATCAGCGGAAGCACTGACGTCCACTTTATAAAACCTTGTAAACGTGTGGACAGAGCGCCAAGTTGCCGCTCGGCAGAGCTGCACTGCCGAGGCACCTTGATGAAAAGCCCACGATGAGGCCACAGCTCTCGTGGAATGGGCTCGAATCTTAATCGGGCAAGATTCACCCCGAAGACGGTAAGCTTCCAAAATAGCTGACCGGATCCAACGAGCTATAGAATCCTTGGAAGCTCGTTGACCACGCCGACGACCTGCTGGAACCACAAACAGGGAGTCCGTCATACGAAAACCTTGAGTAATAGATAGATAAAACTTCAAGGCCCGCACTAAATCCAATGTGTGTAAATCTCGCTCTTTCGCATTCTTCGGATCCGGACAGAGTGAAGGCAACACAATATCCTGGTTAACATGAAATTGTGACACCACTTTAGGCAAAAAATCACCCCGAGTGCGAAGCACTACACGATCCGGAAAAAACTCCAGAAAAGGAGGCGAACAAGAAAGAGCTGCCAACTCAGAAACTCTCCTCAAGGAAGTGACTGCAACAAGGAAAGCCACCTTCCAAGAAAGTAAAGAAAGGCTAGCAGAAACCATAGGCTCAAAAGGTTTATGCTGAAGAGCCTCCAAAACAAGGTTGAGCCGCCAAGGAGACACGGGTGCCTTCCGCGGCGGAAACTTACGAGATATACCTCGGAAAAAGGAGAGCACGTCTCTATTTGAAGCAATGGTTCTCCGGAACAATAAGGACAGAGCAGAAATCTGACCTTTCAGAGTGCTGACTGCCAAACCCTTGTCTAGCCCATGCTGCAGAAAAGCCAACAGGTTGGGAATGGAAAATTTTCTCGGGTTCCGAGAGGACCCCAAACACCACGAAAAGAAGGTTTCCCAAATTTTGTGGTAAATCCTAGTAGTAGCCGGACATCTTGCAGCACGAAGGGTAGCAATGACCTCGGCTGAGAAACCTCTACGGGTCAAGATTTCGGTCTCAAGAGCCACGCCGTCAAACGCAGGACATCAAGTCCGGATGACAAACGGGCCCCTGAGTCAACAAGTCCGGTTGAAGAGGGAGTGGAAAAGGAGGTGCCGCCAACAGCGACATTATTGTCGAGAACCACACCCTTCTTGGCCAGTCTGGAGCTATCAAAATAGCTGGAATTCTCTCTAGTCTGATCCGACGCAGTACTAGAGGAAGTAAGGATATCGGCGGGAATACATAGATCAGCTCGAACTGATCCCACTGAGCCACTAGAGCATCCACCGCCACCGCCCTCGGGTCCTTGTACCTGGACATGAACGTCGGTAACTTGGCATTGGACCTGGATGCCATCAAATCCACTTGGGGGTTCCCCAGCGAGAGCACAGTAGTGCAAAAACTTCCGGGTGGAGGCTCCATTCCCCGGGATCCATCCTTCTGCGACTGAGAAAGTCCGCTGTAATATTCTGAACCCCTGGAATGTGAATCGCCGAAATGGCTGGTACACTGGCCTCTGCCCAAATCAGAATTCGGGACACCTCTACCATGAGTCTGGAACTCCTTGTCCCACCTTGGTGATTGATATACGCGACAGCCGTCGCATTGTCTGTCTGCACTCGAACTGGCAGACCGCTCAAAGGGACCGTCCAATGTTGGAGGCAAAGGAAAATCGCCCTCAATTCCAGGATGTTGATCGGAAGAACAGACTCTTCCGATGACCATACCCCCTGAATCCAGAGATTGTTCCAAACACCCCCCCAGCCCGTCAGGCTGGCATCGGTGGTTATGACTGACCACTTCAGAGGAAGGAAAGACTTCCCCAGGGAGAATGCCCCTGGACGTAACCACCATTCTAGAGAATCCCGCACCGCGCGAGAAATGGTGACACTGCAATCCAGCGATTGCGACTGATTCCATCGACTCAAGATGAACCTTTGGAGAGTCCTGGAGTGGAACTGGGCAAAAGGAATTGCCTCCATGGACGCCACCATCAGTCCCAGAAGACGCATACACTTCCGTAGAGACATTGCCGTTGAGGATCTCATAATCTGTACATGTCGAAGAAGACATGACTGTTTGTCTGGTGGTAGGGAAACTACCGACCGAAACGTGTCGAGATGCATTCCCAAAAAGAGGATTGTCCTTGATGGTTCCAGGGACGACTTCTCCCAATTGACCAGCCAACCGAAGTCCTTCAGAAACTGAAGAGACAAATCCCGAGCCGTCAACGCCTCCTCCTCCGAGGAAGCCACGATCAAAAGATCGTCCAGATAAGGGAGAATCGTAATCCCCTGTCTTCGAAGGATTGCCATGAGGGGCGCCAGAATTTTTGTAAAGACCCTTGGCGCTGAGGCTAAGCCGAACGGCAGAGCCACGAACTGGTAATGATTCTGACCTATGGCAAATCGAAGAAAGCGCTGATGAGCCTTTCCGATGGGAATATGCAAATAGGCGTCGCGAATGTCGATTGACACCAGAAAATCGTTCTGTGACAGAGCTGCCACAACGGAGCGAAGCGATTCCATGCGAAATTTCCGGGCATGGACATGCCGGTTTAATCGCTTGAGATCCAGAATTGGGCGAAATTTGTTCTCCTTTTTGGGAACTATAAAAAGGTTGGAATAAAAACCTTTCCCTCGGTCCTCTGACGGAACCGGTATCACTACACCCTTTTGTAGCAGAGATTCGACCTCTCGCTGTAGAGCGACAACAAGCTCGGGTTCCGACGGAACGCGAGATTGACAAAAAACATTTGGGGGTCGAGAAGCAAACTCTATGAAATAGCCTGCCGACACTATCCGCGTTACCCAGGAATCTGGAACGCGAGCCATCCAAGCCGCCTTGAAAAGAAGCAGACGACCCCCCACTCGAGAATCCTCGAGTGGACCCCTGGCGTCAATCCGACTTTGCGGGCTTTTTGTCAAGTTCCCGCTTGTCCTGGCGGAAACTCCGCTTCCAGGGAGTACGAGTTTTCTGAGAGGATTTCTTTCCTGAGAAGGAAGGACGACCCGATCCCCACGAGGAGTGACTAGATCGTCCTCGGCCCCGAAAGGACCGCCGACCACTATAGACACCAGGCTTACTGGACACCGAGGCCATGGCCCTACGCTGTGGTAATGCTGATTCCTTCGCCTTAGCCTTGGAAATCAGCTCTGTGAGGTCGGATCCAAAAAGATGGCCACCCTTGTAAGGTAAGGCCAACAACCCTTGTTTGGAAACTGCGTCTCCGGCCCACTGTCTGAGCCATAAAGCTCTTCTGACTGTGACCGCTGAAGCTTGCGCTTTGGCCAGCAGAGATGCCGTATCCAGACCGGCATCAAAGATATAACAGGCTGCCGTTTCTAACCATTCACAAGTTTCCCGTATCTCAGATAACGGAGATTCATTTTGCAACTCCGTCTTCAGACGTGCCAACCAGCCTAGAGAAGCTCTAGCAGCACACATGGATCCTAGCACTGCTCGGAATCCATGACCCGCAGCCTCATAGCTTGCTTTTGCCGCCAATTCTGTTTTTCTATCCAAAGGCTCCTGTAAGCTCGCTTTCCCCTTAATAGGGAGTAGTGAGGATTTACTAAGCTGAGATAAAGACACATCCACTTCAGGAGCAGAAGTCCAATTAGCCTTTAACTCCGCAGAGCAAGGATAAAGTGTATCCAAGAAATGCGTTCCATGAAAACGCTTATCTGGACATAGACGTTCCTCCTCTATTACACTATTAAGCTCATCCAGAGCTGGCAATGTTGTACGCGAAGCACGGGACTCCTGGAACATGCGTGCTGATTTACCAGGACGACTAGTTACCTCCTCCGGTAACTGTAATATATCTCTCATGGCTTCAATTAATGCCTCCGTACGCTTCGCCATAGAGGAACGCCCCTGCGGCTCGTCCGCATCTGAATCGGATATTTCTCCATCCGAATTTAAAGGGGAACTCTGCCCAATATCAGATACATCTGACTCGCTCCGTGAAGAGGCCGGTAACGGCCTGCGTCGCTTCCTCTGAGAAGAATTAGCAGACACATATTGACCTAAAAGGTCAGACAAGTTGTTGATCGATCGAGCGATATCATCCAATTTTTCACCGCTGTCGACCGCAGCGCTAGACGCTGTGGAGGTCTGCGTATCTGATTGCCGTAATGGCACTGGGACGTGGTCCGCGGCATCTGAACTCTGTTCAGACATGTATCACCTGTATGAGCAGGTCAAAGCGGTAATACCAGCAAAAACTATGCGGTTTTTTTTGTTTTTTTTTTTATATGCTGAAGGGTTAACGCTTCACCAGGCAGGGTTACCCCAGCGGTATTCAGTCAAAAAAGTTTGCTGGTAGAAATAACCCTCAGAGGGGTTAATATTGCAAACTCACCACAATATATATGCTTGTGAGCCCCAGCTAAATTTATGTCTCTAATGAGACTGCAGCTGCAGGATAGCGATCGCTGCGCTGCGGGGTGAGGAATCAGCACTCACCCAGCTGGCCGTGGTGTCTTATGAGGAGAGGAGCGGTCTGAGGAGCCCAGGAGCCTGTGTAATGGCCGCCACAGTGAGGGAGTCGCAGGAGAAACGCCAGAGCGCGCGTCTTCCTGCTCAGAGGAATAGTTAGGCCACGCCCCCTGCTAGCTCAAATAATGAGCGCGAACTCCCCCGCTCCTGCTCCCTCTCTGTCCTGCAGGTATCTGCCTGCGGACAAAAGATCACCACATCTATACTGTAACAGCGCTGTCACTGCAGCGCTGAAGCATACTGACATACAAGTAATAGCGCTGCTCACTCAGACGCTAAAGCATACTGACATACAAGTAATAGCGCTGCTCACTCAGACGCTAAAGCACTCACACATTATTATAATAAAAATTGTGTGGAGTACTCACCAGCTTAGCGCCACAGGGACCCTCAGGGGTTTCTGGCGCTATGCCCATGCTTCCCCCCAGGGCGGGAAGCGCAGTGACCCCAGTGTGTGGTTTGCGCCCCCGCCAGGGAAAACTCTCCTCATCCCCCAGGGCCGGCAAGGATTCTGCAGGGACCATTATGTAGTTACAGATCCGCCAAGGGAGAGGCTGGTGAAATACACTGATAAACATGTAATAGCGCTGTCACTGCAGCGCTGAAGAATACTGATATACATGTAATAGCGCTGCTCACTCAGACGCTAAAGCACTCACACATAATTATAATAAAAAATTTGTGTGGAGTACTCACCAGCCAAAAGCGCCACAGGGACCCTCAGGGGTTTCTGGCGCTGTGCCCATGCTTCCCCCCAGGGCGAGGAACGCAGTGACCGCACGTGTGGTTTGCGTCCCGCCAGGGAAGCTCCCCTCATCCCCCAGGGCCGGCAAGGATTCTGCAGGGACTTTGAGTAAATACAGATCCGCCAAGGGAGAGGTTGGGGTACAGCAGCGCTGGTACCCCTGAGACCTCTAGACCAACTAGTGATCCAAGTCTCCTGTCCGAATATAAAATAATAAAATCTTCTGAGGAGCTGCATTAGCAGCGACCATCCTCTGGACCTCAAATCTTAGACTGGAGCTGAGTAGGAGGAGCCCGAGCTGGAGGGGCCAGCCAGTCAGCACGCTTTTGATCTGAGATGACATCCTGATCTGGGGCTCCCCCTACCCATCAGTAATGAATACTGTGGCTCTCTTCCTTCCATCTGCAGCTGAAAAAAGCTTTTTATTGCGAAAACTAGTTTTTGTGTCACCATATTATGAGAGCTTTAATTGTTCCATATTTGGGCCGACAGAGTCACGTGAGGGCTTATTTTTTGGGGAAGAGCTGAAGTTTTTATTGGTACCATTTTTGGGCACATGACATTTTGGTAAGGTAACTTTATTCTTCGGGTCAGTACGATTACAGCGATGCCTCATTTATATCATTTTTCATGCTTTGGAACTTTTACACAATAAATACTTTTACATAAAAATAATTATTTTTGCACTGCTTTAGTCTGAGAGCTATAAATTTTATTTTTCAGCTGATGGAACTGTTTGGCGGCTTGTTTTTTTGCAGGACAAGATGAAGTTTTCAACAGTACCATTTTTATTTACATCTGTCTTTTTGATTGTGTTTTATTGCACTTTTGTTCGTTGGTATGATAAAGCATTGTTTTTTAGTTTTTTACGGCGTTCACTGATAGATATATATATATATATATATTTTTTTTTTTAACTTTATTACATTGTCCCAGTATGGGACATTACTATATTATATCAGCCACTTTCCCTGCAGATCCCAGAAGAACTCAGGGGCCCATCTTAATTGCCAGAACTGAGACCTCACCCATTTCAGATTTATAGGCATAGAAAAAATAAGAATATCAGTAAGAGGTAGAAATTTTCAGAGAAAAAACCTCAATCAGGAATCCTACTGGATATTTAAATTATGTACAAGAGTCCCAACAGGTCTGAACACCAGACAAGATTTGATCGAACAGTACAAGTAAAATAGTATCGCCAAAATAATTGTTTTTGCTGTGTCAAGCATGTATTTGACTGTTTTTTTTTTTTTTTTTGGATGTTTTTTTTTTCGCTTTCTCTCTATTTTTAACTTGTCTTCAACCAAGAGGTTGGGTGTGGATAATTAGATACATCAATTAATGATGCTAATGAGTGCATTACCTACCACCCTCTCATTCATGTCTGGAGACTTTTAACCCCTTCACCCCCAAGGGTGGTTTGCACGTTAATGACCAGGCCAATTTTTACAATTCTGACCACTGTCTCTTTATGAGGTTATAACTCTGGAACGCTTCAATGGATCTTCGCGATTCTGAGACTGTTTTCTCGTGACATATTGTACTTCACAATAGTGGTAAAATTTCTTCGATATAACTTGTGTTTATTTTTGAAAAAAAAAACGCAAATATGGCAAAAATTTTGAAAATTTTGCAATTTTCAAACTTTGAATTTTTATTCCCTTAAAACAGAGAAATGTCACACAAAATAGTTAAGAAATAACATTTCCCACATGTCTACTTTACATCAGCACAATTTTGGAACCAAATTTTTTTTTTATTAGGAAATTATAAGGGTTAAGTGTAAGTGCACACGTTCAGGAATATTTGCGTTTTTTTCGCGTTTTTTCCGCGGTAAAAACGCAAAAAAAATGCAAGCATTAAGCATCCTATACATGTTAATTGATTCCGCATGTCTTGGCCACATGTTGCGTTTTTTTCCGCAAAAAAAACGCTTCGCGGAAAAAATAGCAACATGTTCATTAATTTTGCGGAATGTAAGCGGTTCATGTGCGATGATACCCAGGGTCTGGAGGAGAGGAAACTCTCCTCCAGGCCCTGGGTACCATATCCCTGGTAAAACAATAATTAAAATAAAAAATAATTATATTCTCACCTTCCGGCGGCCCCCGCAGCCTTCCCGCCTTCAGCGACGCTCCCGGTCCCAGGAGTCCTTTGCGAGAATCACCCAGATGGCGTAGCGGTCTCGCGTGATGCTACGTCATCGGGGTGATTTGTCGCAAAGGACGCCTGGGAACCGGAGATGCCAGGAGCGCCGCTGAAGGCGGGAAAGCTGCGGGGGCCGCCGGAAGGAGAGAATATCATTATTATTTTTTTTTATTATTTTTACATTAGATCTTTTCACTATTGATGCGGCATAGGCGGCATCAATAGTAAAAAGTTGGTCACACGTGTCAAACACTGTTTGACCAACCTGTCAATCAGTTTTCCAAGCGATGCTACAGATCGCTAGGAAAACGCTAGCATTCTGCAAGCTAATTACGCTTGCAAAACGCTAGTTTCTGGCGGGAATACGCATATAAAAAAAATGTGTAAGAAGTGCGGGATTCCGCAACGTGTGAACTTAGCCTAAAAGTTGACCAGCGATTTCTCATTTTTACAACAAAATTTACAAAGCCATTTTTTTTAGGGACCACCTCATATTTGAAGTCACTTTGAGGGGTCTATATAGCAGAAAATACCCAAAAGTGACATCATTCTAAAAACTGCACCCCTCAAGGTACTCAAAACCACATTCAAGAATTTTATTAACCCTTCAGTTGCTTCACAGGAGCTGAAGCAACGTGGAAGTAAAAAATGAATATTTAACTTTTTAGCCACAAAAATGATCTTTTACAAACTTTTTTTTTATTTCACAAGGGTAAAAGAAGAAAATGGACAGAAAAAGTTGTTGTACAATTTCTCCTGAGTACGCCAATACCTCATATGTGGGGGAAAACCACTGTCTGGGCACACACCAGAGCTCGTAAGGGAAGGAGCGCCGTTTGACTTTTTCAAACTAAAATTGGCTGGAATTGAGATTGGACGCCATGTCGCGTTTGGAGAGCCACTAATGCGCCTAAACAGTGGAAACCCCCCACAAGTGACACCATTTTGGAAACTAGACCCCCTAAGGAACTTATCTAGATTTGTTGTGAGCACTTTGAACCCCCAAGTGTTTCACAAAAGTTTATAATGCCTGAGTGTGAAAAAAACACAATTTTCCACAAAAATTATTTTTTAGTCCCAAATTTTTGATTTTTCCCAAGGAAATTGGACCCCAAAAGTTGTTGTCCAATTTGTCCTGAGTACGCTGATACCCCATATGTGGGGGGGGAACTGTTTGGGCGCACGGCAGGGCTTGGAAAGGAAGTAGTAACGTTTTGGAATGCAGACGTTGATGGGGGTCATGTTCCGTTTGCAGTGCCCCAGATGAGCCTACACAGTGGAAACCCCCCCACAAGTGACCCCATTTTGAAAACTAGACCCACTAAGGAACTTATCTAGATCTTTGGTGAGCACTTTGAACCCCCAAGTGCTTCACACAAGTTTATAATGCCCGGCATGAAAATAAAAAATCCTATTTTGTTCCCACAAAAATTATCTTTTAGTCACTAATTTTTTATTTTCCCATGGGTAACAGGAGAAATTGGACCACAAAAGTTGTTGTCCAATTTGTCCGGAGTACGCTGATACCCCATATGGGGGGGAACCACTGTTTGGGCGCACGGCAGAGCTCGGAATGGAAGGAGCACCATTTGACTTTTTCCAACCAAAATTGGCTGGAATTGTGATTGGACGCCATGTTGCATATGGAGAGCCCCTGATGTGTCTAAACAGTGGAAACCCCCCACTAGTGACCCCATTTGGGAAACTAGACCCCCTAAGGAACTTATCTAGATCTTTGGTGAGCACTTTGAACCCCCAAGTGCTTCACACAAGTTTATAATGCCGGCATGAAAATAAAAAATCTTATTTTGTTCCCACAAAAAATATCTTTTAGTCACTATTTTTTTATTTTCCCATGGGTAACAGGAGAAATTGGACCACAAAAGTTGTTGTCCAATTTGTCCGGAGTACGCTGATACCCCATATGTGGGGGGGAACCACTGTTTGGGTGCACGGCAGAGCTTGGAATGGAAGGAGCACCATTTGACTTTTTCCAACCAAAATTGGCTGGAATTGTGATTGGACGCCATGTTGCATATGGAGAGCCCCTGATGTGTCTAAACAGTGGAAACCCCCCACTAGTGACCCCATTTGGGAAACTAGACCCCTAAGGAACTTATCTAGATCTTTGGTGAGCAATTTGAACCCCCAAGTGCTCCACACAAGTTTATAACGTAGAGCCGTAAAATTAAAAAATCATATTTTTTCCACAAAAATTATCTTTTCACCCCAATTTTTATTTTCCCAAGGGTAACAAGACTCCAAAAGGTATTGTGCAATTTGTCCTGAGTACGCTGATACCCCATATGTAGGGGTAAACCACTGTTTGGGTGCATGGTAGAGTTTGGAAGGGAAGGAGCGCCGTTTGACTTTTTCAAAGCAGAATTGGCTGGATGCCATGTCGTGTTTGGAGAGCTCCTGATCTGCCTAAACAGTGGAAATCCCCGACAAATGACACCATTTTGGAAACTAGACCCCTCAAGGAACTTATCTAGATGTGTGGTGAGCAGTTTGAACCCCGAAGTGCTTCACAGAAGTTTATAACGTACAGCCGTAAAAATAAAAAATCTTTTTTTTTTTTTTTTTTTTACAAAAATGATTTTTTCGCCCCCAATATTTTATTTTCACAAGGGTAACAGGAGAAATTGGACCTAAAAGTTGTTGTCCAATTTGTCCTGAGTACGCGGATACCCAATATGTGGGAGAAAACTACTGTATGGGCACACGTCAGGGCTCGGAAGAGAAGTAGTGACGTTTTGGATTGCAGACTTTGATGGAATGGTCTGGGGGCGTCATGTCGCATTTGGAGAGCCCCTGATGTGCCTAAACAGTGGAAACCCCCCACAAGTGACCATATTTTGGAAAATAGACCCCACAAGGAACTTATCTAGAGTGTGGTGAGCGCTATGAAGCCCCAAGTGCTTCACAGAAGTTTATAACGTACAGCCGTAAAAACAAAAAAATTATTATTTTTTTTTTACAAAAATGATATTTTCGCCCCCAGTTTTTTATTTTCCTAAGGGTAACAGAAGAAATAGGACAAATTGCACAATAACTCTTGGGGTCCAGAGTATGCTGATACCCCATATGTGGGGGTAAACTACTGTTTGGGCGCATGGCAGAGCTCAGAAGTGAAGGAGCACCGTTTGACTTTTTCAACGCAGAATTGGCTGGAATTGAGATCAGACGCCAAGTCACATTTGGAGAGCCCCTGATGTGCCTAAACAGCGGAAACCCCCTAATTCTAACTCCAACCCTAACCCCAACACACCCCTAACCCTAGTCCCAACCCTAACCACAAACCTAACCCTAACACACCCCTAACCCTAATCCCAACCCTAACTTTAGCGCCAACCCTAACCCGAGCCGCAACGCTAACCCTAATGGGAAAATGGAAATAAATAAATTTTTTCATTTTATTATTTTCCGTAACTAAGGGGGTGATAAAGGGGGTTTGATTTACTATTTATAGCGGGTTTTTATGATTGGCAGCTGTCACGCTAAAAGACGCTTTTTATTGCAAAAAATAGTTTTTGCATCACCACATTTTGAGAGCTATAATTTTTGCATATTTTGGCCCACAGAGTCATGTGAGGTCTTATTTTTTGAGGTACGAGTTGACGTTTTTATTGGTACCATTTTTGAGCACGTGACATTGTTTGATCGCTTTTTATTTCCATTTTTGGGAGATTAGAATGAACAAAAATCAGCAATTCATGAATTTCTTTTGGGGGAGGCGTTTATACCGTTCCGCGTGTGGTAAAATCGATAAAGCAGTTTTATTCTTCGGGTCAGTACGATTACGGAGATACCTCATTTATATCATTTTTTTATGTTTTGGTGCTTACATAGAATAAAAACAATTTTATATAAAAAATAATTATTTTTGCATCGCTTTATTCTGCGAGCTATAACTTTTTTAATTTTTCGCTGATGATGCTGTATGGCGGCTCGTTTTTTGCGGGACAAGATGACGTTTTCAGCGGTACTATGTTTATTTATATCGGTCTTTTTGATCGCGTGTTATTCCACTTTTTGTTCGGCGGTATGATAAAGCATTGATTTTTTGCTTTTTTTTTTTTTTAAGGGGTTTACTAAAGGGGTTAACTAGTGGGATAGTTTTATAGGGGGGTCGTTACGGACGCGGCGATACCAAATGTGTACTTTTATTGTTTTGTTTTTTTTATTTACAGGAAAAAATGAATTTTTTGGGGAATATTTTTTTTTTATTATTTATTTTGGAATTTTTTTAAAACATGTTTATTTTTATTTTTTTCACTTTATTACTTTGTCCCAGGGTGGGACATCACTGTAAAATGTCAGATCGCTGGTGTGACAGTGTGCACAGCACTCTGTCACACCAGCGAGCGCTCTGGCACTGCTGCAGGCTTCTCAGTGCCTGCTCTCAGCAGGCACTGAGGAAGCCGCCTCCCTGCAGGACCCGGCGGCCATCTTGGATACGGGTCCTTGGAGGGAGGAAGGCCTCAGAAGGGCGCGATCACATCGCGCTGTTCTGAGGGTCTCAGGGGAGCGTGCAGGGAGCCCCCTCCCTGCGCGATGCTCCCCTGTGCCCCTGGTACACCGCGATCATGTTTGATCGCGGTGTGCCAGGGGTTAATGTTCCGGGAGCGGTCCGTGACCGCTCCTGACACACAGTCCGGGGTGTCAGCTGTGATAATCAGCTGACACCCAGCGGCGATTAGCTGCGCTCCCCCCGGGAGCGCAGCTGATCGCCTATTACGTACTATCCCGTCCATGGTCAGATTGGCACGGGTTTGATGGACGGGAATAGTGAAGAGGGGTTAAAAATGTCACATTTTGTCAGAATTTGTAATCCATGATTAAGACTTGAGTTGAAACGAGTCGGATTTTTTACCATCCACTGGGGTATTCACTACCTTTAACATGCTCTTTTAACGAAAAGAAATAAAGAAATATTTTTTATAACTACCTTCCTGCCTGAGATCGCTGGAGTTTACTGTGCCTTTGAACTGTGAAACACGGGGGTGTTAGCATCATGTTGTAGGGTTGTTTTGCAGTAGGGGGCACTGGTGCACTTCACAAGATAGATAGCATCATGAGAAAAGAAGATTATGTGGCAATACTGAAGCAACATCTCAACACATCAGCCAGGAAGTTAAAGCTTGGGCAGAAATGGGTCTTACAAATGGACAATGACCCGAAGCATACTGCCAAAATGATAAAGTGGCTTAGGCTGCGTTTTTTTGGCATTGACTTTCATTAGCGCCGGATCGCGCCTGATGTCATTGCGTTGCATCCGTTTTTGACCGGATCCGGCGGAAATGTACATTCCGGCGGCCGGACAAGACGCTGACTGCAACATTTTTTTTTTACGGAGCCGCCTGATAGTGCCTGAATCGGCGCATCAGGCGGCCGGAAGTAATACAAGTCTATGGAACCGGACCAGTCTTTTGTCAAATCCGTCAAAAGACTGATCCGGATTCTGGAAACCAATCTCTCTCTCTCTATATTTTCCGGGTTGAAAAGGTCAGGTCGGATCCGGCAAGAAAACTGATCAGTTGCATCAGTTTTTTTTCATTTCAGCGCCGGATCCGTCCTATCAGGTATACGACGGATTATGCCTGACACAAAAAAACTGATGTGTGAAAGTAGCCTTAAGGATAACAAAGTCAGTATTTTGGAGTGGCCATCACAAAGCGCTGATCTCAATCCTATTGAAAATGTATGGGCACAGCTGAAGAGGCAGCTGCGAGAAAGGCGACCTACAAACCTGGATCAGTTACACCAGTTTTGTCAGGAGGAATGGGCCCAAATTCCAACCAACTACTGTGAGAAGCTAGTGGAAGGATATCCCAAACGTTTGACCCCCAAGTCATTCAGTTTAAGGGCAATGGTACCAAATACCAATGAAATGTATGTAAACTTTTGACTTTGCAGTAAGTAATAAAAATGGCTTAAAACATTCTCTCTCATATTATTCTGGCATTTGGCAAATATTAATAATTATGGTAATTCTAACTGACCTAAAACGGGAAAGGTTTATTCTGATTTCATGTCAGATATTGAGAAAAAAATGCATATGTGTCTTTTTATATAAAGTATGTAAACTTCTGGTTTCAACTGTAAGAAAAACATTGATTTCTCTGGAATAGGACAATGAGTCACAGATACTACGGTATCATTTTATTCAGCTTCCTATGGCCTACATGCTCATATATACAGCTTAGGAGGGTTGATCCTACTGACAGTTGCCCTTTAATTAGCCAGTCTCCTAAGTATAGGAACCCAGGAAAAAAGGGAGACACATTCAAACTCCCTATATTGCAATTAAAATGTTTCTTTGTTTTAGGACAAATGCGGTCATCTTTAGATCACGGTCAGTAACAACTGTTGCTTTTTTACATAGCGTTTCATATTTTAATGAATTTCAATAGTGCAGGGACTGGCCAGCGGCTCTCCCGACCTGAGCATGACAGCTGCACAGAAATACATGCAGCTGTCACTCTTCAGTTGGGAGAGCCGCTGGCCAGTCCGCGCACTGCTTCTGACCTTGCTCCGGATTATACGGCCGTCTGACTCTGCCCTTAATGAAATTCACTAAAATACAAAACGGTATGTAAAAAAAGCAACAGTTGTTACTGACTAATCTAAAGAGGACAGCATTTGTTACAATTCATTTAGTCAAGCTGTATGTTAAATCACGGACTGCTGTCACTTCCTGTTAATTAATTAACCGTACAAAGGCGGGGCCAGTGACGCCACAGCTGATTGGGTGCCAGGGTGTTGAGCAGCGGGAACACGAATGCTGACACTGCTGGAACGGCCCTGACACAGGAGGCGAGTATAAGCTTTATTATGTTATCGGTTCCAAGTGGGGTATGAAAAGGGGTTGTCCTAGTAATGGACAACTTCTTTAATGGGGCCTAATAGAGGTGTGATATCAAGTCTGTAATGATAATTAAATTACTGCTGAGAAATTATGTCCACAGCACAGGAAGTGTCAATCAAGGACTACCTTGAGTAGTAATACCTGTAATATTTCAGTATATATATATATATATATATATATATATACACACACACACAAACACATATATACACATTGAAATTAAAAAAAGAATAAAATTTGACTGATACAATGGGACATTTACTGATACATTCTTGTCATGAGATAGTTTTAACCATAACTTTCACATAATGTATAAAAAAAAAAAATCAGTAACTTTTTTTTAAAGGGCCCCTCCCTGTTAACACTTTTTCATTGTATATTGTATACAATAGTTTTTCTGTAAATTAATATATTTCCAAATACTTCTGAATCTGAGCTACCACACAGAAAAGAAAAAAAAAAACTACAACCCATACCCCCCCTAAAAAAAACAAAATAGCTTTGATTACTGTGCCATTACAAACATCAAGGTCATCACAATATATTAATCACTATGTACCCCCTCTACATCATACTATCATACCATACTAATGAGAAGAAACCATTTTAATGTATAAATAATGTATAAATATTCATGCAGTAATCTCTTCAACATGATGAAAAGTTGAGACAGTTATCGAATACTTAAGGGAATAAAAATAGAGATTTTCATAAAAAAAAAAAAAAAAAAAAGGATTTATATTTACAAGAAGCAGCAAAATGAAGGAAACTGGAAAGAACCTAAGCAGCCAATAGTACACACTGTATAAGAGAGGTTACTTACTACTACGGAGCTTTGAGGAAGTATCAAAGTAGGAGAAGAGCGAGTCTAGCTCATCGGGACAGAAGAGAGACTCCCGCCTTGCTTCGTCACTGCTAACGGCAACCGCTGGCCACATACAGGTTAGCAAAGCATAAAGCAGGCAGTGAAAGAGGAAAGAGGTCAAATAAACCAGACAGCTATCTGGCAAAAGAGAGACTGTCAAAATTAATTATCAGATCATACTGTATTCTCTTAGCAGTACCAAAGAGAATGCCAACCAGACTTCCAATAAAAGCAGTACTAATACATATACAAGTATGCAATCTCCAGAAAATGCAATGCAACATACAGTCCATGCAAAATTTCCACTGAAAACATTAACATCTACCAGCGCAAAATGATGGTTATATGGCACTATGCATATGATCAACAAGCGTCCATTAATAAAGAGAAATTATCTATGAAAAGCTACAACTGCAACACATTGCCTGCTAACCACAGATGTGCTGAGGCTGTAGAATAATGCAAATCAACTGAATAATATTAGTAGGCCTACAATTACAAACAGTGACAAACATTAACCCCAGCCCCTCCCCGTATTAGACTAAAGCAACACAAACATGTTTTGTATGTCATATGTACATACACACACACACAAAGTTAGGGATATTATTAGGCTTTTGGGTGAAATTTAAGGATGATCCTAAAATGCACTCTAACCGTTTCAGGTTAACTTAATGTGACCTTCTCTAAACTCCTGAATGCACATGTACAAGTGTGCAATGTTTCAGCACTTTTTAGACAACTTGCTGTTCTCTAACAAGGAACTTAATGACAAAATTCACAATAGGAGTTTAATCTATGAATCGCTCAATAAGAATTGGTGTTAATCCCCAGAGGTATTTTCGTTTTTGCATTTTCGTTTTCCACTCCCCTTCTTCCCAGAGCCATAACTTTTTTTTTATTTTTGTCAATATGGCCATGTGAGGGCTTGTTTTTGTGGGACGAGTTGTACTTTTGAACGACACCATTGGTTTTACCATGTAGTGTAAGAGAAAACGAGAAAAAAATTCCAAGTGCGGTGAAATTACAAAAAAGTTGAAGGTCACATCTTTAAAGGCTCTCCATGCCACTTGTTCAGCACCTTGCAAAAGACCATCAAAGCTACTGTCATTCATTATATCTCTGATCTGTGGGCAAATAAAAATACCTTCTTTAATTTTTGCATCACTTATTCTTGGAAATTTCTGTCGCAAGTAAGAAAAGGCTTCCGATTCTTTGTTCATTGCTTTGACAAAATTCTTCACAAGCTCAAGTTTAATATGCAAAGGAGGGAAAAATATCTTTGCTGGATCAACGAGAGGATTATATTTAACATTCTCTCAAGCAACCAGGTTTTCGCGGAATGGCCAGTCCTTTCTGATATAGTGCATTTCTTGTGCATGACTGTCCCACTCACAAATAAAACAACAATACTTGGTATATCACAGCTGCAGCCAAGAAGAAGTGCAACAAATTTTAGATCACCACATATGTTCCAGTTATAATTTCTATAATTAATGTGGGTCAACAGAAACTCCATATTCTCATACGTTTCTTTCATGTGTCTACGGCATGTCTAATAGGTATAGAAGGATAGATATTTCTGTTGTGTAGTAAAACAGTCTTCAGACTTAAAACTGACGAATCAATGAACAATAGCCATTCCTTCGGTTATGTTCGCATCCAAGAGCACCAAACAACCCCAAGACGTCGTTGCAAAAGGTTAAACTGTCGACATGGTTGAAAAATTGATTAAGGTCTTCTTGACAACTGCGAAAAACAAACTCTTGTTCCTGATAATAAGAGATTCCGTTCTTGTAGCCTTGATCCCAATAATTCTGCCTGCCTCTTTGACAATTTCAAATCTCTGACCAAGTCACTCATATCAGCTTGACTGAACAGATGTAGATTAGATGCAGAAGGCTCAAAGTCTGGTTCTGCAGCAGTTTAATTTTCCACTGACATTGTTAGTTCATCTTCGTCGCCCTCCATTGTCCATACTTTGGGCGATTTTGAAACAGGAAGACTTTCATTGTGTGGCACTGGTCTTAGGCTGAAGGAAGATTAGGATATTCTGATGATTTCTTGTTCTTTGCTGAATATCCTGTTACATTTGTAAGGCAGAAGTAGCAATCTGTTACATGATCTCTCTGCTCTCTCCATATTATCGGGACAGCGAACGGCATTGAAGGTCGTGATCCATTCAATCATGCTCTAAGTATGTCAGTATTGTCTTTTGATTCCTCCCCTGCCCAGGAGATGTGGTATGCTCCATACACGGTCAGCCGAATAATTCACTGCTCCTGCGCGGAATTCGCATAATAAGTGCTTGCATATACAGTGGTGGCCAAAAGTATTGGCACCCCTGCAATTCTGTCAGATAATACTCAGTTTCTTCCTGAAAATGATTGCAAACACGAATTCTTTGTTATTATTATCTTCATTTAATTTGTCTTCAATGAAAAAACACAAAAAGAATTGACCTAAAGCCAAATTGGATATAATTCCACACCAAACCTAAAAAAGGGGGTGGACAAAAGTATTGGCACTGTTCGAAAAATCATGTGATGCTTCTCGAATTCGTGTAATCACCAGCACCTGTAACTTACCTGTGGCACCTAACAGGTGTTGGCAATAACTAAATCACACTTGCAGCCAGTTAACATGGATTAAAGTTGACTCAACCTCTGTCCTGTGTCCTTGTGTGTACCACATTGAGCATGGAGAAAGAAGACCAAATAACTGTCTGAGGACTTGAGAAACCAAATTGTGAATAAGCATGAGCAATCTCAAGGCTACAAGTCCATCTCCAAAGACCTGAATGTTCCTGTGTCTTCCGTGCGCAGTGTCATCAAGAGTTTAAAGCCCATGGCACTGTGGCTAACCTCCCTAGATGTGGAAGGAAAAGAAAAATTGACGAGAGATTTCAACGCAAGATTGTGCGGATGGTGGATAAAGAACCTCGACTAACATCCAAACAAGTTCAAGCCGCCCTGCAGTCCGAGGGTACAACAGTGTCAACCCGTACTATCCGTCAGCGTCTGAATGAAAAGGGACTGTATGGTAGGATACCCAGGAAGACCCCACTTCTTACCCCGAGACCTAAAAAAGCCAGGCTGGAGTTTGCCAAAACTTACCTGAGAAAGCCTAAAACATTTTGGAAGAATGTTCTCTGGTCAGATGAGACAAAAGTCGAGTTTTTTGGGAAAAACCATCAACATAGAGTGTACAGGAAAAAAAAGGCATTCAAAGAAAAGAACACGGTCCCTACAGTCAAACATGGCAGAGGTTCTCTGATGTTTTGGGGTTGCTTTGCTGCCTCTGGCACTGGACTGCTTGACCGTGTGCATGGCTTAATTGAAGACTACCAACAAATTTTGCAGCATAATGTAGGGCCCAGTGTGAGAAAGCTGGGTCTCCCTCAGAGGTCATGGGTCTTCCAGCAGGACAATGACCCAAAACACACTTCCAAAAGCACTATAAAATGGTTTGAGAAAAGCACTGGAGAATTCTAAGGTGGCCAGCAATGAGTCCAGACTTGAATCCCATAGAACACCTGTGGAGAGATCTCAAAATGGCAGTTTGGAGAAGGCACCCTTCAAATATCAGGGACCTGGAGCAGTTTGCCAAAGAAGAAAGGTCTACAATTCCAGTAGAGCATTGTAAGAAACTCACTGATGGTTACCGGAAACGATTGTTCGCAGTTATTTTGGCTAAAGGTTGTGCAACCAAGTATTAGGCTGAGGGTGCCAATACTTTTGTCTGGCCCATTTTTGGAGTTTTGTGTGAAATGATCAAGGATTTGATTTTTGCTTCATTCTCTTTTGTGTTTTTTCCTTGCAAGCAAATTAAATGAAGATAAAAATAGCAAATAATTTGTGATTGTAATCATTTTCAGGAAGAAACTGAGTATTATCTGACAGAATTGCAGGGGTGCCAATACTTTTGGCCACCACTGTATGTAGATCAGCGATTTATGTTATTTCAGTGGAAAATTTAGAAAATACTGTTTCAGAAAAAGTTCATATGAGTTTTTAGAATTATACCAGAATATTATAATGTTTTGTATCATTTCTCAAAAACTTTACGTGATAGGAAAAATCTAAAGTCATTTCTGAAATCAGCAAGAAAAAAATCTAACAGGAACACTCAAAATTGTCTGAGGGACAAAACCTTTGTAACACAGTGTTATTTGCACGCCCAGCTGACGTTATTAATTATACCATTTTGGTGCAGATACGATCTTTTGATCGCCCGTTATTGCATTTTAATGCAATGTTGCGACAACCCCCCAAAAAAAATTTAATACTGGCATTTTGACTTTTTCTCGCTACGTCGTTTAGCAATCAGGCTAATCATTTTTTTTTTTTTATTGATAGATCGGGTAATTCTGAATGCTGCGATGGCAAACATGTGTATGTTTGATTTTTCTTTATTGTATTTTGAATGAGGCAAAAGGGGGTGTGACTTCAACTTTTATATTTTTTTTATATTTTTAAAAACTTTTTTTTTTTTTACTTTTGGCATGCTTCAATATTCTCCATGGGAGACTAGAAGCCACCTTAGCCCGATCGGCTCAGCTACATGCTGTTCCAGGCACTTGTTAGCTGTTCAAAACAGCTGACATGTGCCGGGAAAGATGTGAGCTCACCGCCGAAGCCCACATCAGAAGGAGGGAGTCTAACATCAGCGTACTATTATGCCCAATGTCAGAAAGGGGTTAAACAGTCCTCCACATCATACTGTTCAATTTTGACATCATGAGACCAAGACGAGACCTAAAAATTGATCAACAGTACATCACAATTGAGAGGCCTCAAACATGATGTTCTTAGACGGAAGTGCTCACCAAGCTTAGAGTGTCACAGAATGTCATCAGCAGGATGAAACAGAGATACAGAGCGACTGGAAGAGATACAGAAAGGCAGAGAAGTGGACATCCTTTGGCCACATCCCACACGGATGACTGCTTCATTGTGAACAATGCTCTCCGGAACTGGATGATGAATGTCACACAACTCCAGGCACATTTAAGGGAGGTAAGAAGCACCCAAGTGTCACATCAGTCTACTCTAAACTGTTTTCATCAGGGTGATCTGTGTGCGTGACAACACACAAGGGTAACTGACCAGACCACAAGTCACAGAAGGCATCGTCTTGAATGAGCAAGGGAGCAAACAATGCTGGATGAGGGAGAAGTGGGCCACAGTGCTGTTCACTGATGAAAGTCGATTCAAGCTGAGCAGAAATGATGGCCACCAACGATGTTGGAAAAGTCAAGGAGAGTGCCATGCATCAGCCACTGGTTGTCACCAGAAGAGACTTTGGTGGTGGTGTTACAGTGTTGGAAGGTGTGCTGAGAAATATAGAAGAACAGGACCAAGAAAAGTCTACTCACTGGTGGGGAGAGGACTTCTGAATTCTGGACACATAGGTGGTTTTAATACGGTTGATTTGGTGCTTGCAAGAAAACACATGTAGTAGCAGACCAATATCCAAAGGAAACAGATGCAGCACTCATCAATTCAGTAAAAAAACCAAAGTCCTTTATTTAATTTCTGGACAAGGTTAACATCGGGCTAGGTACATGAAAAACATGCAGTGAAAAAAGAGAGGACAGAAATTAAATAAAGGACTTTGGTTTTTTAACGGAATTGAAGAGTGTTGTATCTGTTTCCTTTGGATATTAGTGTTGGAAGGTGTGTCTAGTCCAGTGATGGGCAACCTTTTGAGCTTAATGTTTCAAAATTTGCCAAAAAAACGGAGCATCCGTCAGTCGGTTTTTTTGCTGGTCTTGATATTATTTAACTTTGTGTGGGGTGCACGTGAACGAAGATAAGTGATGGGGAGGAGGGAATTCTTTAACTAACCTGTCCATTAGTGACTTTTTGTTGCTGAATTTCATTGGCTAAATCTTCAATTGAAGGATGGTATTTTGTACACTTCAAGCCCGCCCAAGCAAGCGCTACTAACTTCATTTGTCAATCTGTTTCTTTTGTTGGTTTTGATATTATTTAACACTGAGAATAAGTTCTCACAAAAGTACATAGAGGGAAAAATTGTGAGTAAAGCCATTGCTATAATTTTCAGGGTGCTAAAAGTGTCTGGTAATCGGTTCCAGGCACTCCAAATTCCATGTTCGTAGGGGCACTCCTCTTGATTCTCCAAGCAGCACCTTTTCAAATTGTCAAGCTTTGACCTCAAGTCGACAAACACCTGAGCCCAGATGCTGTCTTGAAATACTGCAAGTTGTATCTCCAAATCATTAATTTGCATCCATTGCAAACCATTTAATTCAAATTTACTGCAGACTACTGCATCAAGATACTTAATTATTTTTATGGTCGTTCTAGGCTTCTAAATTGATTAAATCTATCACTGAACTGGTCAAGTAATGAGCCTAAAACACGGATTTTGGTAAGAACTTACCTGTAAAATCCTTTTCAGCGAAGGAAGGAAGAGAGACACAGTAATTCATTACTGATGGGTAGGCGGAGCCCCAGATCAGTATGACACCTCAGATCAAAAGCGTGTTGACTGGCTGGCTCCTCCAGCTCGGCTCCTCCTACTCAGCTCCTCAGTCGTACCAAAGCTTTAGGAAAGAACCAAGATCACCAGCGGAGCAACATAACCCCTTCTGAAGGAACTTCAGAGAAAACACAAGAATACAGGTTATGCATGCAAAGTAAGCCAAAAACCACAGAGTTCCAGGGACTACTCACTGAACCTGACTACTGTGATGAGCTGGCGATGCTGGAACAGAGCCTTAGCGCGCTGACCACAGCCCAGATATCGCAATCAGATAAGGGTCGCGCTGCATCTGAAAACATCAACACACTTCTGCCTTGGGAGGGTGCTGTGTCTCTCTTCCTTCCTTCGCTGAAAAGGATTTTACAGGTAAGTTCTTACCAAAATCCGTGTTTCAGCTGCAGATGGAAGGAAGAGAGCCACAGTAATTCATTACTGATGGGACGTCCCAAAGCAGTTCAAAAATAAGGGTGGGAAAAAACCAACAAAAGGCAGAAACCCAACAACCTTAACAAAGAAAAGCGCAACTAGCGCTAAACACAAGTTCATCCAGAACTTTAAACTACAGCTGCCTGCAGGACCCTACGTCCGAGGGCTGCATCAGCGGAAGCACTGACGTCCACTTTATAAAACTTTGTAAACGTGTGGACAGAGCGCCAAGTTGCCGCCCGGCAGAGCTGCACTGCCGAGGCACCTTGATGGAAAGCCCACGATGAAGCCACAGCTCTCGTGGAATGGGCTCGAATCTTGATCGGACAAGATTCACCCCCAAGACGGTAAGCTTCCAAAATAGCTGACCGGATCCAACGAGCTATAGAATCCTTGGAAGCTCGTTGACCACGCCGACGACCTGCTGGAACCACAAACAGGAAGTCCGTTTTACGAAAACCTTGAGTAATAGATAGATAAAACTTCAAGGCCCGCACTAAATCCAATGTGTGTAAAGCTCGCTCTTTCGCGTTCTTCGGATCCGGACAGAGTGAAGGCAACACAATATCCTGATTAACATGAAATTATGAAACCACTTTAGGTAGGAAATCACCCCGTGTGCGAAGCACCACACGATCCGGAAAAAACTCCAGAAAAGGAGGCGAACAAGAAAGAGCTGCCAACTCAGAAACTCTCCTTAAAGAGGTGACCGCTACTAAGAAGGCCACCTTCCAAGAAAGTAAAGAAAGGCTAGCAGAATCCATAGGCTCAAAAGGTTTATGCTGAAGAGCCTCCAAGACAAGGTTGAGCCGCCAAGGAGACACAGGCGCCTTCCGCGGCGGAAACTTACGAGCTATACCGCGGAAAAAGGAAAGCACGTCCCTACGCGAGGCAATAACTCTCCGGAATAATAAGGACAGAGCAGAAACCTGACCTTTCAGGGTGCTAACTGCCAAACCCTTGTCTAACCCATGCTGCAGAAAAGCCAGCAAATTGGGAATGGAAAATTTCCTCGGGTTCCGTGAAGACCCCGAACACCACGAAAAGAAGGTTTCCCAAGTTTTGTGGTAAATCCTAGTAGTAGCCGGACTTCTGGCAGCTCGAAGAGTAGCAATGACCTCGGCTGAAAAACCTCTACGGGTCAATATTTCGGTCTCAAGAGCCACGCCGTCAAACGCAGAGACTTCAAGTCCGGATGACAAACGGGCCCCTGAGTTAAAAGGTCCGTCGAAGAGAAAGTGGAAATGGAGGTGCCGCCAACAGCGACATTAGCGTTGAAAACCACGTCCTCCTTGGCCAATCTGGTGCTATTAACATAGCCGGGATTCTCTCCAGTCTGATCCGACGCAGTACCAGAGGAAGCAAAGATATCGGTGGAAACACATAAATCAGCTCGAATTGGTCCCACGGAGCCACCAGAGCATCCACCTCCACAGCCTTCCGGTCCTTAACCTGGACATGAACATCGGTAGTTTGGCATTGGACCTGGATGCCATCAAATCCACTTGGGGAGTCCCCCAACGGGAGCACAGCATTGCAAAAATCTCCGGATGAAGACTCCATTCTCCGGGATCCATCTTCTCGCGACTGAGAAAGTCCGCCGTAACATTCTGAACCCCTGGAATGTGGATTGCAGAAATGGCTGGAACCCTGGCCTCGGCCCAGATCAGGATCCGAGACACTTCCACCATGAGCCTGGGACTCCTTGTCCCGCCTTGGTGATTGATATACGCAACCACTGTCGCGTTGTCTGTCTGCACTCGGACTGGCAGACCGCTCAAAGGGACCGTCCAGTGTTGGAGGCAAAGGAAAATCGCCCTCAATTCTAGGATATTGATCGGTAGAACAGCCTCTTCCGATGACCATACTCCCTGAATCCAGGAATCGTTCCAAACACCCCCCCAGCCCGTCAGGCTGGCATCGGTGGTTATGACCGACCATTTCGGAGGGAGGAAAGATTTCCCCAGGGATAAAGCTCCTGGACGTAACCACCATCCTAGAGACTCTCGCACCCTGCGAGAGATGGTGACACTGCAATCCAGCGATTGCGACTGATTCCAATGACCCAGGATGAACCTTTGGAGAGCTCTGGAATGAAACTGGGCAAACGGAATTGCCTCCATGGAGGCCACCATTAAACCCAGAAGACGCATACACTTCCGAAGGGACATTGTTGTCGAAGACTTCATGATCTGTACATGTCGAAGAAGACATGACTGTTTGTCTGAAGGTAGGGAGACTACTGCCCGTACCGTGTCGAAATGCATTCCCAAAAAGAGGATTGCTTGCGACGGTTCCAGAAACGACTTCTCCCAATTGACCAGCCAACCGAAGTCCTTCAGTAACTGAAGAGACAGATTGCGAGCTGTCACTGCTTCCTCCTCCGAGGATGCCACGATCAAAAGATCGTCCAGGTAAGGAAGAATCATAATTCCTTGTCTTCGAAGAATTGCCATGAGAGGCGCCAGAATCTTTGTAAATACTCTGGGCGCTGAAGCTAAGCCGAATGGCAGAGCCACGAACTGGTAATGGTCCCGACCTATGGCAAAACGAAGAGAAACGTTGATGAGTCCTTCTGACGGGAACATGTAAATAAGCGTCGCGGATGTCGATTGATACCAAAAAATCGTTCTGCGACAGGGCTGCCACAACGGAGCGAAGTGACTCCATGCGGAATTTCCGGGTGTGGACATGCCGATTCAATCTTTTGAGATCCAGAATCGGACGAAATTTGTCCTCCTTTTTGGGAACCACAAACAGATTGGAATAAAACCCTTTTCCCCGGTCTTCTGGCGGAACCGGTATTACCACACCCTTCTGAAGAAGAAATTCGACCTCTCGCTGAAGAGCGACCAAAAGCTCGGGTTCTGACGGAATGCGAGACTGGCAAAAGGTGTCTGGGGGTCGAGAAGAGAACTCTATGAAATAACCTGCTGACACGACCCGCGTTACCCATGAATCTGGAACGCGAGAAATCCAAGTCTCCTTGAATTGGAGCAGGCGACCCCCCACTCGAGAATCCTCGAGTGGACTCCTGGCGTCAGTCCGTCTTGGCGGGCTTCTTGTCAGTTTCCCGCTTGTCTTGACGGAAATTCTGCTTCCAGGGGGTGCGAGATTTCTGGGAGGACTTTTTTGCCGAGAAAGAGGAACTACCTGATCCCCAAGAGGACTGAGCGAATCGACCTCGGCCCCGAAAGGACCGCCGACCACTATATGTCCTGCCAGACACAGAAGCCATAGCTCTGCGTTGTGGTAACGTTGCTTCTTTTGCCTTTGCCTTGGTAATCAGCTCTGTGAGGTCAGACCCAAAAAGATGACCACCTTTATAAGCTAAGGCCAGCAAACCTTGTTTGGAGACTGCATCCCCGGCCCACTGTCTGAGCCACAGTGCTCTTCTGACTGTGATCGCCGAAGCCTGCGCCCTGGACAGAAGTGACGCAGTATCCAGACCTGCATCATAGATATATCGGACTGCAGTGTCCAACCATTCGAAAATCTCCTCCATCTCAGATGACGGAGATCCATTTTTCCACGCCTTGTGTAAAAGGTCCAACCAGCTTATAGAAGCTTTAGAAGCACACATGGATCCTAGTACAGCTCTGAATCCATGACCCGCGGCCTCATAATTTGATTTCGCCGCCATTTCCGTTTTTCTGTCCAGCGGATCCTGCAAACTCGCCTTCCCTTTAACAGGAAGCAGTGAGGATTTACTAAGCTGGGATAAGGAAAAATCCTCTTCAGGAGAGGGAGTCCAATTATCTCTCGACTCTGTGGAACACGGATAAAGTGCGTCAAAGAAACGTATTCCGTGAAAACGTTTATCCGGACACAGACGTTCCTTTTCTACTGCACTGTTAAGATCATCTAGATCTGGCAAAGCTGATCGTGACGTACGATACTCCTGGTACATTCGTGCTGATTTACCAGGTAAACTAGTTACCACCTCCGGTAACTGTAAAACCTCTCTCATGGCTTCAATAAATGCCTCTGTACGTCTCACAAGGGACGAAAGTCCCCGCCGTTCCTCCTTATCCGAATCGGACATTTCCCCTTCTGAACTTAAAGGAGAACCCTCTCCACAATCCAAATCAGAGACATCTGATTCGCTACGGGGGAAGGATGGTAACGGCCTGTGTCGCTTCCTGTCCTGAGAGGATCTAGCTGACACATATTGACCCAAAAGGTCAGACAAGCCATTAATAGAACTGGCGATAGCATCTAATTTTGCATCACTGAGACCTCCAACCGCAGCGCTAGACGCTGTGGAGGACTGCGTACCAGACTGCCGAAGCGGAACTGGAATATGGTCCGCGCCTTCTGAACCCTGTTCCGACATGCCTCACACAGTATATGGGAGGCCAAATGTCAGAAACCTGAAAAAACGCGGTTTTTATTTTTTTTTTAAAAGTGAATGCAAACCAGCACGCTGAAGGGTTAAGTCTTAAATATAGAGCTACCCCAGCTGTATGCCGAGTAAACCCTCAAGAGGGGTTAATGTCGCAGGCTGTAAGAAAAACAAGGTCTCTATATGAGACCCAGCTGCAGAATAGCGCTATGTATCTGCGCTGTGGGGTGAGGAAAAAACGCACTCACCCAGCTGGTTCGGTGTCTGAGACGGGAGGAGCGGAGTCTGAGGAGCCGGGAGCCTTTTTAATGGCCGCCGCGCTGAGGGAGCCGGAAGAGAAGCGCAATCGCGCGCTTCCTGCATGAAAGACCGTGAAGCCACGCCCCCCTCAAAAAAATGAGCGCCAAAACTCCTCACTCCTGCTCCCCCCCTGTCCTGCAGGCATCTGCCTGCGGACAACGGTTGTACAGAAACACCACATTCACATGTCATGGCGCTGCCACCGCAGCGCTTATAGTACATTAACACACATGTAATAGCGCTGTCACAGCAGTCGCTAAAGCACTCACACATTTTATATAAAATATATTGTGGAGTACTCACCAGCTGAGCGCCACAGGGACCCCTCAGGATTTGTGGCGCTTGTGCCCATGCTCCCCCCCAGGGCGGGGAACGCAGTGACCCCAGTGTGCGGTTTGCGTCCCCGCCAGGGAAGCTAACCTCGTACCCCAGGGCCGGCAAGATTCTGCAGGGACTATTTATGTAAAATACAGATCCGCCAAGGGAGAGGTGGGGTCCAGCAGCGCTGAGACCCTGAGACCTTTCAGACTCATGTCCAAGTCTCTTGTCCGATAAAAATAATAAAATCTTCTGAGGAGCTGCTTCCAGCAGCGACCATCCTCTGAGACCTCAAATCTTAGACTGAAGGAGCTGAGTAGGAGGAGCCGAGCTGGAGGAGCCAGCCAGTCAACACGCTTTTGATCTGAGGTGTCATCCTGATCTGGGGCTCCGCCTACCCATCAGTAATGAATTACTGTGGCTCTCTTCCTTCCATCTGCAGCTGAAACATGCTAGTACTTTATATGCAAGGGTTCCATTTCATTTTGTACAGTTGCACTAGCCTTCTCAAAATATTTTGTTACTCGAGTAAAATACTTATAAGTTTTAGTTTCTACATCTCGCTTGAAAATTTTAACTTTACTTTCAAAAGCTTTTATGTATTCAAACATAACGTCAATACTTTTGCCAAAATCTTGTAACTTTGTTCATATTAATGAACTGAACTTAAGAGAGATCTGTGAAAAACATCAGGGTGTTGACCCACTTATCATTGAGTTGCGGAAAGTTTCCCAGATCCTTATCCTCAAGAAATACCTTAATTTCTTCAAAGGACTCCACAAAGCGCTCAAGAACTTTGCCTCGGCTCAGCCATCTAACATTACTGTACATCAGCAGTCCACTGTAGGTGGAATCAACTTCCAGTAAAAGTGCAGAAAATTCTCGCTTGTGAAGGGGGCGAGCAGCTATTAAATTAACTATTTTTGTAACAAATTACATTATGTAGTTTAATTCAGTGAATCCTGGCTTGGAACATAAAGCCTCCTGATGGATAGTACAATGAAAAGGCACAGTCAGATGTCCAATAGCTTCCGTAAACAATCTGAGAAATCCAACTTTTTTCCCCGTGCCCCATCTGTCATCACTGACACAACTTTAGAGATATCAATGCTTAGTTCACGGAATGTTTGCATAACAACCTTACATATTTCGCTTCCTGATGTACTTGCTGGCACTGATACTAACTTTATCAACTCTTCTATCATTGTGAGACCATCAGAATATCGACCAGTAATGGCCAACTGAGCATGTGATGTGACATCAGCAGCTTCAAGAGAGATTGAAAAATATTTATAATTACTTATGTCTCTCTTTAATTGATGTTGTAGGTTTGTGTTCAGTCTCATTATTCGGTCTTTTATGATATTTCTACTGAGTGGTAACTCAGATATTCTCTTAATAACTGCATCTTTATTCTGCACACCGTGAAATAGAACTGGTGCACATCTTAGGAGAGTTTCTTTAATAAATTCTCCCTCACTGAGTGCTTTTCTATGCTTAACTATGGAGTGAGCAATGCTCAAACTTGCAGATTTTTTAATTTGCAGAGCCTTTTACAAATTTAAGGATGGAATTAGATTGACTCATATAAAGGTGTAGCTGCCTGGAAATGTATTCCTTCCTTTCATCCTCACTTTTTATCAAGAGCTGGAAATGATTAGTTTCAAAATGTCTATTTATATTCCAAGTTCTGCTTACTACTGGTTCAGTACATAGAAAGCAAAATAATCTGCCATTTTTTTTTTATAATGTCATACATCTCAGTCCAAATCTCTTGAAAGGGTCGGCTACTGCTATTACCACTTCCTTTACTTAACCTTGGCTTTTTATTACCGTATATACTCGTGTATAAGGCGAGATTTTCAGCCCATTTTTTAGGGCTGAAAGTCCCCCTCTCGGCTTATATGCGGGTCATATACGGGGGTCGGCGGGGGAGGGGGAGCGGGGGTGTCGGATCATACTCACCCCTCCGCCGGCGCGGTCTCTGCAGCCCCCTGCTTCTCCCAAGATCTCCGGCTCCTTCCTGCAGCGGTCACATGGCACCGCTCATTAAAGTCATGAATATGCACATATTCATGACCTTAATGAGCGGTACCATGTGACCGCTGTAGGACTGAAGCGCTGCAGAGAGCGCCGGGAGAAGAGGAGAGGCTGCAGAGACCGCGCCGGCGGAGGGGTGAGTATAGCGATATTTACCTGTCCCGTTCCACCGCTGCGTCCTCGTCTGACTTCTCTGGCTGTGAATGATTAGGCAGAGGGGGCGTTGACGTCGATAGTGCGCGCCGCGCCCCCTGCCTGATCATTCACTGCCAGAGGAGTCAGACGAGGACGGAGCATGCAGCAGTGCAGAGAGGACAGGTAAATATCTCAGGTGCCGGGGTACTGAGCGAGCGGTGACACCGGCACCTGTCCCCCATAGCACGCCGGTGTCACCGCCTGCTCAGGACACTGGCACCTGGCCCCCAGCGACAAGAAGTGAGTGTCATTTTTTTTTTTTTGCAGCAGCAGCAGCATATGGGGCATAATCTGGAGCATATGGGGGCATAATATGGAGCATATGGGGGCATAATATGGAGGATATGGGGGCATAATATGGAGCATATGGGGGCATAATATGGAGCATATGGGGGCATAAGCTGTGGAACATATGGGGGCATAATCTGGAGCATATGGGGACATAATATGGAGCATAAACTGTGGAACATATGGGGCATAATCTGGAGCATATGGGGCATAATCTGTGGAACATATGGGGGCATAATCTGTGGATCATACGGGGGGCATAATCTGTGGAATATATGGGGGCATAATCTGGAGCATATGGGGGGCATAATCTGTGAAGCATATGGGGGCATAATCTGTGCAGCATATGGGGGCATAATCATTTTTCACCCTAGGCTTATACGCGAGTCAATAAGTTTTCTCAGTTTTTTGTGGCAAAATTAGGAGGGTCGGCTTATACACGGGTCGGCTTATACATGAGTATATACGGTATTTGGGTTATCCATCAGGGGGCAGTGAAAGAAGACAGAATTATAGATAGCCTGTTAGCCCTGCAGGCAATTAAGGGTTAACTAGCCTAACTGACCACAAGATGGCACACGTAACTGTCTTTTAGGAAAGTGCAGGGTTAATAAGCAGAAATAGGGGTTAATAAGGATGCACAACAGTAATAGTGGTGAAATGGAGTCTGCACTATGCTGCAAGATTGCGTTCCTTATGTAAATTAAGATGGCTGCCGCAATTTCTAATGGCGGGTAACGGCACCCATAGCACAGGCCCTCGCCTTTCCCAGCCTCCTCCTCACTTATCTCAGTAATGATGGTCAATTAGAAATCCATGACACCCCAGAACAGTAGATTGGATGATGGTTGCTGGGGTTATGTGGTTGCTGGTAATGGCGATCACAGGGCCCCCAGAGATTCGTCCCCCGCGGCATTCTGCGGCTCCCTGCTGCGCCAGCCGGAAGTGAGGTCAAAGATCCCCTAACGGCCTAACGGAAGTCCCAGAACTAGACAGTCTGTGCTGGAGTTCTGTTGTTTTGGCCTACAGACCTCAGACACAGAGCATCTACACTACAGCAAATGTTTTATCCTCTGCTAGAGATGGGCGGACCCCTGGATGTTCGGGTGCAGCCGAACAGTTAAAGTTGGGGTACCAGAACAGTACCTGGACCCGAACCCAGACCCCATTTACTTGAATGGGGGCCCAAACATCCAGTGTTTGCTACGCTGTTATGTGCATAACAGCACGGCAAACACTGCTTCTGATCGGCGGTGAAATCTTCCCCGCCGCTCAGAGAGCCGCAGTTCCCAAGCTGTCAAAAGACAGCATGAGCACTCAGCTGTGATCGGAGGTATAAAAGTTTACCTCCAGTCACTGGTGTCAGCTGATGGGACTACTGATCCCATCATCCGACACCTGCTGTCGCTAATAACAGTGAGAGCAGGAGCGGCGGATGGGAGTATTCATCAGCCGCTCCAGCACTGTAAATAAATAATTTAAAAAAAAATGGCATGGGTTCCCCTGTATTTTTGATAACCAGACAGGCAAAAATCACAGCTGGGGCTGCAACCCTCAGCTGTCAGCTTCAACAAGGCTTGTTATCAAGAATAGAGGGGTCCCCACGCTGTTTTTTTTAAATTATTTAAATAAATAATTTTTGATAACCAGCCTTGCTAAAGCAGACAGCTGGGGGCTGGTATTCTGAGGCTGGTAAGGGGCCATGGATATTGCCCCCCCAGTCTAAAAATGGCAGCCCGCAGTTGCCCAGAAAAGGCACTATTAGATGCAACAATTCTGGTGCTTTGCCGGGCTCTTCCCACTTGCCCTGTAGCGGTGGAAAGTGAGAGTTCATATTTGTGGGGTTGATGTCATCTTTGTATTGTCAGGTGACATCTAGCCCCCGGCTTAGTAATGGAGAGGCGTATGTTAGACACATATGCATTACTAATCCTACAGTTGTATGATAAAATAAGACACAACCAGAATAAAGTCCTTTAGATAAAAATGGAAAACTGTGTTTTGTTTTATTTCTAACAAACACCTATTTCACCGAAGCTCTTGTTCTCCTGTAATAAAGGTAAAATAAAAAAACAACAATATACGATATCTGTCTGTTGTTCTTTCCCACGCCGCAATACATGTCTGGGGGAAATACAGTTTTCAACCTGGGCGGTGCCAAGATGCGACCGTCCAGGCTGAGAACCACTGGTGACTGAACTGCTGCGAGCGAAGCCTCAGAGACCGGTGGTGATATCATTGTGGTTATCTCTGGTCAGTGATGCTCCATTTCCAGCCAATCTGCACTGCGGTGACCTCTGATGAGATCCCAGCTGGCACCGTGAGAAAAACTCTCACGCTGCTAGCGGGGATCTCACCGAGGTCACCGCAGTTCAGCTCGGCTGAGAATGCAGCATCAGTGACCGGAGGTAACCTCAATGACGTCACCACGGGTCACTGACGCTGCGCTCACAGCCACTCAATCACCAGTAGTTCTCAGCCTGGATGGTCGCATCTTGGCACCGGCCAGGTTGAAAATTGTTTATCCCCAGACATGGATTAAGGGGTGCGACAGAAAGACAGACAGGTATGGTATATAGCTGTTTTTTATTTTATTTTGATTACAGGAGAACGAGGGCTTCGGCGGAATAGACATTTGGTGAGTATAACTGTGTTTGTTATTTTTAAATAAAAAAGTAAAAGTGTGTTTTGTTTTATTTATAATAAAGTGCTTTATCTAGCTGTGTGTTTATCTACCATACAACTATAGGATTAGTAATGGATAGGTGTCTTATAGACGCTTCTCCATTACTAAGCCGTGGGCTTGATGTCACCTGAAAATACAAAGATGACCTCGACCCCACAAATATGAACCCCACTTGCCACCGCTACAGGGCAAGTGGGAAGAGTCGGGCAAAGAGCCAGAATTGGTGCATCTAATAGATGTGTCATTTCTGGGCAGCTGCGGGCTATTTTTAGGCTGGGGGGGGGCAATATCTATGGCCCCTTAACAGCCTGAGAATACCCGCCCCCAGCTGTCTGCTTTAGCAGGGCTGGTTGTCAAAAATGGGTGGGTCCCCACGCCATTTTTTTTAAAAAAAATTATTTACTTAAATAATTTAAAAAACAGCGTGGGAACCCCTCTATTCTTGATAACCAGCCTTGTTGAAGCTGACAGCTGAGGGTTGCAGTCCCCAGCTGTGAGTTTTGCCTGGCTGGTTATCAAAAATACAGGGGAACCCACGCCATTTTTCTTTGTAAATTATTTTTTACAGCGCAGGAGTGACTGATGAATACTCCCATCCGCCGATCCTGTTCTCACTGTTATTAGTGGCAGCAGGCGTCACATAATGGGATCAGTAGTCCCATCAGCTAACACCAGTGACCGGAGGTAAACTTAATACCTCCGATCAATGCTGAGCGCTCCCGCTGTCAGCGCTGAGATCTCATCTCCCGAGTTCTTGGTGCAAAGATTTCCATCTGTGCATGCACCGTGACCGGCAGCCATTTTCCCAGAGTCCACCACATAGGAAACCATGAAGCGGCGGGGGCTCTGGCATTTCACAAAATGTCGGCAGAGCCCTCGCAGCACCGGAAACCCGCATCGGCACGCCGCACATCTGAACACCCCCTCCTCCCTGCCTGTGGCCTGCAGCGATGCACCACTCTTGCCTCCTCCAGCAGCGACCCTGTGACCCAGCTTCAATGCAGCCACCACCCCGGTAAGCAGTAAGACGCATGGATTATAAGAAGCACCACCATTTTATTAAAAAAAAGGTTTTTTTTTTTTTTACTATTCACCTCAAAATTTGGGGTGCGTCTTATAATCCGAAAAATACGGTGTGTGTGTGTGTGTGTGTGTGTGTATATGTATATATATATATATATATATATATATATATATATATATATATATAAATATATATATATATATATATATATATATATATATATATATATATATGCACACGCACGCACACACACACACACACACACACACACACACATACAGTACAGACCAAAAGTTTGGACACACCTTCTCATTCAAAGATTCTTCTGTATTTTCATGACTATGAAAATTGTAGAATAACACTGAAGGCATCAAAACTATGAATTAACACATGTGGAATTATACATTACACTTTACAAAAAAGTGTGAAACAACTGAAAAGTCTTAGTTACTTACCGTTAACGGTATTTTTCGAAGACCATGACAGCACCCAACGAGAGAGGGGATCCGCCCTTCAGGAACAGGAAACCTACAGATACAAAAGGGCGGCACCTCTCCCACGCATCAGTTGGTTTACAGAGCACAGAGGACCACCGAGGTTAATAACACAGCAAAATTTTTATGCAACACAACTGCGTTAATTATCTCATTCTAAGTGAAAACTTATAAGAAGAAAAAGTGCGCGCTGCTGAGATAAAAGGGAGGGAATACCAGGGGTGCTGTCATGGTCTTCGAAAAATACCGTTAACGGTAAGTAACTAAGACTTTATTCGAAGCCCATGACAGCACCCAACGAGAGAATTACAGAGAGTAATAATTACTCAGGGAGGGACTACAGCTTGCAGCACTCTTACACCAAAGAAGAGATCAGAGGAAGCACCCAAGTCTAATCTATAATGATTAAAGAATGTGCTTGGAGAGGACCAAGTGGCGGCCTTACATATCTGGTCGATGGAAACCTCCGACCTTTCCGCCCACGAGGTTGCTACGGCCCGGGTGGAATGTGCCCTCAGCTTCTCCGGTGCCGGCTTTCCCTTCGAGTATGCTAAAGAAATGGTTTCCCATATCCATCTAGCTAGTGTGGCTTTGGATACTCTATAGCCCTTTCTAGGGCCTTGGATGGAGACAAATAAGGCGTCCTCCTTTTTCCAGGAGTTAGTAACTGTCAAGTACTCTAAGAGACATCTCCTTACATCCAGTGTATGGAGTTTCTGTTCTTTCTGGTTGGTTGGATTGGGCAGAAAGGAGGGAAGAACTATCTCCTGAGTTCTATGAAAGGTGGAAGCTACCTTGGGTAAGTATGCTGGATCGGCTCTGAGTATTACCCTATCTCCCTGGAACTGTGTGTAAGGAGGTATCCTGGATAGTGCCTGAATGTCTCCGACCCTTCGCGCTGATGTTAAGGCTACTAAGAAGGCTACTTTAATGGAGAGAGTCTTTATTGAGGCATCCGTAATGGGCTCAAAAGGGGTTCAGTCATGGCCGTAAGAACCAGGTTTAAGTCCCAGGGCATAAACCTATTTCTAACTATAGGTCTGGATCTAGCCACTGCTTTAATAAATCTACTAACCCAGTAGTTTCTGGCAATCTCACAATTAAAAAGAGCTCCCAGGGCGGCAACCTGGACCTTAAGGGTACTAGTGGAAAGACCCATATCTAGACCTTTCTGTAGGAATTCTAGGATTTGAGCTATTGGAACTGAATCTCGGACTATAACTGTCGGACTCTAAGAATTTCTTCCAGGTTCTGGCATAGATTTTTGTTGTGATCTCCTGTCTACTTTTAAGAAGGGTATTAATCAGACCTGGAGAAAATCCCTTATCTCTTAGTAGTGACCGCTCAAAATCCATGCCGTTAGATGTAGACCAGTCACCTGAGGATGGCATACTGGGCCCTGGGATAGGAGATCCGGAATGTCTGGAAGGACCCACGGATCGGACATTGACATGGCTCTGAGACTCGAAAACAAAGTCCTCCTGGGCCAAAAGGGAGCAATTAGTATTATCTTTGCCTTGTCTTTTCTGATTTTCCTGATCACTAGGGGAATCATGGCCAGAGGGGAAAGGCATAAGCTAGCGCAAAGTCCCACTTTATCAGAAAAGCATCTACCGCTAGTGGACCCTCCCTGGGATTTAGGGAGCAGAACTTTTCCACCTTTCTGTTCTTTCTGGTGGCAAAGAGATCCACATCTGGCTGACCCCATTTCTTCACGATTTGGTCGAAGATAACCTTTAGAGACCACTCTCCTTGTCTCAGAAGGTTGCGGCTTAGGTAGTCGGCAGTGATATTTTCCTTTCCCCTTATATGCAGCGCTGTTAAAGATAGACAATGTCTTTCTGCCATGAGGAACAGGCGCTCTGATGCTTGCATGAGGGGTTTGGACCGAGTGCTACCCTGGTGGTTTATATATGACACTGCAACCTGATTGTCGGATAGAATCCGCACATGATGACCCTGTAGATACATAAGGAGTGTTTTTACTGCTTGTTCCACTGCTGACAATTCTTTTAGGTTAGAGGACATGTCCATCTGATGTTGATCCCACAGACCCTGTATCATACAATCACCCATATAGGCCCCCCACCCCGTGGGGCTTGCGTCTGTGGTAATTACCCGGGATATATTATACTCCCAGGCAACCCCCCTAGATAAGTTACCCTCATCCAGCCACCATTGAAGGTTTTTAATTGTGGGACTAGAGAAAGTGAGTTGACTCTCGAGGCGACCGTTAAGAATTTTATCATGGTGTAAAACCTCGCTCTGAAGGGCTCTAGTATGCCACTGTGCCCATTGTACCGCAGGGATGCAGGAAGAGAGAGAGCCCAACAAGGACATGGCCTTCCTAAGGGACATAGTAGGGTTGTTACAAGCATTAATAATCTGGTAGCGTAGGCGTATTAATTTGTCGTGTGGCAGACGGCATTCCTGTTTTTTCGAATCTAAGGTTAGGCCTAGGAACTGTTGTATTCTCGTAGGCTGTAACCGAGACTTAGCGATGTTCAGTAGCCATCCTAATTGTTCTAGGGCCGATATCGCCTTATGTAGCTGTTCCCGGCAATGGTCCTCAGTTCTCCCTATAATAAGAAAGTCGTCGAGGTAGGGTATTATTTGGATTTGGAATTCTCGCAGGTGGGCCATGACCTCTGAAACAATTTTTGTGAAGACCCGAGGGGCCACTGCCAACCCGAATGGAAGGGCTCTATACTGGAAATGCCGGATAGAGTCTTCTAACCAAACTGCCACTCTCAGAAATCGCTGATGATCTGCGTGAATAGAGACATGATAATACGCATCCTTCAAATCTAACACCACCATGAAGCAGTTTTCAAATAGCAGATTTATTGTGGATCTAATGGTTTCCATTTTAAACTGTCGCACGACCAGAAATTTATTTAGAGCCTTCAGGTTAATTATTGTTCTGAAGGAACCGTCCGGTTTTCGGACAAGAAATAGAGGTGAGTAGAAGCCTCTACCCCTCTCTATCTCCGGCACCTCCACCAGGACCTTCTTATGACATAAGCCCTGTAACTCTGATTCCAAGACCGCCTGCTCTGCTGAGTAGGATCGAGTCGGAGTGATCTTAAAGGTATCCTGAGGAATTTCGGAAAATTCCAACCGGAGTCCCGAAGCTACTAGCTACTAGGCCTAGGATCCAGCCGCTGTTGGAAATTTTAGACCAGGCCGGAGAGAAGGCTGATAATCTACCTCCCACCGGCGCCGCTAGTCATTGGGAGGTCTTTTTGGAGTCTTTAGACTGGCGGTTGAACATGTATCCGGTACCTTTTCTTCTCCTATCTTCCCATCTGACTCGTTCCCTGGACGGTCTCCTACGGTTAAGTCTCCTCCTACCGAAGGAACGTCTATACGAGGGATTCGGTACGCTGGGGAATTTTTTCTTGTCATCTCCCGCCTTCTCCAAGAGTTCATCCAAGACCGTGCCAAATAAATATTCCCCTTCACAGGGGATAGAACATAGGCGTGACCTGGCTTGAACATCCCCTGGACAACCTTTTAACATAGTGCTCTTCGCGCTGCGTTCGAAAGGCCTGCTGCTCTGGCCGCCATCCTTACCGAGTCTGCCGAAGAGTCCGCCAAAAAGGCTGCTGCACTCTGAATTATCGGCAGTGATTTTATTATAGATTCTCGGGGAGTTCCGTCTCCTATCTGTGACTTAAGTTGGTCCAACCAGACCATTACGGACCTGGCTGTACAGGTGGCAGTCACCGCTGGTCTCAGGGCTCCTGCTGACATCTCCCAGCTGCCCTTGAGGAATGAATCTGCTTTCTTATCCAACGGGTCTTTTAAATAGGCCATATCCTCAAAGGGTATAGATGATTTTTTAGTAGCTTTGGCTACCGCAGCATCAAGTTTCGGAGCCTTATCCCACCAATTCACCAGGGGGTCTTCAAAGGGATATCTACGTTTAAATGCCGGAGCCAAGGAACCCCTTTTTTCCGGCTTTTTCCACTCTTTGTTTATCAGATTCTGAACTCTGTCATTTAAGGGAAAAGACTTACGCTTTTTTGGGTCTAATCCCCCAAACATAAAGTCCTGTACTGATCGTTCTGGTTTTGAATCTTCTATCCCCATAGTGGACCTGACTGCCTTAACTAATCTGTCCACCTGGTCCAGGGGAAAGCAAAACCGGGTAGAATCCTCCTCAGAGGATGACCCAGAAGAGGATGAAGAGACAGTGGACTCTGGCGAATCTTCGTCCCTCCTAGGCCTAGCCAGGGAATCCGTGTCTGATACTCTTGTTCCGTGCCTTCTAGATGACTTATCTGGGGTATATGATATCATCTCAGTCCTAATTAGGTCCCTTAGGGTCGAGGTGAAGTCAGGAGTTGCTTCCACTACCTGTAGGGAGGGCAGGGAAATGTAAGGTACTGTCTAACATGACCCGGACTGTTGACCCTTTTCCCCTTCCTCAACCCTACCGTCTGTTGTACACAGGACAGACACAACTTTTTAGGGTAGGCGTCGGGCAGGGGCAGATTACAGAGGGCACATTCTCTATGCCTTGATTTTTCCAAACATTTCTTGCCCTGCTGGACAGAAAACATAAGGGGGAAAAAACTGAGTCACAGGGTGTACTTTCAAGAAGTTCTCTTACCCATCCGCAGAAATAGATACCGGATCACGGGGGGGCGCAGCTGATGAGGATGCCTCCACTGTCCTGGAGGAACCTTTTCGGCTGGACTGGCCACTCGTCCGTCCTCTGGATTTTAGCTGGGGCTTAATGCGCGGCTTGCTTGGACCCTGCTCTCTCTGGTCCTTTTCAGCTGCCAGCATCTCCTGCAGCTCCACCACAGCTTCAGGTGCTTCCATCTTGGACTGAAGCACCCCTGAAGTGTGTGTAGCCTCCTTTTAAAGGCCCACCCCCGGATATCCGGGCGAGTAGGCTATGGCCAGGGGATAGACTTCTCCTACCCCGGGTCGAACGGTTCTCCCCCTTTTTTGCTCCCCCTCCCCCCGCTCCATCCGCATCCAGCCCCCATACTGCAGATGCTGGGAAGCAGAGCGGAGGAGAGATAGCCGGCACCCGACTTCCGGCCCGGCGCCTCAAGCCCAGCCCCCCGCACCATCTCCGCCTCCCACAGGAAGAGCAGGAGACGCGTGGGGAGGACGGCCCGGAGGCACCGCACCGGAGCGGATGCCGCCGCTACCATCCCGCCGGGATCGGACGCCGTTCACCACCCCCAGGAGCCACAGCCCTGGGACCGGTCGCCACCCGGCCCGGACTCTGCCACCCCCGGCCCCTTCTGGAGAGCCGCAATGCGAGCGTAAGCGGAAAGGCAAGCATGGGGGGGAAAAACAAACCGACCCAGGGGAGGGGATATACTTACGGACCGGCGTCGGCTAAGGAGACGGGATCCCTGGACACCGCTCCCTCCCTGCTCCGCATAGAGTCATGGAGCCCTCCCCGGGCCCACCGTGGCGCCTCCAGGGTCCCCGTACCTGATCGAGGTAGGGGATTGCCCGCTACCTGTTTCGATCGGCCTGGGTCCATTCCAACGAGGAATCCAAACTGTAGGAATCCTGTCCTCCAGGAACAGGAAACCAACTGATGCGTGGGAGAGGTGCCGCCCTTTTGTATCTGTAGGTTTCCTGTTCCTGAAGGGCGGATCCCCTCTCTCGTTGGGTGCTGTCATGGGCTTCGAATAAATATGTCTTATATTCTAGGTTCTTCAAAGTAGCCACCTTTTGCTTTGATTACTGCTTTGCACGCAGAAAAGGTGAACGGATGGATTCTACATGCCTGGTTCCCACCGTGAAGCATGGAGGAGGTGGTGTGATGATGTGGGGGTGCTTTGCTGGTGACACTGTTGGGGATTTATTCAAAATTGAAGGCATAGTGAACCAGAATGGCTACTACAGCATCTTGCAGCAGCATGCTATTCCATCTGGTTTGCGTTTAATTGGACCATCATTTATTTTTCAACAGGACAATGACCCCAAACATACCTCCAGACTGTGTAAGGGCTGTTTGACCAAGAAGGAGAGTGTTGCGGTGCTACACCAGATGACCTGGCCTCCACAGTCACCAGACCTGAACCCAATCAAGATGGTTTGTGGTGAGCTGGACCGCTCACCGCTTCAATTTTGAATAAATCCCCAACAGTGTCACCAGCAAAGCACCCCCACACCATCACACCACCTCCTCCATGCTTCACGGTGGGAACTAGGCATGTAGAGTCCATCCGATCACCTTTTCTGCGTGCAAAGCAGTAATCAAAGCAAAAGGTGGCTACTTTGAAGAACCTAGAATATAAGACATATTTTAGTTGTTTCACACTTTTTTGTAAAGTGTAATGTATAATTCCACATTTGTTAATTCATAGTTTTGATGCCTTCAGTGTGATTCTACAATTTTCATAGTCATGAAAATACAGAAAAATCGTTGAATGAGAAGGTGTGTCCAAACTTTTGGTCTGTACTGTGTGTGTGTATGTATATATATATATATATATACACATATATATATATATATACATATATATATATATATATATATATATATATATATAGAGGAATAGTGATGAAAAAATAACTTTTAACCATGCCAAAGGAGTTGAAAAGGAAAGTCTTCAGCGAGGAAAAGAAGGGCTCAATTCTGGCATTACTAGCAGAGGGATACAGTGAGCATCATGTTGCCTCCATCCTTAAAATTTCTAAGGCGGTAGTCCATTACAACAAGGTCAAGAAGCAAACACTGGAGACAACAAACTACAGACCGGCAGAGGGCGAAAATGACTCTCCACTGACCGGGATGACCGTCATCTTATTCAAATGTCACTCAGCAACCGCAGGATGACATCAACTGACCTACAAAAGGAATGGCAAATGGCAGCTGGGGTGAAGTGCATGGCAAGAACAGTTCTTAACAGGCTCCTACAGGCAGGGCTCAAGTCATGTAAAGCTAGAAAAAAAGCCTTTCATCAATGAGAAGCAAAGGAGAGAAAGGCTGAAGTTTGCCAAAGATCATAACGATTGGACCGTAGAGGACTGGAGTAAGGTGATCTTCTCTGATGAGTCTAATTTTCAGCTTTGACCAACACCTGGTCGTCTAATGGTTAGACGGAGACCTGGAGAGGCGTACAAGCCACAGTGCCTTGCACCCACTGGGAGATTTGGAGGAGGATCGGTGATGATCTGGGGATGCTTCAGCAAGGCTGGAATTGGGCAGGTTAGTCTTTGCAAAGGACGTATGAATCAAGCCACATACAATGTTATCCTGGAAAAACAGTTGATTCTTGGATGAAGGACCACCACATCAAATCCCTGCCATGGTCAGCCCAATCTCCAGACCTGAACCCCATTTAAAACCTCTAAAATGTAATCAAGAGGAAGATTGAATTCACAAGCCATCAAACAAAAGAACTGCTTACATTTTTGTACCAGGAGTGGCATAAGGTCACCCAAAAGCAGTGTGAATGACTGGTGGAAAGCATGCCAAGAAACATGAAAGCTGTGATTAAAAATCATGGTTATTCCACAAAATATTGATTTTTGAACTCTTCCTGAGTTAAAACATTAGTATTGTTGTTTCTAAATGATTATGAACTTGTTTTCTTAGCGTTATTTGAGGTCTGCAAGCATTGCATTTTTTTATTTTGACCATTTCTCAGTTTCTGAATGTAATTATAAAATTTATTGCATGGAAATTCGGTGACCTGTTGTCAGTAGTTTACAGAATAAAACACGGATTTTGGTAAGAACTTACCGGTAAAATCCTTTTCAGCGAAGGAAGGGAGGGAGACACAGGAATTCATTACTGATGGGTAGGCGGAGCCCCAGATCAGGATGTCACCTCAGATCAAAAGAGTGCTGACTGGCTGGCCCCTCCAGCTCGGGCTCCTCCTACTCAGCTCCAGTCGTACCAAAGCTTTTAGGAAAAGAGCCAAGATCACCAGCGGAGCAACATAACCCCTTCTGAAGGAACTTCAGAGAAAAAACACAAGGATACAGGTTATGCATGCAAAGAAAGCCAAAAACCACAGAGTTACAGGTACTACTCACGGAACCTGACTACTGCGATGAGCTGGCGATGCTGGAACAGAGCCTTAGCGCGCTGACCTCAGCCCAGATAATCGCTATCAGATAAGGGTCGCGCTGCATCTGAAAACATCAACACACTTCTGCCTTGGGAGGGTGCTGTGTCTCCCTCCCTTCCTTCACTGAAAAGGATTTTACAGGTAAGTTCTTACCAAAATCCGTGTTTCAGCTGCAGAATTGAAGGGAGGGAGACACAGGAATTCATTACTGATGGGACGTCCCAAAGCAGTTCAAAAATAAGGGTGGGAAAAAACCAACAAGAGGCAGAAACCCAACAACCTTAACAACAAAGCGCAACCAGCGCTAAACACAAGTTCATCCAGAACTTTAAACTACAGCTGCCTGCAGGACCCTACGTCCGAGGGCTGCATCAGCGGAAGCACTGACGTCCACTTTATAAAACTTCGTAAACGTGTGGACAGAGCGCCAAGTCGCCGCCCGGCAGAGCTGCACTGCCGAAGCACCTTGGTGAAAAGTCCACGATGAAGCCACAGCCCTCGTGGAATGGGCTTGAATCTTAATCGGGCAAGATTCACCCTGAAGACGGTAAGCTTCCAATATAGCTGACCGAATCCAACGAGCTATAGAATCCTTGGAAGCTCGTTGACCACGCCGACGACCGACTGGAACCACAAATAGGGAGTCCGTCTTACGAAAACCTTGAGTAATAGATAGATAAAACTTCAAGGCCCGCACTAAATCCAATGTGTGTAAAGCACGCTCTTTCACATTCTTCGGATCCGGGCAGAATGAAGGCAACACAATATCCTGGTTGACATGAAATTGTGACACCACTTTAGGCAAAAAATCACCCCGAGTGCGAAGCACTACACGATCCGGAAAAAACTCCAGAAAAGGAGGCGAACAAGAAAGAGCTGCCAACTCAGAAACTCTCCTCAAGGAAGTGACTGCAACAAGGAAAGCCACCTTCCAAGAAAGTAAAGAAAGGCTAGCAGAAACCATAGGCTCAAAAGGTTTATGCTGAAGAGCCTCCAAAACAAGGTTGAGCCGCCAAGGAGACACGGGTGCCTTCCGCGGCGGGAACTTACGAGATATACCTCGGAAAAAGGAGAGCACGTCTCTATTTGAAGCAATGGTTCTCCGGAACAATAAGGACAGAGCAGAAATCTGACCTTTCAGGGTGCTGACTGCCAAACCCTTGTCTAGCCCATGCTGCAGAAAAGCCAACAGGTTGGGAATGGAAAATTTTCTCGGGTTCCGAGAGGACCCCAAACACCACGAAAAGAAGGTTTCCCAAATTTTGTGGTAAATCCTAGTAGTAGCCGGACTTCTTGCAGCACGAAGGGTAGCAATGACCTCGGCTGAGAAACCTCTACGGGTCAAGATTTCGGTCTCAAGAGCCACGCCGTCAAACGCAGGGACATCAAGTCCGGATGACAAACGGGCCCCTGAGTCAACAAGTCCAGTTGAAGAGGTAGTGGAAAAGGAGGTGCCGCCAACAGCGACATTATTGTCGAGAACCACACCCTTCTTGGCCAGTCTGGAGCTATCAAAATAGCTGGAATACTCTCTAGTCTGATCCGACGCAGTACTAGAGGAAGTAAGGATATCGGCGGGAATACATAGATCAGCTCGAACTGATCCCACTGAGCCACTAGAGCATCCACCGCCACAGCCTTCGGGTCCTTGTACCTGGACATGAATGTCGGTAACTTGGCATTGGACCTGGATGCCATCAAATCCACTTGTGGGGTTCCCCAGCGAGAGCACAGTAGTGCAAAAAACTTCCGGGTGGAGGCTCCATTCCCCGGGATCCATCCTTCTGCGACTGAGAAAGTCCACTGTAATATTCTGAACCCCTGGAATGTGAATCGCCGAAATGGCTGGTACACTGGCCTCTGCCCAAATCAGAATTCGGGACACCTCTACCATGAGTCTGGAACTCCTTGTCCCACCTTGGTGATTGATATACGCGACAGCCGTCGCATTGTCTGTCTGCACTCGGACTGGCAGACCGCTCAAAGGGACCGTCCAATGTTGGAGGCAAAGGAAAATCGCCCTCAATTCCAGGATGTTGATCGGAAGAACAGACTCTTCCGATGACCATACCCCTGAATCCAGAGATTGTTCCAAACACCCCCCCAGCCCGTCAGGCTGGCATCGGTGGTTATGACTGACCACTTCGGAGGGAGGAAAGACTTCCCCAGGGAGAATGCCCCTGGACGTAACCACCATTCTAGAGAATCCCGCACCGCGCGAGAAATGGTGACACTGCAATCCAGCGATTGCGACTGGTTCCATCGACTCAAGATGAACCTTTGGAGAGTCCTGGAATGGAACTGGGCAAAAGGAATTGCCTCCATGGACGCCACCATCAGTCCCAGAAGACGCATACACTTCCGTAGGGACATTGCCGTTGAGGATTTCATAATCTGTACATGTCGAAGAAGACATGACTGTTTGTCTGGTGGTAGGGAAACTACCGACCGAAACGTGTCGAGATGCATTCCCAAAAAGAGGATTGTCCTCGATGGTTCCAGGGACGACTTCTCCCAATTGACCAGCCAACCGAAGTCCTTCAGAAACTGAAGAGACAAATCCCGAGCCGTCAACGCCTCCTCCTCCGAGGAAGCCACGATCAAAAGATCGTCCAGATAAGGGAGAATCGTAATCCCCTGTCTTCGAAGGATTGCCATGAGGGGCGCCAGAATTTTTGTAAAGACCCTTGGCGCTGAGGCTAAGCCGAACGGCAGAGCCACGAACTGGTAATGATTCTGACCTATGGCAAATCGAAGAAAGCGCTGATGAGCCTTTCCGATGGGAATATGCAAATAGGCGTCGCGAATGTCGATTGACACCAGAAAATCGTTCTGTGACAGAGCTGCCACAACGGAGCGAAGCGACTCCATGCGAAATTTCCGGGCATGGACATGCGGTTTAATCGCTTGAGATCCAGAATCGGGCGAAATTTGTTCTCCTTTTTGGGAACTATAAAAAGGTTGGATAAAAACCTTTCCCTCGGTCCTCTGACGGAACCGGTATCACTACACCCTTTTGTAGCAGAGATTCGACCTCTCGCTGTAGAGCGACAACAAGCTCGGGTTCCGACGGAACGTGAGATTGACAAAAAACATTTGGGGGTCGAGAAGCAAACTCTATGAAATAGCCTGCCGACACTATCCGCGTTACCCAGGAATCTGGAACGCGAGCCATCCAAGTCTCCTTGAAAAGAAGCAGGCGACCCCCCACTCGAGAATCCTCGAGTGGACCCCTGGCGTCAATCCGACTTTGCGGGCTTCTTGTCAAGTTCCCGCTTGTCCTGGCGGAAACTCTGCTTCCAGGGAGTACGAGTTTTCTGAGAGGATTTCTTTCCTGAGAAGGAAGGACGACCCGATCCCCACGAGGAGTGACTAGATCGTCCTCGGCCCCGAAAGGACCGCCGACCACTATAGACACCAGGCTTACTGGACACCGAGGCCATGGCCCTACGCTGTGGTAATGCTGATTCCTTCGCCTTAGCCTTGGAAATCAGCTCTGTGAGGTCGGATCCAAAAAGATGGCCACCCTTGTAAGGTAAGGCCAACAACCCTTGTTTGGAAACTGCGTCCCCGGCCCACTGTCTGAGCCATAAAGCTCTTCTGACTGTGACCGCTGAAGCTTGCGCTTTGGCCAGCAGAGATGCCGTATCCAGACCGGCATCAAAGATATAACAGGCTGCCGTTTCTAACCATTCACAAGTTTCCCGTATCTCAGATAACGGAGATTCATTTTGCAACTCCGTCTTCAGACGTGCCAACCAGCTTAGAGAAGCTCTAGCAGCACACATGGATCCTAGCACTGCTCGGAATCCATGACCCGCAGCCTCATAGCTTGCTTTTGCCGCCAATTCTGCTTTTCTATCCAAAGGCTCCTGTAAGCTCGCTTTTCCCTTAATAGGGAGTAGTGAGGATTTACTAAGCTGAGATAAAGACACATCCACTTCAGGAGCAGAAGTCCAATTAGCCTTTAACTCCGCAGAGCAAGGATAAAGTGTATCAAAGAAATGCGTTCCATGAAAACGCTTATCTGGACACAGACGTTTCTCCTCTATTACACTATTAAGCTCATCCAGAGCTGGCAATGTTGTACGCGAAGTACGGGACTCCTGGAACATGCGTGCTGATTTACCAGGACGACTAGTTACCTCCTCCGGTAACTGTAATATATCTCTCATGGCTTCAATTAATGCCTCCGTACGCTTCGCCATAGAGGAACGCCCCTGCGGCTCGTCCGCATCTGAATCGGATATTTCTCCATCCGAATTTAAAGGGGAACTCTGCCCAATATCAGATACATCTGACTCGCTCCGTGTAGAGGCCGGTAACGGCCTGCGTCGCTTCCTCTGAGAGGAATTAGCAGACACATATTGACCTAAAAGGTCAGACAAGTTGTTGATCGATCGAGCGATATCGTCCAATTTTCCACCGCTGTCGACCGCAGCGCTAGACGCTGTGGAGGTCTGCGTATCTGATTGCCGTAATGGCACTGGGACATGGTCCGCGGCATCTGAACTCTGTTCAGACATGTCTCACCTGTATGAGCAGGTCAAAGCGGTAATACCAGCAAAAACTATGCGTTTTTTTTTTTTTTAAACGCTGAAGGGTTAACGCTCCACCAGGCAGGGTTACCCCAGCGGTATTCAGTCAAAAAAATTTAGCTGGTAGAAATAACCCTCAGAGGGGTTAATATTGCAAACTCACCACAATATATATATTTGTGAGCCCCAGCCAATTTTTATGTCTCTAATGAGACTGCAGCTGCAGGATAGCGATCGCTGCGCTGCGGGGTGAGGAATCAGCACTCACCCAGCTGGCCGTGGTGTCTTATGAGGAGAGGAGCGGTCTGAGGAGCCCAGGAGCCTGTGTAATGGCCGCCACAGTGAGGGAGTCGCAGGAGAAACGCCAGAGCGCGCGTCTTCCTGCTCAGAAGACCGGGAATAGTTAGGCCACGCCCCCCGCCAGCTCGAATATTGAGCGCGAACTCCCCCGCTCCTGCTCCCTCTCTGTCCTGCAGGTATCTGCCTGCGGACAAAAGATCACCACATCTACTTGTAACAGCGCTGTCACCGCAGCGCTGAAGCATACTGACATACAAGTAATAGCGCTGCTCACTCAGACGCTAAAGCACTCACACATAATTATAATAAAAAATTTGTGTGGAGTACTCACCAGCCAAAGCGCCACAGGGACCCTCAGGGGTTTCTGGCGCTGTGCCCATGCTTCCCCCCAGGGCGAGGAACGCAGTGACCGCACGTGTGGTTTGCGTCCCGCCAGGGAAGCTCTCCTCATCCCCCAGGGCCGGCAAGGATTCTGCAGGGACTTTGAGTAAATACAGATCCGCCAAGGGAGAGGTTGGGGTACAGCAGCGCTGGTACCCCTGAGACCTCTAGACCAACTAGTGATCCAAGTCTCCTGTCCGAATATAAAATAATAAAATCTTCTGAGGAGCTGCATTAGCAGCGACCATCCTCTGGGACCTCAAATCTTAGACTGGAGCTGAGTAGGAGGAGCCCGAGCTGGAGGGGCCGGTCAACACTCTTTTGATCTGAGGTGACATCCTGATCTGGGGCTCCGCCTACCCATCAGTAATGAATTCCTGTGTCTTCCTCCCTTCCATTCTGCAGCTGAAAGAGCAATTTACATTTTACTTAAAAACATACCTATACAGAGAAAAATAAGACAAACTGAAAATTTTGCAGCGGTCTTTGCTAGAGCTGTGTGTGTGAGTATGTGTGTGTATATGTATTCGGTTAATCAAAAGAAGCTTTTTGCTTTTTTTTTGTACACTCACTCAGTAACTTTTTGCAGCAAAATCGTAAAGTCTAGGTGGAAACCTAGCCTTTTTAGCATTACATTAGTAGCTTAGCCTTAATTTTTATGTTTTGTTGCAGATTTCCCATTTTGATTCTTATGCTTTGAAAAGCACATATTACCAAGTCAAAAGTGGCCAGTTTTTGCTCTTATTTTATTCCCACTGCTCACTTGAGTAACCCGTCATTTATTTATTTTTCATCGACCATACAGTTCCAGAAATGTGGACCTTTTTATTTAGTGCTACTTTGTTATTTACCAAAGGTGAGTTGTTCATATTATTCTCTGGGCGCATACCTTTAGGTTGATCTGCAACGCCCTCTTTGTAAAGACCATAAAAATAAGCAAAAAGCAAGTCGACCAATATCTGAGCATTATTTTCTTAAATCAAGCATAGGGTTCCCAAAAAAAAAAAACGCATACTCGGGAGCAGCAGGAACAAGATAAGAGCAAAAACTGGCTACTTTTGATCTGGTGACAGTTCCTCTACTCTCCAAGTGAAATGACAAAGGCTGCTAAGATTTTATATGTGGACTCTCATTAGATGCTTTGTGGTCAAAGCCATTCTTTCATCCAGTATTATTTCCAGCACTACTACATACATGTTAATCGATTTTAGGGCTTGTTTATTCAAGTTCAAGCTACGAGAAGTTCTCTGCTTTTTACATGCAGTTTGCTAGGATGAAGTCAAGATCCAATTTAACTTCGTAGCAGCGTCCAACACTCAAAGAAAAAAAAACGTCAAAGCTTTTTTCATTTGCTTGCAATAATTTATATAGATTTAGAAAAATACATTCCTGAAAATGCACAGATGTTTCTAAAAACCCCACTTGTTCTTTGTCATGGCTTAATCATACTTTGAGTCTGGTCACAGTAACAAAGTTTAGACTTTATCGTGCGCCTCATTGAGGGACCCCGGAAACCATGGGTGAAGTTTGGTGCCACCAGGAAGCCGACACTAAGAACACCTCAAAAAGAAATAGCTCATCCCCAGCAAGCTAAGAAAAAAAAATGAGACGGCTTGTCCCCAGCAAGCTACACCCTACTGGCACCAAGTTACTCAATTTACCGCAACTTAGCGTCACGTTGGAGGCACACACTGGTCTGATATCCAGACCTGTTTCTGCCAACAGGTTTTCCTGCACAGTGCTAAGCTCGCTCTCTTTCCCCTTTAGGTTGGATAACAGAGCGAGGATGTGCCACTCTGTTAACCCCACAAACGATGGAAAGAACAGCCTGTAGTGTTTAGCCTGTATCTCATTTGGACTGCTCATAGTACCTGATGCAGTCAATCAGGTACTTTGCCTTAGTCCCCTCCTTGCTTATTATCCAGATCATGGCATTTTCCATAGAGATGATGATGGGTCCAGTGTGCACAGCACCAAGTCTTTTCATGACAATTAAGTATGTCCCTCCATCTAGGCCTGCATTGCGCTAGCTTCTTCTCCTAGGGCCATGTTTCCCTCGTCAGCCCACGGCAAATTTGTTCCTCTGTGGTGTCTCCTGTGACACGACTATCTTCATCACTAGCCCATGGTGAGTATGGTCCTTTGCGTCGCAACTCAAGTCTGCCCTTATCAGTTTCTTTCCTCTGTCAACTCCCCTATCCCTCTGGCACCTTGTGGCTCATGGGGCCACACTACTTCCCAGTAGTTCACTCGGGAGGGCATATTGTGACAGCGGACCAGTCAATACTCTGGACACTTCCAACAGTCAGATCAGACCATCTAGCAGAGTCCCCAAAGTATTGAGTCTCTCATCACTTTTCTTAGTGAGGAGTGAGGCAGACCTCAGGAGTGAGGCTGAGCCCTCTTTGTAAGCTAGAGTACGTTAGTGGATTGACGTTCACCACTTCCTTAAAGCAATCAAACTACAAGCAAAGTTCTCTCCGTATGATATGACATGGTGCTCTGACTTGCAAGAAGAGAACTCCCAGTGCAGTGTACTTAACAGGAGGGCCAGGTTTTGCCATCACCACTTCTTTTAGTGAGTAAGTACAATAAGCAAAACCTCTCAGTTTGGAATATTGTACTATTGCACCAGACAGGACTCTCATCACTTCCCAGTGTGAATTAGAGTATCATGCAGGGGACCACATGAGGTCTGACAGCCTCTGGGGGTACCATTGCTTGCTGGATTGAATCTGCCATTCTGAAGCAGATCAGTTTAAAGCCGGAGTGCCTCCATTCAGTATCACCATTCACTCTACCCTGGTGGGGGCAGTCTCCTGGGCCGAATGCCATCAGCATCTGTAGCTCCTTAAGTCTGGTACTTGGTCTTCGATCAACATTTTACAGATTACCTTCGCGTCAGTGGATGCGGATCTTGGCAGAAAATCGCTGCAGGTAGTAGTTGTTCGCATGGTAGCCCAACAAACTGCTACTCTCCCCATTGCCATTATGTTTCCCACCCCAGGGACTGCTTTACGATGTCCCATGGTTTCCACTGTCACCCAACCCAATAAAATGCCAGAGAAAAAAAATTACTTTTGGTACTCACCGTTAAATCTCTTTCTCGTAGCCTTAAAGGGAATCTGTCACACCATTTTAGTCATATCAGCTAATGATATGACTGAATAGTGCGTCCCATAAGCAAGCTATCGGTATGTAGCTTATATCCAGATACCCCCGTTTTGATAGCAAAATACCTTTGTAAAGTTGGGATTCTTTTCTGTAAATCAGGGCGGTCCGGTCTGGAGGGCGGCGTTTTCTCTCCCCCTCCCGCTCCTCTGCATCTCTTGTGTATCGCCGTCTGTGAATCGCACAGACAGCGTTCTGCTTCCCGCGATTGCGCTTTTCAAATTACTCCCCGCGCATGCGCAGTGTGCTTTGCTTAACAGTGAATTTTCAGTTTCTTTAACCACAATATGTATTTATTAGTGCATCAGTAAAAACTTAGCTAAGTTCACTAACTCAATTGTAAAAAATCTGTTATTCTAGTTTTCTCTCCAATTCCACATATATAGGAGGCCATATGAAGAGAAATTAAAAAAAAAAAAAAAAGGAATTTTAACTCCAATGTTAAAATGACTTGATGATGTAGTGAGTGTGCACATTGCACTGGGGCTTACCGGAGGCTCTGGACGCAGCTCTGCTGAGCTCTTCTACACCCAAGCTTTTATCACTGGAGCTCAGGCGGTTATCACTGCTCTTCCGGGATAACATTTTCTTCCTGGCCACTAGCATGGATTCAACATTATTATCCACAAATTTCTTCTCCACATACTTTGCTTTGATGTAGGCCTCTTTCTCCTGCCTTTCATAATGTAAGAAAGAAGGCAGCTGTTACAAGAGTCTTCTTCATAAGTTACTCAAAAACCCATCACAACTGTACCTACTGACTAAAAGCACAGGCAATGCTGCCATTATGGGTTCGAAGTTCACATTCCACCATGGGAAGAGGCAATGTTGCATTTAGGAATAAGATCTTATTCAGATGCGTGTCTCCTGAGGATCTACTATAAGTAATGCAGCAGGCAGATATTAAGCGCACTTCATAAAAGTATGGGACAATAGTCAAACAAATTCAATTTATCTTGTATTAAATAGATTTAATGAGAATTAAAGAATCAAAATAAGTGTTAAAAAGGTTGTCCACTACCTGGAAACCCATTTTTAAATGTAAATTGTATAGAGCATCCTCAAGCACTCAGTTGTAGTTCATTCATAAAAGAAAAAAATTTGATCATGAAGAAATTAACTTTTTATTCTGTAAATCACAGCAAAACGTAGGTACAACAGAAGATAATGTTACCCAACATTTCGGCCCTTGTGGCCTTTTTCAGGGGTTCTATTCTACATGACAAAGAAATAATAAAGAAATACAACTGTCATTACAAGGATCATATCATAAATCATATTGACAGAGAAAAAATCAAAGCGGCTATCAAAGGAACCACAAGATGTTAATATAAACATCATGGGTGTACCCAGGATCAAAACTAGGGGGGGCAAGCCATGGTGGTTGTTCAGGTTGTAAAATTTTAGAACGAAAAAGGGAATGAAACTGCTCTATACAGTATAATGAGCCCCATACCTGTATATACATCATCACCAGCCCCCACCCACTGAGCCCAGCACCTGTATATACATCATCCCCATCCCACAGAGCCCAGCACCTGTATATACATCCTCACCAGCACCAGCCCACTGAGCCCAGCACCACCTGTATATATCATCACCAGCCCACTAAGCCCAACTCCTGTATATACATCTTCACCAGCACCAGCCCACTAAGACTAGCACCTGTATATACATCCTCACCAGCACCAGCCCACTAAGCCCAGCACCTGTATATACATCACCAGCCCCATCCCACTGAGCCCAGCAACACCTGTATATATCATTACCAGCCCACTGAGCCCAGCACCTGTATATACATCACCAGCCCACTAAGCCCAGCACCTGTATATACATCAACAGCCCACTAAGCCCAGCACCTATATATACATCAACTCAGCCAGCCCCTGTATATACATCAACCCAGCCAGCCCCTGTATATACATCAGCCACAGCCAGCCCTCTGTATATACATCAGCCCAGCCAGCCCTGTATACATCAGCCCAGCCAGCCCCTGTATACATCAGCCCAGCCAGCCCCTGTATATACATCAGCCCCCAGCCCCTGTATACGTCAGCCCAGCCAGCCCCTGTATACTTAAGCCCAGCCAGCCCCTGTATACTTCAGCCCAGCCAGACCCTGTATACTTCAGCCCAGGCAGAATCTGTATACTTCATCTCAGCCAGACACTGTATACTTCAGCCCAGCCAGACCCTGTATACTTCAGCCCAGCCAGAATCTGTCTACTTCAGCCCAGCCAGCCCCTGTATACTTCAGCCCAGCCAGCCCCTGTATACTTCAGCTCAGCCAGCCTCTGTATACTTCAGCCCAGCCAGAACCTGTATACTTCAGCCCAGCCAGAACCTGTATACATCAGCAGAGCGAGTGCATTGCTTTCCTGGCGGAGGGCTTCAGGAAGATGAATGCCATAGGCGGCGCATGAGCAGACTTAGATCTTTGCTGGACCAAAATCCAAATCTTCGGTGGCCCACGGCTTCAGGAACATGGCCGCCAGGAAAGCAATGCACTCCGCTTTGCTCACCGCCAACACCAGACCCACAGCATTGCACCACTGGGACACCCCTCATCCCTCTCACGCCCGCAGCATTGCCCCACTTCTGCCACTGCAGACTTCCTGAGGAAGGGACCCGGCCTCCTGTGATCCCGCTTACAAGACTGTTATTACAGAACAGGAGGCAATTATTACAGGACAGGGGATGTTATTACAGGAAGGGGGATGTAATTACAGGATGAGGGATGTTATTACAGGACAAGGGATATTATTACAAGACGAGGAATGTTATTGCAGGACAAGGGATGTTCTTATACTGTAGGATGAGTGATGTTATTATAGGATGAGGGATGTTATTACAGGATGGAAGACTATTATTACAGGATGGGGGACTTTTTACGTGACAGGGGAAGTTATTACAGGTCAGGGGACGATATTACAGGACTGGGTACGTTATTACAGGACAGAGGATGTTATAACAGGTTTGAGGACCTTATTACAAGACGGGGATGTTATTACAGGTTTGAGGACGTTATTACAGGACTGGGGACGTTATTACAGGACGGGTGATTTTATAACAGGTTTGAGGACGTTATTACAGGACTGGGACGTTATTACAGGACGGGGGATGTTATTACAGGATGGGGATGTTATTACAGGTTTGAGGACGTTATTACAGGACTGGGGACGTTATTACAGGACGGGGGATTTTATAACAGGTTTGAGGACGTTATTACAGGACTGGGACGTTATTACAGGACGGGGATGTTATTACAGGATGGGGGATGTTATTACAGGTTTGAGGACGTTATTACAGTACTGGGGACGTTATTACAGATCCGTGGACGATATTACAGGACAAGGCACGTTATTGCAGAACAGGAGACGATATTCCGGGAAGGGGTTATTTTGTTACGGGACGGGGGATGTTATTACAGGATGGGGGACGTTATTACAGGACGGGGACGTTATTACAGGGCCCATAGTTCCAACCAACATACTAGTAGGGGCATTGGTCAAAATTTTGCACCTGGGCCCATAGGATTCTAGTTATGTCACTTTTCATCTGACGTCTGTGCACAAAGTACAGCACAGACAGTATACAGATTAGTATATAATATACTGGGCTACAGATATCAGATGATATATAACAATATTGGGTGTTATACTGTGTACAGATATGCATTATAATATGCACTGACTGATCCTCAGCCTACAGAACCTCACATGCTATAATATATGGTCCTATAAATACTATATGATGTCCTGTAGGCCTAGGATCAGTCAGAGCAGGGTGCAGTATACAGGGCCTGCAGTCTCTATCTGACCCCCTCAGTGATTTATTACTGCAGACTGAACTTCTATAAAGATGGGGTGAAAGTTCAGGCTGCTGCAATAAATCAGCCACAGACAGCGGGACTGCAGATAGACATCCTCCTGTCACCTCCTCATTCTTCTCTCTGAGTCCTGCTTCTCCTCCGCCTCATGATCTCCATCCTGCTCCTCACTCCTGTCCAGCCAGAAGCAGCCCGGGAGCTGGTGAGGTTAGTTCAGCAGGCAGATGCTGACTGCACATGCGCACAGTGTGGGCGTGTCTGCGGTGCTGGGATGGGGCTGCTGCCGGCACTTATACACATTATTTAAAAGAACAGTGCTGGCACCCGACTTCTGAGACAGCGGCCTGACACTGCTTCTAGAGGGGGCAGTTGCCCCCCTCTGCCCCACGGTGGGTACGCCCATGATAAACATAATACATGTATCAGGACATAAATAAAAAGTCCATAATTGACAATATCATATTGTGAGTTTCCCATATGAAAAAAGAAACAATGTAATTTATAATACAGACGGGAAATAAACAAGCGCAATATAGACAGATGAGCCAGTTATGTGCACAATATCTCTAACAATGGCTCAGGAAAAGGCAACTTAAAATAATTAATCTCATCTGGTATATCTTCAGTAAGAGTGTATAAAACTCCAACCAGAAGGAACCAAGTCCCAAGGATAGAAACGAGGGATAATACTAGAGTTTTAATAGTAGAATGCATAAACAAAATGTTTGTATATCTTACTGGGGACCAAGAAAGGACTAGAATAAATGAAAGATGAATAAAGACAGGAAGACTGCAATAGTGTCTATATTGCACTTGTTTATTTCCCATCTAAAATTACATTGTTTCTTTTTTTCATATGTGAAACTCACAATATGATAATGTCAATTATGGACTTTTTATTTATGTACTGATACATGTATTATCTTTACATTAACATCATGTGGTTCCTTTGATAGCCGTTTTGATTTTTTCTCTATCAATATGATTTATATGATCCTTGTAATGACAGTTGTATTTCTTTATTATTTTTTTGTTATGTAGAATAGAACCCCTGAAAAAAGCCACAAGGGCCGAAATGTTGGGTAACATTATCTTCTGTTGTACCTACGCTTGGCTGTGAATCACAGAATAAAAAGTTAAAGGGAATCTGCCACCCCTTTAGCCATATGAGCTAAAGATATGGCTGAATAGTGCGTCCCATAAGCAACCTATCGGTATGTTGCTTATATCCAAATACCCCCGTTTTGATGGCAAAATACCTTAGTAAAGTTGGGATTCTTTTAATGAGGGCGGTCCGGTCCGGCGTTTTCTCTGTCCCACCCCCCCCCTCCCGAGGGCATCACTTGCATATCGCCGTCTGTGAATCCCACAGACGGTGTTTTGCTTCCCGCGATTGCGCTATTCAAATTCGGCCCCGCGCATGCGCAGTGTGCTTTGCCCAACAGTGGGCAAAGCAGAAAATCATTACAGCGCATGCGCTACTCTTTCCTTGCCCCGGAAATGACTGCTTGCCTTGGACGACTTCTGGGGCAAGGAAGGAGTAGCGCATGCGCTGTAATGATTTTCTGCTTTGCCCACTGTTGGGCAAAGCACAATGCGCATGCGCGGGGCCGAATATGAAAAGCGCAATCGCGGGAAGCAGAACGCCGTCTGTGGGATTCACAAATGGCGATACGCAAGTCATGCCCTCGGGAGGGGGGGGGGGGGGTGGAGATTACAGAGAAAACGCCGCCCTCCGGACCTGACCGCCCGCATATACAGAAAAGAATCCCAACTTTACTAAGGTATTTTGGCATCAAAACGGGAGGATCTGGATATAAGAAACATACCGATAGGTTGCTTATGGGATGCACTATTCAGCCATATCTTTAGCTGATATGGCTAAAATGGGGTGAAAGATTCCCTTTAATTTCTTCATGATCAAAATTTTCTTCATTTATGAATGAACTACAACTGAGTGCTTGAAGATGCTCTATACAATTGATTTTATTTTTTTCCTCTGAAGCACCAAATTTTTGAAGTGTGCAGATTAAAACCTTGAACCATTGAGTTACCATTTTTAAATGTAGACATCCCCCTTGTAAAATATAAACAACATATACAGTACTTACCTCCCATACGCAGCCATTCCATTAAAGGTGGGTGTTGTGTGACATTGTTGTGTCACGTGAGCCCTGCTGCCAATAAGAATCCACTATTAGGCTGCTGCACTTTCTCCCCCTTCAGACAAGCAGAAGTGAAAGAGCTGCAGCCACTCATTGGCTGCAGGGGTCTCGTGGCATTACAATGTCAAGAGAGCTCCAAGAGCCCGCAAGCTGACATCCTTAGAACGGAGCCAGTGTGGGATGGGAGTATACTTTATTTATATTTTACAAGCAGGACTACATTTAAAAAGGGGTTGTCCAGATAGTGCACAATTCCTTCAACAAATTCAAACCTCTACTGGGAGAAAACTATTATATAATAATTCTTAATAATGTTATGTTGGCAAGGGCATACTTTTACCCTATTTGTATTTCAACAGTAAAATACCCCAACAGTAAAATAACCCAAATAATATAGATATTATAAGAAAACAAAAAAAGACATCTTAGACACTTATATTGTAACTTACCGCTGACATCCATTTTGAGGCTTTTTTATTCCCATGGCATCAACACGTGCTTCATATATACTATTTATTACATCATTCCCTAATTCACACATCAGCTATGTAAATAAGGAGAAAATTAGAATACATTAAATATAAGTTCACTTTAAAGGCAATATACACAATCTTCACAAATGCATTCGTGTCACAATGTATGCAAATTGTCTCTTCAGAGAGGAAGGGGACTTTAACTCTACAGCCACCTGCTGGAAGAAGTAATCCTAAAAGTCAATATCGACCCTTTAACGAGCCTTGCAATATGACTTGAGACAAAAGCCAAACCAGGATTTCAATTTGCAGACATGGTGTTTCAGGGTGTTGCCCATCGTCAGTGCAAAGTATGAGAACCAATTTGGCTAGCTAAGCGGCTCTGGACTGGGGTCCAAGGGGTAATGTTTCTCCTTGTATGAGTGTCACTTAGCCAAATCAAATCTCATACTTTACACTGATGATAGGCAACAACCCAAGATACAATAACTGTAAATTGAGATTCTTATTTGGCATTTATCCCAAGTCATATTGCAAGGCTCGTTAAAGGGTTGATATTGACTTTTAGGATTCCAATAGGTGGCGCTAAGATTTAGTAGTTTTCCTCTCTGAAGAGACAATTTGCATATTTCATTTCCCAGAGGAACATGCATGGCTTATAAGCAGGACTGTGGAGTTGGTAAGCCAAACCTCCGACTCCTCAATTTCCATTACGCCGACTCCGACAAAATGGGCTCCGACTCCACAGCCCTGCTTATAAGTCTCCTGACTCTGACATGCCATAAGGAGAAACGTCACCGCTTAGATCCCCGTCACAATGTATAAAGGCACAATCAATGCTTTAAAGGGAATGAAAATGAAATCTTGCTTATATTGCTATAAAGAATTTTGATATTTTTTAGGACATCTGTATTTTGAACAAACTCCTGAAATATTCACGTTTGTAGTTTTCATACTGTGCCTCACAATAGGCTGGTGCTTCCTATCGTATAAATCTTGCTTTAAAGGAGATATAGCTTAGTAATCACAGACAGAAATCCAATGAGAGGCAATAAATCTATTGTATGTGGTCACAGGATCATCATTGATAATACGGGATCATCTCCTCCCTCTCCCCTGTACAGTGACATCTGGCCAGATCACACCAAAAAAAATTATGCTAATGAAGTTAAAGTGATCTCCAGACTGCAGGGTTGTATGGTTCAGCCGTCTGCTATAAAGAGATTAAAATAAGTACCTTTAGTAGTTCAGGCTCCCATGTGTCCAAAGTTAAGGATCGCACTTTAGAAAAATGAACACCAAGACTCCTGTTGTGTAAAAAAAAAACAATGATTATAAAGGGAATACACACGGTCATGCCAAGAAATTAGCATACTATACTTTCGTCCCTCTTTGACAGTCACATTAGAATTCAGAAACCCTTCACTTCATTCTTGTAAAATTAGTGACTTAAAAATGTTGCCAAGTGTCACAGCACGTAGACGTAAACTGTTCTCCATCGTATGCAAGTAGCACAGGCATGCACTCCGGCATATTCACCCTTTTTCAGACTTTGCCTCCCAGTAGTAAGAACTTTACAAAAAAAAGGTTTTAGTGTAGTTGTACAAGACCTTGTTATTTTTACACCATTATTGGTGAATCGTGATTCATCAAAACTGTCGATTTTTTTGCCGTTCTTAATAGCTGTGGTGGAGTCCGATGCTTCCGATTCATGAGGAGGTGCGCTATGCCAGAAATCTAACTCCAGTCCCTGATCCGAGTAAGATTTCTGGAGTAAGTAATGCCACAGATTGTCATGAATTAGAGCAGTTGTAGCGCTCTATCCCTTCCCAGCTCCGGCCATTTTGGTGGAGCTTGGGCAAACTTGCGTGGAAACGCAAAAAGTAGTTAATTTTTTTGTGAAAATTTCAAGCTGCCCCAAAATTTTGCAACTTTTCAAAGCCATTTAAACCAGAATTTTAGCAAAATTTCTTTGATGAATTGGGGCCATATGGTATTAACCCCTTTCCGACATCGGGCGTAATAGTACACCAATGTCGGACTTCCCCTGTGCACCTTTCCGGGCACATGTCAGCTGATATATACAAAAAAACAAAAAACTGTGGGCTTGCACTTTTCTTGCAATTTCACAGCACTTGGAATTTTTTTCCGTTTTCCAGTACATGATATGTTAAAACCAATGGTGTCGTTCAAAAGTACAACTAGTCCCGCAAAAAACAAGCCCTCACATGGCCATATTGATCGAAAAATAAAGTTATAGCTCTGGGAAGACGGGGAGCAAAAAACATAAGCAAAAATACCTCTGGTCGTTAAGGGGTTAAATATGTTTCGTGACATGGTGAATGGGAGAAAAAAAACAAAAACAAACAGTAATTTCGCCACTGTTTTTCTGGAACTCATCTCCTGAGATCTTGGTGCCGAGATCTCCATCTGTGCATGCGCCGCTCCGGGCAGCCATTTTCCCAGAGTCCACCGCATAGGAAACCATGGAACTGCGGGAGCTCTGACCTTTCACGAAACGTCGGCAGAGCCCCCGCAGCAGCACCGGACACATGCAGCAGCACCGGACATCCGCTGCGGCGCGCCGCACATCCCAACACCCCTCATCCCAGCCTGCAGCAACGCACCACTCTTGCCTCTTCCAGCAGCGACCCTGGGACCCCGCTTCACCGCAGCCACCACCCCCAGGAAGCAATAAGACGCATGGATTATAAGCACCACAATTTTATTTAAAAAAGTTTTCTTATTTTTCTCCTCAAATTTTGGGGTGGGTCTTATAATCCGGAGAATCATATAATCCGCAAAATACGATAACTTTCAATTACCTGCATATCTATGTAGATGATTCAGGAGTCTTGGTGCTTCGGACAGACTCCCTTCAACTTAAAACGCTTAATTGGCAACCACCCACATTCATAAAAAAGGTACATACATATTTATAATAATAGTAGCAGCACCAACATAGTCATTAGATGCAAATCCAAATCTGACGTCAACCAGGTTGATTATAGATATTATCCAAAAACAGCAGCACTCGTCCAATAATTAAAAAAAAATAAGATGCTTTTATTAGTGCTTATCCAATAGCAATGTTTCAGTTCCTCCTGTAACTGCATGAGAAAGGTTCCATGAAGAAATAAAATGTTGATATTAGATATGCACTAATAAAAGCACCTAATTATTTCACTTATTGGAGGAGTGCTGCAGATTTTTGGATATTTTACTGTATTATACATATGGTCCAGGGCCCAATATCCCCACAGATTAGTCAAAACACAGCTCTGAACACAACTTTTAAACACAACCCTACGAACGAAGGAAAAATCTGGTTTATTATTTCCAATTAAGTGAGAAAAAAAAACATTGCAACGAAAAATTGGTGTGTATATGAAAATTATTAAAATTAGAGTGTCATCAGTGGCTGATCCTTTTTAATGGGTAACTGAAAAGATGATAACAAATCGCAAGCTTTGGAGACTACTCAGGTCCTTTTATCAGGCATAGAAGGGACCTGAGTAGTCTCAAAAACTTGCAATTTGTTACCATCTTTTCAGTTAGCCATTAAAAGGTATCAACCACTGATAAGTCTCTAATTTTAATATTTTTCGATCTACTGGCTAACACTGTACAAAGATATACAGTACAGACCAAAAGTTTGGACACACCTTCTCATTCAACGATTTTTCTGTATTTTCATGGCTATGAAAATTGTAGAATCACACTGAAGGCATCAAAACTATGAAGCAACACATGTGGAATTATACATTACACTTTACAAAAAAGTGTGAAAAAACTGAAAATATGTCTTATATTCTAGGTTCTTCAAAGTAGCCACCTTTTGCTTTGATTACTGCTTTGCACGCAGAAAAGGTGAACGGATGGACTCTACATGCCTGGTTCCCACCGTGAAGCATGGAGGAGGTGGTGTGATGGTGTGGGGGTGCTTTGCTGGTGACACTGTTGGGGATTTATTCAAAATTGAAGGCATACTGAACCAGCATGGCTACCACAGCATCTTGCAGCAGCATGCTATTCCATCCGGCTTGCGTTTAGTTGGACCATCATTTATTTTTCAACAGGACAATGACCCCAAACACACCTCCAGGCTGTGTAAGGGCTATTTGACCAAGAAGGAGAGTGTTGGGTGCTACGCCAGATGACCTGGCCTCCACAGTCACCAGACCTGAACCCAATCGAGATGGTTTGGGTGAGCTGGACCGCTCACCGCTTCAATTTTGAATAATCCCCAACAGTGTCACCAGCAAAGCACCCCCACACCATCACACCACCTCCTCCATGCTTCACGGTGGGAATCAGGCAAGTAGAGTCCATCCGTTCACCTTTTCTGCGTGCAAAGCAGTAATCAAAGCAAAAGGTGGCTACTTTGAAGAACCTAGAATATAAGACATATTTTCAGTTGTTTCACACTTTTTTGTAAAGTGTAATGTATAATTCCACATATGTTAATTCATAGTTTTGATGCCTTCAGTGTGATTTTACAATTTTCATAGTCATGAAAATACAGAAAAATCTTTGAATGAGAAGGTGTGTCCAAACTTTTGGTCTGTACTGTATATTTTTGGGGGGTGTTTATATGGTTATTCAACACAGAATTTTGCATTCTAAAATATTTTAGAAAAATGACAGATTATCTATGAACAGTCCAGTGTTATTTATTTGCATGAAGTCAATAACCAAGTTAGAGATGTGGGAGCAATAACAACGGCCTACCTGTGAATTCCTGAGCATTCAATGCATAAAGTGATGCCAAGATTAATACTGGCCCAGCGAGGATCGGGTAAGCCACAGTCACAGCACTTTGTATTACCAGGGATACATTGTACTCGCTGCAGAGCACTCTCCCCTTTTACCAGCTTCTCTTTTGCTTCGGACACTGGACTAGTGGTCGACAAGGTAGGTTTCTTGTCCATTTTCTAAACCAAAAAAAAAGTAAAAACACTGAATTCAATATAGAAAATCTAACTGAATAAGTTATGAGGGTCTATACATATATGTGCATATCTAGAACACACAAATATCAGCGGACCTCTGCTTCTTCCCCTTTCTCTCGGTAAGCTGTAGCAATACTGGTCTGAACAGCTTTGATCCATGCTTGGCGCAGCTTCTCAGAATCGGCCTGCAGAATACAGCTCCTGTAATCCAGGATAAAGAACAAGTAAATTCCATTCTGCTCTACACATTATTATTTGAATAATTTAATTACTACATTTTGACTTCGCAACAATGCACAGTAGACATTTGCAAGCACCAAGGGGAAAAAAACACAACAGCATTGTTTAAGAGCATGACCTAAGATGAATGAATGGTGGGGTGGCACTATTAAAAGTGAGAATGTTAGGACAGGTGTAAGGGAGCATGTGCAGTAGAAAGCACTACTGATGTGACCTTGAGATAATCTATACTATGTACTGTCACTCAAAAACAGGGTGGACAGCAGTGTGAGCAGCCTCTTCTTACCTCATCACCATGGTATTTCATATTACATCAGGAAGACAGGGTGGACAGCAGTGTGAGCAGCCTCTTCTTACCTCATCACCGTGGTATTTTATATTAGATCAGGAAGACAGGGTGGTTAGCAGTGTGAGCAGCCTCTTCTTACCTCATCACCGTGGTATTTCATATTAGATCAGGAAGACAGGGTGGACAGCAGTGTGGGCAGCCTCTTCTTATCTCATCACCATGGTATTTTATATTAGATCAGGAAGACAGGGTGGATAGCAGTGTGAGCAGCCTCTTCTTATCTCATCACCGTGGTATTTCGTATTAGATCAGGAAGACAGGGTGGACAGCAGTGTGGGCAGCTCTTCTACCTCATCACTGTGGTATTTTATATTAGATCAGGAAGACAGGGTGGACAGCAGTGTGAGCAGCTCTTCTTACCTCATCACCGTGGTATTTTCATATTAGATCAGGAAGACAAGGTGGACAGCAGTGTGGGCAGCCTCTTCTTACCTCATCACCGTGGTATTTTATATTAGATCAGGAAGACAGGGTGGATAGCAGTGTGAGCAGCCTCTTCTTACCTCATCACCGTGGTATTTCATATTAGATCAGGAAGACAGGGTGGACAGCAGTGTGAGCAGCCTCTTCTTACCTCAGCATTGCTGGTATTTCAGTATTAGATTAATGACAGTGTAAACAGCAGTGTGAGAAATCTCTTCTTACCTCAGCTCCCCTGGTATCATCAGTGTTACAGAATATCAAAGTATACATTGGGAAAACAACTTCCTACACATGAAGGACAGGAAGGGGAGGATCTTCTATTGCACATGCACACAGGCACCAGCCGCACCCCCGTCATGCACCAGCTCTGTCCATTTTGCCATAGCTGGGAGAAATTGGTGTGAAAACGCTAAAAGTTGCAAAAATTTTGCGCAAATCTGAGTTGCACCGAAATTTTGTGACTTTTCAAAGCAACGTACGGCAGAATTCTGAGAATTCTGGTTAAACTGCTCTGATAAATCGTGGCCAGTGGCCACAATTTATTATAACATTTCTTATGTTTATGTGGACTATTAATTTATTAAATTAAGACAGCAGTAACTCTTTAAATAAATTTAACATCTACCAGAAGCCTTAGATGTCTACAAATCCTCAGATTTCTGCAGTGAGTGTTTGTAAATCCTCAAATACAGAACACTTACTTAGTAGGAGAAACCACCTCAAAGCAGAAGCGCCTCTCAATATCTTCACAGTGTTTCACTGTGCACAGACGCAAATCTTCTACAACAACAGTGGGATTATCCTATGGAGAAAGAGGAAAAATATGGAGCTAGGCATGAGAATGAAGTTTTAATGAAGATTAATATTGAGAAAGTCCATATAATTAGCACACAGTCTTGCTCTTCAAGTAGGCTTTTTATAAACTTTACAACATTATTAATTACAGCTCACCTTAAATTTCTTCTGATATACAAGTTGATTATTCTGTATTGAAAACCAGCGCCTGCACATATGGAAGTGGGAAAAAAAAGTGAATGAGCCACGTTATACATCCATAAGACATACTACAGGAACGTTAATACAAACAATTAGTACAACAAGATTGTACACTGTTAACCATCAACCAGACAATAGCAGAATAGCTTAGAAACAGAAGAAGTTGTCTGACCAATAACTTAATAGAAATAATAAAAGCCACCAGACTGAGCAATTAGTCCTCTAACAATGCCTTTCAGCCGCTGCCAGGCTGAAGAAGGGACGTCACAACTACACTATACAGTTGTGCTCAAAAGTTTACATACTCTGGCCGAATTTTTGCTTTCGTGGCCTTTTTTCAGAGAATATGAATGATAACATCAAAACTTTTTCTGCACTCATGGTTAGTGGTTGGGTGAAGCCATTTATTGTCAAACTACTATGTTTTCTCTTTTTAAATCATAATGACAACCCAAGACATCCAAATGACCCTGATCAAAAGTTCACATACCCCATTTCTTAATACCATGTATCGCCCTCTCTAACATCAATGACAGCTTGAAGTCTTTTGTGGTAGTTGTGGATGAGGTTCATTATTTTCTTAGATGGTAAAGCTGCCCACTCTTTTTGGCCAAAAACCTCCAGTTCCTGTATATTCCTGAGCTGTCTAGTATGAACTCCGCGCTTGAGATCTCCCCAGAATTGCTCAATGATATTGAGCTCAGGAGACTGAGATGGCCACTTCAGAACCTTCACTTTGTTCTGCTGTAGCCAACGACAGGTCAATTTGGTCTTGTGTTTTGGATCGTTGTCATGTTGGAACGTCCAAGTACCTCCCATGCGCAGCTTCCAGGCTGATGATTGCAAATTTGCCTCTAGTATTTGCTGATAACGTGCTGCATTCATCTTTCCTTCAACTCTGACCAAGTTTCCTGTGTCTATGCAGCTCACACATCCCCAAAACATCAGCTGTCCACCTCCGTGCTTTACAGTAGGAATGGTGTTCCTTCCATCATAGACCTTGTTGACCTCTCTCCAAATGTAACGTTTATGGTTGTGGCCAAAAACTTAAGTTTTGGTCTCATCACTCCAAATTACCTTGTTCCAGAAATTTTGAAGCTTGCCTCTGTGCTGTTTTGTGTTTTGTAGGCGAGATACTTTGTTGCATTTGTGCAGTAATAGCTCTCTTCTGGCAACTCGACCATGCAGCAAATTTTTCTTCAAGTGCCTTCTGATTGTGCACCTTGAAACAGCCACACCACTAGTTTTCAGAGAGTCCGGTATTTCAGCTGATGTTATTTGTGGGTTTTTCTTTGCATCCTGAACAATATTCCTGGAAGTTGCGGATGACATTTTTGTTGGCCTACCTGTCCGTGGTTTTGTTTTTACAGAGTCTCTGATTTTCCATTTGTTAATCACAGTTTGAACGCTGCTGAATGGCTTATCAATTCCTTGGATATCTTTTTGTATCCCTTTCCTGTTTTACACAGTTCAACTACCTTTTCCCGTAGATCCGTTGACATTTCTTTTGCTTTCCCCATGACTCACAATCCAGAAACGTCAGTAGCTGGATGAAAGATGCAAGAGTCTGTCTGGATTCCGGAAACTCACTCAGCTTTTATACACACACTGATTACAAGCAAACAGGTCACAGGTGAGGATGTTACCTTTAGTAGCCATTCAAACCCATTTGAGTCAACTTCTGTGCATGTGATGAGGCCAAAATCACCAGGGTATGTAAACTTTTGATCAGTGTCATTTGGATGTTTTGGGTTGTCATTATGATTTAAAAAGAGAAAACACAGTAGTTTGACAATAAATGGCTTCACCCAACCACTAACCATGAGTGGAGAAAAAGTGTTAAAAGGCCAAGAAAGCAAAAGTTCGGCAGGGGTATTTAAACTTTTGAACACAACTGTATGTGACCGCTGCAGTTAATGGGTTTGGTGATCATGTCGATGCACAACACTGCTGAGCCCAGTGATTAGCTCCAGTGCTAACGTGTGGTGTAATCATGATACCACGACTTTAGCTTATCAAAAAAGACAGCAGGCAGCGCCAGGGAGAGGCTTTGCAGGAGCAGCAAGGGGGAGTATAGCAAATGCTCATTTATACCTCCCTAAGCCAAAAGAATAAGATAATTTAATCCCAGGACAACCCTTGAATCTTACACTAGGGTGCTGACGGGGACGTTCCATGTGGTTTTTATTGAAGAGAGAGGTTAATCAAAATCTAAAATCATGCTGAAAAATGTATATCCAGCAGAGGATTATATGTTATGTTTGTTCTCAATAATTATCTACTTTAGCGATGATATCTGGAGAGCAGATATGATTTGTTACAGATTGTGGATTTAAAGGGAATCTGTCACCATAAAAATGCAGTCTAATCTGCAGGCTCCATGTTATAGAGCAGGGAGAGCTCAGCTGATAGATAAATCAGTATAACCTGTACTCTTTCTGGGATTCTCAGTACAGTGGGCGGTCCTCTCAGTGACTGACAGCTACCTATGTATGCACACTTGTATAAGGAAAGCTGTCAGTCACTGATGGGACCCACTGGCGGACACAGTGAGAAAAGGGCCCCTGTGCAAGAACAATACATGGGCCCTTTGCAGCCTAACAGCTGATAAAAATGTAAAATTGCACCTGCTTTGGAGGTATAAATGGGCCCCCTCACCTCTTGGGACTCTGTGCGGCTGCACAGGTTGCACCAATGATATGTCCGCCCCTGATGGGACTGCCCACTGGACCCAAAAATCTCTTGGAGAACAGAGGATTAAATTACTAAAACACCAGTTAGGACTGATTATGCTAATGATGCTCGGCTCAAACTCTGATCAGAGTTTGAGCCCAGTGTCATCTGAGTCTCTCGCATGAGAGAATTGCATCAGAGGTATGGAGACGATTGAGAACTTAATTTCTCCATCTTCTCCATTGTCTCTGTCAGCATAAATCGGACTGCACTCTGATGACATTTGAGTGCAATCCGATATTTTACACGCACCCATCAACTTATACCGAATGCACTTACAGCATGCTGGGCTGAGCGCTATCCTATAAAACATCGGATAGCTCTTAGCGGAGTAATAAGCATGTGTAAGCAAGCCCTTACACTGAAAATTTTCTCACAAAAACATACATGAATCTACTCCGCTCCTCTTGCTCTATGCCTACAGATTGAATGGCATTTTCATGTTGACAGGTTCCCTTTAAAAATAAATAAATAAATAAAGGTAAAACACATTTGACGTGATGCCTTGTACTTGGCATACCTGCACTTCAGTTACAGGGACCATCACCTATACAGTTTTTACAAATAAAAGCCAGATACTAAAAATAATCTTTTTCTGATTTACTTTAGTTATAAGATTGTAGATTTTGTCCTAAGGATTTAGGGTGTAGCCATATTGCCTCAGCTTCTGTTCTGACCTATGAACATCAGTTTGGAGATTTGCTTTACAGCAACTACTAACGAAATGTGTCTGGAGAGAACTCCATGACCATGGGAGCGTTTAGTGCATGCTCAGCTAACTGTGGTGAGAAGAATTAAAGCTGTCCCCATTTATTTATTTATGTTGCTTACATAAGGCAAACCTATTTTGCAGCGTTGTACAGAGATGGTCACACACCTTCCCCATCAAACTATTGTAATCGGTGTGTTATTTGCCTCCAGCTGTAGAATTATGATGTAGCCTTAAGGCTATGTGCACACGTACCAGAATTGCCGTGGAAATTTCCGCAGCAATCACGCACCTCCCTGCCGCGGGAAATACACATTTTATAGGTATACGTATTCCTGCCAGAAACTAGCGTTTTGCAAGAGTAATTAGCTTGCAGAATGCTAGCGTTATATAAGCGATCTGTAGCATCGCTTGGAAAACTGATTGACAGGTTGGTCACACGAGTCAAACATAGTGTTTGACAAGTGTGACCAACTTTTTACTATTGATGCCACCTATGCCGCATCAACAGTAAAAAGCTCTAATGTTAAAAATAATAATAAAAAAAAAAATCGTGCTATTCTCACCATCCGGCGGCCCCTGCAGCCTTCCTGGTCCTCGCGATGCTCCCGGCAACTCCCGTTCCCAGTGATGCCTGGCGACAATGACCCCAGATGACGTAGCATCACGCGAGACCGCTACATCATCTGGGGTCATTGTCGCAAGGCATCCCTGGGAACGGGAGGTGTCGGGAGCGTCGCTGAGGAGCAGGAAAGCTGCGGGGGCCGCCGGAAGGTGAGAATATCACGATTTATTATTCTAATTGTTTTACCAGGGATATGGTACCCAGGGCTTGGAGGAGAGTCTCCTCTCCTCCAGACCCTGGGTACAATCTGCACATGAATCGCTCACTTTGCGCATGGTAGGCATAGCCACATGTGGAAAGTAAGCGGTTCAATGCATTTCTATGGCGGCAGAATCACCACAATTCTGGAAAAAGGATGAATATGCTGCATTTTTTTCGCGGAAAAAAAAACGCAGCATGTGCACAAAGATTGCGGAATGCATTCTAATAATAGGATGCTTAATGCATGCGTTTTTAAGCATTTTTGAAGCAGAAAATCGTCGCAAAAACGCAAATAATCCTGAACGTGTGCACATATCCTTAAAGGGCTCCATCAAGATTTCACTCAGTGCCCAACTATTTATATGTGCATGTAGCTCTTTCAAACAAGTGCAGCAATAACTTTACCGCTATGTTTCTCTGTTATTGAGAAATCGGGGTTTTGATAGATATGCAAATGAGGCTGTAGATCTGAAGCCCTCCGTCACACAAGCTCTATTTCTTGACCAATGCAGCGTTCTCCTGCTTGACTGACAGACTCTAGTCTATGCTATTATTATTATTATAGATTTTTGTAGCGCCATTTATTCCATGGCGCTTTACATGTGAAGAGGGGCAAATATAGACAAGTACAGTAAACATGAGCAATACAAGGCACACACAAGTACAGAAGGAGAGAGGACCCTGCCCGCGAGGGCTCACAATCTGCAGGGATGGGTGAGAATACACTAGGAGAGGGAAGATGTGTGAGTTCAGGCAAAGGACCCATCGGTCAACCAGGAGGAGACAGCGCTGGGGAGTGACAGAGGCTTCAGATCTACAGGCTCATTTGCATGCCAATTTCTCACTAACAGAGGAATGGACTACGTAAAGGTATTGTTTGAAATAACTACATGTACATATAAATAGTTTGGGGGTGGGGTGATCCTGATGACAGATTCCCTTTAATATAACCCTGCTGTCACCCAGCTGGGAGGGTCAACATGGAAAAATCAAAGTTTATAGAATCCCCTCTTAGTTCCCTCCATATATGGGAAACTAATAGCTTATTAGGACAATTACAAAATGAGCAATGCAGTCTATTAAATATCTCATTTTTTGTTTCAAAATTTTGCTGGTGGTTACTCAGATCTTAGTTCAGCAGATGAGAAAGAATTTAAGAGAAAATCTGGATCAATTTGGTTTGTACAAAGTAAAAGCAGAAATGGAACCAAAAATTCAGCATTACACAATGTATGTAAATACAGAATATTTAGGCTATGTGCACACGTTGCGGTTTCTTAGCGGTTTTGCCGCGTTTTTTCGCGGCAAAACCGCTTACACAATACAACTCATTAAGGCCTATGAGATTCCGCAATGCTGTGCACATGCTGCGGGTTTTTCCGCGGCGGAATCGCATCGCGGGAGAATCCGCAGCATGCTCATTCTTTTTTGCGGAACCGCGGCGATTCCGCCGCCATAGGAATGCATTGAACCAATTACTTTCTGCATGTGGCTGTGCCCACCATGCGGAAAGTAAGCGGTTCATGTGCGGGTGGTACCCGGGGTCTGGAGGAGGGGAGACTCTCCTCCAAGCCCTGGGTACCATATCAATGTAAAAACAATAATTAAAATAAAAAATAATGATATTCTCACCTTCCGGCGTCCCACGCAGCTTTCCCGCCTCTCAGCGACGCTCCGGCAATCGCGTTCCCAGGAGTGCATTGCGAGATCACCCAGATGACGTAGTGGTCTCGCGTGATGCTACATCATCGGGGTGATTGTCGCAAAGGGCTCCTGGGAACGGGATTGGCCGGGAGCGTCTCTGAGAGGCGGGAAAGCTGCAGGGGCCGCCGGAAGGTGAGAATATCATTATTTATTATTTTTTTTATTATTTTTACATTAGATCTTTTTACTATTGATGCGGCATAGGCGGCATCAATAGTAAAAAGTTGGTCACACGAGTCAAACACTTGTTTGACTCGTGTGACCAACCTGTCAGATCGCTTGTAAAACGCTAGCATTCTGCAAGCTAATTCCGCTTGCAAAACGCTAGTGTTTAGCGGGAATACGCATACCTATAATATGCGGATTTCCCGCGGCAGGGAGGTGCGGAATTGCCGCGGAAATTTCCATGGCAATTCCGCAACGTGTGCACATAGCCTCAAAGTAATACAAGACAACAGACAAAAATGTTTGTTATCACATAGACTCGGATTAGAAATGGGTAATTACAGTACATTTTGGCATTAGACCAAAAAGCACTAAAGGCGGCAATCAGGCAGTTTTCCAATACTTTTCCATTGGAATTAAAAAAGGAAATACTAAAGCAGAAGAGCGGAAATAGAAAGCATCTACATGCATGGAAAAGAGCAGGCTGCAAGGGAAAGAGTGACACAGAGAAAAGAGGAAACCAAACTCCAGCACGCAAATACACCATACAGTTATGCTATTGGCTGGATGAGCAATGTCACATCTAGTCACCGAGAGGCTTCATCCCATTAACAAGTACATTTGGAATATTGCGATATTGTACGACTGGGCAATTTGATCACTTTGATGCAGGGACCCTGTCACCATGAAAATGCAGTATAATCTGCCGGCACCATGTTACAGAGCAGGGGCGCAGAGCGGATGGATATTTGTGAGTAATGATTCAGTACAACCTGTGTTTTACTTATTTAACTCCCTGCACTTTGAGATTTTCAGTCCAGTGGGCGGCCCCATCAGTGTTAGGACCACCCACTGGACCCAAAATCTCAGAAAGTGCAGGGGATTAAATGATTAAAAGACAAGCACAGAATCTGAATCTTTCCTCACAAAACTAGACATCAATCTGCTCTGTGCCCTCCCTCACCACGACTCCCCCCGCCAGCATTTTCCAGATGACAGGGTCCCCCTTAAAATACTTTGGAAACTATATAATGTAAAATAAAAAAACATGTTTTTATCATGTTTTCTATGTGATATATTTGGATTGTTCCAGCAATCCAGGAAAATTATAGAATTATGTATTATAGGTAAACAATGGCTGTTAATAACAGATCAGAACATTTATAACAGTGCAAACTTTGTAATAAATGAACAAATGGATGCAATGTAATGCATGATGTCAAGAAACTGCATATTAGTAACAAAGTTAAAGGGAACATGTCAGCATGTTTTTACTATGTAATCTGAGAGCAGAATGATGTAGGCGCAGAGACCCAGATTCCAGCGATGTGTCAATTACTGGGTTGCTCGATGCAGTTTTGATAAAATCATTGTTTTCTCTATGCAGATCTAGCAAGTCTCTGAATGCTGAGTTCCATATAACCCACAACCACTAATGATTGCACACAGAAAGCTGCTAAAGTATACTGACAATGCTGATGATCAGGCGGGGGCAGGGCTACACAGAGCAGTTGACTAGGAAACACAAGACAACTAGTCTTATAGTGATAATCTCCTGCTGATAACACACTGATTATCAAAACTACACCAAGCAGCCCTGTAATCAACATATCACTGGAATCAGGGTCTCTGTCCTGCATCTTGCTGCTCTCAAATTAAATAGCATAAACATGCTGACTGTTTCCTATGAAGTATTTGCTGCAAGCACAAGCAGAATATGCAACCCTGTGGGGAAGACAACATGCAATGGAGACTATTTTACAAGAGCTTCCAAGAAAGGAATACTTAAGAAACTGGTTTGGAAGTTATTCGTGCAATATTCTGTGGCAAGTTATAATGAAGTGTCATTTTCGTAGCTGTACGTTGGTGATCAAGTCCGTGAAACAGTGGTGAGAATTCTGCTAAATACTGTAGAGGAATATCCAGAGGTACAACACCACACAAGTACAGTACCTCAGGTACCCAGTACACTTAATATTCACTCTGGGTCACTGAATTTTAAAGGAATAAAATAAGACTAATGGGCCGTAAATGATCAAATCAATTTTTCTAGCATGAGATCCATCCATTGCAGGTGATCTAAGTACAGGGTTCACAGTGAAAGGTACGTGCCACATGGAACACATGGAGGGGGAGAAGAGGCTGGTTGATACCTGGTGTGGTCGGGCTTTTTCCTGTCATGTGAAAAAATGGGGCAGGATTAAAACATACTAAAAAGGAGGAGAAGGTGTGAAATGCAAAATAAGAGCAGCAGCATGACATGAAATCAGAAATCAAAGATTGCAGCTAAAGCCATAAAAGAAAATGTAGCATTTCATAGTTCTGCGCTGATGCCGGCTTTCGGCCCGTGTCTGAACGGTACCTACAAAGTCTTTCCTCAGTTGGCGATTCATCAGCATGAAAAGACCACCCATGTTGGCCTGCACCTTGTGCTCATGTTATTACCTGTTCCAGGTTTTGAAAGCGTTGCTGGCTCGTTTAAACAGGTATCCCTCCATAACAATGCCATTTTCTGCATCAACATTGCATTCCATATTGGAGTCATCAGCAGATAATCCCTGAGAGGAGGCAGAACAGTGAGGACATGGAGTACACTAAGTGGCGGCATGCAGCATATATGGAGCAAAGGGAGGGACTGACATAAAATGCTCAACGACTTACTACCTCAGGATAACAATTTACTTGGGAGAAATCATTCTTTTCAATAGTTGTATGTCATATTATGGGCAACATCAATTTTACATACAACCCACCATTTCTACTCAAAGCTTGTGAACAATCTCTATGGGGTGTGACAAAGTCACTGGTAAAGTACTGGAGAGGAGATATGTGTCACTACGCTTAATGGCATCAGTGATATAAAGCCAGAGTACTTTCCTCGAGCACTCTAAAGTGTTGTTGTTGGGGTAAGCTAAAGTTGCATAAATGGGCTGGTTTTATGTGGACATTCGTAGAGCGGGTGGGAGAATGTCCACCTTATCTCCACCTGCCGAGCCGGTATCACCATGTGCTGATAGGACCTGTGTGATGTCACAATCATGCGATCAGTCACATGGGTGTGGAGTCACATGATCTTGAATTAATTATCTAGGCTCCGGAAGCAGTCTGGGTGTGCCGAGTGCCTGGAGAGGAAGGACTCGAGGAAAGTGTTTGTGCATGTGAGGTTATTGTTAAAGGACATTGCTAACCCTGAGTGGGCTGAGCCCCACTAATGCAAGGACTGCATGTAGTGCTACTGTTTTGTTTTGCCCGTGTTTATTTTGTGCTTAACCCTTGATTTATGCCGTACTTAATAAACAAAGTGCATCTTTTGAGCCGCAGTGTTCCCGTGTCTATCTTCGTGTGCAGCCGAGTGACCCAATCTACCACAAGGGAGAGGAATTCATCATCCCCGCTATGCCCAAAAACATTTCAAATAGTAACAAAACTTGTTGGAAGTGGTATTTTGTGACTTCTTGCTTTTTATCACTGGCCCAAAACATTTTCTAAAACTGCGAGGTGCTTAGACTAGGTTCACATAGCGTTAATGCAGTCCGTTCAACACATAGCGTTGACGGACTGCATTAACTCTAGTGTCATTTTGTGATCGCGTTATGCGATCACGCTAGCGCAGCGGCTCTATTCTGAGCTAGCAGTGACGGACCCCGAACGCTGCAGACCGCGTCCGAGCTCCGTCACAGAATAACGGCACATCACTAGCGCATGCCGATTTCGGCGTGTTAGGATGCGCTATTGCTATTGCGGGCATTGGCGGCGTTAACGCACCGTTACATAGCATTAGTGCCGCTATGTAACGGATGCCGTCAGCGCATTGCCCGCAACGCAATGTGAACCCGGCCTTAGCAAAAAAAAAGGGTGTGGCTTAAAGAAAACTTGCGTGTATTTCAGCGGAAATCCACCTCAGATTTTATTTTCCGGCGATGAACCTGCACCATAAAGGTTGATGGCCCCATAAGATGCTCCATAGAATAATATGCCCCATATGCTGCTCCAAAAGGTTGATGGCCCCATAAGATGCTCCATAGAATGATATGCCCCGTATGCTGCTCCATAAAGGTTGATGGCCCCATAAGATGTTCCATAGAATAATATGCCCCGTATGCTGCTCCATAAAGGTTGATGGCCCCATAATATGCTCCATAGAATAATATGCCCCATATGCTGCTGCGATTAAAAAAAAAAAAAAAATGACATACTCACCTCTAGTCGCTGGGGGCCAGGTGCCGTTGTCTTGAGCAGACGGGGACACTGGCACGCTATGGGGGCCAGGTGCCGATGTCGCCGCTGTCTCAGAGCCCCGGCATCTGCGATATTCACCTGTCCCTGTTCCACCGCAGCCGCTGCTCTGTCTTCCGTGTCTCTGCAGTGACTGTTCAGGCAGAGGGCACGCACTAAACATGTCATCGCGCCCTCTGACCTGAACTTCACAGCCAGAGGACGAGGAAGACAGTGCGCGCGGTAGTGGAACAGGGACAGGTGAATATAGCATGGCTCCCCCTGTCCTCCCCGTCATACTCACCCTCTCCTGGAGCGGCGCGGTCTCTGCACCTCTTGCTTCTCCATTGTCCCGGGCCGGCAGCTCCGTCCATTGTTCAGCTGTCACGTGGTACCGCTTATTAGAGTAATGAATATGCGCTTCACGCTTTTGTGAGTAGAGTCACATGCATATCGATTACTTTAATGAGCGGTATCATGTGACCGCTCTGCACAGGAAGAGCTGCCGGCGCCAGAGACCATCTGAGAAGCAGGGAAGTGCAGAGACCGCGAAAGGAGGGGGTCAGTATGATCTGACAGTGGCCATCTCCTGCGCTCCCCCTCCACGCCGACCCCCTGGGACAATGACTCGAGTATAAGCCAAGAGGGGCACTTTCAGCCTAAAAAAATGGGCTGAAAATCTTGGCTTATACTTGAGTATATACGGTATTTGGTATCGCAGTGTTCAAAATTGCCCGAACTATCAATATATAAAAATTAATCCGATTGGTAAAAGGCGTAGCGAGAAAAAAAAAAATCTAAATGCCAGAATTACATTTTTTGGTCGCTGCAACATTGCACTAAAATGCAATAACAGGCGATCAAAAGATCGTATCTACACCAAAATGATATCAGTAAAAACGTCTGATCGGCACACAAAAAATAAGCCCCCACACGGCCCCAAATCTCAAAAATGGAGACGCTACGGGTCTAGGAAAAAGGCAACTTTTTTTTTTCTTTTACAAACTTTGGATTTTTTTTATTCGTCACTTAAATAAAAAAGAACCTACACATGTTTGGTGTCTATGAACTCGTAATGACCTGGAGAATTATAACCCCTTTAAACCTATTAATAAATTTGGCACACCTTACTCCGGCAGTTTACAGGTTCAAGACTGGAGTACATAATACCAGTCTTCATAAGTTTTGCCTGTGCATTAGATTCCGTTTAGATCTGCTTTCTCATACAGAGATCTTGTCAGCAGCATTTTACAAAGTAAAGTACAGACAGGGTCATATTGGTGCTCTCAAACTGATTAAAACTGATACCGCAGGTGAAGAAATCCATTTTGTAGAATTTTTTTATCCCTTGTTTGAAGTTTCCTTGTATTTATAGCATCATGCATCGGGGCGGGACCATGAGTAGGGTCTTCAGCTTTGTTCCGTCCCCCCGCTGTGTCTGGGTGTCTTAAGGGTATGCCACACTAAACAATATCGCTAACGGGATCGCTAAAAAAACGTCACTATTTAGCGATCCCGTTAGCGATATTGTTCAGTGCGGCAGCTTCCAGCGACGAGCTTCCTGCTGTGATCTCGCTCGTCGCTGGAATCGTTCCGGACCCTATTTCATCGCTGGCGCTCCCGCTGGGTAAGTATCTTATCGCTGTGTGGCACCTTTTCTTAGCGATTTAGCGGTACTTTTGTACCGCTAAAGTCGTTAAGAAGATCGCTAACGGCGATAGCGTCGTTAACTATATCGCTAAATGTGGCCGCATTTAGCGATATAGAAACAATCCCGCTAGCGATCGCATTAGTATGCGTCGTTATTGTGATCGCTAGCGGGATTGTTTAGTGTGGCAGTACCTTTATTCTGTAATTAAAATTTTCGCCGGCACTGTCCTTGCCACATGCCCTTGCACAGATTGAGCTCTCGGTAGTCTTTAAGAAAATGGCACCGCCAGCTGCACATGCGTAGATTGCTCAGTGCCACCAGCGCCATTATACTGAAGCCCACCATTAGATCACTCTGCGCAAGCGCAACGTGCGGCTAGAATGGCTCTAAGACAACGTATTAGACACCTGGGACTAATATTATATTAAAATATTATTCTGGGACTAATAAAAGACACCCAGACACAGCGGAAGGGACAAAACAAAGCTGAAGACCCCACCTACAGTCCTGCCCCGACCGATGAAGATATGAACACCAGGAAACTTCAAACAAAGGTTAAAGAAAATCTACAAAATGGATTTTTTTCACCTGAGGCATGATTTTAATCAGTATGACAATACCAATATGGCCCTGTGTGTACTTTACTTAGTAAAGTGCTGCTGACAGGTTCTCTTTAATGACAGCCAAAAAGCTCTGTCAGATCCATCACCAGACGGACTCCAGTGTTGGGTTCTGCCGAGAAGTACTTTTATTTATATTACAGAAATATTAAGTACTTCCCTTATGAATAGTACATTTCATGCCTATTGTAAAGATCTTTGTATTCAGAGCTTTGGGTAATGGGCTAGATCCTGATACATGATTCAATGAAGGATTTATTTCACAGCAACAGTGACCTTAATTGCAGATCCAACACAAGGAGAAAATAATGACCCTTTTACAGACTTACCGTATATACTCGTGTACAAGCCGAGATTATCAGCCCATTTTTTAGGGCTGAAAGTCCCCCCTCTCGGCTTATACGCGGGTCATATACGGGGTCGGAACATATGGTGGCCTAATCTGTGGAGTATATGGGGGCCTAATCTGTGGAGCATATGGGGGCATAATCTGTGCAGCATATGGGGGCATAATCTGTGGAGCATATGGGGGCATAATCTGTGGAGCATATAGGGGCATAATCTGTGGAGCATATGGGGGCATAATCTGTGGAGCATATGGGGGCATAATCTGCAGCATATGGGGGCATAATCTGTGGAGTATATGGGGGCATAATCAGTGGAGCATATGGGGGCATAATCTGTGCAGCATATGGGGGCATAATCTGTGGAACATGGAGGCATAATCTGTGGAACATATGGGGGCCTAATCTGTGGAGCATATGGGGGCCTAATCTGTGGAGCATATGGGGGCCTAATCTGTGGAGCATATGGGGGCCTAATCTGTGGAGCATATGGGGGCCTAATCTGTGGAGCATATGGGGGCCTAATCTGTGGAGCACATTGGGCATAATCTGTGCAGCATATGGGGGCATAATCTGTGGATCATACGGGGGCATAATCTGTGCAGTTTATGGGGGCCTAATCTATGGAGCATATGGGGGCATAATCATTTTTCACCCTAGGCTTATACGTGAGTCAATAAGTTTTCCCAGTTTTTTGTGGCAAAATTAGGGGGGGGGTCGGCTTATACACGGGTCGGCTTATACATGAGTATATACGGTATGTCCTGTATCTTCTCCAGCTTTCTATTCTTTACACCTACCTTTTGCTGAATTGTTGAGTGTTTAAGCTCCATGTCTCGTTTTTCTTTAGCAGCATCGACCACAAGATTATCCAGCTGTAAAATAAAGTCGAACCGAGGTAAAACGAGACCTCTTACTGTGGAGTGTGCAATGCAGATGTGACTGCGAGATGTTCCAGCAAATTCATTTTCATCCAACAATTAACAATCGTCAGAAGATTGTGTTTTAAGGACAACCCAGAACATAAAACAATATAACACGTTATTTTAGGTGTCTGCGCACAAATCAGTGATTATCAGCTTATAAATGGAGCAAGAGACTACAGCGCATGTAGACAGGGCCGAGATGATGCCTAATGTATAGCAGGGGTAACGTTACACCAGAAAATATATATTTTCTGCAGGACCACCTTTCGAAAGTTTAACCATTTAAAGCCTGAGAAATTTTTTCATTTTTTTTGCACTTTTTTTGCCAAGAGCCATAACTTTTTTACTTATCCACTGACAGCCATATGAAGGCTGATTTTTTTTGTAGAACCAGTTTGTAGTTTTTAATAAGAAGATTAATTTTACCATATAATCTGCTGAAATCCAAGTCAGGTGAAATAAAACAGAAAGTCAGCACTGGTTTTCTGAGTTTTGTTTTTACGCTAATCACTTTGCGGTAAAAATGACATGTTAAAACTCTTACGGGTCAGTATGGTTAAGGAAAATGCCAATTTTTTTTTTCCTAAGCAACAAAACCACAAGAAAATAAATAAAAAAAAAAAAACTTGGCTTCAGTTGCCATATACTGAGACTGAGAGCCATATTTTTTTTATTTTTCAGACAATTATGCAAGGGCTAGTTTTCTAGGGGGCAAGCTGTAGTTTTTTTTGTACCAATTTGGGTTCCATAAGACTTTCCGATCTCTTATTATTCAATTTTTTTGGGCGAATTGGCATGACAAAAATACATCGACGCTGCAATTTCTTTGTGTTTTGTTTAGTTGTTCATGCTATGGGATAAATATTTAGATATTTTGTTAGTAAATGTTAATTTTATTTTATTTTTTTAACGTTTGGTGAAAGGGGTGTCTGAAAAACTTTTTTTTTAACTAATGTGCAATCAATTGATGTCTTATGCAATACTACACCATGGCATTGTGTAACTGAGGTTTTCCGATGGAGATAAGCCACAGGACAGACTTGGCAGTCTCTTTATAGACTTATAATATGAGTTTATTCAGGAGAAGCGCACTGGGTCATTTTTTTCTACGTAATGTATTCCTTATCCCATCTATTAAAGTTTTCATTTCTTCTACCAATTCTCATAAATGGCTCAGGCTCAAAAAAACTTGATCAAAAACTGCCAGAAAACTGTCTGTGTACATTCCAGCTTTAACTAATCTTCAAAATCCCAAATAATGAAACTAAAAGTGATCAATTCTACCAAGATGAACAACCTCCTCTTTGTACAAATCCCACATTTTTGTTGTGGAGTAAAGGTTTTGTACATGGACTTGTCAGCTCCTTGTCTGAAACCATTTTCCTTTCGATTATATTGTGACGGTTAAAGGGGAGAATTCTAGGAATGTAACATAAGTTCTACTTCTGCTCCCTTGTCTACACACAAAGCTACATACAGAGGTGTTGAGCCCCCTAACAACATGGTGGCTCTATGGTGACTCCGTGTCAGGCAAAGTATATCTCCACAGAACAATGGTGGCCTCTGCAATTTTTCCCTCCTGAAATATTAAAGTGTTATTCCCAAAGTAGCAAGTTATCCCCTAGCATTAGAATAGTATGGGGTATAGCTCGCTGATCACAGGGGGGGGGGGCTCCATTCACTAGGAACACCAGCGACTCAGTGAATGGGGCTCTACAACCCTGAAAACAGAGCCGCCTCTGGAATGGAGCGAAAGTGCGCTTGCTTGACTCCATTCATTGTCTATGGAACGGATTGATAAAGTTGAATATATCAGTCAGTCATTTCTGGCAGTCTCAGACAATGAAGCACAGGCTGAGCCTGCGTACCTCTGCTCCAGTCATAAGATCAGACCCCAACAAGCAGAAAGTTATCCCCATATCTTTTGGGGATAGCCATTTAAAAAAATCTGATGAAATCTCAAAGTGCCTCCATACAAAGAATAAAAAAAGCACATGGTGGTATGGTATCAGGCCAGAGATGGTGGTGAGGACTCGATTACATTTATGTATAAAAATCAAACTGTTAATAAGGTATTGTGCCCAACACACAGAGCAGATTAGTCTTATGCCCATAACAAAGGAATACGAAAAAGAAAACACTCACCTGTGCTCCCAAATCCTTCATGTAAGGCTCAAGTTCACTGAAAAGGTCATATCCTTGGTGGAAGAAAGCCAGATGGGCATACATAAAAGACAGCATCTGTGGGCAGACAAAGAACGGACTGATGCAGAAAATAAGGTGTGCAGGAGAAAGCCAACGTGCCAGAGTACAAGCAAGCATGCAGAGTGTGGCATTGCGATATATATATATCCATCTATCTATATATATCTATATATATATATCTATATAGATATATATATCTATATAGATATATATATATATATATATATATCTATATAGATATATATATCAGTGCATATATATCCTGTCTTCTCGAGTAACACATTAATGCAAACTACTCTCAGCCTGCACAGCGAGGACCATGCATTCAGTGAGTCAGCAAAATCTGCTACGAACCCATTCTCCTGTCTAATACAAAGGAAAAAAAAAGATCTACGATTTCCATCTAATAAAGATTCTTCCAGCTATTATATTTTATTGAAAAGGCAAACAGCAGAAAACGGGTTATAGATCTCTGTATTACCAAAGAGGAAAAACCACCGGCAGCTGGAAGCAGCATCGCAGAAGCTCATACCGGCAAACTATGGAGACACGTCAGCTCAGACCTATGCTGCAGACAAGAGAAAGGACCACCCATCAATATTCCCCCCCGAACCAGAAAAAGCAAAAGCGAAGATCTCGGAGTGTCAGTATTTTAGCTGGGAGTATTAATAATTTCAGAAATCAGCTTCATGATGGGCTGAAGGCCAATAAATGACAACTTGTGGAAAGGTATTGTACACTGCTACACTAATCTAATCCAATATTCCATTTAGGTCATACATGTTTTATAAACTGACTTGTCAATACAGAACTGCAGTGATCAAGAGTGGTAACTGGAATTAAAAAAATGAAATTCTTCCAACCAACCACACTAATCCCCTTATACATATGCACCATCAATGGCTGACTGGTCCTGCCAAAAGTTGAGTCTTTGGCCAACGTTTATCTAATGCATATAGCAGTTTTAAAGAATATTACTGGCAGGTAAAATATCCAAAATAACAATTAAAGCAAATTTTATTACAGGCCCATTCAGATGGGCCCATCTTGACCCGTTAACAAGAGCTAAACAACTCTATACAAGCTGATTAGCCCTTGTTTACTCGCCTGTTTACAGAACCTAGGAGAAATGATAGGGACAAAAAGAATATTACTACATTTGTTCTGTCCCCATACAGCATCATTGTGTCAGCAGTATGTCCGCCATTTACACTGGTCAAAGTGCTGCCAATAATGATTTTTATACCACTACAAGCAAATCCAATTGAGCCAAACAAGCATTTCTAAGGGACAGTTTAGAAATCTAGCACCCTGGAATAACAAATCAGAAGAAACACTTGCCCATAGAATTTTGCAGCCTGAAGAATTTTCCTAAAATTAATGGATACGTTTTTGAGAAATCTGATGTTCATTGCTTTTTGATTACGTTTGGCAGACCACTGAGGAGGAGAGGTTTCACTAATAATTGGGGTTGGCAGACAGAAAGGGTGACGTAAAAACAAGATAGGACAGCCACAAACAGGCCCCTTTACATCGAGTTACAGCCACAGCCATGGCTCCCAGAACAGAGCCGCCAATGGATACAGAGCATTTAGTGCGCCAACAAATAAAGTTGACAATTTCTCCAAGGTTCCCCAGAATTATTGGGGGACCCAAACAGAATTATATTTGGTCAGCGCTAGCCTACTCTATCATTTCTTTTAAGCAGCATCAGTAGCACACACTAATAACCATGTGCTCAACGTCACCCAACTGTCAACGTCCATGGCAGCATGATGCGTAGCATACACCATGTCTGTCTGTCCTGGTGGGTCTACTCTTTTCCTTAGCGGTCACACTCCGATACAGGAGGTGAAAGAAGCATAGGACAAACACAAAAGGGGAAACACGGAAAACCTAGTTGAAAGAACTGGGCTCTTAAAAGGGTTGTCCACGTTTCAATACAATTTTTTATTGTTATTTAAAAGTATGCATTTGGTACTATCATTTTTGCAATTGGGTTTCATTAAAGTTTGCACCATTTGCCTTCTATGGCCAATGTATTACGCTGTTTATAAAATAAGGTAACGGGGTTGGCCATTTAATCTTTATTTTAGATGTGTTGGGGACATGATTTTGTGGCACTCACTACTATATAGGTATGACAGGTTCTCCTGCTCATGTTAGGACAGGTTTTTTTAAAGACAGTGCAATGCTCCTATCCATGAAATGGCTGTTAATGTAGGTGAATGTGATCAGACCTGTCCATCAGTCTTGTCCAATTGAAAACCTCACATCAAAAAAGGAGATTTTTGTGAACTCACCGTAAAATCCTTTTCTCCGAGACGCTCATTGGGGGACACAAGACCATTGGGGACACAAGACCATGGGTGTTATGCTGCTGCCACTAGGAGGACACTAAGCAATACATAAGCAAATAAGATTAACTCCTCCTCCTGCAGTATACACCCTCTGTTGGCTCAATCCTGAACCAGTTCGGTGCCAAAGCAGTAGGAGCTCATAACAGAGTGCAATATGTCAACAATTCAAAGAAAACAACGAGGCTACAGGCTAAACAAGGGTGGGAGCTGTGTCCCACAATGAGCGTCTCGGAGAAAAGGATTTTACGGTGAGTACACAAAAATCTCCTTTTCTCCATCGCCTCATTGGGGGACACAAGACCATGGGACGTCCCAAAGCAGTCCCTGGGTGGGAAGCCAAAACAGTATATGAAGCCTCGTGAACCACATGCATAAAACGCTTAAACAGTCAACGGACAACTTACAGATGCGCAACAGCTGATTGCAGAATTTGTCTGCAAGTGCCGCATCTGAAGAAACTTGAGCATGGATTTGGTAATGCTTGACGAAAGTATGAAGACTGGACCAAGTCGCAGCCTTGCACACTTGCTGTGCCGAAGCCTGGTGCCGAATGGCCCAGGAGGCCCCCACAGACCGAGTGGAGTGTGCCTTAATCCCAGCCGGGATAGGCTGACCTTTTACACGATACACCTCTTGGATCGCCGAACGGATCCATCTGGCTAACTTGGCCTTGGAAGCAGGAAGACCCTGTCTGCGTCCTTCCGGAAGCACAAACAGGGCGTCCTATTTACGGAAAGATGCAGTTCTCGAAATGTACCTTCGGAGAGCCCTCACCAAATCCAAGGTGTGGAGGGCTTTTTTCAGTACGGTGAATCGGCGCCGGACAAAACGAGGGCAAGACTATCTCTTCATTGATATGAAAAGCCGAAACTACTTTTCGTATGAAAGAAGGAGAAGTCCTAAGGACTACCTTGTCCTGGTGAAAAATGAGAAAAGGAGGTTTACAAGACAAAGCTGCCAACTCCGATATTCATCTGATAGAGGTAATTGCCACTAGGAAGACAACCTTCCAGGAAAGAAGAGATAAAGGCACTTCCGGCAAAAGCTCGAAGGGAGATTCCTGTAAGGCACTGAGGACCAGATTAAGATCCCAAGGCTCCAAAGGCCTCTTGTAGGGCGGAGCAAGATGTGACACCCCTTGGATAAAAGTCCTGACCTGAGACTTAGGTGCAATCCGTCGTTGGAAAAGGACGGACAAGGCGGAAATCTGTCCCTTGAGGGAAGAGAGTGCTAACCCCGAGTCCATTCCTGCTTGGAGAAATTCCAGAATGGAAGGGATAGAAAAAAACCAAAAGGGAACGACCTTTGTCCTTACACCAGGAAAAGAATGTTTTTTAGACACGATGATAAATGCGGGCGGAAGCCGGCTTCCTGGCATTGACCATTGTGGAGACAACTTTGTGAGAAAAACCAGCCTGACCTAAGATCCAGGCTTCAATGGCCATACCGTCAAATTCAGCGCTTTCGAATTGTGATGGTAAATCGGACCCTGTGAAAGAAGGTCCGGACGGTCTGGTAATTTCCAAGGGACGTCTGCGACCAGACGCACTAGTTCAGCATACCACGGACGGCGAGGCCAGTCCGGAGCGACCAGAATGAGAGGAACGCCTTCTGCCTTGATCTTCCGAATCACCCTGGTGATTAACGGAAGAGGTGGAAAGATGTAAGGAAGGCGAAATTGACTCCAAGGAAGGACTAGCGCATCCGAGCCGATGGCTAGTGGATCGCAAGATCGATTTATGAAAGTCTGAACTTTGGCATTCAGCCTGGATGCCATGAGATCCACATCCGGCATGCCCCAACGCTGGAAAATGAGTTGAAACATTTCCGGGTGCAGGGACCATTCCCCTGAGTCTAAGCCTTGGTGACTGAAGAAGTCGGCCTCCCAATTGTCCACTCCTGGGATGTGAACCGCTGAGATGGGCGAGCGGTTTGCCTCGGCCCAGCGCAGGATGTGTGATACCTCGAGCATCGCTGATCTGCTCAGAGTGCCTCCCTGACGATTGATGTACGCCACGGCCGTGTCGTTGTCTGACTGGATCCGGATGGGACGATGATGGAACTGCAAGAGAGCTAGTTTGATAGCTCTGATCTCCAGGATGTTGATCGGGAGACGGGTCTCCGGGAGAGACCAGCGGCCTTGAGCCGTGTGGTGAAGGAACACCGCTCCCCATCCGAGGAGACTGGCATCGGTGGTCACCACCAGCCAATGGACAGACAGAAAAGATTTCCCTTGATTCAGCGATGAAGCATTTGTCCACCATTTCAGGGAGCTTTTGACTCTGGGAGAAAGACGAAAGTGGCGACTTAGGGACGCTGGATTCCTGTCCCAGACTGATATTAGCTCCTGTTGAAGAGGTCAAAGATGGAACTGGGCGAACGGTACTGCCTCGATGGAGGCTACCATTTTCCCGAGGACCTGCATGGCACCCCCGCCCCGAGTGGGAGCGGCCTAGAGACAACAAGAGCACTCCCTGCCTCAGAGAAGCAATCTTCTCTGGAGGGAGATACCAACCCTTGGGAGGTGTCCAGAATCATTCCCAGAAAAGGAATCTTCTGAGAGGGAATAGGAGAAAACTTGTCCAGATTGACTAGCCAACCCAGGCGGGAGAGGGTGTCGATAGTGATCTCGACACTCTCTGCGCAGGCCCGAAAAGTCGGTCCTTTGATGAGCAGGTCGTCCAGGTACGGGAGGACCACCACACCCCGAGAGTGTAAAATTGACATTGTGGCCGCCATGACTTTTGTGAACACTCTGGGGGCGGTTGCGAGTCCGAAGGGCAGGGCGGCAAATTGAAAATGATCCTCTCCGACTGCAAAACGCAGAAACCTTTGATGGCCTCTGAAAATCGGAATGTGTAGATACGCATCCTTGATGTCGATAGACGCCAAGAATTCTTTTCTTTCTAGAGATGCAACAATAGAACGGAGGGATTCCATTCTGAAATGGCGGACTCTGATGAATTTGTTCAGCAATTTTAGGTCCAGAATAGGACGCAAGGAGCCGTCCTTCTTGGGAACCACAAAGAGGTTTGAGTAAAACCCTTTGAATCTTTCCTTGTGAGGAACTGGGACGATGACCCTGCTGGTGCGAAGAATTTTCAAGGCCTGAAGAAAAGGAATTGCGAGATCCTTGGACTTTGGGGGGCGAGACTGGAAGAAACGCCTTGGGGGGAGAGACAAGAATTCGATCTTGTAGAAGGAGTGTACAAGATCTCGGACCCACCGGTCTTGAACGACAGACCCCCAGACCTCGCGAAACAAGAGTAGGCGGCCGCCTACCTTGTTTGGGTCCCCTGTCCCCAGCAAGGAGTCATTGGGAAGATAATTTGCGAGAGGAAGAGCTCTTATTTCCCGCCTGAAAGAATCTGTTTCTCCAGGGCTGAAAGGACCTGAACGATGGTTGTGAGCCCCTGTCTCTGCGAGGAGAACGGGGTGCTCGGGACGAGGTCGAGGCAGAGGACCATTTAAAGGAGCTACGAAATGGCCGGGAACGACTTTGGTATTGAGGCCGAAAAGGCCGATTGATTCTGCGCTGCGGAAGAAATTTACTTTTGCCACCTGTAGCGTCAGAAATAATCTGATCAAGACGATCTCCAAAAAGACGCCCTGAAAGATAAGGCAGCGAAGTCAAAGTCCTCTTTGAAGCAGAGTCTGCACGCCACTCTCGGAGCCAAAGGGACCTCGGAATGGCGATGGCATTGGCGGCTGTGAGTGCAGCACAATTAGCTGCATCTAGGAATGCATGGACCATGTAGTCGCCTGCCCGAGTAATCTGATAGGCCAGATTACGTGCCTCGGGGGGAAGAGGGATATCACTAGTAATTTTAACTAGATTCTCAGCCCAGGCTACCATGGCCCTTGCCACCCAGGTGGCCGCAAAGGAAGGAGAGAGAGATGCTCCAGCAGCCTCAAAAATCGATTTGGCGAGGTTGTCGATCTGTCTATCTGAGGGATTCTTAATGGATGAACCATCTGAAACGGAGAGCAGGGTTTTTGAAGCTAAGCGAGATACGGGTGGATCTACCACTGGAGATTCAGTCCACTCTTTTTCTACAGTTGCTGAAAAAGGGTATTGTGCTATTAGAGACTTCAGTCCTGAAAAACGTCTGTCTGGACTATCTCAATGTCCCTGAACAATGTCCGTAAACTCCGGGTGGTTACCAAACACCTTGTGAGGACGTTTGGCTCTTTTGAAAAAGATAGGATGATTCGGTTATGACCTGGGTTCTTCATCTAGCTTGAGGATTTTATTAATCGCCTCAATGAGAGAATCTAGAGACTCTTGAAACTCTGGCGAGTTGGGTCATCACCAGTATCCGACTCGTACTCAGAATCGTGATCTCTGGGAGAGGGGGAGCGAGAGCCTGAGCTCGCCGATGCCGAACCACTAGATGGATTGGGAGATGCATTATGGCTGCGTTTTCTAGACGACCGCTTTGCTGACGCCGTGGGTCGGCCCCTGTCTGATGAGGTCTCTCTGAAGGCTAACGGGCCCCTTTCTGGAAAAGGGACGCCCTGGCTAGAAGAGGAGCCACGGAAGGTATCCAAGGCCCTAGTCAGAGAATCCATGGACTGCGCCAGAAACGCAGGCCACCCTGAAGGACCCGGCTCATTGGGATCAGGAATAGGTAGGGGCTCCTGAACGGTAGTAGGGGGCTCCTGAGCGGTAGAAGCAGTGGGCTCTTGGGCACATGATGCACAGAATTGGGAACCATGCTTAGACGGCAGGGAAGCGTTACATGAAACGCAGGCTGCATATACTACAGTGTCGTTTTTGTCAGCCTTTTTAGCGCCCTTTGATTGCGACATATTTCTGCCGTGCGAGCCTGCTGCAGGAGAAGGGTCAGGCGCTGTGTAGACCTAGTCGCAGCGTGCACTCACCCAGGTCCTATGTCTGAGCCAGGTAAAAGGGAGAATGGCGTCTGCAGCGCTGTCCCACTGGAAGATGGCGCCCGAGATTAAAATAGCGCTTCTCGTATGACACGAGAAGCGCCAGAAGCAGTGGGAGGAGAGGGGGAGGGACCAGGAGGGATCCCCTGCTATCCGAATCGGCCAATAGTGTGCGATGTGGGCGGAGTCACATGGCCAGCCCTCCCCCATTGAGGCCTATCCCGCCCGAAGTCGGGGACTAAACTTATGACTGCGGCCTATCCCGGGCCGAAGCCGGGGACTAAATTTATGGTTGCGGCCTATCCCGGGCCGAAGCCGGGACTAAGTTTATGGCTGCGGCCGCGGCGCGATACAGAAGCGGCCGCGGCGCAACGCAGAGGCGGCCGCGGCGACAGGCGGCCGCTGCACAGAGAAGCAGTCGCGGTGGGCCCAGATACTGCATACCTTAGGTGCTTGTACTCACTGCGGGGAGGGAAGAAAAACCCCCGAAGATGAAGAAGGGGCGGGCCTCCGCAGGGACTACGGCAGATGTGGCCGTACTTCCTCAATCCACCGTCCCCTTTGATAGGGGGGTGGAGAGGGATCTTAATCTGCCTCCATACCGCCACCGCTTTCAGTAGAGGTGGTGATCCGTTGTTCCACGCCATATCACCCACATCGAGCAGGGTATATCATGGGGAGAGCGGGCCCATTCAAGGGATCTGTCGCCCCATGGTAGCGTAGCAGGAGGGGTACGTGGAGGCGACACTCCACGATGCCGCCTGTTGATGGTTTTTGGGAGATCGGGACTTTTCATTAAGCCCCGTCGCCCTTTCGTGCGTGAAGAGAGAAAAATAATAAAAAGGTAAAAAATGAAAAAAAGTGGGGTCTGAGAGCAGACCCTAGTGCCTCCTACAGACACTAAGCAAGAACTGGTTCAGAATTGAGCCAACAGAGGGTGTATACTGCAGGAGGAGGAGTTAATCTTATTTGCTTATGTATTGCTTAGTGTCCTCCTAGTGGCAGCAGCATAACACCCATGGTCTTGTGTCCCCCAATGGTCTTGTGTCCCCCAATGAGGCGATGGAGAAAACTGCTTTTCTACTGGAGGTGACTGATCGACAGGCCTGGTTACATGCTCCACCATCAGCAGCCATTTTATGAACAGGAGAGCCGCGCAGCCAGTGAGGAGAGCCCGCAGCCGGGAGAGCCGCAAAGCCCGGGAGGAGAGCCGCAAAGCCCGAGGAGAGCGAGCCGGAAGAGAGTCGCGCAGCCTCGAGGAGAGCCGCGCAGCCCAGGAGGAGAGCCGCGCAGCCCAGAGGGAGCGCGCAGCCAGGAGGAGAGCCGCGCAGCCCAGGAGGAGAGCCCGCAGCCCAGGAGGAGAGCCGCGCAGCCCAGGAGGAGAGCCGCGCAGCCAGGAGGAGAGCCGCGCAGCCCGAGGAGAGCCGCAGCCTCGAGAAGCCGCGCAGCCCTCGAGGAGAGCCACGCAAGTCTGTGGCTATTCAATGGCACAACAATCTCACCAAAAAACTTCGACAATCATCCAGGGTTGCGGAGCGGCATTGGAAGAAAACACGCCTGCCAGATGACTTCACTGCTTTCAAACAAGCTACACTTGCCTTCAAAATATCCCTCACCTCTGCTAAACAGACCTATTTCACAAATCTTGTATCTTCATTATCCTACAACCCAAAACAACTGTTCAGCACATTCAACTCTCTCCTCCGCCCACCACTGCCACCTCCAACTCCCCTCATCTCTGCCGAGGACTTTGCCACCTACTTCAAAAATAAGATCGACCAACAAGGCATACCTTTACTGTTCCACCACCCCAACCACTCCATATACCAGACCTCTGCCCTTCCCTACTAACCTCCCTCTCCAACATCACTGAAGGAGAGCTTACTCATCTCCTTTTCAAATCACACCTCACCACCTGTGCACTTGACCCCATCCCTTCCCACCTGCTCCCCAACCTCACTAACACGCTCATCCCAGCCCTAACCCATCTCTTCAACCTATCGCTATCTTCTGGTACCTTTCCCTCTGCCTTCAAACATGCCACCATCACACCCATCCTCAAAAAACCAAACCTTGACTCAACTGCTATGCCCAGCTATTGCCCAATATCATTGCTCCCGTTTGCTTCCAAACTCCTTGAGCAGCATGTCCACGCTCAACTTTCCTCCCACCTCTCATCTAACTTTCTCCTTGACAACCTCCAATCTGGCTTCCGCCCCACCACTCCACTGAAACTGCCCTGACCAAAATTACTAATGACTTACAGCCAAAGCTAACAGACAGTTCTCCATCCTCCTCGTCCTTGACCTGTCCTCTGCCTTTGACACAGTCGACCACTGCCTACTGCTACAGATTCTTTCTTCCCATGGCATCAAAGACCTTGCCCCGTCCTGGATCGCCACTTACCTTTCCGACCGCACATTTAGCGTCTCCCACTCCCACTCTACCTCCTCATCTCGCCCTCTCTCTGTTGGAGTCCCTCAAGGCTCTGTCCTGGGGCCCCTACTTTTTTCCATCTATACCCTTGGCCTAGGACAACTCAAAGTCCCATAGCTTCCAGTACCACCTGTATGCGGACGATACTCAGATCTACCTCTCTGGCCCAGATGACACCTCTCTGCTGTCCAGAATCCCGGAGTATCTATCAGCCATATCCTCCTTCTTCACCTCTCGCTTCCTAAAACTCAATGTAGACAAAACCGAACTCATCAGCTTTCCTCCATCTCACGCATCTTCCCTACCCGATCTATCTATTGTGGTAAATGGCATCGATCTCTCCCGCACCTGAAATCCGCTGTCTCGGAGTAACTCTCGACTCTGCCCTTTCCTTCAAACCGCACATCCAAACTCTTGCCACCTCCTGTCGCCTCCAACTTAAAAACATTTCCAGAATCCGTCTCTTCCTCAGCCCTCAATCTACTAAAACTCTTGTGCATGCCCTCATCATCTCCCGCCTTGATTACTGCAACACCCTCCTCTGTGGCCTCCCCGTCAACTCTCTTGCACCACTCCAGTCTGTCCTCAACTCTGCTGCCCGACTAATCCACCTCTCCCCTCGCTACTCCCCTGCTTCTCCCCTCTGCAAATCCCTCCACTGGCTCCCAATTCCCAACGAATCCAGTTCAAACTACTAACACTGACCTACAAAGCCGTCCACAACCGGTCCCCTCCCTATATCTCCGAACTAATCTCCAATATCTTCCTTCACGTAATCTTCGATCCTCCCAAGACCTCCTACTATCCTCCACACTAAATCGTTCCTCACACAACGCCTCCAAGATTTCTCCCGAATATCCTCCATCCTCTGGAATTCCACGCCTCAACATGTATGATTATCCACCACCCTTGGATCCTTCAGACGGAACCTGAAAACCCATCTCTTCAGGAAAGCCTACAGCCTGCAATAATCATTCAGCCTCACCACCACCACCCAAGCTGCCGCCTCGCCGCCATCACCCGGAGCTGCCGCCTCGCCGCCGCCACCAACCTAGCTGCCGCCTTGCCGCCACCACCAGAGCTGCTGCCTCGCCGCCACCACCACCAGAGCTGCCGCACCCCCGACGTTCTGTTTCTTTCCCATTATTCCGTAGAATGTAAGTCCGCAAGGACAGGGTCCTCTCCCCTCTGTACCAGTCTGTCATTGTAAATTTGTTTACTGTAAACGATATCGATAACTTTGTATGTAACCCCTTCTCATGTACAGCACCATGGAATTAATGGCGCTATATAAATAAATAATAATAATCCTCTAACTCATTCTGTCCAACCTGTGCATAATGTGGCTGTCCTATTTACCTCATTCTGAAGCCAGAAATAGACCATGTAAAACAGCGACTATAAAAAGTAAACGGTGCAAAATTTTTAATGCACTCTCCAATTGCTCCAAAAGGTGGACAACCCCTTTAATCACCTATACATGCAGTCTCCTACTCTAATTTAAAAAATAGACAAAGCTGCATTTCTCTGTAAAATTATATATTACAAAACTTTTGATTCATTACTTTTGCGTTAGTCTAACATTTTTTCTAAGCATTTTCGCATTGATGTAAACCATGCATCCACATTGCTGTAGGAATCAAAAGCTATGCACAATCCTTCAATACTTATATGCTATTAGAGCATTAGATAATGATTGCTTCTATACTCACAGATTTTAAAATTTCAGACCTTCTTTTTGATTGAAGCACATTGATCTAGAAAGAAAAATGTAAAAAGCCATTAGACTGGCCAATATAAGGATAGCTGGTTAGTTATAGTACAACCCCCACTTTTTGTCATGTATATTAGACGAGCACTGACTTAAAATTACGCCTATGATTCACAATAGTAAAACCACATGTGCTGTGGTTGTATTTACCTTTCTGCAAGTAAATGAACAAGAAAAGTAGACAAAAATGTGACTTAGATTACACAAAAGGTATTAAGCTAAAACATTACAGTAGTCTGTCAGTGGGAACAACTGCCCTAAACTGTAGGAGTATGCAGACCACAGAAAGTTGAATAAAATGATACCTTGATATCTGCGATTTGATGTATTAATCCAGAGAAATCCATGTTTTTCTTAATATGTAAACAAGCGCTTAAGATCTATGGGCGGTACACAGATCCCACTGAAAATCTGGTTCCATAATTTATATTACATGAGGGAGCTTTACCAGCATGAGAAATATACAGACTGATGGTCTGCTCCTCTGATCTCACTGGAGAGCCATGTATGATTATAATTAACACAGTACAACAGAGCTGAGCTTTGTCTCATTACAAACATATCTACAGTTCTAGCTCTCCTCTCATAGTGCTGTCAGCTCAGCTGTACTCCTCTCCTACCACACTGGCTGCCATGACATGTAAGCTGAAGAAGTGTTTGTCATAATCACACACAGCTCTGCAGTGAGATCAGAAGAGGAGACTTTCAGTCATTACATGTCTCACACCCTTTCATTTAAAATAAACCCAGGGGGCAAGCTTTCGGGGAGATCTATGTCCAGCCTAAAAATCTTACGAGCTTAATTACATATTAAGAAAATGTGGAGTTCTCTGGAATATGTCACTTGATCTACTCACAAAAGCCCTTTATGTATGTGTCCCTTACTAAAGTCTACGCATCAATGATCAGTTGTTAATAAAGATCAGACAGATAATGCCATAAACTTCCAGGTCAGCATTTAACCACTTTATAAGTAAAACAAAAATCACCTGTAAGACATAATCCAGAGCAATATGCCGGAAACATTTCCGAGTTGCTGTCAGGATATTTGTAGCTTCTTCAACTTCATGTTGCTTAGTTCGTGGCACCTGGGCATTTTTTGCAAGTGCATTTTCTTTTTCCTCGCTAACTTTATCAAACTGCTTCTTAGCATCTTTGAACTTTCTGAGATCTCTGTAAAGCAAAAGCTCAGTTTTTATGCTTGGCATGCTAAATTCTATTAAATATTTATTTTGGTGCAGCCTGGGAGGACAGCCGCGCGCAGCCTGGGAGGACAGCCGCGCAGCCTGGGAGGACAGCCGCGCAGCCTGGGAGCTACTTTATTATGTAACTATTATATATTCGTGGACATTAAACAATCCTTCACTGCACTACGGCTGGTTAGCATAAAACTTGTCTGTAACACAGTCAGACTTATAAGCATATTCTCAAGCTTGAAAGTTAACCCCTGTCTTATGGTTAGAGGATATCTTCTCACTTGCTGGGGTGTGAAACCCCTGGGACCTACATAAATGCCCAGAACTGAGGCTCCGAAGTGCCCCGTGCGAATGGAGCTGTAGTCGATCATATGCACTGTCATCCTATTAACTCCTAGTGGGACCGCTGAGTATATCTGAGCACCTCATCAGGTTGTCTTTGGCACTCCATAAGAATGAATGGAGAGAATGTGTGCATGATCGACCATCACTTCATTCACACAGGGTGCTCAGGGGCTTGGTTCTAGGGATTGGTGGGGTCCCAGTGGTCAGACCAGCAGTTTTCAGGATGGTATCCTCTATGTAATAGATACAGATAACTTCTAAACTTGAAAATACCCCTTTATGTTGTAATATGCAGAAGCTTTGCTGGCACCAGGAACAAAGTTAATACCTCTCTATAAAATAAAACATTGTTAGAAAATGACCAGATTTTTGCCAACTTTTCAGGCATGTCCTCACTTTAGTAAGGGTTCGGAACAGGACTTCAAACCTCTGTAGAATAATTCTACCTCTCTTCTTTACACACATATAATCTTCTTTTGAAAGTGTAAATTTATCACTGTAGGGAAAAAACATAGATCAAAGGTCAAATGCAACAACTTACTCTTTCACAAATGTCTGGAGCTGTGTTTTGATTGATCTTTGGGCTTGGTCAAAAAGGATCTGGAATAACAATAACAAAAAATAAAATGTTGCTCTGAAGTGACATAAGAAAATAGCATTTGATCCATTTAAATGGGCTGTTCGGTCACCTAAACTTGTTTAAAAAAAAAAAAAGCCTACACACATTAGCTATAAAATAAATTAATACGTAGTAGTAGTGTTTAAACTTCACAGTCACTGCCACTAACTGTGTGTAGGGGTCACATAATGGTTTATGGCACAAAGTAAATGGAAAAAAAAAAAAAACAACAACACTAACACGGGAAAGCAATGCTACAGAACGCGGCCTCACAAAAAAAAATAATTTCTAAGTGGTAAATAAGAGATGCACTTTTTAAATCACATCATTTTGTACTCCCTAGACCATGCTAGTCACATTAATATGTGTCTTCGTCATTCTGTCAATGGCCACTATAAAAGTATACCCATGATTAAAAAATAATCACAAAAAAAAGACAAAGAGTAACCAAATAAGCATTAGTAGTAAATACTTCCATAATTAATATTATAGTAAGTTGTACTATTGGCTAAGTGACATTAAACAACTTGCCCTCCGGGGTCGAGTGTTGTCACTCTGCCTGTACTGATACGGACGGCACGAGTCACTGAGCTCAGTGCCTAGCTGAAGCAGTGACAATATGGCGTCCACGCTGCAGCCAATCAAAGCTCAGGGAGGCAGCACTGGTCCCAGGGAGGGAAGTAAAGCTCAGTTTGGTAGTTTATACTACACTAAGTCTATGGGCTGAAAATAAGAAGCCATTTAAGAACAAGGTTTATCAAGTAGGAGTAAGCAAGCACAATAATTCTAACAGTTTCCTTCCCTCTGGTTCCAGGGAAGATATCCTGTTTCCTCAGACATGATCTGCTCAGTCCAGGAATCAGGCCAGCAAACAATACTGAAATTCATCAATGACAGATCTCTGGCATACAGATCAGTCAGTAGCAAGTAAAATTGGAGAAAAAAATGGTCAAGCTGTTTAGAAAAAAGGAAAAATGTATAGCAAATAACATAAAAGTTTGCATTTTTCCTAGACTTTTTCTATAAAATCTAATATAAGGTTGGAGTCACATGTCCGGGTTAGACGATGCGTGAACACTGCACAAAAAATTATTCAACCCAAGTTGCAAATGACTTTTTTCCAACTTTCTGCTGCAATGAATCAAACAAGAATAATTTATAGGTCTCAACACAGCCAATATAAACAACTGGTTTCTCCAAATCCACCACCAAATCCCATTTTTGCAATCTCTGAACTATTCAACCCCTTCAAGACAAGTGTCTTTAGTATATAGATATAACCGGCGTACACAAAGAACATACACTGCAAGAACGGGCAGATCAGAGTCTCAGGGTTGTGCCCTTTCAGGCAATGATTTCCCCCCAGCTGCAGTTTGCTAAGAAATTACGAACCACAGTGTGCTCACCATTCCGGGATCCAGCGTGGAGTCTCTGGGGCAGCTCCCAGTGACCAGCATTGGCAACAGTGCTAACATAGCATCCAACGGCGCAGCAACCAGTGAGCTAAGTGGCTTTGCCAGACGGAACGCCCTTTCAGAGCCGCTGAGCTCAGAGATTGGCTGCCGCACTGTCAGCGTCATGTCAGCATCGCAGGCTGCAGGGTACCAATGGGCTGCCATTGCTATTGCAGCAGGCGGCCTGCTAAAGTCCCCTATGAGTGCTAAAAAAATAAAAAGAAGGCACGTCTCAATGCTATAGTGTGGAGCACATATACATAACAGCAAGGTTCAAGTGCCATGGAGCTCTCTTGCCAGGTCTGTGGAGTCAGAGTCCATTTTGGTGCACAGACTCCTAAAATAGATAATAATTGGGTACAGTAGTACAATGCAGAATGTGCAGTAAATGTTTTCATAATTTGGTAAAGTTATGAAATATACTATAAATATGTGTTCTGCTTCTGATCTAAGGATCTGGGCTCTTAGTTGAGATGAATCTGTGCCGCACTTTATGCACATGCTCAGTAGTGACCAGTGCTGGGGAGTCGGAGTCAGGGAAAACGGGCAGTTGTAGGCTTGGCTTACCGACTCCACAGCCCTGCTTCTTGCGTTCACAACTTAAAGCTGTAACACTTTTTTTTAACAAAAAAAACAATTACAATAGTAATGATTTTTTTCAACATGTAACTATATGATGAAATGCTTTAATAAGAATGATTCATTTTCCCCATTTAAATCCTGTAAAAGGGAAGTTAACAAAAAACAAATAAAAGCTTGACTTACATTATGATAATTGATCATCTCCTGCAGACTGTCTGAAAACTTTGTCAGGCTGCGCTGTAGAAGATAGCACACACATAGTAAAACAAATATAAAACCACACTGACACAGATAGCCTCCATTTGAAGGTGCACATTATCTCAATAATATATCCGATATTTCACCAAAACCAGCAGTCGTACTTTGTTTCGTTAGAACGCAAAGGGATATAAAATAAAAAATAATTAGACAACTTCTTTAATACATATATACTGTAGGTGTGCAGGCTGGGAACTAAACGCAGGATCCAGCGCAAATTTTTTTTTTTTATGTTGTTACAAAAAACAATAATATCCTTATTTTTAGATAAAACAACATAACCCCCAAGCTGACAGATACAAATCTAAAACTCATGCCGAAACGCTGTACTAGATGCGTACATAAACAGTACAGACCAAAAGTTTGGACACACCTTCTCATTTAAAGATTTTTCTGTATTTTCATGACTATGAAAATTGTACATTCACACTGAAGGCATCAAAACTATGAATTAACACATGTGGAATTATACATTACACTTTACAAAAAAGTGTTAAACTGAAAATATGTCTTATATACTAGGTTCTTCAAAGTAGCCACCTCTTTTGCTTTGATGAGTGCTTTGCACACTCTTGGCATTCTCCTGATGAGCTTCAAGAGGTAGTCACCGGAAATGGTCTTCCAACAATCTTGAAGGAGTTCCAGAGATGCTTAGCACTTGATGGCCCTTTTGCCTTCACTCTGCAGTCCAGCTCACCCCAAACCATCTCGATTGGGTTCAGGTCTGGTGACGGTGGAGGCCAGGTCATCTGGCGTAGCACCCCATCTCTCTCTTTCTTGGTCAAATAGCACTTACACAGCCTGGAGGTGTGTTTGGGGTCATTGTACTGTTGAAAAATAAATGATGGTCCAACTAAACGCAAACCGGATGGAATAGCATGCTGCTTCAAGATGCTGTGGTAGCCATGCTGTTTCAGTATGCCTTCAATTTTGAATAAATTCCCAACAGTGTCACCAGCAAAGCACCCCCACACCATCACATCGCCTCCTCCATGTTTCACGGTGGGAACCAGGCATGTAGAGTCCATTCGTTCACCTTTTCTGCGTCAAAGACACGGTGGTAGGAACCAAAGATCTCAAATTTGGACTCATCAGACCAAAGCACAGATTTCCACTGGTCTAATGTCCATTCCTTTTGTTCTTTAGCCCAAACAAGTCTCTTCTGCTTGTTGCCTGTCCTTAGCAGTGGTTTCCTAGCAGCTATTTTACCATGAAGGCCTGCTGCACAAAGTCTCCTCTTAACAGTTGTTGTAGAGATGCGTCTGCTGCTAGAACTCTGTGTGGCATTGACCTGGTCTCTAATCGGAGCTGCTGTAAACCTGAGATTTCTGAGGCTGGTGACTCGGATAAACTTATCCTCAGAAGCAGAGGTGACTCTTGGTCTTCCTTTCCTGGGGCGGTCCTCATGTGTGCCAGTTTCTTTGTAGCACTTGATGGTTTTTGCAACTGCACTTGGGGACACTTTCAAAGTTTTCCCAATTTTTCGGACTGACTGACCGTCATTTCTTAAAGTAATGATGGCCACTCGTTTTTCTTTACTTAGCTGCTTTTTTCTTGCCACAATACAAATTCTAACAGTCTATTCAGTAAGACTATCAGCTGTATATCCACCAGACTTCTGCACAACACAACTGATGGTCCCAACCCCATTTATAAGGCCAGAAATCCCACTTATTAAACCTGACAGGGCACACCTGTGAAGTGAAAACCATTTCCAGTGACCACCTCTTGAAGCTCATCATAAGAATGCCAAGATTGTGCAAAGCAGTCATCAAAGCAAAAGGTGGCTACTTTGAGGAACCTAGAATATAAGACATAATTTCAGTTGTTACATACTTTTTTGTTAAGTATATAATTCCACATGTGTTAATTCATCGTTTTGATGCCTTCAGTGTGAATTTACAATTTTCATAGTCATGAAAATACAGAAAAATCTTTAAATGAGAAGGTGTGTCCAAACTTTTGGTCTGTACTGTAGGTTTGAAAGCTATTCAGAGCAAAATTCCTTTAAATTAACAAAAGGTTAGAAAATATCATTTCTGGCTTTTCAAGCTTGAAGAGATAAGTTGGTAATTCTGGATAAATAAGTAATAATGAGCTTGCAATAATTTTGTGGTGCATAAATTAAGGGGAAAGTCTCATGACAGACAGTTTTGGCTTCTCCACATACAGTCATGGCTGAAACTGTTGGCACCCTTGAAATTGTTCCAGAAAATGAACTATTTCTCCCAGAAAATTACTGCAATTATACGTTTTGTTAAATACATGTTTTTATTAATTTTTTAAAAAAATAAATAAATTGGAAATAATTTCACACAAAATCCCAAAAAAAGGGCAGAGAAAATTTGTTGACACCTTTCCAAAATTGTGGTTAAACAACTTTGAATGAGCATTACATGCACGAAAAACTCCCCTGTGGCAAGTAATAGGTGTGGGCAATATGAAAAATCACACCTGAAACCACATAAGAAGGGGAGAAGTTGACAATCTTTGCATTATGTGTGCCAAACTAATTATGGACAACAGAAAGAGGAGAATAGAACTGTCTGAGGACTTGAGAACCAAAATTGTTGAAAAATATCAGCAAACTCAAGGTTACAAGTCCATCTCCAGAGATCTTGATGTTCCATTCACCACGGTGCGCAACACAATCAAGAAGTTTACAACCCATGGAACAGTAGCTAATCTCCCTGGACGGCAGAGAAAAATTGATGAAAGGTTGCAATGCAGGATAGTCTGGATGGTGGATAAGCAGTGCTAATCAAGTTCCAAAGAAATTCAAGCTGTCCTGCAAGCTCAGGGTGCCTCAGTGTCAACGCAAACTATCCACCGACATTTGAATGAAATGAAATGCTATGGCAAGACACCAAGGAAGACCCCACTGCTTACACAGACATAAAAAACCTAGAGTGCAGTTTGCCAAAATGTCCGCGAATAAGCCAAAATCCTTCTGGGACAGAGTCTTGAGAAAAATTTAACCAAGATAGAACTTTTTGGTAAAGCACATCATTCTACTGTTTACTCAAAATGAAATGAGGCCTACAATGAAAAGAACACATTACCTACAGTCAAATATAGTGGAGGTTCAAAAATGTTTTGAGGTTGATTTGCTGCCTCTGGCCCTGGGTGCCTTGACTGTGTGCAAGTAATCATGAAATCTTAAGATTACCAAAGGATTTTAGGTCGCAACGTAAAGTCCAGTATCAGAAAGCTGGGTTTGTGCCCCAAGTCATGGGTCTTCCAGCAGGACAATGACCCCAAACATACTTCAAGAAGCACCCAGAAATGGATGGAAACAGGAAACAAAGCGCTGGAGAGTTCTAAAGTGGCCAGCAATGAGTCCAAGTCTACATCCCATTGAACACCCCTGGAGAGATTTTTCAGGCAAACCCCGCATGCGTTGCGGTTGTCTAGCAGCCAAAAAACATGCAGCCGCAAGGACTTGCACATATTATTCAAGAATGCCCAAGATAGTCTGATGACACGTTATCCAAGCACGTTTGCTCATCACCAGTAGCCGCACATGTGCCAATGATGGGACTCATATCTATTTGACATTTGTGGCATATTCTGGGAATGAAGCAATCCCTTTAACCACTTACAGACATCCGTCGTACATGGATGGTGCAAGTCGGCAGCGTGTTGCAGCCAGGACCGGCCTCCAATAATCACAGGTGTTGCAAAGCGCGGACTGTGATTGTTAACCTGTTGAATCCCACTGTCAAACACTCATAGCAGCAATAACACCAATATGGCACGGGGCGTATTATTCTCGGCGTTCATCTGTGCGCCCATGATGCGATTGCAAGTCGCCGATCGGTTGCTATAACAGAAGATGATCTGTTGAACACCTTCATGCTTGTCATTAAGGAGCTCGCTGGAAACCCTCCCTGTGGCTGGGCTTTGAAGCCCCTTGTGATTTTCACTATACGCAGCAATAGTATGGCATCATTATGTCCATATTGTCACGCTGTATAGCAGATATATATATGTGATGACAATAATCTATATCAAAAGGGCAACATACTATATAACATGCGCATAGCTATATGATAACATAGATTTACCTGACAGAAAGTCCAGTGGGTCAGAACGGAATCCGTTATACGCTGTCTCCGGCTAGAGGGTGACCGGGTCTAAGCTGACCCTAACTGGGGTCCTAACTAATCCCTCAACCTGGAGGTACTGTTAAAGGTACAGAGGTCCAGGCCACCAGCGTAAACCCTGTCTCCTATCAATCCCTGCCAACTGTATTCTAGTCCTAAGAAGGACCCTGAATACCACCAAAGGGAATGACCAGGTAATGGTTAATGAACAGAAAGACAAACAAGAAAGATAAGAAATAAAGTAAATAAAGTCTTACATACAACACTCACACACAGTAGGAACACCTTAGGTCTCAGAGATAAACTATAAGCTGTAAGAGTAAAAACAACTAAGGAGCTCTTAGCTTAAGTATTCTCAGAACCGATCCAGTCTGCTAAACTATATGAATGCTTTCACCGGCATCAAACACCCAGACTGGCAGGAATATAAAGGAAACTAATTAGAACATAATCCAAAGCAGCCGGGCGAGGCTGGACCTAGTCTTAGCAAAGAGCTAGGTAAAATTAACTCTCTCATTACCAAACACAAAGAAACAGCAGCTCAGCTGTGAGAAGTCAGAATGTGCAATCGCGACGATCTTCGTGGCGATGCACCCATGACAGTACCCCCCCTTCTACGAGGGGCCTCCGGACCCTCATGACCAGGTCTGTCCGGGTAAATTGTGTGAAAGGTCCGAACCAATCGATCTGCGTTATCATCAGACGCAGGGACCCACGTCCTCTCCTCAGGACCATACCCCCTCCAATGAACTTCCACGTTATCATTGACTACCACTGAAGGAGGAGGTAGAGGTGACGATATGACTGGTGCCACATACTTTTTAAGTAATGACTTGTGAAACACATTATGAATTTTAAATGTAGGAGGGAGGTCCAGACGAAATGCCACAGGATTAATTATGGAACTGATCCTGTATGGCCCGATGAATCTGGGACCCAACCTCCAGGAGGGAACTTTAAGTTTTATATTCCTGGTAGACAACCACACCAGATCGTTCACCCTCAGATCTAGACCAGAAACTCTCCTCCTATCAGCCATCCGTTTGTAAGGGTTCTCCGTAACCTTCAGTCTTAAGCGATCTGGAACTATCAGTCTCCCTGGAAGTCCCACAGGGGCGTCCCCCTGAGCCCCCAATACCTCCCCCTCAAGCTCAGAGCATACAGCTGACACTACAACTCCCTCCTGAGGAATAGGAACCGGATCATCCGTCTTCCCGACCCCTGGGAAAGTACGAGATAAGGCATCAGGAAGCAACTTTATTGAGAAGTCATATGTGCGATAAGGAGGTAACTCTTTACACCCCTCCTCTGAGAACTTCTCCCAAAAGTCCTCCAGAAAAGGAGGCAAAGTCCTAGGCACAACCGCACCGATGACCGTGCTCATGCAGTTATTCTTGCAAAATTCACCCCACTGGCTTATCTTTCTGGATTGCCAATCAATCACTGGGTTATGTTTAGCCAACCAAGGAAGTCCCAACACAATAGGAGCAGGCAGACCCTCCAACACATAACAAGACAATTGCTCTTTATGTATTGCCCCTACTCGAAGATCTATGTTATGAACAGCTTGTACCAAGCTACCTTGACCAAGAGGTCTAGAATCAATAGAGAGTATAGGGACCGGTTTGGCCAATACACTCAGTTGCATACCATGCACCTGGGCAAACCGAGTGTCCACCAAATTAGCCCCGGACCCACTATCAAGAAAAACAGAAATCCTCTCAGTTCTAGTACCAATCACCACCTCCGCAGGCACGAGAAACTGAGAGGGATTTGGGGACGAAATACACACTCCCAGGTTAACTCCTTGGTTCAAAGAGGTCCGGGATGGACACCCCCCAACAAAATGTCCCTCTCTCCCGCAAAAGAAACACCTTCTAGTCTTGCGGCGCACCGCTGATTCCCTCCTACAAAATGATGTCCCTCCAACTGCATGGGTTCCTCAGAACAGACCAGGGGAACCTCAGTATAAGGGACTTTAGTAGTAGGTGGAGTCATCACGGGGGGCGGAGTTACCTCGCGTCTTCCCGAAGACGTCTATCAATGCGAATAGCGAGGGCCATAGCAGCCTCCAGTGATGGAGGAGAATCATACTGAGCTAACACATCCTTTAATTTGTCAGACAACCCTTGACAAAACTGGCTCCTAAGAGCTGGGTCATTCCACTGAGTATCTGTTGCCCATCTACGGAACTCAGAAGAATATTCCTCCGCTGGACGATTTCCTTGCCGTATTTTACGTAACCTTGTTTCAGCAAGGGAGACTCGATCCGGATCATCATATACCAGACCCAGGGCAGTAAAAAATCGATCCACTGACTGGAGATCTGGGGAGCCTGGAGGAATAGAGAACGCCCAAGATTGAGGATCCCCTTGTAAGAGCGAGATAACAATTCCCACCCTCTGCTCTTCACTCCCAGATGACCGAGGCCGCAGCCGAAAGTACAATTTACATGCCTCCCGGAAAGTAAAAAATTTGTCCCGCCCACCAGTGAACCTGTCCGGGAGAGCAACCTTAGGTTCAGATCTGGTTTGCTCCGGGGGGGACAAAACCTTGGACTTAATGTCTGCCAACTCCATGGACAATCCCTGCAACTGCCGGGCCAGCTGGGCTACTGGATCCATGATAGCTGGGGAGAATCTTTAGTATGGGCCGGTGAAAATGTCACGCTGTATAGCAGATATATATATGTGATGACAATAATCTATATCAAAAGGGCAACATACTATATAACATGCGCATAGCTATATGATAACATAGATTTACCTGACAGAAAGTCCAGTGGGTCAGAACGGAATCCGTTATACGCTGTCTCCGGCTAGAGGGTGACCGGGGTCTAAGCTGACCCTAACTGGGGTCCTAACTAATCCCTCAACCTGGAGGTACTGTTAAAGGTACAGAGGTCCAGGCCACCAGCGTAAACCCTGTCTCCTATCAATCCCTGCCAACTGTATTCTAGTCCTAAGAAGGACCCTGAATACCACCAAAGGGAATGACCAGGTAATGGTTAATGAACAGAAAGACAAACAAGAAAGATAAGAAATAAAGTAAATAAAGTCTTACATACAACACTCACACACAGTAGGAACACCTTAGGTCTCAGAGATAAACTATAAGCTGTAAGAGTAAAAACAACTAAGGAGCTCTTAGCTTAAGTATTCTCAGAACCGATCCAGTCTGCTAAACTATATGAATGCTTTCACCGGCATCAAACACCCAGACTGGCAGGAATATAAAGGAAACTAATTAGAACATAATCCAAAGCAGCCGGGCGAGGCTGGACCTAGTCTTAGCAAAGAGCTAGGTAAAATTAACTCTCTCATTACCAAACACAAAGAAACAGCAGCTCAGCTGTGAGAAGTCAGAATGTGCAATCGCGACGATCTTCGTGGCGATGCACCCATGACACATATGGGAAGAAAAAAAAAATATGGCTCTGGGAAGAAGGGGAGGAAAAAATTAACAAGCAAACATTGAAATCTGCTCACGTCGGGAAGGGGTTAAAGGAGTTTTATTGTGGTCATACACATTAAATCAATGTGGGCAGAATACACTGGATTTAGCAGGACTGGACAACCAGCGAATATGTATGGGGTGTTTTCATGGCAGATGAAAAATGTATTATTCTTTTATGTTAATCCAAACTATGCCACCATTTGATGTGCGTCAGTGGCTTACTCCCCTCTCCATCTTGGTCCCATGTAAGGCTGCTTTCACACATCAGTTTTTTGACATCAGGCGCGGTTTTAAAAAAACGGATCCGGTACCGGATGCGTTTTTTTGGCATTGACTTTCATTAGCGCCGGATGTCATTGCGTTGCATTCGTTGTGCCTGAATCGGTGCATCAGGCGGCCGGAAATAATAGAAGTATATGGAACCGGAATCTTTTGTGCAATCCGTTAAAAGACTGATCCGGATTGTGGAAAACAACTACTACTACTTTTTGTCTGCAAAACTTCTTTTTCCGGGTTCAAAAGTTCAGGTCGGATCCAGCAAAAAAAACTGATCCGTTGCATCAGTTTTTTCATTTCAGCGCTGGATCCGTCCCTTCAGGTATTCGACGGATTATGCCTGACACAAAAAAACTGATGTGTCAAAGCAGTCTAAATGTGTAAGGCCTCTTTCACACATCCGTTTTTTGACTTCAGGCACGATCCGGCGTGTTGTTAAAAAAAAAAAAACGGATACGGTACCGTTTTTTTTTTTTTTTTACCATTGACTTTCATTAGCGCCGGATCGTGCATGATGTCATTGCGTTGTATCCGTTTTTGTCCTGATCCGGCGGAAATGTACATTCCGGCGGCCAGACAAAACCGTGCATGCAACGTTTTTTTTGTTTGCCGGAGCCGCCTGATAGTGCCTGAAGCGGTACTACTACTACTACTACTACATTTTCCACTGTCTCCGGACCTGCAAAACCTTATTTTTCCGGGTTCAAAAGTTCAGGTCGGATCCAGCAAAAAAAAAAAAAAAAAAAAATGATCCGTTGCATCAGTTTTTTCATTTCAGCGCCGGATCCGTCCCTTCAGGCATTCGACGGATTATGCCGGACAGAAAAAAACGATGTGTGAAAGAGGCCTAAGCAGGGTCAGGGTGCAGAGTTTTCAAGCCATCAGCAATATGCTGTGTATGACAAGCCGGAGAAAACAAATACCTTGTATCACAATAAGCCTCTGTCCTCCTTATCCACATACACAGCACAGAGCACCTCTATCTGCACAGTGTGTGAAGGACATGGGGCCATGTAACCTCTCTTAGGAGCAGATGCTGCTTACTTCAATCACTTCATCTTTGCTAGAAAATTGGGCCAGGTCCCGGATTCCATTCATAAATTGTTTGTTGGCAGCACAAAAAGCTTTTCCCGTATCGATCATTCCAATGCAGAGCTTCACCAGCTGGAGGGAGAGAGCACAATGTTTATCAGTGCAGATTACAGACTTTGCTCAGTCATCAGTTATGTTCTATTTCTCGAAAACTGGAAAACTCATTTTGAGCAATGAGTGTGATTGGGTGTTGGCTCTCAAACGCATAGCGAGCAGCCAACATCTGCTATCTCCAGTGATGACCAAGCAGGAAATTAAAGAGAACAGTTATCATACTACAGTATGTCCTCCTCATCAATCAGGACCGGCTATAATTATATTTATGAAAAAAAATTACTATGTGATTTTTATTAAGAAATTCAAATTGGTCACAAAGGGAGAATATTCTCACATATTGTTTGTGCCGAAACCATAGCAGTAGCAAATAAGGTCTAAAGCCATGTGCACACATTCGGCATTTGGCAAGGTTTTTTTTACCTCAGTATGTGTAAGAAAAAAACAGGAGTGGGTGAAAAATGCAAAAACGGTGACATGTTTTTATTATACTTTTCCTCTGATTATTCCACTCCTGGGTTTGGCTTCTAAATACTGATGTAATATACTGACCAAATACTGAACATGTGCACTTGGCCCAAGAGTGTTTTTTCTTGTAAGTTCAGTCTGCTTTCTGCCTCCCTAGTTTCTGTTGTCAGCCATCTACACCATCGGGAGTCTAATTAAGGGTCTTCTCCCTACGACACATCACCTTTATAATGAACCCAGGAACAAAAACAAAGGTCTTGCCTTCCGGACTGGTGCTTTTCCTCCATACTCAATGCTGCATGCCCACAGTCCATCTCTTGGCAATAATACAGAGCAGGAATAACATAAGCGCTGCAGCCCATCGACAGCTGCTGATCGGCTAAAGCGTTCTCATGTCTCCCAGCTGAAAGAACATAACCGAGTATGGAGGACAGCTGCCGGCCCAGGTGATCATTGTGAGGGGTAGTTCCACCTCCTTGGGTCCTTTACAGAGGGTTATCCATTGGAGGTTGCCATCTTAATGGCAGTCAATTACAGTGAGAAGCATCCTTGCCCATATTCGTCAGTGTGCAGACACGTTGGAATAAAAATGTCTCTTCAGAGTGGTTACACAAACTCTCAAGTGTTTGAGTCCGTACACTCTCTGAGAAGAGCTGGGCCAATCTCATCGGAGCTACAGTCATCATTTGATGGCTTATGTCCCTTCCTTTTAGCGATCCTTGGAGGCTGCTTACCACACACCAAGTAATCAAAACCATGTCAATAGGATACATATTAGGAAATGCAAACACTTTAATAGAAAAAAATACCTGAAAAAATGGGAGGTAACTGCTTGAAAAGAAAGAAGACTTTGACCGTAGAAGATGGATTGTATACAGAGGCAAAAAGCCAAAACGGTTGTTCTTCATGTATGAAAATATGATAACATGTTCTAGCAAAATAAAGTCACATTTACCTTGTCAAGCTTCTGCTCAAGCTCGGATACATCTCCTTCTACATCTTCTAGGGCTGCCCTGTGAGAATGAGATCAGATTTCGTTAAAATTAGAACCAAGGACAACCTGGAAGGCATAGGTACACTGAGCCAGAGAACATGACCGGCATTCTTCATCTTATCACCACTGGAAGAATCTCTTCTGCTTTGTTTCACCCACAGAAATACTTTCTAGATATATACTGTACACGGCATCATTAAAAAAATACATATGAACGTTATTATAGGCTTGACATGTAGCAGCTCTTCAAACAGGGTCAATTAGTAACTCAATCCAATGACCACCTCTCCCTTCTTCTCTGCTCAGTTCTGCCAGTGCACGTAGGCTGTGTTCGGCAAATCCATCTGTCTCTGCCCATAAGGGACAAACAAACCGAAGAAACTGTTGCCTCAGTTAGGCTACGTTCACACAACCGTATTTTCAGTCCATGAAAAAAAACTGACAGCACATGGACCAATGTTATTCACTTGGGCTGGTCAGATGACAGTTTTTTGTTGTTGTTTTATTCACATGTACTGAATGAGTGCGGGAAAAAAAAAAATCACAACATGCACTAGTTGCTTCCGTATTTTGGATGAGACTTGCCCATTCAAGTCTATAGGTGCACAAAAGAAAATTGGACCTCAGCCAAATGGTATCCAATTTGTTCGAACAAATTGACATAATTAACATACAAAATTAACAAATACCGTACAGATTGTATAAGGATGACACCACAGATGAGAAATCGTACAATTTTTTGCATGAAAATTGGACTATTTTTTTTATATAGACATTTGTGATAACTATACCTTATGCAAATGGAAACAGAAGGGCCCTATTGATCTTTATGGGGTATGACTGGGTTCTGTTCCTTAGTATGGAAAAAAAATGCAGGTCCCACCCCTCCTCTCCATTCTAAGAAAACAGAAATCAAGTGGACCTCAAAATATTCAGTGGGGCCACTCTGCTTCTGTTTTCATAACTGATTCAACAGATCACTTTATTCCACTGTCTGTTCCTAAAACAGAAATTACAAACAGAGATGTGAACAGAGCCTTATAGTGTACAGGCATTTATTGTCACGACTCTGTTGTCGGATGTTCCAAGACCAGGGGCTTCTTCCCTGTCTCTATCGCTAGAGGCACGTTAGATCACCCTGTTCTCCGGATTACTTCTGATGGTGAAGATGCCGGGACCACATACCTTGACTTAGCTCCTGAATCCACCCTCAATCTGTACACTTCCCCCACCCAGGGAAGAGGGTAGTAGTAGTGTACCATAGTACACCAATCAGACTAACAAGGTAATATGAACAAAGATAAAGGAAAATACTAATCAGACAAAGATACACACAAACAGTGGAATTATTATTATTATTATTATTAATATTTATTTCTATAGCACCATTGATTCCATGGTGCTGTACATGAGAAGGGGTTACATACAAATTACAGGTATCACTTACAGTAAACAAACTAACAATGACAGACTGATACAGAGGGGAGAGGACCCTGCCCTTTCGGGCTTACATTCTACAGGATTGTGAGGCAGGAGACAGTAGGTCGGGGGGTTGCAGCAGTTCCGGTGTTGGTTGAGGCAATAACTCCGGTAGTGGTGAGGAGGCAGCAGGGTCATTGCAGGCTGTAGGCTTTCCTGAAGAGATGGGTTTTCAGGTTCCGTCTGAAGGATCTGAATGAGTTTGATAGTCGGATGTGTTGGGGCAAAGAATTCCAGAGGATGGGGGATATTCGGGAGAAGTCTTGGAGGCGGTTGGGTGAGGAGCGAATAAGTGTGGAGGAGAGAAGGATGTCTTGGGAGGATCGGAGATTACGTGAGGGAAGATATCGGGAGATTAGTTCAGAGATATATGGAGGAGACAGATTATAGATGGCCTTGTAGGTCAGTATTAGTAATTTGAACTGGATACGCTGAGGGAATGGGAGCCAGTGAAGAGATTTGCAGAGGGGAGAAGCGGAGGAGTAGCGAGGAGAGAGGTGAATTAGTCGTGCAGCAGAGTTAAGGATGGACTGGAGAGGTGCGAGGGTGTTAGCAGGGAGGCCAGAGAAAAGGGTGTTGCAGTAGTCGAGGCACCAGGGAGTGGAGAATGGGGTTAAACCAAAGTAGGATAAGAAAGGGAATAATCACACACTCAAAACCTGACAACAGTCACAGATAAATCCACCAAACGCCTTCTCCAATAATAACAACCACCAGCCATACAGCAAAAGCTACTCTGACAATGAATGCTAGCCAGGACCAGTTTATATAGGAGATAGAAGTGGTTAACATTGAACAGCTGAGCGAACAGATTAACCCCTGCACTGCTCAAATAAATTTACACCGTTTAATATGAAGGTGAAGTGCTTCTAATCAGTGCAGGAGTAGGAGAAATCAGTAGATGCGGTCTTCTGGCTCCTCTCTGTCGAGGAAAACCCGTAACATCTATCTTACGAGGAATTTCTAATATAAGGAGTTTAGCGCTCACTGAGCATGCTTTTGTCCAGTGATATGGAGGAAAGTGGAGGTGGGGAAGATCATGACCTAGAAGTACGTAGCTGGATGACAGTTACAAGAAGGGGTAGTGGGGAATAGTGCAAGGCAGCCCAGTCCTGATCTGGCACAACCTAGTAAATATGCCTGTTTGGCTGATATTAGGAAGGCAGGCCCAGGACTGGGATCATTACAGCAGGATGTTGCTCCTAGTAACCTGGAAAACGACTGCTGTAGGAAGGAGGGAAATAGGAGTGCTGCAAAGGCCAGAGAGATGTTGATAGTAAGGGACTCTATAATTAGGAGGACAGACAGTCATCTGCACCAAGACCATGAATGCCGAACGATGTGTTGTCTGTCAGGTGCTCGGATTCGGCATATCGGATTTTGGTTAGACAGATTACTGGGTGGGGCTAGGAAAAATCCAGCGGTTATGGTACACATCGGTACCATTGAAAGAGTTAAACCGACGTAGAATGTCCTTAAAAATGATTACAGGGAACTAGAAGAGAAGCTGAAGGACAGGACCTCCAAGGTGGCGGTTTCAGAAATACTGCCGATGCCACGAGAGTCACTAGAAAGACAGTGGGAGCTTAGGGAGATAAATAAGTGGCATAGAAATTGGTGCAGGAAGGAAGGGTTTTGGTTCATGGAGAACTGTGATGGACTTCTCTGTTGCCTACAAGCTCTATGGTAGAGACGGGTTGCATCTTAATGTGAAGGGTGCAGCTGTGCTTGGGGAAAAAGTGGTTGGAGACAGCCGAGAGCTGCTACTGCGCAGGCGAGGGCGGCGCCATGTTCGAGGATTTTTTTTTCTCCTCCAGTAAGATGGGTCCACCGGCACGTGCGCAGTAGCAGCTATCGGATCACAGCTAGACACCGATAGCAGCTGCTGCGCAGGCAGTCAATTAAAAAAGGGGCAACTAGATTATTACAAGGGGCGGAAGGCCTTTCATATGATGAGAGATTGGAGAAGTTGGGCTTGTTTAGTTAGAAAAAAAGACGCCTCAGTGGAGATCTCATTTACATGTATAAATATATGTGTGGTCAGTACAGAGGACCGGCACATAACTTATTCCTTCCAAAGACCATACTAAGGACCAGGAGCACTCATTACGGGTGGAAGAAAGGCGATTCTGACAGCTGAATAGGAAAGCGTTCTTCACAGTTAGAGCAGTCAGACTGTGGAGTGCCGACCACAAGAAGTAGTAATGGAAGGCACTATAACAGCTTTTAAAAAAGGGCTGGATGATTACCTCAGTACACATAACATTGCGGGTTACAGTTAATTTAGTGACAAACTACACAATTGGTGACGAAAGGTCTTTTTCAACCTATTTAACTTTGTAAATACATAAAACCTACTAATATATTTGAGATTACAAAGATGCTCTTTAGATATCAACTGCGATGTCTGATTGCAGTTTGTACTGGATGCAGGAGAGAGATTCATTCATTAGTCCAGTGTGTGAAGAGGGCAGATTTTGTCTGGCTAATTGAAAGCCAGTATTGCTCCCCTTGTCTGTCTTTGCATCAAACATGACTTAAGGCTGGGTCTCACATAGCGATACACCAGCGATCCCGACAACGATCAGGATCGCTGGTATATCGCTACATTATCGCTGCTGAGCTGCCAAACAGGCAGCTCAGGCAGCGATCGTACATGCGACACTGCGGTAAACATCGCTTAGTTACCCGCAGTGTACCTTGGATACCAGCGCCCTGATGCAGGGAGCTGGTAACCAAGGTACACAGCGGGTTTCCAGGCGCTGCGCGGTGCCAGGAAACCCGCTGTGTACCTTGGTTACCAGCTCCCTGCATCAGGGAGCTGGTATCCAAGGTACACAGTGGGTTTCTAGGCACAGCCCCGCGCCTGGAAACCCGCTGTGTACCTTGGTTACCAGCGGATCGCTGGTCTCCCGCCTAGTCACACGCAGCGATGCGTGCCTGTCAGCGGGAGACCAGCGATCAAAAAAATGTCCTGACATTTCAGCGATGATCAGCGATACCCAGCAGGGGGGCTGATCGTCGCTGAATGTCACACACAGCGATATCGCTGGTGAGCTCGCTGCTGCGTCACAAAACTAGTGACTCAGCACCGATCTCGCTAGCGATATCGCTATGTGAGATGGGGGCTATAGAAGGGGACAGGCTTAGCTAATGAAATGAGCCAGTCCCCTTCACAAACAGCACTCATGACATGCCAGCATACTAAACTCACGCCTGTGTTAAGCCTATGACAAGAACTGAAGCTGATATAAGAGGATCTGGACACCATTGGAAATAAAAGTACGGTATCTTAGTAAAAGCTAAGTAATAGTACCATGTGCTAGGAAAGCACCAAATGTTATTTTTTCAAGCAGCCAAGCCCGTTACCATTTTCCAACACCATACTTACTCTATTTTAGTAAATAGACTAACATTTTTAGTGCAAGACAATGTACATACAAAACTATATACATTGAAGTGTTTATATACTAAAACAATAATAATTGGAGAAAAAAAAATCCGAACATTTTTAATATTTAGGGTTATTCTGTGGATTTCTTGTCCAATTTACACAAGACCCATGACTTATTCTGAATATAGGGAGATACTTAGATTATATTGGCTTATGTGCTGCTTTTTGCTATAGGGAGTTGAGCTATTTTTGTTCTTCTAAGTCAAGACTGTAATTAAGCAATTCCATGCTTCAGAGAACATGAACATTGCATTCAGCACTTGACTCTAAATGGTGTCATTTTCCATGGAAGTGCAAGAACATCAAGACTTAATATGTTCTTTGTGGGACAACCCTTCCACACACAAAGAACATTTTAATGAACAGATCTTGCAATAAAAGTAAGTTCCACAACTGGATGTATGTAGTATGATAAAAAAAAAAAAAAAATTCCTTGCTAATCAACTGTACCCCTGCTATATATAAAGTCTTATTTACTGTATCCGACCATGCAGAGCGACTCCAGTACATGGACAGCACATACCACAGTTCCTGACCAGGGGAGGAAGCATCATTCACTTATTATAAGGGATTCTGGAGGTAGCACATTTCCTTGCCTGTTTTATCACAGGAGTGAGCATTTCTGCCACATCTCAAGCTCTCTGAGCTTATCATAAATTATATGCCTCACAGTGCAGTATAACAACTATTTTTGGATATGAAAATAAAAAAAAAATCCATTTTGTGCCTATTTTTAGTCCTCTTTACAATATTAATTTTCTGAGGAAGATGACTTATTAAAAGACTAGATAATCCCATTCAGCTGCAGTTACACTGGTCATGCTGCTGAGAACAATGACAGCCTATGCGCAAAGAAACAAGCGCGGTTGACCTGTTTAAACAGCCTAGTAAACGAGACCACCGATTGACTTACATGTGGCGGAATGGTGGCTGAGATCAAACTGCTTAAATGCAGTCTAAAGGCCTCCAAACACTATACTAACAATGGCCAAAAGTCTAGTATACAGGTCCTTCTCAAAAAATTAGCATATAGTGCTAAATTTCATTATTTTCCATAATGTAATGATTACAATTAAACTTTCATATATTTTAGATTCATTACACACCAACTGAAATTTGTCAGGTCTTTTATTGTTTTAATACTGATGATTTTGGCATACAACTCCTGATAACCCAAAAAACCTGTCTCAAAAAATTAACATATTTCAACCGTCCAATAAAATAAAAGTGTTTTTTAAAAACAAACAAAAAAACCATCAAAAAATAAAGTTCAGTTATGCACTCAATACTTGGTCGGGAATCCTTTTGCAGAAATGACTGCTTCAATGCGGCGTGGCATGGAGGCAATCAACCTGTGACACTGCTGAGGTGTTATGGAGGCCCAGGATGCTTCGATAGCGGCCTTAAGCTCATCCAGAGTGTTGGGTCTTGCGTCTCTCAACTTTCTCTTCACAATATCCCACAGATTCTCTATGGGGTTCAGGTCAGGAGAGTTGGCAGGCCAATTGAGCACAGTAATACTGTCAAGGTAAAATATATTTTTCTACCTTTATATTTATATGCTTGTATGTGCTTTTGTTACCATTGATAAACACAAAGTTTTCCTTGATGAGTATTGCATCAGAAACGAAATTTAAGTTGAAATGAAACTGTGCTGGCCAAATCCCTCCTTCAGAAGAAACGAAACTTAACTACAGGAAACGCTGCATCAGCTAGGATTACATCACCACAGTCTGCCTGGATACAAGACCTATGGAATGTGAACCCATTAGAAATGGCCAGATGCTAGACGTATACAGTTTACCAAGCCCCCATCCACCCTTTACTCCACCCTGTCATCCTGTGTATATAATCTTATGTATGTAAAAATAAAAGACAGAACTTGCTGGAGTAGCTGCGTGATAGTAGCCTCTTGAGCATGCACTGAGTTTGAACCAGCTATTTGTCTGACTCATTCTTCGATGGTCGACCCATGCTCATAGTCTGAATTCGGAGTGACTGGAGGACGAGTGGTTTGTCGTAACGACCCCGACAATACCATGGTCAGTAAACCATTTACCAGTGGTTTTGGCACTGTGAGCAGGTGCCAGGTCGTGCTAAAAAATGAAATCTTCATCTCCATAAAGCATTTCAGCCGATGGAAGCATGAAGTGCTCCAAAATCTCCTGATAGCTAGCTGCATTGACCCTGCCCTTGATGAAACACAGTGGACCAACACCAGCAGCTGACATGGCACCCCACACCATCACTGACTGTGGGTACTTGACACTGGACTTCAGGCATTTTGGCATTTCCTTCTCCCCAGTCTTCCTCCAGACTCTGGCACCTTGATTTCCGAATGACATGCAAAATTTGCGTTCATCAGAAAAAAGTACTTGGGACCACTTAGCAACAGTCCAGTGCTGCTTCTCTGTAGCCCAGGTCAGGCGCTTCTGCCGCTGTTTATGGTTCAAAAGTGGCTTTACCTGGGGAATGCGGCACCTGTAGCCCATTTCCTGCACACGCCTGTGCATGGTGGCTCTGGATGTTTCTACACCAGACTCAGTCCACTGCTTCCTCAGGTCCCCCAAGGTCTGGAATTGGTCCTTCTCCACAATCTTCCTCAGGGTCCGGTCACCTCTTCTCGTTGTACAGCGTTTTCTGCCACATTATTTCCTTCCAACAGACTTCCCATTGAGGTGCCTTGATAAAGCACTCTGGGAACAGCCTATTTGTTGAGAAATTTCTTTCTGGGTCTTACCCTCTTGCTTGAGGGTGTCAATGATGGCCTTCTTGACATCAGTCAGGTCGCTAGTCTTACCCATGATAGGGGTTTTGAGTAATGAACCAGGCAGGGAGTTTTTAAAAGCCTCAGGAATCTTTTGCATGTGTTTAGAGTTAATTAGTTGATTCAGAAGATTAGGGTAATAGGTCGTTTAGAGAACCTTTTCTTGATATGTTAATTTTTTGAGACAGGTTTTTTGGGTTATCAGGAGTTGTATGCCAAAATCATCAGTATTAAAACAATAAAAGACCTGACAAATTTCAGTTGGTGTGTAATGAATCTAAAATATATGAAAGTTTAATTGTAATCACTACATTATGGAAAATAATGAAATTTAGCACTATATGCTAATTTTTTGAGAAGGACCTGTATATGGGGGCTCCCGAATCTGATGTCGGTGAAGATAAGGATCTTGCATGTCCAATTTTGGACTGTTGCTCCTTCTGTTTGTTATTAGTAGACTAAGGCTACTTTCACACATCAGTTTTTTTGTGTCAGGCATAATCCGTCGAATACCTGAAGGGACGGATCCAGCGCTGAAATGAAAAAACTGATGCAACGGATCAGTTTTTTTGCTGGATCCGACCTGAACTTTTGAACCCGGAAAAAGAAGTTTTGCAGCCGGAAAATGCAGGTTCGCATGGTAGTGGTAGTAGTAGTAGTAGTAGTAGTAGTAGCTAGTAGTAGTAGTTTTCCAGAATCCGGATCAGTCTTTTGACGAATTTGTCAAAAGACTGGTCCGGTTCCATAGACTTCTATTATTTCCGGCCGCCTGATGCGCCGATTCAGGCACTATCAGGCGGTCCGGAAAAAAAACAAAAAACGTTGCAGTGACCGTTTTGTCCGGCCGCCGGAATGTACATTTCCGACGGATCCGGCCAAAAACGTATGCAACGCAATGACATCAGGCGCAATCCGGCGCTAATGAAAGTCAATGCCAAAAAAACGCATCCGGTACCGGATCCGTTTTTTTAAAAACACGCCGGATCGCGTCTGACGTCAAAAAACTGATGTGTGAAAGCAGCCTAAGCTGAGTCTAGCCGCAGCTCACACATAGAGAACACAATGGGCCCTCAGCAGAACAAGCGCTCCCATGTATAGAAGTCGGGAGAAATAACCATCGACCATCAGAAATCTATTGTGTATGGGGTCCCTAACACTGAGTTAACAGTAAGAGAAGCAAGATAATTGTACCACTACAAAAAAATATCCACTACACAAACCTCAATATGATTTCAGATTAAGGTCCACCATCTTTACCATGCGAGTCTTATAATGCCCATTTGAACGACAGCCATCTCTCCCAACTCCCTCTTGTACATGAGCATTCATGTGTTTGCTACGAGAAGAGCAGAGTAAGACTGGAATGAGCTTATCCAGATGAAAAGCAAAGGATCATTTGTCTGGGAGTACGATCTAGGAACCCGTACATACCTTCAGATGATGGTTTAAGCTTGCTGATATTGACCAGCTTGGCTTACTGTAATCTAATGTTTATGGTGGGCCATTACAAAAATATATAAACAGCTGTTACAAGGGTTGTTTTATGGAAAAAAAAACTAAGACTTGTCACTTATTAAAAAAAATTAATGAGATGCCTTGCAAAAATCTCTAAGCTTCCCCGAATCTGCAGCATTTTATCTGTTTTGCACTGAATCATTTCATTGCCGAGATACTCTTTTGTTTCTATTGGAGCGCAGTATGTTATATCTATGCTTGCAGTCTAACTAGGCATTTCTTCAGTCCTCTCTCGATGTATGCCTTCAACCCTTCCTCAAAGATTCTGCCAATCACAACTCTGCAGTGTTTGAGACTGCTAGACTATGATTGGCAGCGCCTGGGAGGGGTGTAAGCACACGCCCAAGCGAGGACTCAAAAAATGTCAAATTGGTCTCCAATCAGAAATTTCACATACTGCACTACAAAAGCAACAAGTGTGAATATCTAAGCAATGGAGTGAAGCAGCGGATATTTTTTCAACTGGCTAACAAGGTACCAAACCACTTTTTTTTTTTTTCTTTCCGCAAGATAAATTTCACCAATACAATGTATTGTACACGGTGAATACGCACAGTTCAATGAACACATGCGGATTCAACTGCGTTCAATAGCCGGCAGAGCTGCATCCAAAGGGCTGCCAATTCCTGACCGTTTGCACCTAGCCTTAAGGGCTCATACTCACAGACGAGAAACTCAGACGAGTCTAGCACGTCAATACCCGGCACTGCCACCGGCACTCGGACCGGAGCGTGCGGCTGTATAGAAATACATGCAGTTGAACGTCCCGATCCG